>JAQJVK010000002.1:26564976-27814976 GCA_035578135.1 Flexamia atlantica
TCTTAATGAACATTTAGTCTTTGTATTGTTTGATAGTGAAGGTAACCCTTGGTTTAAAGCTAAGGATATAGCTAAAGCCTTCGGGCATCTTGAGGTTATACGGGGGATTAAATCTTCTTTAAATGGTAACAGTATAAAGATTTTTAAAGATTTTCCAGAGACCCAAAAACAAGGTCTCAAAAAACATGATGGTAGAACCTATTTTGTTGATGAATTTGGATTACTAACTTTGATTTTACGTTCTCCTAATCCTGAAGCAAGAGAGTTGGTAAAAAGACTGTTTCCAAAGAAGTTTTACCTTCCATTTACTGATATTAAAGATTCAAAGTTATCTTAAACAGATAACTATAAACAGATCTATAATTACTCTTCATGATTAGATGGTGGTAAACATTTAGGGAGGTATAAAAACTTCCCTTTACATATAGTGAAGAAATAAAATAAAACAACTCTAACCAAGAATTCCAAAACAAGAATCATTGTTTGGAAACTATTATAATGTAAAGTCTACACTGAAGTCTTAAGTCTCTAGATTTTAGCAGTCCAATATGATTAAAAATTGGGGCTCCTTGGTCATATAATTGACACCCATAATGGTTCCCAACTTCAACTGATCATCTTAGTTTTTTTAATTATGTCTAGGGATTATTACTTTGATAGTTAATATTTATTAGTTAAGAGTAAAAAGTAATGAATTAAAGGTTTGCTTATAATTTAATAAGACATTTTATAACTTCTAATATAACAACTTAAAACCAACCAACCAAAAAATAAAACCAACCAACCAACAAACTCAAAATCAAACATCTTTATTAGATGAAAACATTAAGTGACAACACAATAAGGTTCATTAATAAATAAATATATTTGATAGTTTAAAGGGGAATGATATTTTTTTTCTTTACATGAACATAAACTGACAATAGACAATTTTTCATTATCTCTCAACCCCGTCTGATAAACGGGGTTTTCATAGTCAAGTTAGATAAAAATAAACGCAAAGCATACATATAGCATACGCAAACGCATCACGTAAACGCAAACTCACATGCAAACGCATATGCAAACAAACGCAAAGCATACGTAAAGCAAACGCAAAACATACAAAAACGCGTCACGCAAACGCAAACGCACATACAAACGCAATGCAAACACAAAGCATACATAAAGCATACACAAATCATACATAAACCATACGTAAAGCAAACACAATAAAAACGTAAAGCATACACAAAGCAAACGCAATGCAAACGTAAACACACATACAAACACATATGCGAACGCAAACAAACATGCAAACGCAAACGCATATGCAAACGCTCACTGAAGAGAGCACCGTTTCAGTGCTCTTTTCAGAAAAGCAATATCTAAAGCCATCCCACAATAACTTTAACTGAACTCTTCTAAGTCAACAAATTTTTAGGGCCCCACGTTTCCACACCACGGTAAGCCTTTATGGCTATGCCGTAGGGGCCTCGGCGCACTCTTTCTGTTAACCCAGAGCATCCCCTGTAGGCCTAACCTCTGGGGTGAGGATAGAACTGCTACAAGCTCTATCGCTCACACTAATAGATTTTTTTGGTCCTCTGTTGGTCTGTTCATTATGTATGAGGTATTTAGCCATTTACTTGGACTATGTCCTTTCATTTTGGCTAATAACCCCTCCATTTACTTAGACAAACAGAGGATTTTTATATTTTTTGACTCAAACAATTGATTTTACATTCTACAAACCCAATAAAGCTTAGAAAGAGAGCTACTCATTATCTTTGAAATCTAACAATATCCCACCGGTCATATTAATTGAATGACCCAGAATTTTTAAAGTTCTGAGCCAGACTATTAACTTTGCCCTACATTCACACATCATTCAGGTTTACGGGCTTTTACACCGCGCCAGGGACCTTCATTCAAGGTTTACGGGCTTTTACACCACGCCAGGGACCTTCATTCACACCGGACATCAAGTCCTTGTCTGTGGCAGACGCAAGAAATCATTTTCTACGGCAATTAAGCCAACTTGCCATCCACATATGGACTTACCAGGGGTTAGCCCAGCCAAAATGTGGGTGTCTGTCCACAGAACAGAAGCTTTCAAGACTACGCCTTACTAACTTCTCACATACACACTCACATTCACATAGTGGGATACATTAGATCTGTTTAAGATAACTTTGAATCTTTAATATCAGTAAATGGAAGGTAAAACTTCTTTGGAAACAGTCTTTTTACCAACTCTCTTGCTTCAGGATTAGGAGAACGTAAAATCAAAGTTAGTAATCCAAATTCATCAACAAAATAGGTTCTACCATCATGTTTTTGAGACCTTGTTTTTGGGTCTCTGGAAAATCTTTAAAAATCTTTATACTGTTACCATTTAAAGAAATTTAATCCCCCGTATAACCTCAAGATGCCCCAAGGCTTTAGCTATATCCTTAGCTTTAAACCAAGGGTTACCTTCACTATCAAACAATACAAAGACTAAATGTTCATTAAGATTACAATATTTAGCAGGCATTATAAAACAATTAAGGAGACACTTAAACTGTTAATACCTTGTCAACACATCTGTTTAGGAGCACTGTCCAAGACAGAATGACCTCAGTATTGAGAACAAGATGTTTATACATTACATTTAAGGGTTACCACACTCATCTAAGATGTAAGGTAGCAGCTAGGAACAGTAACAACAGTTACTTCCAAATTTATAATATCTGATAGTGTCTTAACTTGAGAAAATATTTTTTCAAAATGATAATCAAAAACTGCCGGTGATAGTTTGTTTAGCTGTAAAAATGGAATATTTCCTGAGGTATCACCATGGTTGATTGTTATTTGTATAAAAGCTTTAGATGTCAAATTCTGTGTTATATGACATACTATTTGTTCTGAAAATGTCAAAGGCCATTCTAAAACATCTATTGAACCTGTTAACTGAAACTTATATTCTGTAGAGGTCAAACAAAATTTAGAGTTTTCCTTTAGCTTTGTCTTGGACAAAAATTTCAAAAAGACTGCCATGGCAAATACAAGTATATTATTATAGTAACAGAGCAGCTCTAGTACATCCGTTCAGTACCACAAGTAAAAACAGACTAACATTTTGGAGCATGTGTTAAGAGGCATGTGAGCTCTATGTTCGGTGGTGTACATGCCTGGTTTATGTTACTGTATTCTTTGTTTTTTGTATCCATAAGGCACTGTATCATATCCATCAACTAATTTCCTTTTTGAACCAGTAATGTTAAACATTTTTGTTTCATTGGTAGTTACAACATTTTTGTCTTTAGTTCTCCTGATTCTACTCTCATGAATTTCTATAATTTGAGGAACTTCACTAAGAACCATATCTTTCAATGTCTTAAAGTTTAGTAATTTAGAGGTTTTTAAATTCAATGTTAAACCCTTTATTTTACAAACAGACACTAACTTATTTTTATTTGTAGACCATACAAGATACGCATAGGTTTTAGGTCCCCCAGAGACAAACTCAGTTATATATGAGCCTGGACCATACTCTGCTAGTTCATCTGTCATCTCACCTAAGTAATCACCTGTAGGAACTCTGTACAAACCTTCCCGGAAGAAATAAATACAACTGTCAGTATCATAGTATAAGACCTGATCTCCTAAAGCTTCTAAATATTCATATAATTTCAATCTAGCATGAGCTGTAGTATAGGCTGCAATTACAACATTAACAGTTTTCAATGTCTCCCTAGCCTCATCTAAGTTTTTCCAGTTGACTAATACTACTTCTTCATTAATAGCCTCAATAAATCTAACTACACTTCCAAGCTGAGTAAACATTGCAAATAGATCCTTAGAGTTTCTAACAAGTAAAGCTTTTTCCATGTTCTCTCTTTGTCCAGATTTTCCCCAAAATGAATTTAGCATCAATTTGGCTAGTGATCGCAAACCCCCATTCTTAGTAATTTTGTCCTTTTCCAATTGAATCCCTTCATGCTCTAAGAACTTGGAGACATACAAGTCTTTGTCTTCTTCAGTTTTACACCATTCTGGAAACCCTGATGCCTCTTGTTTTAGCTTTAAAAATTTATTGATGAATTCGGTAAACAACCCTGCTTTCTCAAGAGTTACCATCTGATACTCCCACAATTCATACATGTCTAATATTACATAGCCTTTTTCTACTGCTTTTCTAATTTCATCCATAGTCCAGGTACCCACTAAAGCTCTCTCCTCACACTCATGAACACAATCACCTTGATTTGAAGTTTCCTCACAAGTCCTACATAGTACAAACATCAATTTATCATTCATCTTTGCAGGGAGTACAGGATGATAAAGATTGAAAGGAGGTAAGATCTTACATTTCATTAAACCATCCACTTCAAGGCCTCTTTCTAAGCATTCTTTATTTCCAATGTAAATCTTTGGATGGCCTATAGGATATTTACAATATTTATTTACATATGGGTACAAAGAGCAAACATCTACATACTGGATTGTCTCTCCCTCTTTACACTTGTAATATGATTTTATGTTATCTGTCCTACCCCCAAAGAATGCATCTCTAGCATTTAATGGTGAAGTGTTTAGAATAGAAAGCTTGTCCAAATGATTTAGTTTCTGATCCTTCTTTAAATTGTTAAAGTCACACTCCCACATCTCTACAACTTCCCCAAGCTTTTCAATTTTAGATTTGGTTTTCTCATAACGCAAATGTAAAGTATCAGAGGGATCCTCCTTCAAAGGAGCCTCTCTGTTGTAGGGATAACATTTGGGGCATCCATGCCAATAGCACCCATGAAATTCATAAATATTCTTCCCATCAAACCCATCAACTTTCAACCCCTTAATTTTGACTTCCTTCCCTCTGCCTGCATGTTGAATTTTTACCCCACGCTTTTCCTCTTCCCAAGTCAACCACTGTAAAGCCAATGCTGATTGATTGTCAGTTAGTCTATAACCATTTTTAGGGATCAAGCCAATAGTATTAGGTTTTAAAAAGTTACGGCGAAAAACCAAGTTACACGCACTTGCTATCGTGATTGATTCAAGGAATGGGTCTACATTACACTGTTCAAGAAGTAAAGCTCTAAATTTTATACAGGCTTGAACCAAGATTTCCACATCTGAGATACAATACTCCAAAATTTCCTTTTTAAAATCAAACACATATTTTTCTGCTACTCTTTCATCATACCATTTCTCAAAGTCATTGTAATTTTTCTCAAACATGGTCTCGGGGCAGTAATACTGTTTGTCAGGCATAGGACCCACATAATTTTGATTAGCAGGAGTGTTGAACAAATGGGGAAAGTAACCCTTCTTTCTCTCAGGAGGTAGGTCAAAAGCGTTAGGGAGAGCAGAAAGAGACATAGGAAAATAACTCAATGAATCAACAAACCTTACGTTATCTACTTCAATTAGTATCAATTTTGTTCCCCGGGGAGTGATGTTTGGTGTAAACTTGGTTTCTTCTATGATATACTTTAAAATAAACTGAAAATCAAATCCCTGTCCATTATGAGCAATCACACAAACATGTTTAAATTGTCTACGTACCTGCATCACATAGTTCATAAACTCCTTAACAGGGTCTTTTTCAAATACTTTTTGTCTCTCTGAGCAAATTTCACACTGTCCTCCATTAATACGCTTGAAACAATACTGCTGAGAAACACATAAGTTAACTTTATGGACATTTTTATTAGGATCTGAGGCCAAAGTCTCATCCTGCCTTGTTTCCAAGTCAAAGAAAATAAAGAGAAAGTCTCGGTTCTTTGGACTTCTCCGATCAACTTGTATATAGCACTGATGTTTTGGGTCTTTAAAAGCACCACATGGATTACAATAAACCTCTCCGCAAACATGAACATCTTTACGTTTAGTCGGGAAAACTAGCTTTTTGCAATGTTGGCAAAGCTGTATAGTCTTACAAATCTGCCCTTGGTGAGCTATAAAACACCGTTCATTCTTAAAAAAGCGTTTGCAAAACCGGCATGTTACACCTCCATGTTCAAGCTTACAAGGAGGGGAAATAGAATGGCAAGAAGAACAGCAATTAGTACACCTATGCTCACCCTTATGATCATAGGGAAAATGACAAGCTTCACAAAAATATTTGCAAACAAACGCAGCAGTTAAATTAGTAATTACATTATAGTGACCATCATGGAACAATAAGTTAATTTTTAACCGTGCATCATCATTTCCACCAACAAAATATACCTCTCTACCTTTACTGTCATAATTATATACTGTTATTCTATACTTTTTAAGATGAGCCTGGAATTTCTCTAATTCAGGAATACCAGCTCCTCCCTCAGGGATTTCTACACAAGTCTTAGCCATAAGTTTTTTAGCTCTAAGTGTTTGCCTCATACCATCATCCTGACGAATAGCCTTGTATTGAGGATCATTTTTAGCATAAGCCTTACCTACCACTATAGCTCTAGGGAGACATAGGTTATCTTTGTTATTAATCACAACTACACCACGCCTTGCCTTGCATTCTTCATCAAAACTATTATAAAGTCCAGGCCTTACTCTACCACTACCAACAGGAACATTTACCCTTGAAACATCTATTCTAAAAGTGTCTGATGAAGTAATATTTTCAGAGTTACTTTGAAGTATTCCCCCGAAAATCTGCCAAATGTCGTTACTGTTAGTATACCCCGGTTCCTTACTTTTCAAATTGATAGACATTAGTTTAAAGCCAAGATAGTCTGTAGGAGAAGCTTTAGCTTTCTCCCTTTCAACAATTTTATCAAGCCCTTTACGGATCCAGTCAAATTCAGATACACCTTTAGGAGGCTTAGTAAACTTAAAAGTAGTACTAAGTCCATAAAGTCTAAATTTTCTATTATAAGTTTGTTCTTCGCCAATAAAAATAATTGGTTCCTTAGTTGGAGAACTCATCTTAAAAACAGACTGCATTATTTAAAGATAATAAAAACAAATACAGCTATTAATAAAATCAGGCAAATACACCAACCTTAGATTATTATAAAAATCAGATGTAAAAATATACTTAAATTTATGCAATTCAAAAGTTAGTATGTTATCTCAATATCAAGAGCAGAACAAAGTATGTCTACACTGAACTGCGGTCTAGAGCAGAGTGAAGAACTGAGCTAAAGGTAGCAGATATATAAGGTAGTACGTACCGTACAGAAATCGGTAACTACACAAATCAAAAGAACAACTGTACATGTTAATACAAGGAGATGACTACACAATCCAAAAGAACAACTATACATATTAATAAGCTAACTACTTAAATCAAAAGATCAACAACACATGTCAATGCTAGTAAACTGACTACACAAATCAAAAGAACAACCATTTAAAAGCTACAAGAGCAAAGTTAATTATTAAATATCCATTTCCCTTTTGGTCAATAAATGTTAATTTTCCCATGAATATTTAAATTGATGTCTTAATACCTCAATATATAATAAAAAAGTACAGACTAAGGTAGAAGAGACTCAAATGTACCCACATACCAATTTTAATTAAAATTCAATAATTAGTTCCTGAGCTATTGTGTTTTATTTTTTGCCCCTTCAATTTCTGTGATGCAATCTGCAACAACCAGTTTAAGTCTTAGCATAAGTTGACATGTACCTATATACCAAGTTACATCAATATCCATCAACTAGTTCCAAAGATATTAAATTTTTAAACATAGCGCCTTCAATTCTCTAGATACTCACCCACAATACAGGGTTTAAGTTTGGTTAAAATTGTAGCAGAAGTTTACAAGTGCCCACATACCAAGTTTCATTAAATTCGGTCAAGTAGTTCCTAAGTTATTAAATTTTAAATTTTTACATGATAATTACAACTTCATTTTTGGTAGATGCAAACCACTTTACAAATGTTAAGTTTTCTTGGTATGGTCATGTGCCCCATGAGTTTGGATGCCCAGAGGGTCGATTTTTGAGTCCAAAATTGCTCTAGGACCAACCGTTTTCGAGATATCGACGATTTGATATATTTTTTGTCAAATTTGAGAAGAAAAAGAAGAAAAAGAGGGGGTGGGGTGGGGTGAGAGGGGGTGTAAGGTTTTGGAAAAGGTGGAAGAGGTTAAGAAGTACCTAAATACCAAATTCTACCTAAATTGACCAAGCCATTCCAGAGTTATTTAATTTTAAATTTTTACATGATAATTGTCCCTTCATTTTTGGTAGATGCAAACCACATTACAAATGTTAAGTTTTCTTAGTATGGTCATAATCCCCATGAGGTCGGATGCCCGAAGGGTCGATTTTTGGGCCCAAAATTGCTCTAGGACCAACCGTTTTCGAGATATCGACGATTTTATATATTTTTTGTCAAATTTGAGAAGAAAAAGAACAAAAAGAGGGGGTAGAAGGGGTAAAAGGGGGGTGTTAGGCTTTGGAGAAAGTAGAAGAGGTTAAGAAGTACCCAAATACCAAATTTTAGCTACATTAACTAGCCCATTCCAAAGTTATTTAATTTTAAGTAAAATTTCATATAATATTATAACATACAAAGGACTAATGTGACATACCCAACATATCAATATTTGAATAGTATATGAATATTTTCACTGTCTACAGTTGCCAACACTGGTACAAGGGACAGGGGACGGGGGCGGGAGACGGAAAAAAGTGAGATCATTGTCTCGCGGTGCATGGTTCAGTGAAGTCGTGTATTCGTAAGTCTAACTAACTAATACATTTTTGTGGTTGCTTCAACTCTCTATTGCATGCTACTATAATATGTAATTTTATAAACCCTTCATTTTGTCTTCCGAACTTTTCTTAAGAACTTTATTCACTTTTCACTCTCATATTTAATTTCCAATACACCTCAAATAAGCAAAACCATTTTTGAACAGGTCTGGCTGGGCCTGACTTTCAGGTCTAGCCATGTCAAATACAAATTACACAAATGAAAGCCACATGGCTGTTGAAAAAATACTGCATGAAATGAACAAAATGGACACTAATAATACTGAAATAGTAGTTATAGACACTGAAAATACTAAAGATAATAGTCAAGGTTCCCAAAACACTCACCATGAAATCAAAGCTGGCCTAGGCCTTAAAAGAAAACCCTCTAACTCTAACCTCACAAACTTAGACAAATCCCCTGAAAGAAAAAAGCCTCCTCAAAGCATACCACATTATTCAGCACACAATAAAGGACCATTTGATGTTGTCATTCAAAATAAAAATAAAACTAAAATCAGTCCGTTCCAAGTAGGCAAAATCTTGAAAAATAATCAAAACATAGACACTGTAAAACGAACGGGTAGGAACGTTACTGTAACTTGTAAAACCTACCAATCAGCCAATGATTTATTATATAACCCATCACTTACCAATTTCATTGTTTTTGTACCTTCTCGGAAAGTCCAGACTATTGGAGTAGTATATGCCGACCCAGATGTTACTGAAGAGGAAGTGCTCACAGAAGCTCTTTGTGATTATCGAATTCTTAATGTCAATAGAATTAAAAAAAGAAATAATCATGAATTAAAAGACACCTATTTTTTGAAACTGACTTTTGATTCAGATACACTACCTAATGAAATAAAACTAAATCATGTCTTAATGAAGGTTGAACCGTACATTATACCTGTTAAACAATGTTACAGGTGCTTTAGTTTTAGTCATGTTGCAAATTCACCGTGCAATAACCAAAGAATTTGCCGGAATTGTAGTAAGGATTTCCATGATGGACAATGCAATAGTATCTTGGAGTGTGCTAATTGTCAAGGCGAACATAGTAGTACCGACAAAAAATGCCCGGAATATGTCAGACAAGTGAACATCAAACAAAGGATGAGCCATTACAACGAGGATTATTTCACGGCGAGCCAAAAATTCCCTATCACGTACAAAAAATGTTTTAGTAAACATAATCTAATTGTTGTTGACCCTAAGGCTACTTACTCAGACGTCACCAAAATAATCTGCGATGCTACTGACTACAAACAATACCCTAGCCTTCCCTCTCAAAACCTTAACTATAGGCCTAATAAAGACAGACCTATTACCAGTTTTTCCAAACAATCTACAAGTAACTCTGGGCTACACTTAGACAATCCCTTTGAATGCTTAGCTAACTCAGAGGAATTATCCTCATTTAGCGAAGGCATTGAACGTAACACAACACCTACGGGTATCTACAGAAACCCCAATAGGAATAGGCCTAATAGAAATGCCAAACAAACTAAAAGTAACCCCAGCCTTCAAGACCATTCCTACTTTGATGCCAAAAACTCAGACAAACCTGAAGAAAACAGAAAAAAGGCAGGTTTTAAAAATTTTAATACAACTTTTATTGTTCCACAAAATGATAGACAATGGCTACTCAGAAGAGTTAAAGCAAAAATAGAAGAACTTAAAAATAATATTCAGGAAAATTGTACAAAACAGGACATTGAACAGCTTCTTGATGAATTCCTGGATGAACACAATTTTGAATTCCCTGCTGATAATGAGAACATTGATCCTAGAAGTAAGAAATCACATGAAACCAGTGACCAACAAAAAAGATCCTACATACCACTTGAACAAAGGCCTAGGCCCACTAGGCCTGCCTTATCTAATACAAATTATAAGCCAATAGCAGAATTGAATATTGTTCAATGGAATTGTAGATCAATCCTTCCCAAATGGCCTGAATTTACCTTTTTCATATCCAAAAATAATATTCACATAGCAATCCTACAAGAAACGTGGCTCATAAATTCAGATATTCTTATCCATAATGATTTCATTACCGTAAGACAAGACAGGAAAGATGGATATGGAGGCATAGCTTTTCTGATTCATAAACAGATAATCTTTGAGGAAATGGTAATATATAATAAATATCCTTTACAAATAGCTGCAATTAAAGTTAAAAACTATAAACACCCGATCACAATCTACAACTTATATTGCACTGAAAACAGTATTGAATCAAGTGTTTGGACAGATTTATTTAATATGGACAAAGGATATGGTATCTTATGTGGAGATCTCAATGGCCACCACCAGTTTTGGAATTGCTCAACTACCAATCGTAGAGGAAGAGATATTTTTGATGCTTATAACAACTCTTTATATATACTTGCCAACGATGACACCCATACTACTGTACAAACTCTCTTCAGAAACCCTTCCACAATAGATTTAACATTTTTAACCCCTGATATGTATTTAAGAATGGATAGCTGGAAAGTTCTTTCGGATCCTATGGGAAGTGATCATTTTCCTATTCTGATGAAATTTAATCTTTCTACAATTAAAAATAATGACACTATTCCACAAACTGACCCTGTTCACAGGAACTTTAAACTTGCTGATTGGAAAGGATATAAGTCATTTATTGAACAAAAATTAATAGGAGAATTAGGCCTATACGAGGAAAAAAACTTTAACAAAATCATGCAAGTCAATGGACTTTATAATATTATTGAGGAAGCTGCTAATAAATATATCCCTATTTTTAAAAATAAAAGCCACCCTTCAACCTTTTCGCCTAAGAATTGGTGGAACTCTAACTGCTCAAGAGCTGTTGCCCAACGTAGGCTTGCATTTAAAATTTTTAAGCATAACATGACAGCCTTAAATTATCAAAATTTTCAGAGAGCTCAGTTTAAGGCAAAGGAGACCATAAAACATGCTAAAAAACTCTCATGGGAAAAATTATGCTATGGTATTAGTGATAAAAAATGTACCCAACATGCATGGAAAGTAATTAAAAAACTTAAGAATAGGAATAACAATACAGAGTCACCTCTTACTTACAGTGAAGAATTATGTGAAAGAATAATCAGACACCTTGTCCCTGATTATGTTACTAATCGCCTAGAAACTCAACTCCCATTTTCTAATCTTAACTGCACTTATCATTCTTTAGAAGATGTTTTTACGGTGCAGGAATTACAATCTACTTTATCCTCAAAACGCAAAGATACTGCTCCAGGAAACGATCAAATTACTTATAGCATGATTACCAATCTTCCTCAAAATGCACAACATGTTATGTTGAACATATTTAATGACATATGGATTGAGAATAAACCTATCCCTAAGGAATGGAAACATTCTGTTATCAAGGCCATACCTAAACCAAACCTAGACAGGAACAATGAAGAATCTTATCGACCCATCTCTTTAATACCTTGTTTCATGAAAATCTTCAATAGCCTTGTTAAAAGAAGATTAGAATGGTTTGTGGAAACCAACAACATCATCCCGGTCACTCAATATGGATTTAGAAGGAAGAAAGGATGTGCGGACTATCTTCTTCAACTTGTTTCTGATATTAATACAGGGCTAACTTTCAGTGAGCATGTTATTGCTGTATCATTAGATCTAACTAAGGCTTACGACAAGGTCAATATTGCATTATTGATCAAGAAAATGCTTTCTTTCAACATACCTAGGAGGTTTATACAACACTGCTTCAAATGGCTTGTTGATCGTCAAGTTTCCATTAAACAACACAACCTACACTACAGCCGAATCGCCAATAGAGGACTTCCTCAAGGAAGTGTTATCAGTCCATTGTTATTCTCTATATACGTTGCAGACATAGCATATGATCTACCTATTCCAGTTAAAATGTTGCAGTATGCGGATGACATCTTAATATACTCTTCAAATAAAGACATTGGAATTGCACAAAATATTATACAAGAATCTTTGTGTAGGCTTGATAGCTACGCACAAAATAATGACTTAGAATTCAATCCAATAAAATGTAAGGCTATCTGCTTTAGCAGGAAACGATGTGTACAGTCTAATACTCCTGTTGTATCCCTAAGAGGTGTAATTATACCTATGAAAGACAAAATCAAATTACTAGGAATCGAAATTGATAATAAATTAAAATTTACTGATCATGTCAATACTATACATCAAACATGCCTCAAGGATTTAAATATACTTAAAGCTATGACCTGTGGGCATAATGGTGCTCACCCAGAATTCATTTTAAGAGTATACAAAGGACTTGTTCGCCCTAAAATGGACTATGGGAGTTTTCTTTTTGGTCATATCTCACAAAAAACTCTAAGCAAACTGAACATGATTCAGAACCAAGCTTTAAGAATTGCTATTAGTGCTTATAAGTCCACCCCTATTATGGCACTACATTCGGAAACTGGTATCTTACCGTTAAATATTAGAAGAACTCTCATGACTGAAAAACTAACTTACAAAATTATGACTGAACCAGAACATCCGGGAAACAGCAACCTTTTATATTTACATTTTCTTATAAATCATCACCAATACTGGTCCAAGAAAAATACTCCTGTTTATATCTCCAGCATTGATAAAATTCTAACTACATATTGTAACCTGATTGAAATTCCATCTTGCAGCAGTGAATGGGACTCCAATAAACTCCTAGAAATGGAAGACTATTCCTTCAAATGTGTTGATAACTATGAAAACTTGTCTTTAAATAAAAATCACTTCAATGAATCAATTTTTAGACAATTGCATAACCTAACAGTAAACATAACCTATAAAGACAGTTTAGTTGTTTACACTGACGGATCTAAAACACTGGAGGGGACAGGAGCTGCCTTCTATATCCCCCAACTGCAAATTAGCAAAAAATACAAACTATCCCCTATAATGTCAAATTATACAGCTGAACTATATGCAATTTACAGGAGTATACTTTTTTGTAATGATTTGCAAGAGTGTGATATTGTAATTTTCACAGACTCACTGTCTTCAATTAAAGCTATGGAAAACATGCAATACAAGAAAATTAAAAATGATATTGTTCTTAGAATTTTATTGAATTTAAATAGTAAACGAAAAAAATACACTTTTCACTGGACTCCTTCTCATATTGGAATTAGTCACAATGAGGCAGTAGATAAATTAGCCAAAGAAGCTATTCATAATGGAGATACAGTTAATGATATTCCTATTCCAATTGAAGACTTTATAGGATTCAGAAAAAATGAATTAATAAAATGTTATGATGAAGAAATAAACAACACCCCTACTGGTCAATGGCATAGAAAAATTCAAAATAAATTCCATACTACTCCATGGTTTACCAATAACACACTGAGCAGGCATGACACAATTATATTATGCAAATTACGATTAGGGCATGCTAGGGTAAACAAATACTTGCACTCCAAAAACCAATACTTTACCCCATTATGCTTAAATTGTACTTTACAACAGGAAGAGACTCTGGTACATTTATTACTCACATGTCCACACTACGATTTCTTTAGAAATAAGCTATTAAATAAAACTACCCTAAAATTTAAAAGTGACCTTATCGCAGCCCTTAAAAGTAAAGATATCGAGGTGTATAAAGAAATTGTTAATTTTCTTAGAGAAATCAAAAGAAGTGTCTAAAACAAAACAATTTGAAACATCTTTGTGTACATGCATGTTGTCCACTCTTGGGTTCTTCATCCGTGGCCCCCCTCCCCATTTCTGGGTTAGGAAATGCTTGATGGGCTCCTAGCGAGAAGATTCTCCCCCCTTACCATATCCTAAAATCCTATGAACCCTTAGAGTTCCCAGCTTTTTTACACCACATTTTAGGAACACTATCTTATTACCAATAAGCCAATTGTCTTTTCCCAAACTTAACCTCTATCACCATTAGCCAAAGAATCTTTGAAGCAACCACAAATTTAGTGAACCACGAGGCTGCATGGTCCTTAGTACCTTAGCCTAAACAAAGAACAAAAAAAAAAAAGTGAGATTATGTCGCCGCCATCTTGGCAGGAACCGCCGTTTTGGCGGGAAACAAAAGTGAGGTTATGAGTTTTGGCGGGAAACAAAAGTGAGGTTATGAGTTTTGGCGGGAAACAAAAGTGAGGTCATGTATTTTAGCGGGAAAAAAGTGAGGTTATGTATTTTAGCGGGAAAAAGTGAGGTTATGTGTTTTGGCGGGAAAAAAGTGAGGTTATGTCCGCCATATTGTTTCCGGTGACGTCACATTTTGGCGGGAAACGACCGCCATCTTGTTTCCGGTTCTCAAGGGGCGGGATCCCTACTTCTTCTCATTGGCACTTGTTAGATCCAATAACAAAAATATATCACTCATTATAATCAATCTACTTTATTATAAAACAAATTATAAAAATAATTTAATAGTTTTAAAACATACAAGCAATAACCAGGAAAATTTCACCTCAAGTAGTAATAATCATATATTTAATTTCATAAGGCGGTTGTTTGCATCCAAATTGCGGACATTTGGCAAGTCATAGAAAGATGGGAGAGGGCTCAAATTAAAGGTCTTTATTCAGTGATGGCGGTAAAAATAATGAAATTGCTTGAAATTCACCAGAAAACGAGGAATAATGTAAAATATCTGCCATTTAAAAAGCATTGTTTACATAAAACATGTGATACCTGATAGAAAACCATGTGGTAGGCTAGATATCTATAAAGTAGATTTAGTTTGCTATGAAGATATTTTGACTGTAATAAAGATTGTTTGAATTTTCCCTCACTAGGGGGTTTTAAACCCAGTAGTTTGCTGTTAATTACCTCACTATAAACACAAACACTCAACATTTACAATTAATTATAAGATGTAACCACAATGATTATAATATATTCAGAACAATAGTAAAATACAATTTTAAGCGATTTATTACTCCATAAGACTCAATGTTAAATATATTCTCCATAAGAGCCCATGTTAAATCTATTCTCCATAAGAGCCCATGTTAAATCTATTCCCCATAAGAGCCCATGTTACTGCTTAAGTGGGGGCCTTTCAACTACTGGTCTCTGTATAATATCAAAGTACCACATCATTCCAGATCTTAAAATGTTGTTCAAAGTAGCCTGAGTTAATCAATAACAAACAATTTCCAAAAGACCGAAAATTGAAAGACATACCACCACACAACAATAAATTTCAAAATAAAAATTAACCAACAACTCTTAAAAAAAATCCTTCACTTAGTACAATATACAGTCCAACCCAGTCTGTTCTAACATAACCCTTCTTCATTGTTGATATATGACCTGTTTGATAGTGCCAGTAGTACAACATATCACACAATAGATTTACAAATTTAGTTAGCGGCTCGTTATAAGCCTAAAGTTTGCACATTATATGTCCTGATATCTGCAATGGCATATCCAGACGAGGGTTTAGGGATTTGAACCCCCTTCACCTTTAAGTATATAAAGAAAACTACAGAATACAGGTTATTGAGTGGACACAATTGATTGTGTCAAAATTGTTGACGCCGACTAAAATGCTACGCGAGTTTTCAATGCGTTTAATAGCTTAGGCCTAGATTGCACCTGGTCGGTACTCCAGTTGGGAAGAGCGGGTGGATGTACTTCAATCCTAGTGTTGCCAGAGAGGACCCGGCATTTCATCCGCAAACTTCATTCCAAACTCCCCACTTTTACCCGGTTTTTTAGGAATAATCCCCAAAAAATCCCTGCAAGTAACAAAAACTGGGTGGTTACCTAAAAAAACCACTGCACGACTTTAAAAATATGCAAAACCGGAAATTTTTATAAAACTGCTTTGATAAAACACAAAGTTTTAGACCCCTACATCAATAACTTGCATGCTACATATCAAAAGTTTTTTTTTAGCGAATTTCCCTTATAGGGAAGAAGCTATTACCGTAGGTCTCATGGTAAGACCTAAGCCCGAGACCATGATAACTTTTCGTTTTAGGGCCAACAGAAGCAAAAAACACCATTCGTTCGAATTTATATATATATATCTATCCATCTATCTATCTATCTATCTATCTATCTATATATATATATATATATATATATATATATGTGTGTGTGTGTGTGTGTGTGTGTGTGTGTGTGTGTGTGTGTCTGTCAGCACGATAGCGGCTCAAATATGGTCCGATCTTAATGAAATTTGGAACAGACATGTAAAGTGGTGTTCGAATGGACGAGTTCATGAACCAGCCCAATCGGACCATCGGAAGGGGGGGTAAAGGGGGATAAACACCCCCAAAAATGGGTTTTTTGAGTTTTTTACATATAAAAATAAAATTTATCGAATCTTTGTTGGCACCATTGAATTCAGCTCAAAAAAACAAACAATTTAGTGTTTTGAATCATTGCTCTATGTCCATTGGTTACCGAGATATTGAAAGTGGTAAACACAGTACGTTGTCCCTATGTTAACCTTATGGGGAATAAGTAAAATTCTATATCTCGCTTATTTCTCAACATATCTGGATAAAACTTGGTTTGTGGCTTCATCTAGATGTGACCTAATGTATTTTAGTCTAAAATCCCCGAAATTTCTGTTTTTGTGGCAGCAAACCTGCATAATCATTCCCCATGTTATCCTTATGGGAAATAAAAAAAATTCTATATCTTACTTATTTTTTAACATTTCTTGACAAAACTTGGTATATGGCTTCTTCTAGTTAAGATCTAACAAATAATGAATTTAAACCAACCAGTTTTAACATACCTGTTGCAGCAAACCTGCATAATCATTCCCCATGTTATTCTTATGGAGATTACAAAACATGTAAAATCTCGCTAAGTTGGATTGAAATACCGTTTGTTGTGTTGCATCTGAAATTCGCTGAGTATGCAGGTCTGCTGCAACGGGGGTATTTTAATTTCCAGTATTGTTCTTGTACCATGAAAATAATTTTAGCGAATTTCCCCTATAGGGAAGAAGCTATTACCGTAGGTCTCATGGTAAGACCTAAGCCCAAGACCATGATAACTTTTCGTTTTGGGGCCACCAGAAGCAAAAAACACCATTCGTTCGAATTTTTATATATATATCTATATATCTATCTATCTATCTATATATATGTGTCTGTCAGCACGATAGCGGCCGTAAATATGGTCCGATCTTAATGAAATTTGGTATAGACATGTAAAGTGGTAATCCCTCGGACTCGGACCACTGGGAGGGGAGGTTAAGGGGGATAAACCCCCCCAAAAATGGGTTTTATGAGTTTTTTACATAGAAAAATAAAATTTATCAAATTTTTATTGGCACCATTGAATTCAGCTCAAAAAAACAAACAATTTAGTATTTTGAATCACCCCTCTATGTCCATTGGTTACCGAGATATTGAAAGTGGTAAACACAGTACGTTGTCCCAATGTTAACCTTATGGGAAATAAGTAAATTTCCATATCTCGGTTATTTCTCATCAAATCTTAATAAAACTTGGTAAATAGCTTCTTCTAGTACAGATCTACTAATTATTAAATTAAAACCACTCAGTTTTAATATACCTGTAGCAGCAAACCTGCATACTCATTCCCCATGTTATTCTTATGGAGCTTACCAAAACATGTCAAATCTCGCTATGTTGGATTGAAATATGTTGTTTTACATTTGAAATTCGCTGAGTATGCAGGTCTGCTGCAACGGGGGTATTTTTTACTATCTTGTATAAATATTGTGATTTTGTAAGCCAAATCACACTTTAAAAATCCTAGAGTTTACCCTGTTTTTATGTATTCAGGATGTCGGGTAAATCCCCACAGCCCAAGCCTAAAATCCCCGGCTACACAAGGTTTTTATTAACACCCTCAAAATTCCCAAACTTCCTTCAAAATAACCGAAAACCAGGTAGATAGGCAGCTTCTAGTAACACTGCAGCAACCAATACATATCATGCTAAGTTAAATAAACAAAAGGCCTACTATTTTTGTTTGAAAATAATATACCAGTAATTTCGACAAATCCTTGCAGTTGGTCAAAAATCCCTGTCTTTCCCCGTTTTTTAACCTGGTGGAAGAATCCTTGCAGCGCAAATATAAAATTCCCGGCTTTTAGCGAATTTCCCCTATAGGGAAGAAGCTATTACCGTAGGTCTCATGGTAAGACCTAAGCCCAAGACCATGATAACTTTTCGTTTTGGGGCCACCAGAAGCAAAAAACACCATTTGTTCGAATTTTTATATATATATATCTATATATCTATCTATCTATATATATATGTGTCTGTCAGCACGATAGCGGCCGTAAATATGGTCCGATCTTAATGAAATTTGGTACAGACATGTAAAGTGGTAAACCCTCGGATGAGTTCGTAAACCAGCCCGATCGGACCACTGGGAGGGGGGGTTAAGGGGGATAAACCCACCCAAAAATGGGTTTTATGAGTTTTTTACATAAAAAATTAAAATTTATCGAATTTTTATTGGCACCATTGAATTCAGCTCAAAAAAACAAACAATTTAGTATTTTGAATCACCCCTCTATGTCCATTGGTTACCGAGATATTGAAAGTGGTAAACACAGTACGTTGTCCCAATGTTAACCTTATGGGAAATAAGTAAATTTCCATATCTCGGTTATTTCTCATCAAATCTTAATAAAACTTGGTAAATAGCTTCTTCTAGTACAGATCTACTAATTATTAAATTAAAACCACTCAGTTTTAATATACCTGTAGCAGCAAACCTGCATACTCATTCCCCATGTTATTCTTATGGAGCTTACCAAAACATGTCAAATCTCGCTATGTTGGATTGAAATATGTTGTTTTACATTTGAAATTCGCTGAGTATGCAGGTCTGCTACAACGGGGGTATTTTCTTATTACTGCAAAATCCCCAGACATCCTCCAAAATACCCGAAAACCAGGTAATACCAGGTTTTTTGCAACACTGTTCAGTCCACACCTGCTGGACTGCGCTCCTTCCCCCTGACAACCCCCCCCCCACACACACACAAGCAATTGGAGTTTATAGGCCTAGTTATAATTTTCTAAAATTTTCTGGGGACCAGACTCTCTAGTGTAAACCCCCTCTTTGGGTCATTCTAGTTTCGCCTGCGGTTAAGAGTACTGTGCTACTAACCGTATCCTATGATATGATATTTTGGACGTATAATATTGATAAACACGATTTACAAGGATTGGAGTTTTGGAACAATGTTGTCAGAAAAGGAACTCCTCTCTAACTTATTCGACCATAGTGTGGATAAAAAGTGTGAACTGAATATATTTTACTAGCATCAAACATGTACAACAGCGATTCAAATTAAAATTCATGTTTTTAGCCCCTGAACTGCAAATTTCAATAAAAAAAATTAAAATTATCTTAATCCGTCTGCAGATCAAATCCTTGATCTTCACCGTTGAATCATGCTGACATGTTTCAGTATAAATACCATTTTTAAAGCAGAGTAACGATCTTAAAAAAAATAACTTGTTCCTGTGGTCGTCATAAAGTTAAAATAAAATAAATAACACAAACATAACATGTTCATACGACATATTAAAAATGAAATTTGATAGGCCTATCACATGAGGAGACAGCGATTCCCAACGTTTTTACATTGTGGCACACTAACTTTCATCCGAATTCAGTTACGGCACAGCTATATTATCGGTATTTATGGCTACATTGTTTTATTATAATAGTTTGTATAATTTAGGCTATTATAAATAGCTCATTTTACCAGAAAAGGGACCAATGAAAACTGCATTTTAGTATGAATAAACATGTACTTCAAATCAAAGTGATTATATTAATCAAGTGTTACAAAAATTTTGCGGCACACCTACAAAAGCCTCGTGGCACACTGGTTGAGAATCGCTGATGTACATTGTACAAACCATGCCACTCTAACCTTAAATAATGAATTATTTAAATTTTACCTTATTTACCTTACCTTATTTTATCTTATTTTCCTATATTTTCCATATTTTCAGCCATATCTCCAATTAAATTAATCCAGTCTGTCGTCTTCCAGGATGACAGAAGTTTTCCACAAGTTTTCCTGGACTTCATTGTTTTTTTACCATGGCTGACAATATTTAGAATCAGCTAAAATTTCTGAAATGAATAAAACATTTTGAGAGGAGTAAACTTAAATACTTACTGGAAAACGGATAAGCTTAGTTAGCCTACCGTTTACAGAATTTATAGGGCCTATAAGTATTTGTTGATACCTATTTCTCCTACATTGCTGTAATGTCACATAAAAAGAGGAATAATTGAGTTAATCAACAAAACAACAAACATCAATGGCCTTATTAGATCACCACTGAGCTGAGGGCCACATTTACAACCAATTCACAATCTGATAAACAAATTAATGAATAAAACACAAATTATATTAAAGCATATACAATGCAATAGACATCAAGTCTCATTTCAGTAACACAGATTGATTTTCCTATGTATTGAATAGATCTTATACTGATTTGGCTGTAGGCCCTACTTGAGTTTTGCGAAAATGATCTTTACCAAAGTTACTGTAATCTGTAATGAGAAAACTGTTTACTAATCAAGTTTAGCTGAAAACTTGACACATCTACCGAAATGGCCTGTACAGGGAGCAGTTCAATTAGGCCTATCCCATGTTATAGTCTTCATACTGTCTTCAAATGAATAACATATTTACATAAAGATGATTAAGATTGTCACACTTTGAGACCAAAGCAGATTAATAACTTCTAAGAGTACCGGTAACCTTTTCATAACTATGAAATATTAACGAACCTTAATTTCTTACTTACCTTTATGGTAAATATTATCAGCTGTTTGAAGATAAAACAATTTCTCTTTAGAATCCAAATTAAAATCAAGCTGTGTAAAGTTTTGTTTTTATAAGAATCAACTTGGCTCAACTGAGATGCGTGATAAAACAACATTAGCGTTAAATGTAATTCCTAATTAAACACTGGTTTTTAAGCTTGTCAGATAATATCTATTCTCGATATTAATTCGTAACTAGAGGATCCGAGCGCACGGAATCGTGCGCTACTCTAGCAGAGCGATAATTCAAATGGCGACAAATTTAAAACACAATCATGCTAACACGATCCGTCTTGGGGGTTATGTTTACACAAATTAAAAAATAACAGCAATTAAATTATCCAGCTGATCAAAATGTAAACAATTATGTTCTTCATAAGGATAACATGGGAACTTTAAAAGCCAATGGGGCAGAGCCCAAGGGACTTTTTCTAAAATGTAAGGCCAGTTTGCAAATCTACGCGACACGCTCTTTCCAATGAGCCGTCAATGATCAAAATCGGTTAAGAAATGACAGAGGAGTTCATAAGACAAATTTCGTGTTGGCGTATTAATTATATAGATAATCAAATCAGTTTTGACGGCTACATCTTCAAAATACGAATAAAATAAGCTTTCACGACAGTTAATATGCCAAAAAACGAAGTCACGTCTATGCTCAAGCCAAACATTTGACAATTAATTGACATTTTGACAGTTCCATCGGCTACACTACACAACTAACGACTACTGCCGGCATCAAATCCCCTATTTCAAATCAGCAATTAATTGAATGCTGTAATAAAAAAAATATTTAAAAAGAAAAATAACCGCTCGCTTGTAGATAAAAGCAATCTTTGATGTATATAATAGATGCAGTTAAAATTTTACGATTTTTCATCAAATAGTGAGAGAGGAGTTAGGTCAGAAAGAGTGACTTTTCCTCAATCGATCAATCGAGTCAATCGATGTAAAATCAATCGATAATAAATCCTATCTCGAAAACGGCTCTAACGATTTTGATAAACATTTGCATATAGATATGGTTTTTATTTTTAAGTTCACCAACGTGGTTGAATTTGCTGTAGAAACGCAAATTTTTTAGAAAAATGAAATTTAAAGTTGATAATTTTTAACATGGGATCATATGAGTTGCCAATAACAACGAAAAAGTAAATAGATGAAAAAGAAATAGATGAAAAAATATTCATGCTATTGTTGATATCGGAGTAACTGTGATTATTTGTAACTATGTGTTCGGCAGAAGTGGAGGTTGTGCGGATGTTGTTTTCTTGGGCATATGTTCATTGAAACGTTTTTTGAAAGAGCGGGATGTCTGGCCTATGTAGTACTTTACACAGTCGCTGCAATTCAACTTATAAACACCTATCTTTTATAAGTTATAAGTTTATAACAACTGGAGGGGAGGGAACAAATGAATGCAGCCTGCAGGTGATAAGGATTGAGAGCGACGCAACGTAAAACCCGACCGGGCAGTCTAGACTTCTTCCTCGTTCGTGCCGGGTCGCGTGTCCGTCCCTCAATTAAATTAGTTTTTGTGTTTTTCGATGTTCTTTGTTCGTGATGTTCGTGTCTGTCAGTACGTATGTATGTGTTTTTTCAATTAATCGACGATCTTCAAATGAAGTGAATCATCACATCCTTAGACGGCCTTGAAGATGACACCATATAGGTGTCGAAACTAGTTGCCATTAGCAACAATAAGGATTACAAGAAAAGCAGGTCTGTAAACCACTTTAGTATTTCCCTTTAATCCGGAGGCTATAAACACAAAATAATACCCCCGTTGCAGCAGACCTGCATACTCAGCGAATTTCAAATGCAAAACAACATATTTCAATCCAACATAGCGAGATTTGACATGTTTTGGTAAGTCCATAAGAATAACATGGGGAATGAGTATGCAAGTTTGCGGCTACAGGTATATTAAAACTGGGTGGTTTTAATTCATTATTTAGTAGATCTGAACTAGAAGAAGCTACTTACCAAATTTTATCAAGATATGTTGAGAATTAACCGAAATATAGAATTTTACTTATTTCCCATAAGGTTAACATTGGGTCAACGTACTGTGTTTACCACTTTCAATATCTCGGTAACCAATGGACATAGAGCAGTGAACCAAAATACTAAATTGTTTGTTGTTTTGAGCTGAATTCAATGCTGCCAACAAAAATTCGATAAATTTTATTTTTCTATGTAAAAAACTCAAAAAACCCATTTTTGGGGGGTTTATCCCCCTTTCCCCCCCCCTTCCGGTGGTCCGATCGGGCTGGTTCACGAACTCGTCCGAGTGATTACCACTTTAAACGTATGTACCAATTTTCATCAAGATTGGACCATTTTTACGGCCGCTATCGTGCTAACAGACAAATATATCTATAAGTATAAAAGAGGATGTTTGTATATATATAGCATTGATAAACTCAGACACCGCTGGACCGATGGCCACGAAACTTGGTATACATGTAGAATTTCATGGAGTAGGTTTATACACCTTAAATTTCGTGATACCTTTCAGGGCTTAGCCCTGGGACCGTATTAAAGCCCCCATGTCAGGGATTTTAAAAGAATTTGAGTTGGATTTGTTTACTAACAAAACATGTGAAAGTAAAATTTAAAACAGGTGATGTAAATTAATGGTATTTCTTTCTGCTATGTAATTGTATTTGTTTACATGAAGATTTGTTACTTGGTGCCAGATGGTTGATGAATTAAGACTTTTGAATATATTTTAAGTGTAATACACTATATAAAATGATGGTATGTAGTATAAAATAAAATAAATAATTGATATTACTGAAGGACTTCATCTGTGATCATTGATCACTTATATTCGAAGGACTTCTTTTTTATGTCAACAACCTGCTGTTTAAAGAGGAAGAGTGTGCTATTGTAAAGTATTAATGTTATCTACAGAAGGTAAAAAAAAATTGCCGGGACGGCTCATTCAATCTTTTTGTTCGATATAGAGTCTAAAATTGTAAGACAGCACTTTTTAATAATTGCTGGAGTGGAATTGTAATTTTTTGTTCAAGGTAGACCCTAAAACCTTAAGAAAATGATCTTTTACAGTGAATAAATTTCAAGTCATGTTCTGTGGTTTCTCTAACACGGATGCCTTCATGAAGGAAAGAAATAGGATTTCTAATACGCAGGTCTGCTGCGACGGGGGTGCAATAAATTTTAAATTAAGGGTAACTATGCTCAAGCCCCACAGTGTGGCCTTGCTATGCTACATATGCGAGCAGATTCAAAGCCGTCGAAAAAGCCAAGGGTGCCATTCCTTATATCGTGCCCCATGATCAGGGCAAGCTCAGATACCGTGCGTTAAGTAGAAACGACCAAAAATTCTTCTCGGCGTTTGTCTTGGGTGAGCCAGTCTCTGTAAATTCGCTTCTTGAGTGTGTGAGCGCAATCCTCTTCACCTGATAGCACGATCGACTGGACAGCCGACACAAGCAAAACGCACTTGCAAGAGGAAGGACCACCGATATTGGGCATGAGCCTACCCAGGGCAGCAACACCATTTGGGGCTTTGTCGGTGGGGCGCTGGATATGGTCACATTTTTTATATAGACAGACACTTTAGGCAGGAATAGAATACCCCCGTCGTACCATATGCGTACTAAGAGCAAATTTCTAAAATTATTTTTGTTTTATGGAAGTACATTTGATTTGTTTAAAGAAGTAGATTTTACAACAAGAAAAATAATGGGAAAGCAAAACTATATAATTGATGGGTGATAGTGTATGTTTAATTTTTATCGTGAGCGAAGCCACGGGTTCTTCTAGTATATATATATAAATTCGAAAGAATAGTGTTTTTTGCTTCTGGTGGCCCCAAAACGAAAAGTTATCATAGTCTCGGGCTTAGGTCTTACGCTGAGACCTACGGTAATAGCTTCTTCCCTATAGAGGAAATTCGCTAAAAATGAAGAAAAATTATATATCTCGGTTATTACTCAACATATCTTGATAAAACTTGGTATGTGGATTCTTTGGTTCCGAATCCTGTCTAAGGAACATGCCAACCTTAGTCAGTAACAAGGCTACAAGATCGCGCCACTATCATCACGATCATCCTTCACTCATATTCAGGGTAACGTCCTCCATGAGGTACCTGTCTTATTAAAGTGATTAAGTGATTCACCTGATATTGTTTTAAAACCTCCAAATTTTTGCATGACTGCTGTAGACCTGCATACTCATTCCCCATGTTATTCTTATGGAAGAAATAAATTAAGGTCATGCATATAGTCTGGAGGTCTGCTGCATCGGGGGTATTTTTTATGTTCAAGATAGACCCTAAAAACCTTAGAATTATTTTTTACATTAAATCAAGGCAATTTATACGTTTTACGTACAAATACCTTAATGAAACAGAAAACTGCTTTAGGATTCTCTAAGTACGCAAGGTCTGCTGCGACGGAGATATTTATATTCCTGCTTAAGGACCAATATATATCATGCATGCGAGCAGATTCAACGATATTGGGCATAAGCCTTCCCAGGGCAGTGGCACCCTTGAGGCCTTTATCGGCGGGGCGCTCAATCTGCTCGGATGTATAGTACAGGGAGGCCAAATATAGAAATACCTCTTGTGAGGGGCAGCAATAGAATAACTCCAGTCGCAGCAGGTCTGTGGACTTTGAGGATTCCTGAAAACATCTTTCTGGTTAATGAAAGTCCATCTTCTTTATATTTGTCCAATACCACTGACCTAACACTGCACAGCCCAAACTACTTGATTTAGAACCTTGGACTTTGCATGGACGATATTAAGGGCGTAAGCATCCGCTAAGAACGGGATTTTAATTCAAAGTTTTAAGGGGTTTTGGCGGGGTCGAAGTTTATAAATTTTCTTACGCAAATGGAATGGATGATCTTTTGTTTAATTTTCAATTTTCATTCAACAACCAGGTGGTTCAGCTTCACATATGGATACAATTTTACAGCTGATTTATAATTTGGTTACTTTCATAATGGTTTTATGGTTGTTTTGTTGATTTTTTAGGTGATGTGTACTATATATAAACATTAAATTCAATTTAGTAAAGTAAATTAAAGTCGTCACTTGTTTTTTTACCTTATCTGTTTAATCATAAACTCTGTATGTGGCCCCATTTTCATTTTTGCAGCGGGAGTCACAGTTTTTATCGTGAGCAAAGCCACGGGCAACTGCTAGTATATATATACAAACTCGCCTTACGGCTCGCTGGGGGCTCCGCCCCCAGGCCCCCTCAAAGGGTTTCGCCCCAAAGCGGAGAATTTGTAATAAAAGTAACAAAACGAATAAACTGTTAACAAATGCTTAGCAAAATTAATTATTACTAGTTTTTGGGGTGAATAGTTTCAATGGGGTTTATGGTAGGGGGGAGGGTAATTATTACTGAAATTATTCATTAAATTTCTGGAAAATCAGATAGGTTTCAATTTCTGAGATATTTTACAAAAACCTTTTTATAAAATGTCTAAAGTAAAATGTCAAAACCAATTTTTTCCAGGAGAATAATATGGGAAATGAGTATGCAGGTTCGCTGACATGGAAATGTAAAAATTCAAGTTACAAAAACCTATATATAAAAAGACAAATAAGATAAAATTAAAATGCCAAAACCAATTTTCTCCATAAGAATAATATTAAAATTGAGTATGCATTTGCGCTGACATGGAAATGTAAAATTCAAGTTTGTTCAGTATTCCAGCAGGTAACAACTAAATAAAGATATATACCAATTTTAATTCAGATTTGTTGAGAAATAAGCAATATATAGAATTTTATTTATTTCCCATTAGGTAAACATTGAGTCAAATTACTGGACAGAACAATTATTCACAGTACCAAATTGTTGTTTTTTTCAATTTAAATCTAATGGTTCTACCCAGGAGCTGATAATTTTCATTTTCTATGTAAAAGATCCCAAAAACCCATTTTTAAAGGGTTTATCTATCCCCACCATTCGATGGTCCGATCAGGCTAATCATTTTCTATGTAAAAGATCCCAAAAACCCATTTTTAAAGGGTTTATCTATCCCCACCATCCGATGGTCCGATCAGGCTAGTGTTGGGTAGTTCCTGTTCCTCCCTTTTGAATTTGTAATATTTAAAATAGTGCTATTTTAATAAACAAATTAAATCCAATTAAACTTAAAATCAACATATTACAGTTTTTCCACATCATTAACGTGAGAAATGAGCATGCATGTTTGATGTCATAGAAGTGAACGAATTGGGAAATTTAGGCCATTATCCGACTAAACAACAACTAAATTAAGCCACATAACAAACTTTAATTTAAAAAATTTAAAAAAGAAAAAGTTTTACTATTGCTAATTTATAACATAGCTTGTAAGCGAATTTTTGTATTTTTTGAGGAGGTTAAAAAATAAAAAAATGGCGTTTTTTATATTTTTCCTATATATTGACCATCCAAGAAATACTCATGCCAAATTTAAAGTTTCTTGCTAATCGGGAATTTTGGTTTGAATCGGGATGAAATACCTCGAGAAAATCGCTGACATTTAACGAGTTTTTTAAGTTTTTTAACTTTATATGCAATTTTATAATATAAACTAGTTATATTATTCCTGATTTGTAACATATATGCTTTAGAGATCATGTATGCCAAATTTGATGCCCCTTTGGGGGGGTCGGGGTTGGAAATGTTTCGTTTTGACAATTTTTCCAGGGGTTTGACCACCAAAGGAATATTCGTGCCAAATTTCAAGTCTCTAGCTAATCTGGAAGTAGTTTAGAATTTGTATCTATGGTAGAGTTAAACATCCGGCTGTTTATATATTAGACTCGTCTTACGGCTCGCTGGGGGCTCCGCCCCCAGGCCCCCGATGGTGTGCCCTTGTGGGGAGGGGTTGGGCATTGAAAAGTCACAAAAAAATTAATTTAATTGTTTGGTAAAACATCTCCCTTCAAGATATCTTTGATCGTGTTCTAGGGTACTGTAGTTAATGGGGAGTGAGTTGTTGGTTTGGGGGGGGGGGGTTGAACAATTGAAGGGTTGTAAATCGGTGGGCTCAGGAAGTAAGAGAAAAGGAGGATAATTACATTGTAATACAACTAACAGGTGCTGAATTGGATTAATGTGGGATTGGCCGAAGTTAGGCGTTGAAAGCAGTTAAAATTGGCAAATGACTTTGGGTAAAGGCATGACCTAGTAATAAGGCCACGGTCTTCGACCTGGCAACGCCGCTCTTCAAGGGTTTTTTATTTGCTAAAAACCCTTACAGAGACATTTCATGTAAACAAAAAGGCCTCCTTTATGGTCTTTCCCCCAAAGCCCCCCTGCCCCCCTGCTGTGTATTGAAAAGTCACAAAATTTCGAATAAGTCTCAGCAAAATATATCATTGTAATGTTTGGGAGGGTAGTTAGTGGGGGGTAGTTAGAGGGTTACTTTAAGGGCGGGGGTTTAGCGGAGGGGGTTTGGGTTAATTTTTCGTTGAGAAAGGGGGTTGGTGGAGTCAGGGGGTGAGGGAGTGAGGTAAAAGATTTTGCTTGAAAACAACAATGCCTTAATTTGAATAATGCTTATAATTTGAGATTCTTTTCGTGGTCACATTTAGGGTTTGATAGATTTTAAAAATTACCGGATGAACATGGAAATTGACACTGACGAACCACTCGTCAAAAATTGAGTCTTTCAGTAACTAATAAATTGGCAAAAATACCACGAGTCAAATCGTAAATATAATTAAAGTTAACTTGAGACGACTTTTTTAGGGGTAGAAATGGGGTAAATATTGCAAATTACCTATGATAAACCGGAAAAGTCAAACTGGCCATCTCCGTGTCAATAATTCGGCATCCCTCCAAAAATAAATTTGTCAAAAAATAAAAACTAAGAGGAAAATTTAAAATTAGAATTGGCAAATGACTTTGGGTAAGGCATGACCTAGTAATACTGCCGCGGTCTTCGACCTGGCAACGCCGCTCATCAAGGGTTTTTTGTATGCTAAAAACCCTTACAGAGACTGCTGATTTTATGTAAACAAAAAGGCCCCCTGTTTGGTCTTCCCCCTAAAGCAGGGGGTGTGTATTGAAAAGTCACAAAATTTCGAATAAGTCTCAGCAAATATATCATTGTGATGTTTGGGAGGGTAGTTAGTGGGGGGTAGTTAGAGGGTTACTTTAGGGGCGGGGGTTTAGCGGAGGGGGTTCGGGTTAATCTTTCGTTGAAAAAGGGGGTTGGTGGAGCCAGGGGGTGAGGGTGTGAGGTAAAAGATTTTGCTTGAAAACAACATTTCCTTAATTTGAAGAATGCTTATAATTTGATTCTTTTCGTGGTCACATTTAGGGGTTGATAGATTTTGAAATTACCGGATGAACATGGAGATTGACACTAACGAATCACTCGTCAAAAATTGAGTCTTCCAGTAACAAATAAATTGGCAAAAATACCACGAGTCAAATCGTAAATATAATTAAAGTTAACTTGAGACGACTTTTTTAGGGGTAGAAATGGGGTAAATATTGCAAATTACCTATGATAAACCGAAAAAGTCAAACTGGCCATCTCCGTGTCAATAATTCGGCATCCATTCCCAAAAATAAATTTGTAAAAAAAAACTACGAGCAAAATTTAAAATTCGAAAGTTTAACTTTTGAGGACTGTTTTAGGGGTTGAAACCAAGTGAATTTAGCGAATATCCCCTGATAACCCTACAGGATCAATTTCACCATGTCAGTGTGAAAATAGAGGACTATAAGCTATATATAAATATTAAAAAACCATCAAAAGCCAAAAAAACTGTAAATGTATAAGAATTTTTAATTTAGAGATCATTTTGGGAGTGAAGGAGATGAGATAAGGTAAAATACATCATGGTCAATTTTGTAGAAAATTTAATTTGAACTGAGGAAATAACCTTTGTTTTTGAAGAGATTCTTTATTTTAGCCGTTATAGGCGAAAAACGAAAAGTACTTTTATCGAAATTCAAGTTTTCCCCCGTTTTACCCCCTCTTGGGGGTTTAACGGGTTGAAATTGTTTGTTTTGAGAATTTAATATTTTGAGTGACCACCCAATAAATAATCCTGAAAATTTACAGGGGCCTAAGTAGCACATAAAGTCAACAGGTGCTGGAAAACTGAGAGAAGATCTACGAAAATTGAAAAATCTAGAGCAATCTAAGGGTGAAGGAGACGAGATAAGGCAAAAAGTCATAGGAACAAAGTTGTAGATCGTGAAAAATCCGTGGCACGTGGTGCAGTCCGTTTTTCGATAGGACCTCTAGTTTAGCCGCTACAGCCAAAAAACGAAAGGTACTTTTTCCGTTATTAAAGTTTTCCCCCCTTTACTCCCCCTTTGGGGGGGTTGGGTGTTATAATGTTTTGTTTTGAGACTTTTCCCTAGGGTTTGACTCCCCAAGGAATATTCGTGCCAAATTTCAAATTTCTAGCTCATCAGGAATTAGTTTAGAATTCGTATACCTCAGTCAGTGAGTCAGTCAGTTACACATGCGGCTGTATAGTTATTTAGACTCGCCTTACGGCTCGCTGGGGGCTCCGCCCCCAGGCCCCCTACTGTGAGTCCCTTATTGAGGGATGTTCATATTGAAAATTCATATAACAAAATTAGTATATTTGTTAACGTATAAAGTCACCTTACCAGGTATCTCCAGTCGTGGTCAGTGGGAAGTTTGGATATTGAAAGTTACAAGAGAAAATTAATTTAACGTCCCCAGGCCCACTTGTTGGGTTTGCCCCAAAGCGGGGGGGGGGGAATGTATTGAAAAGTCACAAAATTTCGAATAAACTCAATGTTTGGGAGGGTAGTCCTTTAGGGGGGGGGTTTGCGGAGGGGGTGGGGGTTAATTTATAGTTGTGAAAGAGGGTTGGTGGAGTCAGGGGGTGAGGGGGTGATGTAAAATATTGGTTAAAAAACAACATTGCCTTAACTTGAAGAATGCTTAGCTTGTGTGTGTTTTTTGGTCACTTTTAGGGATTGATAGATTTTAAAAATTACAAATGACTTCGGATGAACATGGAGATTGACACTGACGAATCCCTAGTCAAAAATTGAGACTTTCAGTATCGTATAAATTGGCAAAAAATCCACGAGTCAAATCGTAAATTTAATTTAAGTTCAACTTGAGACGAATTTTTCAGGGGTAGAAATGTGGTAAAAATTGCAAATTACCTATAATAAACCGGAAAAGTCAAACTAACTATCTCCGTGTCAATAATTCGGCACCCCTGGCCAAAAAAATTTGACAAAAAATAAAAACCACGAGGAAATGTTAAAATTCGACTAAAGTTTGAACTTTTGAGGACTATTTTAGAAGTTGAAACGGGATGAATTTTGCGAATGACCCATGATAATCCTTAAGGACCAAATTTACTATCTCAGTGTGAAAATAGAGATCTATAAGCTAAAAATAAATATTTAAAAATCATCAAAATACAAACTAAACTGAATATTTATAAGAATTTTAAATTTAGAGGTCATTTTGGGAGTTAAGGAGGTGAGATAGGGCAAAATACGTAATGACCAAAATTGTCGGAAGTTTAATTTCAACTAAGGAAATAACCTCTGTTTTAAACAGATTCTTTATTTAAGCCGCTAGAGGCAAAAAACGAGAAGCACTTTCATTGAAATTCAAGTTTTCCCCCGTTTCACCCTTTTTTGGGGATGAGGGGGGTTGAAATAGTTTGTTTTGAGAATTTCATATTTAGAGTAGCCACCCAATAAATATTCCTGCAAATTTACAGGGGCCTAAGTAGTGTATCAAGTCAACTGGTGCTGAAAACCAAGGGAAGATCTACGAAGATTGAAAAATCTAGAGCAATCTAAGGGTGAAGGAGACGTGATAGGGCAAAAAGTCATAGGAACAAAGTTGTAGATCGTGAAAAATCCGTGGCACGTGGTGCAGTCCGTTTTTCAATAGGACATCTGGTTTAGCCGCTATAGCCCAAAAACGAAAAGTACTTTTTTCGAACTTCAAATCTTCCCCCATTTTACCCCCGTTTAGGGGCGTTGGGGGTGGAAATGTTTCGTTTTGACAGTTTTTCCTGTAGTTTGACCACCGAAGGAATATTCGTGCCAAATTTCAAGTTTCTAGCTCATCGGGAAGTATGGTTTGAATTTGTATCCCGATGCATGAGTCAGTCAGTTACACATGCGGCTGTATATATATATAGACTCGCCTTACGGCTCGCTGGGGGCTCCGCCCCCAGGCCCCCTTAAAAGGTTTCGCCCCAAAGCGGAGAATTTGTATTAAAAGTAACAAAACAAATAAACTGTTAACAAATGCTCAGCAAAATGAATTATTACTAGTTTTTCGGATGAATAGTTTAAATGGGGTTTATGGTAGGGGGGAGGGTAATTATTACTGATATTATTCATTAAATGTCTGGAAAATCAGATAGGTTTCAATTTCTGATATATTTTACAAAACCTATTTATAAAAAGACTAAAGTAAAATGTCAAAACCAATTGTTTCCAAAAGAATAACATGGGAAATGAGTATGCAGGTTCGTTGACATGGAAATGTAAAAATTTAAGTTACAAAAACCTATTTATAAAAAGATAAATAAGATAAAAGTAAAATGACAAAACCAATTTTCTCCATAAGAATAATATTAAAAATGAGTATGTATTTTCGCTGACATGGAAATTGCAAAAATTCAAGTTTTTTCAGTATTCCAGCAGGTAACAACGAAATAAAGATAACTACCAATTTTTATTCAGATTTGTTGAGAAATAAGCGATGTATAGAATTTTATTTATTTCCCATAAGGTAAACATTGAGACAAATTACTGGACAGAACAATTATTCACAGTACCAAATTTTTGTTTTTTTTTTTATTTAAATCTAATGGTTCAACCCAGGATCTGATAATTTTCATTTTCTATGTAAAAGATCCAAAAAACCCATTTTTAAAGGGTTTATTTATCCCCACCTAACCCCACCATCCGATGGTCCGATCAGGCTAGTGTTGGGTAGTTCCTGTTCCTCCCTTTTGAATTTGTAATATTTAAAATAGTGCTATTTTAATAAAGAAATTAAATCCAATTAAACTTAAAATCAACATATTACAGTTTTTCCACATCATTAACGTGAGAAATGAGCATGCATGTTTGATGTCATAGAAATGAACGAAATGGGAAATTTAGGCCATTATTCGACTAAGCAACAACTAAATTAAGCCACATAACAAACTTTATTTTAAAAAATTTAAAAAAGAAAAAGTTTTATTATTGCTGATTTATAACATAGCTTGTAAGCGATTTTTTTTATTTTTTTTAGGAGGTTAAAATGAAAAATGGCGTTTTTGATATTTTTCGTATATACTGACCATTCAAGAAATACTCATGCCAAATTTAAAGTTTCTAGCTAATCGGGAGGTTTGGTTTGAACCGGGATGAAATACCTCGAGAAAATCGCTGACATTTAACGAATTTTTAAGTTTTTTTAAACTTTATATGCAATTTTATACTATAAACTAGTTATATTATTCCTGAATAGTTATTTAGATTTGAACGAATCGTGTTTTTTGCTTCTGGGGGCCACAAAACGAAAAGTTATCATGGTCTTGGGCTTAGATCTTACGATGAAACCTACGGTAATAGCTTCTTCCCTATAGGGGAAATTCGCTAAAAAGGAGGATATAGATTTTTTTTAATTTACCTTAAGGATAACATGGGGTGGTTATGCAGGATTACTGCCACGAAAATGGAACTTTCAGGGATTTTAGACTTAAATACATTAAATCTCATCTAGATGAAGCCACAAACCAAGTATTATTAAGATATCTTGAGAAATAAGCGATATATAGTATTTTACATATTCCACATAAGGTTAACATTGGGACAACGTACTGTGTTTACCACTTTCAATATCTCGGTGACCAGTGGGCATAGAGCAATGATTCAAGGTACTAAATTGTTTGTTTTTTGAGCTGAATTCAATGGTGTCAACAAAAATTGGATTAATTTTTAATTTTTCTATGTAAAAAACTCAAAAACCCCATTTTGGGGGGATTTATCCCCCTTTACCCCCCTTCCGATAGTCCGATCGGGCTGGCTTACGAACTCGTCCAATTGATTACCACTCTACTTGTCTATACCAAAATTCATTAAGATCGGATCATATTTACATGGGGAACGATATAACATGGGAAATGATTATGCAGGATTGCTGCCACAAAAATGGAAATCTCTGGGATTTTCGACTAAAATACATAACATCTCATCTAGATGAAGCCACAAACCAAGTTTACCAAAGATATGTTGAAAAATAAGCGAGGTATTTACTTATTTCCCATAAGGTTAACATAGGAACAACGTACTGTGTTTACCACTTTCAATATCTCGGTAACCAGTGCACATAGAGCAATAATTCAAAATACTAAATTCTTTGTTTTTTCGAGCTGAATATGATTATTTTTACTTTCCTATGGGAAAACCCATACAAACCATTTTTAAGGGTGGAAGGTCCCTTTTTCGAGGGGTGAAAGGGGGGGGAAGGTTGTATTTGTTTGTAAATGCAACAACTCCGGTGAAAAAGGTCCGATCCATGTAAAATGTGGTGTGTGCTTTTAAAACAGTATATTTTAACACTACGTAAAAAATAAATTCGATTGTGTCATCCTAAGGGGTCCAAAGGGGGGATTTAACACCTCAAAAATGGGTGTTTAATTTTTTGGTATCCAAAAATTAAATTATGAAAATTTTGTTTTATTTTTTGAATTCAGCTCAAAAATCAAACAATTTAGTATTTTTAATTATTACTCTATGACCATTGGTTGCCGAGTTATTGAAATTGGTAAACACAGTACGTTGTCCAATATAACCTCAAAATATACAGAAACTTATACATCCCGCTTATTTTTTATCATTTATCAACGATATTTTGAATTTGGCTTCTTATAGTTGAGTTTTAATGGATTATGGCTCACGAGTTCCACTTTTCTTCATCCCCTTGTCAGCAAACCTACATACTCATTTCCTATGTTATTTAAATGGGAAAAACCTACGATATGTCAATTTCTTTTAATCATTTTTTTAATCATTCTTAATAAGACAGGTGGTACCTCATGGAGGACGTTACCCTGAATGTGAGTGAAGGATGAGTGTGAAAATCTCTTATATTACCGGTTCTAATGACAATAATAAAACAGTTTTATACTTATTTTACTAGGAAAATCTTTGGTTTTCAGAATAACCATTAACAGATTAATTTGGTTGGGTTTAAGGCTGGTTGAAATGCTATTATCAATGTTGTATTTTTTAAATTACTTTTGTTTTTGATTGTTAATATTGAATATCTCAGCTCTTAAGAAAGAGAATGCATTTGTTTTGGTCTTGAATTGCTCTGTAAATTATTTTCTCTCATTTGACCTATAAATCTAGATTGGTTGATATTGAAGGGAGTTGTAATGTTTTATCGTCATAAAAACAAAATTTAATAAAAATTTTATTTTTTATTAATGGTTTATAGCTCCTCTTAAAATTAACGGTTTCAAATGATCTATAGGTTTAATGAAAGCCAATGGTTCACTGAACGATTTAAGACCATAACAAACGTTTTATCTCCTTTAGAACCGGAAGTATCATTCTATCACTGTAAGTAAAACTTAAAAAAACAAACTTTTTTCATTGAATTACGCATTATAACCGAGCCGAACCAAAACCAATTTTATATAATAATAGCTTATATTAAAGCTGCTACATTCCTGTTTAATTTGAGACAAAACTAACATTTTATCTCCTTTAGAACCGGAGGTATCTCCCTTTCACTGTAAGTAAAACTTTAACAAACTTTTTTTTATTGAATTACGCATTATAACTGATTCAAATCATACAAATTTTATAAAATTATAAGTTAAATGAAAGAATATAATTTATGGAGCAATTCAAGACCAAAATAAATGCATTCTCTTTCTTAAGAGCTGAGATATTCATTATTAACAATCAAAAAATAAAACAATTTAAAAAATACAACATTGATAATAGCATTTAATCTAGCCTTAAACCCAACCAAATTGAGCTGTTAATGGTTAATCTGAAAGCCAAAGATTTCCCCAGTAAAATAGGTCTAAAACTGTTTCATTTTAGTCATTAGAACCGGAAATATTAGAGAATTTGACATATCGTGGATTTTTACCTTTTAAATAATGTAGGAAATGAGTATGTAGGTTTGCTGACAAAGGAATGTAGAAAAGTGGGACTTATGAGCCATAATCCATTAAAACTCAACTATAGGAAGCCAAATACGAAATATCGTTGATAAATGATAAAAATTCGAACGAATGGTGTATTTTTGCTTCTGGTGGCCCCAAAACGAAAAGTTATCATAGTCTCGGGCTTAGGTCTTACCATGAGACCTACGGTAATAGCTTCTTCCCTAAAATAAGCGGGATGTATAAGTTTCTGTATATTTTGAGGTAATATTGGACAACGTACTGTGTTTACCAATTTCAATATCTCGGCAACCAATGGTCATAGAGTAATAATTAAAAATACTAACTTGTTTGATTTTTTGAGCTGAATTCAAAAAATAAAACAAAATTTTCATAATTTAATTTTTGGATACCAAAGAATTAAAAAACCCATTTTTGAGGTGCTAAATCCCCTCTTAGGACCCCTTAGGATGACACGGTCGAATTTATTTTTTATGTAGTGTTAAAATATACTGTTTTAAAAGCCCACACCAAATTTTAAATGGATCGAACCTTTTTCACCGGAGCTATTGCATTTACAAAAAATACAACCTTCCTCCCCTCACCCCTCGAAAAAGGGGCCTTCCTCCCCCTGAATTTTTATGGACTCATCGGATTCTTCAACTAGAGCCTTAAGACGACCTGTATACCATATTTCAAGGTGGGGCTAATTTTTTTTCAATTTGGTCTTTTTTTGGACAAATTTTCCTGTACTAATATACAAATTTGAACGAATGGTGTTTTTTGCTTCTGGGGGCCCCAAAACGAAATGTTATCATGGTTTTGGGCTTAGGTGCTACCATGAGACCTACGGGAATAGCTTCTTCCCTATAGGGGAAATTCGCTAAAATTCGATTGAATGGTGTTTTTTACTTCTGGTAGCCCAAAAACAAAAAGTTATAATGGTATCGGGCTTAGGTCTTACCATGATACCTGCGGTAATATATTCTTCCCTATAGGGTGAATTCGCTAAAAACTTATATAGTGAAATAAAACAAACAAACAATTAATTATCACACAAACACGTACCAAATGTTATCACAATCGGTTAGTAAATAACGGAGACATCGGTTTTAGCGAATTTCCCCTAAAGGGAAGAAGCTATTATCGTAGGTCTCAAGGTAAGATCTAAGCCCAAGACCATAATATCTTTTCGTTTTGGAGTCCCCAGAAGCAAAAAACACCATTCGTTCAAATTGATATGTGTGTGTCGGAATTGATATTGAGTTCGTGAACCAGCCCGATCAGACCATCAGAAGGGGGGTAAAGGGGGATAAACCCCCACAAAAATTGTGTTTTTTAGTTTTTTCTACATATAAAAATAAAATTTATCTAATTTCGGTTAGCACCATTGAATTCAGCTAAAAAAAAAAACAAACAATTTAGTAGGTTGAACCAATGCTCTGTGTCCATTCGTTATCGAGATATCGAAAGTGGTAAACACAGTACACGTTGTCCCAATGCAAACCTAATGGGAATAAGTAAAATATTATATATCTCACTTATTTATGAAAATATCTTGATAAAACTTTTCATGTGGCTTCATCTAGTCGAAATATACTGGATTACGGCCTAAAATACCTTATTTTTACATTTTCATGGCAGCAAACCTGCATACTCATTTTCCATGCTATGGGAAATATAAAATTCTATATCTTCCTTATTTCTAAACGTATCTTGATAATAAAACTTGTTATATGGCTTCTTCTAGTTAAGGTCTACTAAATATTGAATTAAAACCACCCAGTTTTAACATACCTATTGCAGCAAACCTGCATACTCATTCTCTATTTTACCCTTATGAGAGGTAAATAAAACAGGATAGCTTTCTTTTTCCTCAACATATCTTGATAAAAAATGTGATGTGGCTTCATACAGCTTAGATATATTGGATTTTAGCCTATAAACCCTCATTTTCAAATTTCTGTGGCAGCAAACCTGCATTTTTCCATACTACTCTTATGGAGAATAATTTATTTTTGAATAGCAATTGTGGGCATTTTGCAAGTCACAGGGCTCAAATTAAATGTTTTCATGTCAGGGACTCAGGAAAAGTACAGGATTTCTTAAAGTCTGCTAGAAAACAAAAAATAACATAAAATAACTGCCATTTCAGTAGCATTGGGATCTATACTTCATTCGGTGAGTTTGTAAAGTAAAGCCCCTCCCCTCAAATAACATTTGTATATAAAAGGAGCAATCAGAGAAGAGGTAGATTATATGTTCCCAGGGATGGTTCACAGTCATCCCTTTTAATAATTTCAATTGAATGAATACTATGTGATATGAATAATAAATAAAACGTGTGGATGCATTAATTTGTCTCATGAACAATTCATTTACTTATTGTAAAGCTCATGTGCACTTTACGTTTACTGCAAACAAACATAACCATAATTGGTTTTGACAACAGACATCCAGTTCCAGCTCCAGATTTTACTAAAGTCCCGGCCAAATCATTAGGCGGGTGGCGAAAAATGGAAACTCCAGCTCTATAAATGACTTGATGTTAAAGACACCTCCGCTCCTCTACACAGTTAAGTAGTTAAACATATTTTCAACAGATAGAGGCACATTTACTTGGGTATGTGTGGAGAGCTCACTCAGCTGATTTGGATAACATAAACAAAGAGCATAACTGTCTATATTCAGATGGGTAAATGATAGGCCAAAAACAGGCAAAAACATATTTTAACACCATCAGCGCACTCACTCACCCGCCTAATGATTTGGCCGAAACCCTTAAAGCTCTTTATCTACGACCATTGCAATAAGCACCAATTATGGTATTACAATAAACATTATAATGATATACATTAAAACACCAAAAACCAAGCAGTACTCTAATGACGACTTTAGAGTACTGGAGTCACTTTAGAGTACTGGTTCTAGACCAATGAGAGCTCGGCATTTGACGGAAGTAGTGTCATAATTACAATTAAGCAATTCGCACATCAGCTGATTGTTGCATTACGATTCATGTTTGAGTTTACTTATACCATCAGCTGATTGTTCCACAACGATTCATGGTTCAGTCTGCTTATTTGCCTAACCTCAAATTTTAGTTGACCTGTTCCATCATTAGTTAAAGTCATGAGTTTTTTTTTAACTTGGGGGAAAATTTTGTCGTATATTTGGTCGTAGATAAAGTAGTATATGCAACGATTGTATTATGCCTTTAAGCCACTCGTGAGATATTTAGAACACTCGCTTCGCTCGTATTCTAACTTACATCTCACTCGTGGCTTAAAGACAATCATAATACAATCGTTGCATAAACTACTATTGGTGTTCTCTAGCAATAACATCAGGTACTCATGTGACACAGCCTGCAAACATTACAGCTGATGCAGGAGGCGTGGCTTCACTTTACACTCTCATTGAATGAAGTATTATATAAAACGTCTGCTTTGTATACATTAAAACGTATAAGCTGATGTTTCATTCAAAGACATATGGTGGATACAGACATATGGCTAATGTGAAGGCTAGATAACTAAAGACTAGATTTTTATGTCAAAGATTTTTATTGATGAAGTTTATGAAATTTTTTACACAAATTTGAACAGCTGGTCATTTCCCCATATGATTAAATTCGAAGAGCCAGCTATTTTGGAGTTTTGAATATTGCATTTTCGTGCCTAGTGTAGGCTATTATTTTTTAGAGCCTTTTGCCCCTAAAACCACCGGTGGAGAGTATTTTTGCACGCTTCCTTTTGCACGTATATAGATTTTACTTGATGCGAGGCTTCATTAAAATGTTTTACTTATACACTTGAAATTCGCTGAGTATGCAGGACTGCTGCAACGGAGGTTTTTAGTATTTTGCATAAGAACAACATTGGGAAACGTACTGCGTTTACCGCTGAACTAAAAATATGAATTATCTCCGCAACCAGTTGAAGTAAACTATTGATTCAAAATACTGGTTTTTTAGTTTTTCAAGCCAAATTTAATAGTTGTAAGTATATTTTCTTTAGAGATTACATATTTTGTGAAATTTCAAAAATATGAAATTTTTAACACTTAAACCAGAGCCACTTTAACTTCTGAACCTGAGTTTTTACAGACATGCGAGTAGTGTCATTTTGATTGTCATTTTAAACACTATAAACCAAGAAATTTGCATCAAAATCGTTAGAGCCGTCTTTGAGCAATTTGAATTTCTGCCTTTTTTGGATTTTATGGGGTAAATAACCTTAAAAATAAAAATTCAATAAAATTGAAAAAAACCTGGATATATCATGGTTTCATATCTACATGCCAAGTTTTATGAAATCGGACTTCTAGTATGGTCTCCAGCTTTGTTTACATCCACACACACATACATATCCACACACACGGACAGACAGACACCACTCCGAAACCACGTTTTTGGACTCAGGGGGCACTAAAACGAATATATCCACTGACAACTCAAATTCGAAAATGTTGACGAAAAAATACTTTCTCCATATCCTATGTATAGGGGGAAGAAAGTAAAAATATCAATTTAGTAAAAGTAAGTTCAAATGTTGTTTAATCAGTTTTATCTTATAAGAGGCAGTCAGTTTTAGATTTTCATGCTATTGCCGGCCTGAGACCAGGCTTAAGAATCATTGCCGAAAATGTTAGGTTTCAATCCTAAACAGACATTTCCCCAAATCTGGTTTAAGTTAAACACGTTTAAATTAAACCGAGTTTAATCGGACGTTAAAACTTTTTTCAAGCGGTCTTATTTTCGTTGGTCTTAATTTCGTTTTCTGGTTCTGGGAAGCTCTCTGTCAAAATCCTCTCCATTTATTTCATTCAGTCAATTATATCATCCATATTTAATTAAGTTTAACAACTTAAATATTATTAAAGTTTATAAAATAAATTTTTCAATAAATCAAAAAATTAAAACACCTCATGGGGGGTGAGGTGTTTCCCGCACGCCAGTTGTGCGGCAGTCAGTTGTTCCACCGCACCCTCAGCCGTTACTCCTTGTTTCCTCAGATCTTTCTTCTCCCTGCAGACAACAACAGCATGTTAGAGAGTGCAAATGGATGCAAAACCAATTTATTTGGTTTGATAGAGACAACAAAATTTGCCTCCAAAACCCTAACCAATATTTTGTTCTGGTTTAAGTCTGTCAAGTAATCCATGTTAATACAAAAGGTAAGTGATCCAAATTTATGTTAAACGATGAAGATTGCATATTAATAGGATGCTTTAGGTACAGGTTTAGAGTTTTCTAAATAGTTACTGAGAGCAATATAAATTCTGGTAGTTCATCACGTTGACTGCAAGCCACATAGATGTACTCCGAGTGCTGAAATAATATTTTCGTCATACTGCTTCAAAAACAGCTGTTTTTGGCACATGCGTTGGGATTCAAAAGTTGTTCTTTTTAGTCCTTGGATAAAAACATATGATTTGATCATTATTATTGTCCTAGGACCAAAAAGATCATTGTTGATGATGCTTTCGATTCGAGGTAAATAATCGAACAATATTCATTCGATTACAAATTATCGAAACATTCATCGTTATTATCGAAACATTCATTGTTGTCAGTTTAATTAATTTGTGAAACTCGCTCTTTCACCAATCGATTATTATATGCGTTCGATACGTCGATAGTTGTTCATTGTTGTCAGTCTAACCTAACACAAATGGAACAGACAATCAGCTGATTGCTTCAAATAGCAAGAACAAGATGGCGGCATCTTTGGAAGGTATTTTTAAAGGTAAATAAACTGTAACATTTTGGTTTTCCTTAGTAGTTTGCGTGATGTATTGAGCAACGTAACGAAAATATAGTTCGTCACATGGACTTAAAGCTGCTTTTCGTTACTCGGTCATTTTTCAACCTTGGCTTGCAGCCTCGGACGTAAAACTTGACCTTGTACGAAAAGCGTCACTTTAGGCCCTACTAATGAAATATATACTATTTTACAGTTTCATATACCTTTTTGTTCTTGTTTTAGAACAAACAATATCACTGAAAAGCATGCATTCCAAACTATATGGAGGCAAAATATCCCAAGCAAAGTGGAGGGGAAAAGTAGACTGATTCATTTTGAGGGGTGCCAACACATACTAAATTATGGTCCACGTCCTGGATCGTATGTTAATTTATGTCTATTTCTTGGATTTTACTATAACCTGACTCAAACATTTTATATTCTCTCAACACAACACTTTACAACAAAATAAATAAACGTTAAAATAATTTAAATTTACAATACTGGTTTTCCTAATCTGAAAGAAGTTATTTTGCAAACAACATCATTGATACTAATATTTCAAAAGAATACTTAATAATACTTTCTAATATCCTAAAAGAGCTTTACTTACTTTTTTTTTTTAATTGGTGGACAATGTTCAAAACCAGAAGCAGTTTTCCTCAACTGAAAGACATTTAAAGGTAAATATAATAATAATATAGGGTAGACTGTTGTACCTTGAAACACTTTTGATATTTTAATTTTTTGAATATTAACTATAGCTGTTTTAATAATGTAAAAAAGACACAGTCTTTCTTTCGGATAGTGGCCATAATAATATTAAATTGATTTTAAGAAATCATTGTTTTAGCATTAAATAAAAATAAAACAAAATTTGTTCCAAGGTACACTATGCTCTTGTACCTTGAAAAGCATCCTTTTTGCCTTGGGAAAAAGAGGGCTACTTTGAAAATAAAATTAAAACTAATTACTACGGTTTATTAAGTTTATTACAAATTACTTTTACCGGATTTGAACACATACTGATTCTCTGATTTTTACTAACATCCAAAAAATTTACTGATCCTGAAATTTTACTCTCTGGAGGGGCTAGAACAGCCTCTACGGTTTTTTCAGATTTTTTGCATTAACTGGAGGCTTCTTAATGCCAACCTTGTTTCGCGGAATGATATTTCTTAAACAAAAACACGAATAAACCAGCATAATGTACTTGGGAAGCGTTGTGTTCCAAGGAACAAGGGTTTCGTGTCTAATTAAAATGGCGGATAACGACATTAACCTAAACTTAGCCAATTCAGCTATTATACAAATTTCCTCATCAATAAATACACTATTCCAGAATAACATAATACACCATCAATGGGATGCTGAATCAATGATAAAAAACAAAATATAAAGTGAAAAACATTTACTTTTGGGAGGTGAAAAAGTTCTGTTAATAACCACGTGCAAAACTGCTTAAACAGTCTCAAACTGACACTAGCGCATTCTTGGTGGTTGCAACTATAACATAGTTGATTTTTAGCCCGCTAGATGGTACCACTAATCGAGAGCAAACTATGTTCCAAGGACACTATGCTCAAGGTAGAACATCCTACCCTACAGTAAATAAAAGAGCAAAGTTAATTTTTCTTCCCTGTCCGGCGATAAATAAAGTGGTCACAACAAAATCATTGTTAGAGAAGATGCACTTTGTTAATGCACACCTCCAAGGCTCCGAGCAAGTAGCCAGATCACCTTGATCTCTAGTTAACAATATGGTCCAGTCAAAAAAAACTTTAAAAAATGACCCAACCTGGAGGGAATTCCCTTGATTTTGAAACTTTGCACACTTATTTAATATGTGGCGAGCTCTAGTGGCCATTGACGGAAACAGTGACCATCTTATAAGGCCATTGACCTTAAAGCTTCTGGGTTTGCTTCTATGAGCATTGGCTGCGTTAGTAGTAGCCTCTTGTTTACTTTCCATTTCGTTTACTAGATGAGGTTTGAGTAGGCTAAGGTGGGTTTTAGGCTTAAACTTAAACATAGCTTCCGAAGGAGTCATGTTGGTCACTGAATGTGGAGTATTTCGATAGGTGAATAGAAATTAGTCAATGCGGTGCTGTAAGGTTCGCTGGGAATTGTACTTTGCATCGTGCAACAATTGCTTCTTAAAAACTTCCTTAACTGTTTGCACAGCCCTTTCCGCCAAACCATTAGACGCTGGGTGATACGGTGGCGTCAAAATGTGGTGAATACCGTTAGCTCCCAGAAATTCCTTGAATTCTTCAGACCTAAATTGTGGACCCCCGTCAGTAACAACTGTAGCTGGAAGACCAAACATAGCGAAACAATGCCTTAATCTGTCAATAGTATGTCTAGAAGTTGTACCAGTCATGTGGAACACTTCAATCCATTTTGAATGACTGTCTACTACGATCAGAAATTCCTTTCCTTGAAACTCTGCAAAGTCGAGATGTATTCTCTGCCACGCATGTCTGGACCACGCCCACGGCTGAAGTGGGGCGAGAGGGGCAGATTTCCGTGTCTTCTGACAAATGGAACATTCCCTAACTACGTCTTCTATTTCCTGATCCATACCCGGCCACCATACAAAACTTCGGGCCAACGCCTTCATCCTGGACTCGCCTGGGTGTTCAGAATGCAGTAGAAGAAGAATTTCCTTCCGATGAGTAGTTGGGACGACAACTCTGTTGCCCCAAAGCACACAACCTCGGTCGACAGACAACTGCAAGCTTTTGTTAGAAAAAGGGCGCATATCAGGATCTTCCGAATAACTGGGCCATCCATTGGTTATGAAATCATATACCTTGGACAGCACAGGATCAAACTTGGTCGCAGTAGCAATTTCTTTAGCTGTAATAGGCAAGTTAAAAGACGTAAAAAATGCAAGTTCCCCTTCACTGTCTTCTGAGGAGCATGGAAGACGAGACAACGCATCTGCATTGCTGATATCCTTCCCCTTTTTGTAGCGGATGTCGTACTGGTACGCAGACAAAATCAGTGCCCACCTCTGGATACGGGCTGCTGACAATGTTGGAATTCCTTTGTTAGGGTTCAACAAAAGGTTAGGGGTCTGTGGTCTGTTACTAGTGTAAATTTTCGGGCATACAAAAATTTGTGAAATTTTTTTACTGCATAAATCAGGGAAAGTGCTTCTTTTTCTATTTGACTGTACTTCACTTCAGCTTTAGTTAAAGTACGGGATGCGAAAGCAACAGGTCGCTCAGTGCCATCCGGCAAAATGTGTGCAATGACACAACCTAACCCGTAACTTGAGCTGTCACAAGTCACTATTATGTCTAAGCTAGGGTCAAATGGTAAGAGTACATTATCTCGTACTAAAAGTTTCTTACACTTTTCAAAGGCTTCATTGGTCTGGTCATCCCATGACCACTCAACATCGGAATTCAAGAGTCGATATAGTGGGTGTAAAATAGTCGCTAGATTTGGGATGAAACGTGAATAAAAATTGACTAAGCCTAGGAAAGACCTGAGCTGAGTGATGTCGGTAGGCTTGGGTGCCTCAAGAATAGCTTTAGTAAGCTCTCCACTTTGATGAATGCCTTGTTCATCGAGACGGTAACCTAAAAAGACTAGGCTAGTTTGAAAAAAATTACTCTTAGCTAGGTTAATTTTCACTCCATGGTCCATTAACCGCTTCAGAACAGCATGGACCCTCGATTTCATTTCAGTAATACTCTTAGCATGTATTAATATGTCATCAATGTAACAGGCAGTTCCATCCAAACCCATTAAAATTTGGTCCATTGCGGACTGAAACAGTGCTCCTGCACTTGTGATACCATAAGCCATGCGGCGGTAGCGAAACAACCCCTTATGAGTCGTGATAGTCAATAATTCCTGCGAAGATTCGCTTACCTTAAGTTGAGTATAGGCTGCAGATAAATCAAGCTTAGAGTAAAACCTAGCTCCAGATATTTGTGTCAAAATATCCTCCGGATTTGGCAATGGGTAATGATCAGTACGTATTACCGGATTAATCGTAACCTTGAAGTCCCCACAAATTCTGACTTCATTATTAGGTTTCTCAACAACCACAATGGGCGTGGCCCATTCTGATTGAGTCACAGGGTAAATTATACCATTCCGCTGTAATTTGTCAAGTTCTGCCTCTACGGCGTTTCTGAGTGCGAACGGGACATTCCGTGCCTTGCAAAAGACTGGTTTTGCATTCTCTTTTACAACAATATTTACAGGCTTAAAATTTATTTCCCCAGGGGTTTGTTCAAAAACAGGTGCAAATCTTTTTTGTAATTCCTCAACTAGGCTATAATAAGGAACGGACTCACCATTCAGGCGACAAACGTCCATCATCTGCTCTGGGGCCCCGCTGCTAGCCTTCACGGCGCTCCAATCCAATTTGATCCTTTCAAGCCAGTTCCTGCTAAGTAGGGTAGGTTGGTTCGTAGAAGTACTCTCAATGACAATCATAGGTAGCGAGTAGTCTGGGCCACCATTATTAGCATTCACCGTAACCTGAAACTCTCCAAGCACCTTAATTTTCTCACCTGTATAGGTCTTCAATTTAACATCACTTTTCTTAAGAACAGTGTTTTGGCTTTTGAATTTTTCAAAATACACATTAGAAGGCAAGACGCTGCAACACGCACCTGTGTCAAGAACCATTTGCAATGGTACTTTATTTACAGACATATCGACAACAAAACTCCCTGGTTTATTATCATTAGCATATGCGATTGTAAATAAATCAAAGTCTTGAGTGGGCCTATCATAGGATTCAGAATCACTATCATCAGATTCACAGTAATTAATTTTATTATTATTATTAGGCCTATGCCTAGAGTTGCCTTGAGACTTGCAAACAGTTGCCAAGTGTCCCTTTTTATTGCAAGAATAACATGTACTTTCAATATATGCACAAGTTTTAGGATCGTGTGGCTTGCCACAACGATAACACTTGAACTTGTTACCACTGGAGGGGTTAGGCCTGTTATTAGCCTTTGCCTGATTCATTGGTTTGGGTTTACCAAATCTTTGTTTACCTTGCCCTGGTTTACTACTATTACTAGGCCTATATGGTTTAACAAAGTTTACATCTCCACCCGAACCTTTTTCAGGGTGTAAATTAAATGTGCGAATATTTTTGTCAGCGCTCTCGATGACCAAGGATAATTCTAGAGCCTTAGTAAAAGTCAAACTTTCCCCCTCAGCTAACAATTTACTTTGTATAGCCGTAGACCTAAGCCCACACAGGAATCTGTCACGCAAGGCTTCATCAAGAAAAGAATGGAAATTGCAAGTAGCAGCTAACTTTTTAAGCTGACAAGAGTACTCTGTAATACTCTCTCCTTCTTTTTGAGATCTTTTGTTGAAAATGAATCTTTCATAACTGACATTTAGTTTAGGCACAAAGTGAGCTTTCAAAGTATCAATAACCTTCTTATAATCTACATCTTTTATTTCTTTAGGATGGAGCAAATCCTTTAAAGTGGAAAACAGGGCTGGGCCCATAATAGAGATGAAAAATGAAACTCTATTTTCCTCTTTTATATTGTTGATAGAAAAGAAATGATCTAGTCGCTCACTGTAATTAGTGAATGTTTCTAACTCTTCATTGAACTCTGAAATTTTCCCAACTAGTTGTTTCGCCATGATTAATCTACTAGTAAATCACTTACTTGAACAGTAGACAAATATAAGTTACGTTAATAAATATGCTAAATCACTGAAATCGGTACATTTAGCATTATTTCTCTTCGTAACGTGGTCCTAGGGATGGGTCAGCAATCGTCATTCAATTTGCCACTTGCCAGCTACAGGTCTCCATTAATACTGTAGAAATCAAAAATACACTTAACGTCCTTAGATAAATGTATTTCGATTGGAAATAAAGTTAACTTTTAACTGGAAATCCACTGTAAAATGTTAACTGGACAAAAACTTCCTTTGTCTGAACACGATTTCTTGTCGTTAACAAGTTTATTCCAAGTTCGGGTTTCAACTTGAACTCAAGAGTGAAAATGAATTCAATTACTTTAAGTTTAAAGTTCCGAAACATCAAAACACACGCGAACTCTTTACTCTCGTCGCCATTTATTATAAACTAATATTTATTACTTTTATAACTGTGCTTAAGGCCAAGCAACGCGATCAAGGATCACAGGCGGAAACGACAGACATGTTGTACGTACCTGGATCAGAACTCGACTGAAGGTCTCTGTGCCGTGTGCCTCGGCCGATCGGTAGACGGCCGGAATCCCCAGATATCCAAAGTCCAGGGCAAAGGTCCTTTTATTGTATGCCTACTTGCTGTTCTTTCACTTAATTTATATTATCTTATTTAAAACATATACTGTCTTTAACATAACCATTCCTCTTCTAAATAACTCTAACTTGATACTTAATTATTCGTAAAATAAACATTACTTTATCACAAAAACAAATTAAATTTGTTTATTTTAATTACTTTTAATCAAATTATTAAAAAACACATGTTTATAAGCTACTTAACATGTAGCCATGTAACTATGTAAGGTTGATTAGTCTACTTAAAAAGATTCGCCAGTCTTTATTTTTTTTCTCTTTTTCTCCTAGTATATCCTGAATTTAGCTAACGACCACCCGGACCGAGTCTGGAGTACTGTAAGTTGAGACCTTATCTATAGTTGTTCCCTAGCTTGTTTACTTTGATATGCATCAGATAATCTGTAGTCCAGTCAAAACAGGGTTTGACCTGGAAAAAATTCCGTTGATTTTTAAACTTTGCACACTTATTTAGAAGTACCTAAGGATGAAAATACCAAGTCCTGGAAAATATGTGGCGAGCTCTAGCTGCCATTGACGGAAACAGGGTACTTTTTTGGGTTTTCTCAAAAATCTTGAGAACCATTGGTCGGAGGTAAAAACTTTAAATATACAAAACAAAGCTTATTACATTTTCTACAAAAAAGGTTCTACATTTCCTTTGCACTTCTAACGGTTACCGAGTTACAAGGCGTTAAAAATATGGGTTTTTACGTAATTTTCCCCCAAAAATTGGCAAAATTTTGTTTTTTAGATTTTAAGGTATTAAAATAAAAATAATCAAACTTTGTTGGACATTAAATTCTGCTCAAAAAACAAACTTCATTATCCGCAGTATCCTGAATCATTGCTTTATGTCCCTTGGTTACCGAGATAATGAAAACGGTAAACACCCCTTACACTGTACCTTTGTTATCCTTATGGGAAATAACATAAGTTCCATATCTCGCTTATTTCACAACATATCTTAGTAAAACTTGATTTGTGGCTTGATATAGTTGAGATAAATCGTATTAAAGCCTAAAATACCCAATTTTCACATTTAAGTGTCAGCAAACCTTCATACTCCATTATTCCTATTATTCGTATGCAGGTAAGCAAGCAGGTTTGCTGACACGTAAATGTGAAAATTGGGGATTGTAGGCATTAATACGATTTATCTCAACTATTTCAAGCCACACATCAAGTTTTACTAGGATATGTTGTGAATTAAGCGAGATATAGAACTTTTTTTATTTCCCATAAGGATAACAAAGGTACAATGTAAGGGGTGTTTACCGCTTTCATTATCTCGGTGACCAACGGACATAAAGCAATGATTGAGGATACTATAGCTGGCGCCAATTCTTGGGGCCCAGTCCGTGCATGGGGCGGGGAGTAAGTAGGCTGGGAGGAAAGGGGAGTAGTAGCGGCAGCGGCGGCCGACATTGTACTAGCCTGGCTGCGTACATTCGGCAACTCGCACATAGTTACTACTTCTCTGTCAATCGTTGTTCAGAGTAACAAGACGCTTCAATAAATACTAATGAAATATTTTATATTATTGAATAGAATTAAATCAGATCATTAATCGCCAGTAAGAGTTAATGTTCCGTCGGTCAATGTTTTTGGGACGACATGTAGTGACACGCTATTGTTGACGGCTGAGAGCAGAATGACAGTGCTGCGCTCTAGCGAGACGTTGTCGCACATGCGCACTAGCCGTTTTTGCTACCGCGCATCCACCGCACTGGGCCCCAAGAATTGGCGTCTGTTATACATTGTTTGTTTTTTTGAGCAGAATTTAATGGTGCACACCAAAGTTTGATTATTTCTATTTTAATACGTTAAAAACTAAAAGAAAGAAAATTTTGCCCATTTTTGGGGGAAAATCACAAAAAACCCATACTTTTAACGCCTTATAACTCAGTAACAGTTAGGAGCACAAAGAAGATATACAAAACCTTTTTTGTAGAAAATTTAATAAACTTTATTTTGTATATTTAAAGTTTTTACCTCCGACCAATGGTTCTCAAGATTTTTGAGAAAACCCAAAAAAGTACCCTGTTTCCGTCAATGGCCACTAGAGCTCGCCACATATTAAATAAGTGTGCAAAGTTTCAAAATCAAGGGAATTCCTTCCAGGTTGGGCCATTTTTTTAAGTTTTTTTTTGACTGGACCATATTGTTAACTAGAGATCAAGGTGATCTGGCTACTTGCTCGGAGCCTTGGAGGTGTGCATTAACAAATTGCATCTTCTCTAACAATGATTTTGTTGTGACCACTTTATTTATCGCCGGACAGGGAAGAAAAATTAACTTTGCTCTTTTATTTACTGTAGGGTAGGGTGTTCTACCTTGAGCATAGTGTCCTTGGAACATAGTTTGCTCTCGATTAGTGGTACCATCTAGCGGGCTAAAAATCAACTATGTTATAGTTGCAACCACCAAGAATGCGCTAGTGTCAGTCTGAGACTGTTTAAGAGGGTTCCCTACCAACGGCAGTTTTCGTTTTTCTGCGACACTAGCGGCGACTTTTGGAACTGCGGCTCCATAAGAGCCCATGTTAAATTTGTGCACTTTTCGCCGCGAAAGCCGGTGCAGAGGTAAACGCGGTGTCATTTAGCGTCTCCAATTCTTAAAATAAAAGTTATTCAGAAATAGGATTGTAAAGATGAAGAGTTGCAGAGTGTTTATTGCTTCTCCAAAATCGTTTATGTTCACTCATTAAAAAGGTAGGTACATGGCGTTAAAGTTGGTTAACTTCCACGGAATGTATCTACAGAATACGTTAAAATGAACGATTTTGGGTTAGCAATTAACATTCTACAACTCTTTGTCTTTGAAATGCTACGTTAAATTACATTTTATTTTGAAAACTGTCGGCGCTAAATGACACCGTGCGGAGCGTGTTTTAGGCATATTTTGGGGTAGGTAGGGAACCCTCTTACGCAGTTTTGCACGTGGTTATTAACAGAACTTTTTCACCTCCCAAAAGTAAATGTTTTTCACTTTATATTTTGTTTTTTATCATTGATTCAGCATCCCATTGATGGTGTATTATGTTATTCTGGAATAGTGTATTTATTGATGAGGAAATTTGTATAATAGCTGTATAGGCTAAGTTTAGGTTAATGTCGTTATCCGCCATTTTAATTAGACACGAAACCCTTGTTCCTTGGAACACAACGCTTCCCAAGTACATTATGCTGGTTTATTCGTGTTTTTGTTTAAGAAATATCATTCCGCGAAACAAGGTTGGCATTAAGAAGCCTCCAGTTAATGCAAAAAATCTGAAAAAAAACCGTAGAGGCTGTTCTAGCCCCTCCAGAGAGTAAAATTTCAGGATCAGTAAATTTTTTGGATGTTAGTAAAAATCAGAGAATCAGTATGTGTTCAAATCCGGTAAAAGTAATTTGTAATAAACTTAATTTTTTTAAGCTGAATTCAATTTTGACACTTAAATTTACAAATACCCCCGTTGCAGCAGACCAGCATACTCAGTGAATTTAAAGTGCAAAACAACATATTTCAATCCAACATAGCGAGATTTGACATGTTTTGGTAGGCTCCATAAGAATAACATGGTGAATGAGTATGCAGGTTTTCTGCTACAGGTATATTAAAACTGGGTGGTTTTAATTCTTTATTTAGTAGATCTGAACTAGAAGAAGCTATTTACCAAGCTTTATCAAGATATGTTAAGAAATAACTAAGATATAGAATTTTATTTATTTCCCATAAGGTCAACATGGGGACAACGTACTGTGTTTACCACTTTCAATATCTCGGTAACCAATGGACATAGAGCAGTGATTCAAAATACTAAATTGTTTTTTTTTTTAGATTAATTCAATGGGGCGAACAAATATCGGGCTATTTATATTTTTCTATGTAAAATACTCAAGAAACCCATTTTTTGGGGTTCATCCCCCCCTCATCCCCCTTCCGATGGTCCGGCTGGTTTTCGAACTCGTCCGAATAATAACTACTTTACACGTCTGTGCCAAATTTCATTCCAATCGGACCATTTTTGCGAGCGCTATCGTGCTTACAGACACACACACACACACACACACACACACACACACACACACACACACACACACACACACACACACACACACACACACACACACACACACACATATATATATATATATATATATATATTATATTTAGATAGATATTTATATATCTAGAAATTTGAATGAATAGTGTTTATGACTTCTGGGGGCACCAAAACGAAAAGTTATAGTGGTCCCGGGCTTAGGACTTACCATGAGACATACGGTAATAGCTTCTTCCCTTAAAGGGTAAATTCGCTAAAAATTAATATAAAGATATTAAATCCTAAAAATAAATTTTAATTTGTCAAAAAACCCTCCTTAGAGTTCACTTATCGCTGGTTTTCGAACTCGGAGTAATAAATGTTACTCTAGTCGTATGTACAGTTCGCGCATTATATCTGCGGCTGTGGCCATTATGCTACTAACCGTGTCATATGATATTTTTAACATATGATATTGGTAAGCACAACATTTGACAAGCAGCGGTGTTTCAGAAAAGTACCCCCTCTCCCCCCGCACCATACAATCAGCGGGCTTTTTTTACAAAATATACGGACAGGTATATATATATATGAAAATGAACGAACGGTGATTTTGGGGTCTGGGACCATCAAAATGAAAAGTTACGGTTGTCCCGTGCTTAAGTCTTACCATGCCGCCTACGGTAATAGCTACTTCCCTATAGGGGGAAATTCGCTACTATTTCAAAGCATACCATTGACTTTGTTATACCTTATAAAAACTACATACAATAGTTGTATTGAATGTAAATCAAACGACTCACTCGAGGCGTGGTTGGCGGGGTGGGTGGGGGCGGCGGCGACGGGGTTTTCAGTCGAACTCGGCGCGGTTTGGCGGCATACTTGGCGGCATTTCGTTTTCGATTCTCCCTCCACTCGATAGTGCTCGGAAGGGGTGGGAGAGGGGGCTCCGGCGACGGGGGAAGCGGCGGCGGCGACGGTGCGCCTTGCTCCCAAGGGACCTGTTAAGAAACCAAAAGATTATTAAATCTATTAAATAAAAATATATGTAGGGGATAACTGAAATCATATTTAACAAAAGGGTTTGTCGGGCATAAGGAGAATACAAAGGATATGTCATGATGTTTTGTGATAAACTACCCTGTAATTTAAACGTCATAAAATATTTTTTATCGTTTCGCACGAATATCGGCTCTTTTTCATTCTCTAGACAGAACGCAAAATCACATTTTTTGTATCATCACTAAAAAGTCAGCTATAATTTTTTTGGTGTGCCGACCTCAAACGTTGTTTTATTCATTTACGGAAAGGTGAAAAGTGTTATTTAAATACAATTTGAGTGCACGATTGAGTCCCAGTAAGTATCACTTTTGGTTCTTGTGATGAAAACTACTATTTCAGAATCGCTTCATGTCGGAATTCTTTTCGTTTGCGTTAAAAATTAATTTTTAAATTCTTAAAAACCAAAGAATGCAAAAATACTTTCTGCATTGGTGTTTTTGACTAATTTAAAGAACGTTAAAACTAATCAAAATTAAATATTATAATTACGTTAGTTATTATTCTTTTCATAGTAAAATTAGACGGTCAAATTACGACGTCTGTTATCCATATAGCCTGTATTCTCTAATATCGACTTTTCATCGCTGTACCTGTAGATTTCATTATGCAAGTTTGCGGGTTAATCTCGATAAAAATAATAACAAACAAATCATTTAAAACAAAAAATTAGTTTTAAATAGAATTTGACAGCTGATTATTTTTGAAAAGTAGTGAAAAGGGAATGAAATTAAAAGTAGTGAAAAGGATAAACAAATCCCTTTTTCAACCGCCTAGTTTTACTAAACAAAGAATAGTTGCAGTTCTTTGCTTGGTTAAATCTAATAATATTTAAAATCCCATGAAATGCACTTGACTACTGAAAGCTTGATTGCTTCTGCAATGTGCGTAATAACCTATTTTCCTTATATTTATTTATACATTAGATGTTATTTCTTGTCATTCTTCTTCGATTTTGACTTCAAAGCTTCATAAGCAAAAAATGTAGTTGATGGGTTATTAAGGAGAAAAGTTTGTTATTAGGTTATTTCGGCATGTAAACTTGAGTAGGCTTCATCAGTGAGGTATAAGACCCCACTGATGAAGAAACCCAAAGTGGCTGAGAAGTAAGACAAAGTACCTAACATTTATTGGAAATACAGTATTATGATAACATTAGGTTAGTTTGTCCGGTTGTTAAGCCGTGATGAAGCATCATGCAATAGAAATTTATTAAAAAACGGACAAATTTCAATCCTTTAGTAATAAAAGGAGGATATAACAGAAACTCAGCAGGGTCACTACTATGTTCCTACCTGTTGAGTCGGACAATATATGTCTTTCTCTGGAGTCTGAAACAGAAATTTGCGTCATTATAATGTAGTATTTTGCAGTTAATAAATAAATAAATAAATAAATAAATAAAAATGCCTTTATTTACAAGCGTTCCTCAGTCACAGACTGCTTTTCAGGACAACTCAAGTCAAACATACAATGAACATAAAAAAACAAACAAACAAAAACTCATAAAATATCATTTAAATACATAACTTTCAATTTTTTTCTAAATACAGAAACAGAGCATGATTTGAGGGTCCCAGGGAGGTCATTAAAATACCTTGGGCCAAAATAAGAAAAACTTTTACGTCCCAGCTCCAGTTTCACTCTGGGGAAGTGAAGCTTCCAGTCTCGGCTGGCGCGCTGGGAAACCTCCTCTCTGCCTTGCAGTTTCACACTCAGGTACTGGGGCTCTCTGAGTGTGAGGATTTTGTGGGTCATGCAGTTGGTCATCAGTCTGCATAAGTCACCCATACGGAGCATGTCAACAGCATCACGATACACCGACACATGGTCGTATCGCCTCAGAGAGAAAACAAAACGCACAGCCGTGTTCTGTAGTTTCTGGATTCTCTGAGCGTCATGCATCGTGATGCTGTTTCCATAGGCCGGGTAACAGTAGCAGAAGATTGAGAGGACCAAAGACTGCATGAGCTGAAGTTTCACTGACTCTGGCAATAAACCCCTGAACCTATACAGACCCCTCAGCCTGCCGATGGCACGCTGGATATTGTGAGTCACGTGGTCTGAAAAAGAGAGTTCACTGTCAAGGACGACTCCAAGAGTTTTGACTTTATCACAAATAGTCAAACTCTCACCGTCAAGGGCGACCTCTACACCACTCTCACTGAGGGCCTGTATGCGATCTTGTGGCGCTAAGTGTAGCACAGTGCACTTTCCTATGTTAAGCTTGAGGCCATTGTCCGTTGACCAGGTCAAAATACTTTCAAGATCAGTATTAACTTGGTGAATGGCATCCTGAATTAAATCAGGAACATAGGACAAATGGAGCTGACAATCGTCAGCGTACAAGTGCGGCATGCAGTTCTGAACACACGAAGGAAAGTCTGATGTGTACAGATTAAAAAGTATAGGACCCAAACAACTTCCCTGAGGTACACCTCTTCCCCTTGAAAGAGCAGTTGATATCTCACTCTAACACTATAATGTAATAAAATTTGACACCTTCCTCAGCCTTATTTTTTGACAGAGACTATGCTAAACAAAAGTTGGCAATTTATTTTATTATATAAATATATCACTTTTAACATGTTATTTTGTAATATTTTTTTAATTGGAAATTTTCCGAGTACGCAGGTTTGCTGCGACAGGAGTATTTAATGAAGCAATAGGTTTTAAGGGCACCCAGTAACTTAAACTGTCGGGCATCGGTGCCTTTACCTCAGAGTGACAGTACACTCCCACAAAGCTGAAATCCCCATACATTAGATACATTAGCTGAAATGGCGACCTACCCAGGTAGGTATTTTAAGCCAAGTATGAATGTCAGATGAGTGAAGGATGATTGTGTCTTGTAGTCTTGTTACTGACTTAGGCCGACATATTCCTTAGACCGGACTGTTAATTAATAGCCCAACAGCCAATGGCAACTAAGGGACCTACATTTTAACGTGGGATCCGAACCACGATTTCGTCTCGGTTAACAATTTACGAACTGGTCTAATTATGAGGAAGGTTGTGGTAAGGGGATATTTAGGTCGTCATATTTGAATACCTAAATACCATAATCTTAAATAGGCAATTTTGTGATATACTTACCGGCAAAGCAAGTCCTTCAGTCTTTTTAGTTGCAAAGGGGTGAAAGTCCTGAAATCAAAGTATTGGTTAAGTTCATTATCAGAATGATCAGAGTTTGAATTGAATTCCATATATATTCAAGCCTATGACAAGTTTGCTTGATGTTGAAAAAAAACCGGTTTACATTTTTAGTTTAAATAACGTATTCTAACTATCCCAAACGTATACTCTTCTCAAATCATACTGATAATTTAGACTTGCAGAGTTCCCACATGTGGGGAAATGGAGTTTTTTGTTTATTATTACAAAACTACCATAGATAGAAGGTGAGAATGGTTGAAAAGTTCTAGGTTTTAGCAAGACGATTAAAATGATATCCTCTTTGACGTATGTGTTGCAATCCAAATTTTTTTTTATTTTCAGGGCTACCAACATTAAAAAATATTAAGTCTTTTGAATAATATCATATTTTGCTAAATGTTGGCGTTTTGTGTATAAAAGTAAGGCTGAGTTTACAAGAACTAGTGAACCCTTGGCTTGAAATCGAGCAATTTGTATGTATTGATTTCAAAGTAATAATTATGGTACAGTAATCTAAAACTATTGTATTTATTATATGGTTGAACTTCCTGTTGAACTGAATTTTTTTACAAAAGCTTTTTTTAACTAAATTTCTTGTGAATACTCAATCATCTGTCCATGTTTCTTTAGTGTTCTCTACGAATATTAAGAGCCCCTCTAAGGAGTTGGCCTGTCCTGCTGCCACATATACAGTAGTCCTTGAGAAAGTACTGGGAGGTTAATTCTATTGGACTGACCCTGAGCTATACCTAGTCATAGCGAGTGCTGGAATTACTGAAAACTGGGTTCTTTTTATTACAGAACATCACTAAACACAAAAAAATAAATAAAATTATATCATTTTCATGCTTTTATCATTCATGGTTAGCATTTCATAGTTGAACTAAATAAAAGTAATTTACATTTTCATGTAATTTTCTTTTAGGTAATTGCTCACAAACGCTTCGCATTAACATTCGCCATAAACTCCAGTCGAAGCGTATACACAACCAAGTATAGGATATATGGTATATAATTTCAACATTAGAATATTCATACGGTTTAAATTAAATTCACGTTTATTTTAAACCTTAATTGGGGAAAGCGGCCCTAAGTAGCGTATGACCCGTCTTAATCTTAAACCGAACTAAAATGGTTCAATAAATCTACTCATAGTGAATGTAAAGTATGTTTCTTTTTTTCTTTTATTTCTATTTATATTTATATAATTTATATACTGTACATAAGAATTTATTTTTTGTTTCAGTATTTTTTTAAATATAAACATATAGGTGAATATTAAGATCTTCACACATGTGATTCAAAATAAAGGTTTTGAAAACTGAATTCTGACCTTAAGAATGTATTAGGATAATTGTTTATTTATTTACATCTTCCATCAACTGAAATGCCTCCAGCTCTATCTAAGGCCACACTACAAATACAGGCCATGCTGCAGGATTTATGACGTCAAAGAAGTAGGCGGACTGAAAGTCTGTCTCATGACTCACAGCTATGCTGCTCATCAGTTACTTTTTAATCAAAACAAGGAAACGTAAATAAGCAAGTAAAGTTTGACGCGTTTAGGGATGAAATTTAATCAGAAAAAACGTAAACAAACAAGGGATATTTGACGTTTAGCAATAAAATGTAAACATAGGATGTTAGTTCTCTGCCTACTTGTATGAAGTGGCGCAGCGCTGGTATCGCTGCAGCATGGCCTGTATTTTCAGTGGGGCCTTGCTCTATCTCTAAATGCAACGGTTTCCATTCTATTAAAAACGTATGGCTTTGCTGAAAAACTTTGTTTGCTCCAATCAGCTGCTTTATTTGAAATTTTCTATTCCCATGTTAAATCTTATGGACTAATATGAAACTTTAAGGGCGCCTAGGGCTCTTCCCTTTAGCCAAACCATTTTAAATTTTATTTCCTGCAAAAATTCACCAAGCTCTTTCCAATGACACCTTAATTATTAAAATCGGCCCAGTAGTTTAGGAGGAGTAATGATCACAAAAAAAACCCTAGGGTATTAAATAAGTACTAGTGAACCCGTTGCCCAAAATCGAGCAATTTTTATGTATTGATTTCAAAATATTAATAATAATTATTATGGTACAGTAATCTAGAACTATTGTATTTATTATATGGTTGAACTTCCTGTTGTACTGAATTTTTTTACAAAACCTTTTTTTAACTAAATTTCTTGTGAATACTCAATCATCTATCCATGTTTCTTTAGTGTTCTCTACGAATATTAAGAGCCCCTCAAAGGAGTTGGCCTGGCCTGCTGCCACATATACAGTAGTTCATTAGAAAGTACTTGGAGGGAAGGTAAATTCTATTGGACTGACCCTGAGCTATACCTAGTCATAGCGAGTGCTGGAATTACTGGAAATTGGGTTCTTTTTATTACAGAACATCACTAAACACCAAAATAATAGTTAAAATTATATCATTTTCATGTTTTTATCATTCATGGTCAGCATTTCATAGTTGAACTTTATCAAAGTAATTTACATTTTCATGTAATTTTCTTTTAGGTAATTGCTCACAAACGCTTCGCATTAACATTCGCCATAAACTCCAATCGAAGCGTATACATAACCAAGTATAGGATATATGGTATATAATTTCAACATTAGAATATTCATACGGTTTAAATTAAATTCACGTTTATTTTAAACCTTAATTGGGGAAAGCGGCCCTAAGTAGCGTATGACCCGTCTTAATCTTAAACCGAACTAAAATGGTTCAATAAATCTACTCATAATGAATGTTAAGTCTGTTTCTTTTTTCTTTTATTTCTATTAGCGAATTTCCCCTATAGGGAAGTAGCTATTACCGTAGGCATTACCGGGTGAGACTTAAGCCCGGGGCCATGTTATTTTTTCATTTTGAGGTCCCTAGACCCCAAAAACACCGTTCGTTCATTTTCATATGTATATATATATATATATATATATATAGTGGTTTTCACCGGAGTTCGAAGTCAAGGCCAGTATATACCGATGACGCCGTATTCCAGTGAACTTCAAATTATTCGCCGTTTATACTTTTCATTCTCATGGCAGTTCGAAGTCACGGTCAGTATATACAATCATACTAAAATGTTAGTGTCCTGCATCGATTTTATCATTTATTTCTTTAGCGAATTTACTCGGTAATAAGCTATTTGTAGCATTTTATTTTATGACAATATTTATTGCTTTTTAATATTTTTTTTACAATAATTGACGAAGATACAGGTGTTCAAGTCTTCACTCGTTCATAATTACTAACATTTTCAACCCTTTTCAGTTAACCCCGTGTTTTTAAGGATTGAAAAAATACATCTCTGTGAGCTTATAGCTCTTGAAAAAACGTACAAAATAAGATTTATAAAACCCTAGTAGCTTAGAAACTGACCGAGTTATGGCTGATAAGCCAAGTACATATTTTAGCGATTATCGCAGATAATGTACCGGGTTTTTTGTCAACAACTAAAACATTTTTATAGGTCGGTAGCCCTGAAAACATAAAATTTAAAAACAGTTTATAGGGTGTCTAATTCTTTTATTAAAGTTTTTGTAAAGGCTAATAACTTACAAACTTTCACCTTCCGCCTACTTTTGGTATTATATATTTAAATCTTTCGGCAACTATATTTTCAATTACATTGGAAACACCGCTACCGGTTCAGTGTTCGTTTATATGTTAAAAACTGTATTAAAATAATCAATAAAATTAATTTCTTAGTCCTATTACTTCATTTGAGCAATTCTTGTATTTAAATTTCGCAAATTTTGAAAACGGCTCTAACAATTTCGCTTTTTCTTTTATTTAGCTGTAATTTTTTGCCCTATGCGTTCGTGTTAAAACGCAATATGAAAAATGTTTATAAGTTAAACATTTTTTACTTGGGGCCTTACAGGTTTCCATGTCTTTTAATAAACACAAAAAAAGCTAACAAAGAATCAAATTAGCTGGTTAGCCACTATGTACTATTTTAGCATGTTACAAATAGAGTGGAAATGAACTTGAGATAATACAATTGAGTACAGATTGCTCATGGAATAAACTATGCTTTTCTTCAAAAATCCAAAACGATCAAACTGTTTTTTCTTGGTCAATCAGATACTAATGAATAAATACTCATGATATTTTAAGATTTTTCAATTGATTTTCTATTTTAATCTGCAATCAGACACATTTTTGGGATAGGGGTAGTTTTCAGAGCTGTAAAGTAAAAAGCGTCCCTGACGCTGGTTCAACGTTGACAAAAGTGTAAAGTAGAATCCGAATACGAACTTTCATCCGTAATATTTAGTCGTTCCAAGCTGCAAAAGAATATTTAAGGTATTTTTTCAACTACAACTATTTTAGGAACGATGCTGTAAATTAATTCATAAATCGTTTCCCTTCATACTCATTTACATTTATTTATTTTTAATAAAATATTATTTCAATTAAATTTTTGCTGTAATAAGCAATTAAATATATTGATTGGAATAGACGTATTCTTACCCCTAAAAATTAAAAATAACCCTTGGAATCGTTTTAACTTTGAAGTAGAGGGCATTTAAAACCTAATTTGTCACGCAAATCGCTGATGTATTCTTTCAAATTATCCAGAAAATGGTGAGTTACTGGACGAAAAAACAGTTTACAATTGGATTGTGGCGCCAACTGAGTTTTAAGGAAGTGAATATCTTAAAGGAATCTTAAGGAAGTTATGTTAAAATTCTAAAGGCCCTTAATAAATCATAAGAATAACATGTGAAGTGCGTATGTAGGTGTGCTAACTCGGGAATGTAAAAAAGTGGTTTAAAGCTTTAATCCGGTGGATCTCGACCAGATGAAGCCACATACATTATATCTACATAAAGTTGATAAGTAAGCGAGACATAAAATTTTATTTATTTCTCATAAGCATATCACTGGGAAGTGAGCACGCAGGTTTGATGCCGCGGGAATGTAAAAAATAGGTTTACGGCTATGATTCCCTGTATCTCAACCAGAAGAAGTCGCAAACAAGTTTTATTATAATATATTGAGAAGTAAGCATGATGAAGAATGTTTTTCCCCATTAGGTTAACATTGGGAAGTGAGCACGCATGTTTACTACGATAGGAATGTTAAACATTAGTGATATAAATCTAAACTCCGATGGACCTCAACACAGAGGGTCTCCTCTGTGATCTCAACCAGATGAATCTAAATACCAAGTTCTATGAAGATATGTTAGGAAATAAGCGAGTATAGTATTTTATTTATTTGGCATAAGGTTAACGTACAAGGGCGTCCATCATACTTTTTCCAAGGGGGGGCTCAGCAAGGATGATTTGATGGTGGTAGGGGGATACAACTACTCAACAAATGTGGAAAATATGGATAACCCCCCCCCCCCCCCCAAGCAAACAAAGACGTCTGGGAGTCCCCCCGGAAACTTTCGAAGATTAGAACTGTAAACAGTGTCGGATTTACCAATAGGCAAGCTAGACCTGATCCTATAGACGTGGACTGAGAGGCCGAACAAGGTACAATATAAGGTGTTTTAGTTTTAGCATGGTTTTAGCCGGATCATCTGTAAATCCCGCACTGGCTGTAATTTTAAGATTTTATGCAATCATGACTCAGGATGCATAAAAAGTGTTTCAACATAACCTAATTATTTAACATCTATCTACTTCTTATATTAATTCAGTTTAGTCCAATCTTCACACAACTAAATCTCCAGTTCTACCAAGCCGAATTTATTAATTAATGGGACGTTGGAAAGCTCTCTCCCTGTAGATTTGCAAATAATTATGAAAGTTTGTTTTTGTTGTGATTTATGGCGAAAAAGTAAAAAGCACATGTTTTCCATAATTAATACATTTAAAGCGGGTATTTTCACATTTTTTTTATTTCAAAGCAAATTTTGGATGCCTTTATTCAGTATTTCCATGGAATGCATTAATTTGTAGACAATTTTATTATCTTTCAGAATATCACCTTCGACTTTAGCCAATTTCTTAACCATCTTAAATTTATTTGCAAAAAAGCTAAGCAACCTCCGAATTTATAGTGGTGAGAAAATACCGTATTAGAGATATTTTTGTTAAACTTTGTACAACTAAATCTAGAGTTCTACCAGAGAGATTTTAATAATCAACGGGTCGTTGGAAAGCTTTTTCCCTTTAGATTTACAAATAATTGTGATAATTTAATTTTTATTAGATTTATAGTGTGATTTATAATGTATTTCACAGGGAAAAAGCATATATGTACTATTTTTCTAGAGACCGTTGTATTTAGCCACAATGGGCTCTGAAGATAGTGTGTATATACTGCAATTGAGTTAATTTATGCTGACTATATCGAATAGTTTATCGCAAAATCAACACTTAAATAATTGTTTGAATACTGAATGCATAAATTCAAACAATTGATAAAATGCACTATATATGTACTATTTTTCTAGAGACCGTTGTATTTAGCCACAATGGGCTCTGAAGATAGTGTGTATATACTGCAATTGAGTTAATTTATGCTGACTATATCGAATAGTTTATCGCAAAATCAACACTTAAATAATTGTTTGAATACTGAATGCATAAATTCAAACAATTGATAAAATGCACTAAAAAATACTTCCGATCCAATAATCTCAGTTGTTGTAATCTGAACCCTTTTTTCACAGTAATTTTAACATTTTTATTTCCAAAAATAATATGTGAAAATAAATGTATGGATCCGATATTTCTGTTAATAAACATATTTGCAGATTCTAGTTAATAAACTGATTTGTTTACTGATAATTATAAAAATTAAAATTCTGTCGGGCATGATTTGTCTTGACTTTAACTTAAAAATTTTCAAAATGGGACAGTTCTTCTAATTTCAGGTAAACGGAGTGATACCACAAAAGACGGGTAAATTGGTAACAAAGCCATCACGTGTAAGGTCAAATTACTGATCGCGGGCAGGTGACGTAAGCAGCTTTCTATCAAGACGCAGGGCAACATCTAGGTTTTTTTAGAAGGTGGCCGAACCCCAAAAACCCTTGTAAAATGAGAACTGCGTGATTCTTTTTCAAAATTATTTGATTTTGAAAAATACAAACCAAATTATATTGGTGCAACAAAGGGTAACTCCAATGAAATATTTACAGTAACTATAAAGCTCTCCAGCCAAATGGCTACTTTAGAGGCTTCTAGGATGTGCAGGCTATGAAAATATAAGAAGAAAATATAAAACATTATTTTTACACTCAGAGAATAAATTACTGACATCCCTGAAAACACATAAAAACTCAAATAGAATTGAAATGTCTACTTTATAGAAATTTCTGTAACCTGTAGTTAGTATAATTTTTAATCAAAATAACAGTAACATGATAAAAACCTTTTAAAATGCAATTATTTATAACAAAGGTCTGGATCTAGGGGGGGGGGGCTGGGCCCCCCTTGCCCACATTGATGAACGCCCATGTTAACATATACAGGACAATGTACTGTGTTTACCACTAATCAGTATCTTGGTGACCAATGGGCTAGGACAATGATCAAAAATACTAAATTGTTTGTTCTTCCAAGCTCAATTCAATGAAGCAAACAAAATTGCGTATTTTATGTAATACAACCAAAAAACCCATTTTTGATGGGTAAATTCCTCCATTACCCTCCTTCCGGTAGACCAATAAGGCTGATTTAGCCTGTTATTATAACAACTATCATTTCACACGTTCACGTCAATTTGCATTGCGATTGGATCGTTTTTACGAATTTTTTTTCAAAAGATGTTATATATATTATATACAATTTTTATTCGTATTTTATTAGGGGTGGTTTTTAACCCTTTAAAAAGAAAGCAATCGTTAAAACCTTCTTAACTTTGAAATAGAAGCCAAGTAGAGCCAAAATCCAAATTATGCAAATTGGTGGTGACCGAGAAAACTTTTTCCAGTTTCTCCGTTTTTTACCTTCAGTTACTGGACTAAACGTAAACATTATCAGTCCATTGATTTTTTTAATTTTTCGTGAATTAAAACTGAAGCGAAATTATTTGGATAGTCTATTCCCCAATTTATCCCACTGTTTTTGAGAGACAAAAGTCAATAATAAATTACAATGTTCTATTAGTTTTGCATTATTTCTCATGGCTCTTTTGCCAATCCTATAAATTTTGAGTACAAACAATTAACCAAGATAAGCAAGTATATAATTAAATCTTGTCATAATGTTTACATGTAAAAATAATAATTTATTTAATGCGAAATCACAGCGAGGTCTTCTAAATCATTTGACTGCATTTTAAGTCACTAAATCTTAAAGACAATTTATTTAATTGACAAAAATTTAAGTATCTTACTTTCTCAAGATACATACAATATATATATATATAACTAGAAAAAACCTGTAAAATGGTTTAAGAAAAATTTCCTAGCTGCGTTTTACGTGGTATTTCATATGTGACTTCAAACTACATGAAATTCATTGGACCGTCTCGCTGCATTTTGAAGTCCGTTGCCTAATAGAACAGTCAATAAAGTCATACTATATGTTCTTGTAAACCCACGTTGTTAAAATAGTCTTCGTTTTTCAATATAAATTGGTATGTAAATGTAAAAATTATAATTCAAGCAGTCGTCAAATTGCAGCGCAATTATTAAACCACTACACTGCATTTCAAAGTCACTAGGTCTGAAAGACTGTAAATTATTTCAAAGCCCAAACTTTACTTGTCTTAGTCTCTTACAATACTTAAAATATGTGTAAACTCTAGATTAAACCAACAAAATAGTTCAAAAAATTATTATTTATCTGTGTTTTACGTGGATTTTATATTTGTTTTCAAACTGCATGAAATTCAATGGACAGTCTTGATGTATTTTAAAGTCCGTTGCCTAATAGAACAGTCTGTAAGGATCCTATAAATTAATAAGTGATTAATTACCTCAATAGTAAAAATAGCAATTAAAGAAACATATAATTCGCATGGCGACAATTATGGAGATTGACGTCAAACTGCTGCGACATTTTGAATTTTTTACGCGGCATTTTGAAGACACAACGTCTTACAGCCTAACTCAACTTAATTACAATACCTGTTTTATTGCCATTGATTTTCATGACTTGATTTTCATAGTCTTATTAAAAAATCGAAGCACGAAAAATTAAAAATATAATGACATGCTACTAAAAAAAAAAAAAAATTGATGTTAATACCTGCTTTAATAGTAATCTAACGGTGGACGTATTGCTAATAGTTCGACTTTTACATGAAGACACCTTCAGGCTTACAAGGATGGTTGTTATGTTGTCATCTTCAGAAGTTGAAAAATTCTCGTCAATTGTGAAAAGAAAACAATTAACGACAATCCTAAACATCTGGAGATGACAACATAACAACCATTCTAGTAAGCCTGAAGTTGACTTCATGTAGAAGTCGAAATCAGTAGTAATACGTCTACCATTGGATCACCGTTACAGCCGTTACAGCCGTTACGGCAGGTCGGTATTTACACCACTTTTTTATTGGTATTTATTGGTATTCAGAGGCTAAAATTAAAAAAAATGTTTCTAAATCAATAACAAAAAATTTCTAATAAACCCTGGTTGCAAAAGTTTTTTAATATTATATATAAAATGAAAATTTAAAGGTGATAGTGTAAAGTGTGATTTTTACAAATGAAAATAATAATTAACGTAACATACAGGGAGTCCCTTAAGTAGAGTGCCAAACTTCGGGTATAGGTTATATGGGTAAAAAGAAAGATAAAGTGAAGAATAACATTTTTCAGAAACCCTTTGTTTACCAGATATCCGCCATTTTGTATTTTTAACAAAATATTTTTGTAACCCAAGTTTTTGAATAGATTTTTTTGAAACTCGGTATGCACTTGTATCTAGTCAAGGTTAGTTTATAAAAAAATAATGAGCATGATTAAATAATATTATTTAATCATGCTCATTATTTTTTCATAAACTAACCTTGACTAGATACAAGTGCATGCCGAGTTTCAAAAAAATCTATTCAAAAACTTGGGTTACAAAAATATTTGTTAAAAATACAAAATATTAATTTCAAAATGGCTGCCGTTTAAAATCTTTAAGTTGAAATAACGAAAAAACTGTACGTTTTAAAAAAATATATAAAGGATAACAATTTTTAGAATATTTAATTTCCCATCTAATGACACTAAATTCATGACAATCGGATAATGAACAACTGAGTTATGATCGTATTTAGCTAGTGAGGCAGCATTTTTTTAAGCAAAATAGGCCATTGTTGCGCTAAACCATGCGCTAATTCGATCGTAACTCGGTAATTCGATAATTTTTGTATCGTTGGAATGGAAATAAAATTTTCTAAATATTATTGTTCTTTATATTTTTTTTGTAAAATGTACCATTCTATCGGTATTTCAATTTAAAGATTTTAAACGGCCGTCATTTTGAAATTTACGATTCTATCATGCTAATTATTTTTTCATAAACTAACCTTGACTAGATACAGGTGCATACCGCGTTAAAAAAAATCAATTCAAAAACTTGGTAGATAAAGAATATTTTGTTAAAAATACAAAATGGCAGATATCTGGTAAACAAAGCGTTTTTGGAAAAAGTTTTATTCTTCGTGTTGTCTTTATTTTGACCCATATAACCTATTCCTGGAGTTTGGCACTTTACTTATGGGACACCCTGTATAGGGGCCTACCAGCATGGCGAAAAAAATGCAGACGTCAAAAGGCAGCGACACCATGAAATCGCTACTCCGCATTTTGAAGTCACAACGTCAAACAGCCTAACCCTAAGCCAATTTACAACAAAGCTTATTTATTCTGCAATGATTGCCATAACTCTTCTCACAGTCATATAAAAAAATCGAAGCAGGAAAAGGTAAATAAAAATGTTATTGTATACTTCAACACATACATTCTGAATCAATAAAAAAGTTATGTCATATTACATAACTTTTTTTGTTTAGTACTAGTAGTAGTACGTTTCTTGTTTTTATCGTAAACTCATAATGTGGTACCATCTTTGTTTCGGCAGCTGAGTTATTGTTTTTTTTCTTAAAGTGTCCCTAATGCTTTCATTGTTACAATCATTGTCACAATAATTTGGCAAATTCCTATTTTATGATATTGAAGAATGTACTCCTTCTGTTTTAACATTCTTCAAATAAAATCCTAGTGTCAAGATTAAAATGGAAATATAGTAGTTTTTAGTCACCGATACACTAATACTGTAATAGCATAATTGTTTGGTTTATTTGAAAATTCCTTGATTATACAAATATCCCAGATTGCAAGTAATAATTATATTGATCTAATGATCGGTTCATACAGAGGAGTAAAGAGGATTTTTTGTCCCGCTACGACGTAATCACCAGTTTTTCAAACTTCATATGAAGGCAGAAAGAAGCTCTTTTCCGCCATAGGGCCCAACGTTAGCTGTACGTTTATTTACTTGAAACAACGTTCCTTACGTAATGTATAGTTTTCTAAAAGGATTACGACAAAGTAGTGGAAACCGGTTTTTATTTTAGATGTTGCTTAGCAGCCATTGATTATGGCTCCTTAACATAAGCAACCACAACTTTTAAGTGTATCATCGACGTATTGTTTTTTCCTGTGAATTAGTCGTATTTTGTTGCGTAGTATTGTGAAAAAGTAACGTTCGCACCTCGGACGAAAGGTTCAATCGGCTCTCGCTGATCAAAACACAGCTCTTGAATATTTCAAATTCTTAACCACTTTAAACACGATCTCGAGACCGCAAAACCTCATTTTTAGCCCTTGGTGCGAAATATACTATAAAACATGGAAGATTTAGATTCAGATTTAGATATTTTATTTCCAGTTAAATTACAATATTTAATCACATGGAAATTTTATTAATCACATGGGCATCATATGGAAGAAATATTCGTGATTAAATGTTTGTTATATTTTCCACGGCCAGCAAATTCTATGGACTTAGAAAAGGATTATGAATGATGCAATTGATCAAAGATTGAATATTAGATTTTTTTTAAGTGAGAGGTTATCATCTGTAGTTTAAAGTGTGATTTCACTAAAGGAGTGTAATTGGAAATGCTACAGAGAACATTTAGAGATTTGTTCGATATTAGTGCGAGAGTAATAGTTATTTGTGCATCTAGGGACTAAAGTGCAACTTTTTCTCCGTGAGAGTAAACTGTTGTCGCTTGATGGCGGAGCCGAGGGCAGCAATTTTCCCGAAGGAGAAAAAACACTTTAGTCCCTTGATGCACACAAAATTTTTCCTCCACCTACACTATTAACAATAACTGTGTCAATATAACTTTTCCTTCATATGATCCTTTTCTCCTTTAAACGAGGCTAAATTAGAATCGCATATAAATATATACTAACATAAGCTACATAGCCAATTTAATCAACCATTTATTCACACTTTCACACTATTTAACACCATTCTTTCTAAAGTTCATTAATTCAAAATACCTCCCAAAATTTATCGGCACATTTAGGTAAATAATGTAAGAAGCAATCATGTTTTCAAAAACGTTCGGCATATCGGTAATAACAAACTCTTAATCAGGTGTTTTTTATTCAGGGTTGCCAACTTAGTTCATAAAAAATACTATTACCTGGCTATTAAATGCATACGGTTTTTGTTTTCTTAAGTTCAAACACTTAAGTTCTTGAATTCAATTTAGAGTAAGCAAATGAAAATCGATAGTTCTGCCAAATTTTCTCACTGTCCATCGCGGCGTTGCCAGATTTATCCTTATGTATTTCTTATGAGATTACTTTTAGTCCCATGGAGTATAAACTAGTACTTTAGTATTCTATTCCAGGGACTAAAAGACGACTTCGTTGGTAGATGGAAGAAAAATGATATTTAAGAACTGAAAAACTACACAAAAAACTAAAATAATGCAGAGTACTGCAGAAATTTTGTTGTCAAAAATGTTCTAAACTAGTAAGAGACCCCCAAGTCTATAAGTTAGTTTATCAACGTTATAATAGGGCCTATGACTGAAGAAAAATGTGTTACAGTACATACTTGATATTAAGATCTTTGATTTAAAATACACTATAGATTGCCTACTAGTTGAAATTAGACCCTATTTAGATATAGTTTTCACTTCCGCAAAAAATCATATGGCTGCAATAAAGCATGTGGCTGGATTTTACATTTCATTGTAATTCCGTAACCAATATGGCAACTCGTAAGTCCCGTGTTATTAATTTTTTCATTTTAAAATTAATTTTTCTACGTTCCCATAAAACTAATATGACTGAGCAGATCTACAGGGAAATAGCTAAGAAGTACTGATTTTGTTTTATTTTTTGGAGGGGGGAGGGAGGAGGGAGGCTTCGCCGCCGTGTTGCGCGGGAATGAATTTGGCGGGAACATCTGCGTCTGCGGCTTTGGCGCCCAAGAGCGCTGGATGTTAGGCGGGAACTGGTGAAACGTATATAGTACAACTGGATCAAAACAATAATTCGCGGACCGCTTTGGACATGTAATGTCTACTCCATTTCAACAGCCGTGGCACTTGACGGATTAAGAACGTGGCACGGTTTCGTAAGAAGCGCGGTCTTCCAATCTCAAGTAAAGTAGTTTGACGCACGGTGATAGCATATTTTCGAATTAACCTACCTTCCTAAATTAATGGATTATCCAACGTGAAACATAATGAAAAATACTCCTTGATGAACAGTACGGTTTGCGTTTCTGGATAAAAAATACGTACTTAAAAATTTTATTTAACATTCATCGAGTTTATGGCCCTCATCATATCATAAAATATTTTATAAAAGATATAATATAAAATATTTGAATTGAAATTTCAGAATTAAAGTATTAGGTTGAAAATAATGTGTTACTAGATCTTTCATAAGATATTAGATTAGATCTTGTTAGGATTATTAGAATAATTGACGTCCTATTTATTCTTCACTCTTTTTCACATTAAACCAAAACATCGAGTGAATTTGGACGGTGGTCATTCTTTTAATTAATTTAATTTTAATTTTAATATACCAGGGTGTCCCATTCGGTCCTTTTATTTTTGCACTGATATTTCGCCGCATATCAAACTGACGAAAAAAGTTCACCAACCAATATTCCGCTTTGAGGGTGACAGGTACCTGAGGACTGCAACACCACGCAATGACTCAGGAATGTTACCCTCCGCCCCCCCCCCTAAGCGGGTTGAATACGAGTTGAGAACCGCAAAATATTTATACTCCAAAAATATTTGTCAGTTTTACATAACACGGCTAACCTATAAGTAGCCCCATTCAAATTTTTCGGAGATTTTCCCCAGCCACATAAAATAAAATTAGGCTTCTTGTTGTTATTTTTAGAAAATTACAATTTACTTTGAGCACCTTAAACTAACTGACAATCTTGTTGCAGCATACAATCCCAACCGGGTGACCCGCAAGTGAGGAAATTGCCAGTGATAAAAATAAAAAAACCGTCCACAGGGGTCCTGATAATATCTTTGATTTTCCGTCGGCCTCTAGTGGTTGAAAAAAAGCATTGAGAAAAGCGTTAAAATAATGAGTTTTTGGCTGTATCACTGTTATGATGAAGTTTAGAAAAAAGATTTGTTGTACAATAAATAATTGCTTTAAAAATATATATATCTTTTTTTACATTTTGTTGTACAACAATTACTACAGCCGCTAAATTAAAAAATGTCTGCCAAAAAGTGCTTTTTGGCTGGCTCAGCTGATTATTTTCTATCTTCCTTAAAAGTTTAATGAAGACAAATTGCTAATATTTTAAAGTAACTTCAAATTTTATATTCAGGCGACTTTCTTATTGCAAATTTGCCATCAAAGGCGCTCTTTTGAAAAAATTACCAAGAGTAAAGGACGAACAATGAATAATTATTTTCAGTTTAGTTACATCAAAACTAAGAAAAAAGTTCCTGTAAACATGGGTCCTAAAATGCTGGGTTATCCGTCTGTCGGTCTGTATGTGTTTTTAACATGATTTTGCATAACTTTAAAACGACAAAAGATATCAACTTCAAACTTGGTACTTATATGCTAACTATTAGGACCTATTTTCGTGCGGAGTATCAAGTTTCTACTTTGTACCATTTCAAAATGCCATTTTTTCATTTTATAACTTAATCTCTTAAAAACCGTAATTTTTTCAAAAATTGAACAAGAGACAAAAAAGTTGCGAAATTTTATTTCCTACAAAACTATATCAAGACTATTAAGATCGAACAACAATTAATGGAGTTATTGCAATTTTTCCAACAAAATACATGCATGTTTTATGGTAGCTATGGCAAATTTACTTGAATTCTGTTAGCAAAATTGCAAAAAACTCCGTTAATTCTTGTTAGATCTTAATAATCTTGATATGGTTTTATAGGAAATGAAATTTCGCAACTTTTTTGTCTCTTGTCCAAATTTTTAAAAATTTACGGTTTTTAAGAGATTAAGTTTTAAAATATAAAAGTGGCTGCCATTTTTAAATGGTACAAAGTAGAAACTTGATACTCCGTACGAAAATAGGTCCTAATAGTTAGCATATAAGTACCAAGTTTGAAGTTTATATCTTTTGTGGTTCCAAAGTTATGCAAAATCATGTTAAAAACACATACATACCGACAGACGGATAACCGAGCATTTTAGGACCCATGTTTACAGGAACTTTTTTCTTAGTTTTGATGTAACTAAACATATCCCGAAGTCCCGAAGGATTTTTTTATCAACACCCTGTGTAAACTACCACCGTTGCAACAGACTTCCATACTCAGCGAATTTCAAATGCTTAGATAAATCATTTAGAAGTACTTGCCTCCGAATACCGCGGCTAAAAAGTCATTCGACCAAAACTACACCCCTAAAGAATGCGGTCATAACGACACCAACTTCGGGACTGCTAGTTAGTATAGTCGTTTGCTGCTACCTGGGGGCGTATTTACAATCCCCCTACGTTGGGGATTGTTGTGCTCAGTGGCATATTTAGGGGGGGGGGGCTTAAGGGGCTTAAGCCCAGAGAGGCAAATTTTCAGAGGCGGCAAATTTTGGGGGTTAACAAATTTTTTCATTAGAAAATAAAATTAACTTTAACGGTAAACAAACATCCGATCATCGTAAAATTCTCTAAACTCCACTACCAAAAATAATTTGCATTTAATTATGCCTGAGAAAGAGCAGATAAGTAAGTCATAGGGTGGCAAGCACTGGTAAGCTCCTCGCGCCGTCGTCGCCGCGAGGGCGCCGCCTTCGCCTTATGGCCCGACGCGACGCGGGCAAGGCAATGAGCCTGCGCTACTGCCACCCCCTTCCACCTCCTTCGCTCGTTTTGCAGCCAAAACCCGCGACACTTGTTCAAGACTACTACGTTTACGCAGACAGGAATGTTTGAATGTTATTTAGCGTTTTCAGTAAAAAACTCCAGTCTCCAGAAACAGATTTTGCAACAGTGTCAATCGTGTGCAATTCATTGCTCAAGTATGTTCAAAACTTAAAACAAGAATATGAGTTTGATATTTATGAAAATGGAGCTCTTGTAAAATCAGAGAACGAAGCGTATGAAGACGAAACCAAAAGGGGAAAAATAAAAAAATTCTTCCTGGTGAAACAAAAAAATTAAAATTCATCTGTCAGGCCGGGACAACTTCAGAGTGAATACATACTACGTAATCCTCGACACTCTGATCAATGAGTTACAGAAAAGAAAAAAAATCGTATGATGAGCTGAATTCACTATTTTGTTTTCTAGTGAAAAGTGATACATTTCGCCTTGACTTGAATGATCAAAGCAGCACACAGTGTAATTTTTAGAGTAAAGATCTGCCAAGGCCGGAAGAATTTGCTAATGTAGTATTTCACTTTTTCGGATTTTTAAACGAAATCGACGTTTTTCGATTTTGAATATCTTTTTGAACGACCGAAAACCCTTCTCTCACTGTATGAAGCGTTGAACGAAAATACCTTCAGGAAGTGTACCCTTATATAGACATTGCATTAAAACTTTACTTAACAATTCCTGTATCAAACTGTTCTGCTGAACGATCATTTTCTGTACTCAAACGCATAAAGGCTTATTCTCGTTTCACAATGGGCGATCAAATACCTCAAAATGTGGCAGTATTGAGTATAGAACACCAAGCGACAAAAAACTTAGCCTATGAAGACACAATTGAATCTTTTGCAATCGCTAGATGCCGAAGGAAACGGCTGTAGTTGTTTACGCCTGTAGACATTAATATCAGATGAACGCCAAACAAAAATTTAATCTCATATTTACCAGTATAGTGGTCTATGGTAGTAGCATATCAGCATATCTAAACTATTATTATTTACTACCCGTAGTAACAGTTTCTAAATAGAATGTTGTTGTTTGGGGAAACTACACCTTAGGTTTTATTAATGTATTGGTCGTATTTTAAACTCATTTTCATCTAAACAGCACTATCTAGAATACAAATTATTCTTTGTATATTGAAATGTCGCGGGTTTTACTCTCTCCTGTCATTTATGAATTTCAATAATCTGTTTATAATATACGAGTTCAAGTGGTTGTAATAACAAAATAATAATAATAATTACGTTGTCATCCTTGAGTTTTAATTCAACCAATACAAGCTTCAAGAAGGTCACATTATTATTGAAAAGCAAAATGGTTTATTTATAATAACAAATATAAACATAAACCATATTTTTAATAAAACTAGTGATCATGGATTTCTTTAATATAGCGTTTACCGTTTAACCTAAGAATAATGCTCTTAAGATAGGGATGCTCTGTCTATTTGTACTATGTGGTCGATGTATTTTATCTTACTTTCAGTTTTTCTACTTAAAATTTTCCAAGTCCTGATATTGTTTGGTAAAGTAACTATATTAATACTTTGTATAAGACTTCTTTTAAATTACATTTTAATAAATATTTTTACGGTTCTTTTACATGGTTCGTGGTTATTTAGGACCATCCTGATAACGTGTTTCGTTTTCACTTTGATATCTACTACTGTATTCAGTGTTTCATGACAAGGCTGACTATATCGTAAATTCTTTTACGCTCAAAGAGTTGCGATACATAACATCACATTAACAACTCAAAACTAAACGGAAAACTTCTTTCTATATTGCATTATATTACAATACCATGTATGTATGCGAAAGTATACTAAATATTTCTTTTTGTATCGGCAAATACTATGTTGGGTCAATCTCAGGATCAGTACCGGGATCCTGGGATTATTTTTATTCAGTTCCGAAATCTCGGAATTGAAAATATCGTTCGGGATTGGATTCTCTACACACGAAATATAGATGCGCGTTTTGAAGAAGCAATGTTTCAAGTGGTACCGGTCGTGCAAGCGATTAAAAAACACGTGGATATTTAATTAGTAGTTTTTGAAATCCTGTACGTTCAGACATTTGCCAAGAGTGTCGCACGTCGATGACATACCGAATGACCGTTCTCACGTGCGTGCGGGGCCTTGCTAGGCCTAGGACGTTCACATTGGTGGCGAGGTTGGTTTGGCTGGGGGGGTTGGGGGGGGGGGGCGGCAGTGCGCTACCAACCCCTAGGCGGCAAATATCTAAATCCGCCCCTGGTTGTGCTCTGAGCATCTACTGCCCGTTAGGTGTAACAATCTCCCTACGGATTCAGCCTCTCGAGCTCGGCGCTAATCTAGGTCTGGGAAAAATGTTGGCGCCGAGTTTAGCCGCGTTTACACTATACAACTTGTTTTATAAACTTGTGTTGTACAACCAATTAATTTTACTAATTGGTTTGAACATGTTTAAGAAAGCAATGAAAATTGTTAAACAAGTTGTACAACAAGCGTGTTTAAAAACCAAAATTCGTGTTTTACAACAGGTTGCAGGTTTCCCGAGCCTTGTCGGAAAGGTGAAATGAAATTGTTGTTTTATAAACTTTGGTTGTAAAACATGTTTTAAAACACAAGATCGAGTTTTAAAAACAAAAGTTGTACTACAAACAAAAGTTTATAAAACAAGTTGTATAGTGTAAACGCGGCTTTTTAAACCTGATATCTCAGGAGCTGAACATCCCATTGTACTAAAATAAGCTATGAAATGAAGTTCGTTTTTATAAATTTTGTGACACATATCTTTTTTAATCCATAAAGCGAAACACGTTAAAACGCCTTGTAAGTCATTGGTTTCTTATAGTTTCGCATTCAAATGTGAAGTTTAAACTTTTATTATCAAAATAACCGCTAGAAAAAAAATATACTCTAATTTTAATGGTGTGAGCACAGATTTGATAAAACGTATACCTGACTGTCAAAATTATATTTTATAAGTACACTTTTCAATTTGCCGTTCATTTTTAAACAGCGTGCCTGTTGCTATTCGAAAAGGAAAGTTATTTAACATTGAATCATTTTCGTTACTTACCTTTTAACGCTGAATTACTGGATTACCGGTTAGCCAGATCTTTTTTAAATAGCTGCTTAAAGGTTTACTGCGAGAGTTGACATGAATGATAAGATCGGTAAATTATAAGTAATGGGAATGGCAGCCGTTATTATACCATTTTAATTGCATTGCACCACTCATGTATTAATATTGTTCTCATAGATTATTTGCCTAAAAATTGCCGATACAATAGATTAATAATGTACAATACATTTTTCACGCAGCCTAAAAATAATGCCCGGGGTCTGTATGTGGGACTACTAAGGCAATGTTGCTCGGGCCCTTTTTTATAATTTCTGACTTAAAAAGAAGTTATGTAAGTTTGAAGTAATGTAAACAAAATACTACTAGAAACTAAAAATGCCACGACTAAGATAATTCAACTACCCTACGAAGATTTATCTTGGAACTCCTTATTGACAAATATTTATATAGGTGATCCCTGAAAAGCGGGTTAGTTCGTGTAACTGCCAAAAAACCTTTACAAATAAATTTAGTTTAATTTAAGCACTGCATTCTGATTGAATGAACATAAAATAAATACGTGGTCACTTCCATTGTCCTGAATGATTAAAAATATATCGTTATAGAAATCTGAAATTACCGCACGCTTCGCCACTGCCGCTATCGTGCTAACAGACAAATAAAAAATGCCATAAAAATGCGTTATCATTAATTTTCTCTAATATTGATTTATTCATAAGGCTTATTATTTTGTTTTTTACAAAACTAAAAAGTGATTCGCTAAATTAACAAAACAATATTAATTTTTGCGGTGTCGTTATTACCGTATTCTTTAGGGGTGTGGTTTTGGTCGGGTGTCGTTTTAGCCGGACACCCCTCTGAGTTAGCAAATTTAAGATATACTAACATTATCGTGGGTTACTATCGTTTTATTTTTACTGCATACTTTAAGCATAACTCAACATACTCTGCGGTTTCGAGAGTGCTGTAAAAAACTATAAGAATGCGACTGTTTCAATAATACCCTGTTACACTTAAGTTCTTTTGTGCCTGGTTATAGTTACTCCAAACTCAGTAAGTTATTTCGAATAAAATTGCGAATTTACATATTTGTTTCGTATTTACACTCTGTATTTCGCAAACTGATTCACACACCCAGGAAATAACCCCTCTGTGATATTTGTGGTTTCAGTGGCTACTTATGTACACGATATACAGGGTTATAATTATGTTTAGTTAAATGTTACAAGTTTTATCTCGTTATAAATATACAAAGCGGTACTTTTCCGTTTTATTTATATTTTTTAGCCATTTACACTAGGCATTCGTAATTGAAAATATATATTTTTTAGCTTTCAACTCGCCTAATATTCGACTTGTTCTGTTTATACTAGGCGAGTTGACGGTATTAACTCGCTTTCCTACTCGCCCTCATCCTCGGACTATTTAGTCCGGCATTAAACGAGTTAAATAACTCACATAAACACAATTTAAAAATTCTTAAGACTGATTACAGTTTTAAGAACACTGAGTTACAAAGACGTTTTACGAGATTAACTCCGTAATATTAATCTGCTTTCGCAATCGAAAGCTGTACATAATCTGCTTTCGCAATCGCACTGCTAATAATTGTATGGACATCAACGAAGCAGATTTAAAACTGTGCATCCAAGAAGGGTAAGTCACAGGTCACTCACCCTCGTGCCCTTGTCCACCTCACCTGTCATTGAAGAAAACAGGACATACCACCGCCGAATCGCGCGAACGAATTCCCCCCCCCCCCCCACCGTACACCCTGCGTCAAAGCCAGGCCGCGCGAAAATACTTGTTGTTCCGTTGGACCGTTAGTAGTACTTTTCGTGGCAGTAAAGAATCCTCCCCTTTCGTAGCGACCAGGGGACCCCCAAAAACGCATCGTGATTGAGCTTGACGGCACGTGCGGCAAATAATAAATACACCCAAACTGTACGAACAAAATTTTACATAAATTGTAAGAAACTATTTTAATTGCCTCTGTTCGGCTAACCGCGCCTGCAGACCAGATTGCGGCAACCACTCATGCAGCAGTGATGAGCTGGTTGGTGCAACATTTTTGCATGTTTTAGAGGTGATTGTCATTAATTTTATTCATGTCGTAGCCAATTGCTGTAATTGGGTGTTTTGTGAGATGTCCAACGCAGCCTAGGCGCTGCAAGAAGTGCTCAGCGTGGCTGGGCTTTTATTGTCTCCCGATTATTTCAATCAAAATTACAGTATGTGTTCTACGAAACTGGACACTTCATGAGGTGCCCAACACTCATTGGGAACATCCTGTAACTGTATGGACATGTTGAGCAGTTGCTATTAAATCTGTTAAGTTAAAATGTTTTGGCAGTTTATCCCTCTCCAACCCCAATTCCGGTGGTCTGATCGGACTGGTTTTCGGACTTAACCGGTTGTTTACCACTTAAAAGTCTGTACCAAGTTTCTTTTTTTTCACCCCAAACCTAAACTTATCATAGTATTTGGCTTGAGGTCTTGAAATGAATCCTACGGTAATAACTTCTTCCGTAAAAGGTAAATTCGCTAAGAAAAGATTTTAAATATTTTTCGAATGTAAAAATGTTTAATCGTTTTTATTTATCTACGCCTTTTGGATATATAATCTGTCTTCATGGTGTTTGGATAACGATTTCCGTGTTTTAAAAATAGATTTTGTTAACGAAATACTTAAAAATAGCTTTAAAATTAAACGATGTATAAAAATGTTTCATTAAAAATAATAATAATAATAAATTAAAACTGAATATTTGCTAGCAACCTACTTACATTTGAATTTCAACATTTATTGATTACATCTTAATATAGATTTTTGTTACATGGTATAAACTTTGATATTTAAATTGCTGGTGTCAACAGGAATAGCATAAACAATTTAGGCCTTAAAAAAATTAATGGAAAGGTGTTAAGTAATCAGGTGACTAGAACATAGAGGTCTTATGTAGAGTTTTTTAATATTTTATATAGAAATACTAAAAAATCTTACAATAAAAAGGCTTGATGTAATGATTTCATGTTTATTAATTTGTACAAACATGAAATAAAAACTTGACCTTCAACTTTTGTTAATATCAATAAAATTTAAACATTACATACAAAGCAAAATAATTTAATATGCATTTTTAAAATTCTTATACCAAAGATGTATTCGTTTGGTTATTTCTTTATTTGTGCACGGAAGTCTTGTTGGCACTTTCGAATTACAAATACCTACGTAATTCTGTATATTTGTTTTGTTTGCTTTGTTTCGATTTATCATTTTTTGTGAGGGTAACTAAGTAATAGGGAATTAATTAAAACATTAAATATATGTTAAAACGTTTATGTAAATATTGATATGTTACGTTAAATATAAAAATGTTAGGTAAAATTTTTTATGTTTTATTTTCTTATTAAAGCATAAAATTTAAATTGACTGATCTGTCTGGATTGCTGGTAGACAATCTTATTGACAATGTTCTATGATGTTCTTTTAAAATGTTGTTATTTTGCAAACAATACATAGGATAACAACAGTGACCTAAACCGCAGTTTGACGTTTTTACAAGTGTCCAGCACAGCAAATGGGCCATGAGCGTTAGGCACTTCATTATTGCTCGATTTTGTTGGTAACATATGTGCCCAGGTGAGCCTGGCACTTAATGAAGTGCCCGGTCAGCGCTGGACACATCATGAAGTACCCAATTGCAGCAAGTGGCTACAACATTCATATGTGAATGTTGTAGCCACTTGCTGCTACAACATTCACTGCCAACATTCATATGTGCTACTAGGGCTGTAACCTGTAAACCGGTGAATGGCAAAATATATCCATTACTACGAGGTAATGTTAAGGGTAATGTCAATATTTCAATTGTTATATGTTATTCTCATGGATTTACTTTGTCTCCCACAGGAAGAGTGTCTTTTTCGGCGGGAGGCACAGTATTGCATAAAGCAGGAGTGGGAAACTGTGATTGCCTATCAAACGTTTTACTTGGACTAGGTTCTTTAACCGCTTAATTTGAAGAACTCAAAAAATGTCAAGCCTATTCCATTACCACATAATTTACCTTGGGGGAAAGCGCTTTCATTTAACCACGGAAGACAAATAAATATAATTTAAAATATACAAATAATTACTGATCATGCAACAAATACATTTTTCCGAAAAATAACATTGAATGCGCTTTGGTTAACAATATTTCAATTTCACTGAATTAGATTTTATTGCGAAAAACCCAATCTTGCACGTAAAAAATCCAGAGGAAACTTTCTCCTAATATATTTTCCTAAATCGTACACAAAAATCCCACCAGAGAGCAGCAGCCGATTCCTAACCTACTTTATACGAACATTCACGACAGAGAAATAGGGGTATTATGATTGAATTATACCTAATAGGCTTCACCTATTCCCGGATAATCGCCTGGTATTTTATTAAATTACGACTTAAAAACTGCGATGTCTTGGCTCTGATGGCAGTGGTTTAACTGTATTTTTAATATAATTCCACGGACTAAATCCACGGTGCAATATGTGATCACCTTCAAAATGACCCCTTATCAGGTTTTAGGAACAATCACTAGGAGAACCATATATAGTGGTTAGAAACAATTAATTATGTTGTAATTCTCACTAAGTGTGGAAATAAACAACAGACGTTGAAATGCAGCGTGCCTTTCCATTGAACACGCTGGTATTTGAAGTCACTATGTATTTTAACATTTTTTAAGATCAAAAAATCGTTTTTGTAAAGTTTTACGAGTTTTGATTCAAAGCCATAAGTATGCCATAACAAACTATATTTTTAGATGACAAATATATAACGAGGAATATGAAGAATATACTGCCTCAAAATGCACTTTTTGTCTTATTATTACGTTAATTAGGAGTCTACAAAATTAAAATTAATTATAATTAAAAAAATTAAAATTTACTTCATCAGCACATTACGAAATATATCATAAATCTATGCAAACAGGTGCTTTATCAATGTTAAATAACCCTAGTCTACGTTATATACTACCTAAAACAAAAACAAAACTTCTAAAGTTGAAAAAATCTTAATAAGTCAAAAATTAGCCTAAAACCTTTGGCCAGTGGCCAGTGCAGGGCCACAACCTGATTCCTTTGACCCACTGGATTTTCATCAAAGTAATCTGAAACTTTTTAATACACCTTTCCTAGCAGAAATTGTTTAAATTTTACTATAATTGCATTTTAAGATTGGCTCCCTATTTCATTGGGCATACTGTTGAAAACTTTTAGTGCCATAAAAACTGGGCTTTTTCCTAAAAGACATAGTTTGTGAATCGGATAGTCAAATATATATTTTAATCTAGTGTTATATGTGCCGTTTGATTTAAATTTATCAAAAATTTCAGGATTTTTTACCACAGAACATACTAATTCTAATAAATAAATAAATACAAGGAAGGGTTAAAATTTGCAACTTTTTGAACATAGGTTTACAACTTTGACGTTTTTTTGCTTTCACCATGGATCGTACAATACTTTTTTGGGGTTTAAAACATTTGAAGAACGAGTTGCTGATCCCCAAAGGATTATGCTATATTTTATAATTTAATTGATATAGGCAAAATGAACAACTTTTACGGTGTCTTATGAAGCAGACTCAGATAGAATTGAAAGAGCAAACTTAACTGAGTTCAACTTTTTATTAAGAAGTTCTGTATGCATTTTCCATTTTAAGTTATGATCAGTATGTACACCTAAAACCTTATGGGGATGACAGAAACAAAAGTTTCTATCATCCATCTACTTATTATTTAATTAGGACCTAAATATTTGAATAGTGTAACCCATAACGAAAAATCATTAAAGTCACTCACTTTTAATGGATTTTACAATTTATCTGTAATTGCTGTACTTTTTAATCATAATAATTATTTAATATTACCTCTAGGGTTTTCATTTTATTTCTTTTATTTGTGATCAAAGAGGATTCATGTACATTGTTAGTAATTAGAGTTTCCTCTGAAAACTATTAACAACTATTATAATTTTTTATTAAAACTCATTGTTGATGATGATTTTATATTTTGATTGTGATTTTTGCGGACATTTGGAAACTCTGATTAGTAATAAAGGTGGGGTTGTTTTTAAGTAACAAAACATTTTTGCGGATGGCGGATTTCCGCAAAAACCTAAATCAAAATGTAGATAAGTTGTGATCCATGAACATCGCGGATCTACGTCACTTGTTCTTAAAACTCACATTAACTACATCGGAAAATCTCTGCGATTTGAAGCCAGAAGTTTATTTTACTATAAATACAATGCTAACAACTGCCTGGTTTTTAAAACAAATTCTTATTTTTTACGTAGATTAATTGAAATACCCATCTTCAAGTTTGTTTGTAATGTACTAATCGGGATTATTCAGTGAGAAAAGACCGGGAAATACCAAGCGATTTAAAAATATCTTTAAAAGGGTGCTTAAACACACCTAGAAATTGTAGATTGGATTTGGTTTTTTAGCAAAAAGTTATTTAACAAGTGCCCAAATACAGTGATACAAAACATACTCCATCCAAAGTAGATTTTTCAATATTTGATGCAGTCCAATTAATTCCTCTATTGTAATATTAGGTAGTAATATTTATCAAATTTGGCTTCAATTTGAGACCATCAAGTATAATTACCGTCGTTTTTTAAGCTCAGAACTTTAGAAATATTAACGTCGTTGCACTTGCTATGCTGCAGAAATAATACTGAAATTTTACCTTAAATTATCTAAATATTCCATTACAAATTTGAGCCGAAGTCGAAAATTTGAAACGATCGAGAGCTGCAAAACCCTTTGGCCAAGGTGTGAACACTATTTTTCACCAGATTACACTATGAAATAAACACTATATAACAATAAATATATATTCTATTATTATATTCTAATTTTGAATCGTCGATATATTATATTACATTGTGCCCATTTAGGCATTGGCTCATTGCTCCAAAATAACACAAAAGTTGTCAGGAAGTCATAAATATGAGTATGAATAGGCTCTCCAAGCTCTCAAGGCATATATGAAAAATCCAGAATAATTTTAAATATTTCATCAGAAACTAGTTTTATCCTATTTGATTAAAGCATTCGACCTTTTTTAATGCTTATTTTTTTATTGAAGCATTAAAAACTATGTAGATTTGAATATCAGCACAAAATAATTCCTAAAAATAACATTACTTTTTTGAAACCTTTTTTTAATCTTACTAACACAAAACCCCTTCCGTGTTCATAAACTAAATAGGTAACCCGCATGGCACATGACGCCGAAAGGCTATGGCAATTCGAAGTCTGTTGATATACGGCAAAGTAGCGTCATTGGCATTTTGAAGTCTTGACTCCGAAAGAACGTGAAATAATGTGAGTGTGGCAGTTCGGAGTCTCATTTCGGCGTCGCGATTTGACGCCGAACGCCCGTGTGAGAATGCAAAATGACTTCGAACTGACGTGTATAAAAATCTATATATATATATACATATATATATATACATATATATATATACATATATCCTGTTTATATATACATATATACCTGTCCGTAGGCACGATAACTTTTGTAAAAATGGTCCGATCTTGATGAAATTTGGAACAAACGTGTAAAGCGTCATTCATGACTTCGAGTTCGAAAACCAGCAAGATTGATTTACTCTAAGAAGGTTTTTTTCACTAAATAAAATTTATTTTTAAGATTTACCACCTTTTTACTAATTATTTTTAAACTTAATTGTCAAAATTGAATTCAGCTTAAAAAAACAAACAATTTAGCATTTAGAATTATTATTCTACGTCAGTCCGTTGCTTAGATATTGGATAATATTGGATGTGCTAAACACAGTACGTTGTCCAATATTTTGTTTTTAAATTTTCCCTCCAAAAAGTATAGTCACCCTGATTTGAGATTGTTTTTTTTTTAATACAATTCTGAACATATGATTAAATTTGCAGGTGTTGAATATTTTATTTGTGTTTATTTTGAATAGAGTTCATTGATCAAGATATTGCAGAAAATATATACTATATCAAAAAATACCAATTATATTTAAATTTAATAAAGAAAGTAAGAGCATTTGGAGGTGGGGGATGTCTTGGTCTAAACTGCCTGAAAATGTAGCATAATATATGATATGTTTACAATTATGAGAATTGATAATATGTTTTATTGAAATTGGCTGGCGATGTAGGTCTGTTGCAACAGGGATGTTTTAATTACTATAAAACTGACCATATAATTGAATTCAATTTTTTCATGAGATTAAATTATTTGTTTGTTTTGAGAGTTTTGAGTTCATTGGTTATATGTTTGTTGACATTTATATTCTATATCTAACAAGATTACAGTTATTAAAAATTAAAAGACTATGAATTATATAAAATACAAAAGTGTATGTGTTACTAATGAAAACCAATATGGTCTCTTTGTTAATTTTCCTCATGTTTAAGCTCATGAATGATTAAATATGCGTTTTTAGTATATAATTTACTTAACGTATTTAAATAATACTTTCCTTCAAACAAGTTGAATGCTCACATATACAAAATAAATCCTATGGAAATTCGCTGAGTTCGCAGGTCTGCTGCGACGGGAGTATTTATATTTATATAATTTATACATAAGAATTTATTTTTTCTTTCAGTATTTTTCTTTGGAATACAAACATATTGGTGAATATTAAGATCTTCACTCATGTGATTAAAAATAAAGGTTTTTAAAACTGAATTCTGACCTTAAGAATGTATTAGGATAATAGTTTATTTATTTACATCTTCCATCAACTGAAATGCCTCCAGCTCTATCTCTAAATGCAACGGTTTCCATTCTATTAACAACATATGGCTTTGCTGAAAAACTTTGTTTGCTCCAATCAGCTGCTTTATTTGGAATTTTCTATTTCCATGTTAAATCTTATGGACTAATATGAAACTTTAAGGGCGCCTAGGGCTCTTCCAGTTAGTCAAACCTAATTTTATTTCCTGCAAAACTTCACGCCAAGCTCTTTCCAATGACACCTTAATTATTAAAATCCGCCCAGTAGTTTAGGAGGAGTAATGATCACATAAAAACCCCTAGAGTATTAAATAAGTATAGATAGATTATGAATTTTCAAGCGGGAAAAATCTATGATTATCGAAATGTAGGATATTTCGCAAATACTAATATTTTCACAAAACGGCAACCATTTTGAAGTAATAAAAATAAGTAAGTTCACCAAATTGTTCTTGCTCAGACCTTTAAATTTATGTATAACTATAGTCCAGTCGCCAAGCCATGACACCTTGAAGTAGGGTCCAACTTAAATTTTATGACTGATTCTAGTACTATTTGATGTACTGAACAAGAATATGGCGGATGCCAGACGGGCATCCTTGAGCAATTTTAAATATCGAAGGTCAAAGTTCAAAGGGCCGAAAATAGAGAAAGAGATATTGAAAAAATATGTATTTGTGGCATCCAAACAAATATCCCAAAGGTATTCATTTTAAACCACCAACAATAGCTTATGGGGGGTAAATACTTTATTTTGATTGGGTATTAATTTTCTGCCGCCATCTTGGATCCGCCATATTGGATACAAGTTAATTTTTTATGTGTGAATGTGGTGTTGTGATTCATCATTACAGACTAGATTTCCACGCTGATTACAGTGCCGCAATCCGTTTTTGAAAATATTGTTTTGTTCTCGAGATGTACTCAAATGAAAAGTCTTCCCCATAAATTTCTTATGGGCGTTTCTAAATTAAACTATTTTTTGTTTCGTTTTTCTTATATCTCCGGTTATAATATCATTATATAGTTTGTTTTGGTCTTAAAAGACTCAGTGATTTAATGACTTCAATTTGAAATAATAATTATTCAAATACAACCAGAGGGAGGTGAGTTACAAAGCAATATTTAACATTAAATGTCGATTTTTCAAAATTTGTTTTAACTTAAAAATTTATAGCTCAGGTTCTAAGGAAATCTAAACATTGTGTTCAGTCATCTGACACTTATCTGATCTTTGTCTTTAATTTAGACCAAAACGAACTTAAAAATGTGATTAGAACGGGAGGTATTAGAAAATCAAAACAAAAATATTTCAATTTGGAAGGTCATATGATCTTTGAATACCTTTAGATCTTTTAAATAAAAATCAAACTGCTCTGTAAATAGAATCCTTCATTAAAGTAAATGATTTGGCTCAGTATTTTTCCGACAACAAACTTTCTCTCAATGCAGAAAAGACCAATTATTTGTATTTTCAAACTAAACAAAGACAACTCTCTTCTTCCACAAAATATCCCCACTAGGCAGTCGGGGATACCGTTCTGACAGGCCTGAGTTCTTCCAAATTTCTTGGGGTGATTGTGGACGATAGTCTGAGTTGGAATGAACATGTCAAACTAAGCACTAAGCTCTCGGCAGGTCTGTTTGTCCTCAGACAAATCTCCACTTTTGCCAACTGTTCTCTTTCTAAATTAGTTTAACATAGCCTAATTGAATCTCACATAAATTATTCAATAGTTCTCTGGGGAATGTCATCCAAACTTAACTTAGATTCAGTTTTTAAAATTCAAAAGAGAGCCATCAGGTATATTCTCAGACTAAAACCTAGAGATCATTGTTCAGACGCCTTTAAAGAATTAAGGATTATGACTGTTCCATGTCTTTTCATTTTTGAGACTATTATGTATGTTAAGTTATCTAATTAACTTTTTCTGGATCCACTCCATTCATACGACACTAGATTTAGAAACAATAGAACTGCTGTAACTCATAATTTGTCACTGTTTGAGAGAAAACCTAGCTTCATTGGATTGAAATTTTTCCAAAACCTGCCAGTAGATATTAAGTCAATTCAACAAACTAACAAATTCAAACTTGCTCTGAAGCAGTTTTTAATTTCAAACTGTTTTTACACCATTGAAGATTTTCTATCTGGTTACGTAACCTAGTCCTGATCCATTTCATTATGGAACCTAACCTAACCTTAACCTAAATCCAAAACAATCCAAGAGAAGACATGTAGCCCAAGATTTAGTAGAATGACGGATTCCATGCCTCAGTGAGGTCAACGGAATGACGACGAAGGTTCCTGAGGTTTTTCCAAAGTCGGATTAACGTCATCAGTGGCTCAAATGAAAGCTAAAGATTAGATAAGTGTTTTAAGACTAAAAATAATATTAAGACTTACTTATAACCTGAGATATAAATGTTTAAGTAAAAAAAATTTGAAAAATCTAAATCTTATGTTCAATGTTGCTTTGTAACTCATCTCAAACTGATCGTAGTTATATAATTAATATTTACAATTGAAGCCATTAAATTACTACATTTTTTAAGACCAAAACGAACTTTATAATGTGATTAGAACCGGGGGTATAAGAGAAACAAGACAAAAATTGTTAAATTTTGAAGATCGTATGATATTTAAACAGTCATAACCCTTTTTACAAAGTGGTTTTTAAGTTGAAAATGGCTTAAATGATAGCCAAAGATCATATAAGTGTTTTAAGACCAACCATAACATTTATACTTACCTAGAGCCTGAGATATAAACCTTTAAGTAAACATAAATTGTTAAAAATCAAAATTTTATTTCAATGTAGCTTTGTAACTCATCTCCGACTGGTCTTGTTTAAATGGCCAATATTTCAAATTAAAGCCATTACATCACTGACTCTTTTAAGACCAAAACGAAGTTTATAATGCGATTAGAACCGGAGATATAAGAAAAACAAAACAATAACTAGTTTAATTCGGAAACTCTCATAAGAAATGTACAGGGAAAAATCATTATTTGAGTATATCTTGAGAACGAAACAATATTTTCAAAAACGGATTACGGCACTGTAATCAGCGTGAAAATCTATTCTGTAATGATGTGTCACAACACCACATTCACATTTAAAAAAATTAACTTGTATCCAATATGGCGGATCCAAGATGGCGGCTGAAAATTAATATCCAATCAAAATAAAGTATTTAACACCCAGCAACTATTGGTGATGGTTTAAAATCAATACCTTTGGGAATATTTGTTTGGATATTTTTTCAATATCTGTTTCTCTATTTTCGGCCCTTTGAACTTTGACCTTCGATATTCAAAATTGCTCAAGGATGCCAGTCTGGCATCCGCCATATTCTTGTTCAGTACATCAAATAGTACTAGAATCAGTCATAAAATTTAAGTCGGACCCTACTTCAAGGTTCATGCCTATTTTCCTATTTGGCGACTGGACTATTAGCAGTTGCCCGTGGCTTCGCTCACAATAAAAATTACAGCTGATCTTGCTTCTGCTATTTGAACTGTCAAATTGTAGTACCCACAGCTGTTTACATTTCGGTATTTGAATGTTTATATACATCCTTATAAAATGTAAACATTGAAGCTAAGGACCTTCACGGGGCGTAGCCGGAGGGGATTTTAAGGAAGTGAATAGGCCCATATGTTTCCCAGGTTCAAGATCTACCTCTGTGTGAAATTTCAACCCAGTCGGTTCAGTATTTTTCGAGTTTACTTTTTCCATACATACATATAGAAACCACCTCTTTTTTATAATAGTATAGATATAGATAGATATGACATATGTTTACATTTGAAAATTCTGAGATTCAAACACATGCCCCCGGTTTTTAAAATAATACCTTGTAATTTAAAAAAATTAAAAATATTTTTACGTTGTCCTTGCATATGATTTAGAGGGGAAATGTTTTGTTTTGTCCTTTTATGTCAAGCCGTTCGCCTAATCAGTTGTAGACTGCTTAGAAGAATGTCATATCACCCTGTATATGACAACGACTGTATAATTTCCACAATTTTTAGGCTAAGAGATATTTTATTTCGTATCAGCACGGGCTAAAACCAATCAATCTTTTTCTTATTTTGAAAAACTTAATTTTTTGTCACATTGAAAAAATACCTAAACCTAATGAGTAGAATAGTTACCAGGAACTTTGGGTTCATTCTCCAGTATTCTCCTCTTCTCTTCTGGAGATTCTGACACTGAAACGATATAATTCGACATTTATTTGAGGCACCGATTACACGTTAAATTAGTTATTAAGATGTTGTATAACTGGTGCCATATCTTAAGGCCTACGCCGTCCATAAGCCCAATGCTAAAATTAACATTAGTCTTATGGACAGCGTGGGCCTTAAGATTTGGCGCCAGTTATACACTAGTGATCTACAGGGAACTCATAGATAAATATTTTTTGAGTGTCAAACATTAGTTTTCGTTTCAAAACAAAAATACTGCCTAAGATGATAAGTTCCAAAAAGGTACCAATGTTTTATATTTATTATATTTTAACTAGTAACAATGTTTTAAAAGAGGCTAAAATTAAGGTGAATCATTGATTCACAAAAAAACTTTGACTTTCATTGTTACGTCTCATGTATATAGTGTTTTAAGCAAAGAGTTGTTGATTACCTTAAATTTAAAGATTAAAAAACTGGGTTTCTTTCTTAACGTTTTGTTACATTTTTCTTGTTCGGGGGGTGTGTATTCACTATTTTTAATTTTTAGATTTAAATCAAACATATTTAAAATATTTCACACAAAAGATTTCATACAAAACACTTCACTATTTTATACCCAATTTTTTTTCTTTTAACATAACCGTTCACCTATACGCACACCAATAAATAATTATATATACTTTACCCTTTTGTAGTAATCTTCGTGCCGGAGAGGAGGCTGAAAGAAAACAGTTTGTATGGTTACGTTGTATAAGGTGATTTAACCTGAACAATTACTTCACTTTAACTTAAATGTTGGGACTAAAGGAGAAGGGGCTATAATATAAAGGGGTTTTCTAACGAACAGCAAATCTCCAAAACTACAAGACCTACAGAGCTGAAATTTGGTATTTATACTCCCATTGGGCCATAGATGCGCACTAAGATACGGTTTTACAAAATTCCCAGATGTTTTCGCTCTAGAATACTCCAAAGATTCTATGCAAATCTTATGACCCTTGGTTTTAATAATTTTTCATTAATCCAGATGATTGAATTAACAAACAATCATCTGCAGATAATCGTTGTAGCAAGGCCACACTAGTGTAGTGTGGCCTTGGTTGCAGCCATCTGCAGTTAATCGTTGTAGCAAGGCCACGCTAGTGTAGTGTGGCCTTGGTTGTAGCCATCTGCAGTTAATCGTTGTAGTTCTTAAGACAGTGTTGTGTGGAGACTGTTGTAAGGAATAAAAAGTCATACGAAGAACTTATTTATCTTTCATTTAGTATGTATTAGATTTAACAATTCTATTCTAATTTTGTATGATGGGCTTTAAATATAATAAAATTTAATTTAGATAAATTCTGTAAAGAAGAGTGATTTGTTTACAAAAAAACAAATAAAATAAAAATTCAATTGGAATTAAAAGAGATTTAACATATGATTTTAAATTTTTGGTCTTTCAATATAAATATGTGACTTTTTAGTGTTTAATTTGTTTTTTGTATGAACTGTAGAATTCTTTGTTTGCATTTCCTCAATCAAAAAGTGAGAAAAATTAAGAGTAATAATTAAAATCCTACAGTGAATAAATGAAAAGTGTTTTATTTTTTCAAACTGTTTATTTGGAAAACCAATGAAGGAAAAGAAGAAAATATATGCACAATATTATTTGAACCTTGCTTCAACTGCTCAATTTCAACAATCTGTTTATAAGACGTTCTCATTATGCCACAGTCATTAGTAGTGTTTTGCTTGGTAAAATAAGTTAGGTATACAGTAAAATTATGACTTTACTAGCTGTTCCTCGTGCGTGGCTTCACCCACCATTAAAATGACATTGAGAGAGTAACCACTATTCATTAAGTAGTAGGGGAAACCCCAATAATACTGAAAACAGTCCCATTGTTAAATATTTTGTTAATTAAATAGAAAAACAACCCAGATTATATTGACTCCCGCAAAGTAAACATAGGTGCAAACAAATGTATAGTCTGATCCAATGTCTACGACACCGACGGATAGCACCAACGTTTAGAACCTTCACCCCTTCACTGAACTCAAGTTAAAACTTTTATTATAATGTTGAGAGGTATTGGAAAATCTACGAAGAAATTCCTTTAAAATACTTAACATCTGATACTTTAAAATTCGTCCCGCCCGCCTTGAAAGAGTTATGACAACAACAAATACCCCCGTTGCAGCAGACCTGCATACTCAGCGAATTTCAAATGCAAAACAACATATTTCAATCCAACATAGCGAAATTTGACGTGTTTTGGTAAGCTCCATAAGAATACCATGGGGAATAAGTGTGCAGGTTTGCTGCTACAGGTATATTAAAACTGAGTGGTTTTAATTTAATAATTAGTAGATCTGAACTAGAAGAAGCAATTTACCAAGTTTTATTAAGATCTGTTGAGAAATAACCGAGATATGGAAATTTACTTATTTCCCATAAGGTTAACATTGGGACAACGTACTGTGTTTACCACTTTCAATATCTCGGTAACCAATGGACATAGAGGGGAGATTCAAAATACTAAATTGTTTGTTTTTTTGAGCTGAATTCAATGGTGCCAATAAAAATTCGATAAATTTTATTTTTCTATGTAAAAAACTCATAAAACCCATTTTTTGGGTGGTTTATCACCCTTAACCCCCCCTCCCAGTGGTCCGATCGGGCTGGTTTACGAACTCGTCCGAGGGATTACCACTTTACATGTCTGTACCAAATTTCATTAAGATCGGACCATATTTACGGCCGCTATCGTGCTGACAGACACACATATATATAAAAATTCGAACGAATGGTGTTTTTCGCTTCTGGTGGCCCCAAAACGAAAAGTTATCATGGTCTTGGGCTTAGGTCTTACCATGAGACCTACGGTAATAGCTTCTTCCCTATAGGGGAAATTCGCTAAAATGGGACATTCCTCGTATATTAATACTAGCTAATCAACCCGGTTTCACCCGGAAAAGTAAAAAAACTTCCTTGGATCCATAATAGGCTACCATGACAACTTCATTAGCTTCCCTATAGTTTAATATTGAAACTTTGATGCACCATAGGGCGTAGCCCTCAAGGAATTTTAAAAATCCGTTCTTAGTGGATGCCTACGCCCTGAGAGGGACGTCCATGCAAAGTGTCAAGGTTTTATTTATGTCAAGTAGTTTGGCCTGTGCGATTATAGGAGACTGGTTTTTGACAAATATATAGTAAATTATACAGAATTTTGGTTTCGCTCTGAAGTAGATGTTTGAACTAAATAGAAAAATAACACATATTAGATTGGCTTCCACAAAGTAAACAAGTGCAAACAAAGTGTATAGAGTCGGATCCAATGCCTTCGACACTGACGGATAGCACCACAGTTTAGAACATTCACCTCTTCACTGTACTTAAGTTAAAACTTTTAATGTAATTCGGCAAACATTTTAATGTAAATTTAATGTAATCGGCAAACCTACGCAGAAATACGTTTAAATTTGTATCTTATACATTAAAATCCGTCCAGCCATGAAAACGGTTTGACAACAAAAGAATATTCCTCTTATATAAATATACAGATTTGTGGTTTCACTCTAAAGTAGATAATGGAATTATATAGACAAACAAACCAGATAAGATTGGCTCCCAAGAAGTAACTAACTGTAACCAAAGTGTCTGATCCAATGTCTGCGACTCCAACAGATAGCACCAAGTTTAGAAGCTTCACCCCTTCACTGTACTTATGTTAAGAACTTTCATTATAATTTTAGAGGTATTGGCAAATCTACGCAGAAATACTTTTAAATTTACATATAATACGTTTAAATTCGTCCAGCCGTGATAAATTTACTACGCAACAAAAAAGAATTCCTCACGTATTAATATACCGAACTACTATGGGCCCCCCTTGAGGCGGAATTCAACAGCCTGGTCGGGATCTGTTTGATTGTTTTATTGCTTGCTTCATTGCTTCTTTGCTCGCTTGTGTGCTTGTTTGCTTTTCAGTTTGCTTTACGTTTGTTTTTTGTTTTGCTTTCTTTCTTGCTTATCTGCTTACGTGTTTGGTTGCTTGCTGGATTCTTTATTTGCTGTGTGTTTGTTTGTTTGCTTCTTTGTGGGTTTGGTTATTTGTTTTTTGTTTGTCAGTTTGTTTGTTTGCTTGCTTTTTAGTTTGTTTGCTTGCTTGTTAGTTTGTTTGCTTCTTCGTGTGTTTTTTGTATGTGTGTTTGTTTGTTTGCCTTTTTGTGGGATTGTTTATTTTTTGTTTTTCTGTTTGTTTGCTTGCTTTCTTGCTTGCCTGTTAGTTTGTTTACTTCTTTGTGTGTTTGTTTGTTTTATGTTTGTCTGTCTGTTTGTTTGTTTGTTTGTCGTTTGATTGTTTTGTACCTGAAGGCAGTAGTATATTCTAGGCTCCGAAATGTCGTAAAATATGTTTTTACCGATAAGTGATTCACATGTTTTTAAAATTAAAATATGAAATCGTGATCGGGATCGTGACATTTGCGTCAGTATTTTTTTATTGTTAAGATTTTTTGAACTAATTACTGTTATTTAGCGTTGTTTTTTTGTTTTGTCAGTCTTACTGAGCGTGATTTGTGCGTTTAAAATAAACGCCAACTATGAAGAAAGGAGAGGACTCACAAAGATGGAAGAAAGAAGCAATCAAAAGTTTTGAGTTACAACAAAATAACAAATATAATGAAGTTTTAAACTAGAAATATTTGTAGACAAAAATAAACATTGCATTCATTACTTGAGCCAAAAGTAACTTCACAAAAGTGTTATTTATCAATATTTTTACGATTGTTTTTTGGAATTTAATGAAAAAAATATTTTCTAGACATATTTTTCATCTATGTTAGTCAAGATTAACATAGATTAACATTAAAAACATGGGAATCACTTATCGGTAAAACACATTTCACGACTTTTCGGAGCCTAGAACTTACTACCACCTTCAGGTACAAAACATCAAGCAACAATCAAACGACAAACGGACAGACAAACAAAAAACAAACAAGCACACAAAAGTAAAAAAACTAACACACAAACAAACAAACAAACAAGCAAAGAATCCAGCAAGCAACCAAACAAGCAAGCAAATAACCAAGCAAGAAAGCAAAAAACGCAAAGCAAACTCAAAAGCAAACAAGTAATCAAGCAAGCACTCAAACAATCATGCAGATCTCGGCCAGGCTAGAGTTCGTGCTCTCAAGAGCATGTCCGAGAACAAAGGGGGGGGGGGAGGGTGATGAGTGGGGGGAGGGGTAATACTAGGAGGGATTGTACCAGGGATAATACCAGGCTGCTCGCCAGGGCATATCCGTGAGCAAGGGGAGCAGGTGAGGGGGTAGGTCAAGTTAAAGTCCCATAAGAATAACGTGGGAGGATGGGGGCCGAGCTTTGCTGAAGGAGTTGAATTCCGCCTCAAGGGGGGCCTATAGTAGCTTCAGATTTGTGGTTTCACTCTAAAGATGTTAGTTACTATTTCATCATCATTTCAATCGTGGGCGAAGCCTAGGGGAACAGCTACTACTTTAATAAATAAATATTTGTTTTTGTATATTAGTAGATTGCGTATTTCCTTAGTTACTTTTCAAAAATATTAACACCCCCGTTGAAGCAGACCTGTATTCTCAGCAAATTTAAAATTCAAAAGAACATAATTAAATCCAACAAAACTAGATTTGACATTTTTTTGGAATCTCCATAAGAATAACATTAGGAATGAGTATTCAGGTTTGCTGCAACATGTATGTTAAAACTGGTTGGTTTAAAATCATTTTTAGTAGACCTTAACTAGAAGAAGCCATTGACCAGATTTTATTAAGATATGAAAAATGGAAGATAGAGATTTTTTAAATGTCCAATAAGGATAACATGGGGAATGAGTATGCAGGTTTGCTGCCACAAAAATGGGGATTTTGGACTAAAATACATTATATCTCATCTATATGAAGCCACAAAGCAAGTTTTATTAAGATATGTTGATAAATAAGTGAGATGTAGAATTTTACTTATCTATAAGTATAAAAGAGGATGTTGGTATATATATATATATATATATATATATATATATATATATATATATTTATTTATTTATTTATTTATTTATTTATTTGGCAGGGATAAACACAAAAACCGCTGGACCGATGGCCACGAAACTTGGTACATACATGTAGAATTTCATGGAGTAGGTTTATACACCTTCAATTTCGTGATAACTTTCAGGGCTTAGCCCTGGGACCGTCTTAAAGGTACCCATGTCAGGGATTTTGAAATAATTTGAGTTAGATTTGTTTACTAACAAAACATATGAAAGTAAAATTTAAAACAGGTGATGTAAATTATAATGGTATTTCTTTCTGCTATTTAACTGTATTTTTGTTAAAATGAAGATTTGTTACTTGGTGCCAGGTGGTCAATGAATTAGACTTTTGCATTTTTTCAAAGTGCAATACACTATATAAAATGCTGATAATATGTAGTATAACATAAAATAAATAACTGATTACTGAAGGACTCCAGTGATCACTGATCACTTATACTTGAAGGACTTTTTTTATGACAACTAACTGCTATTTAAAGAGGAAGAGTGTGCTACTGTAAAGAATTAATTTTACCTACAACACTTTAAAAAAATTGCCGGGACGGCTCATTCAAACGTTTTGCTCAATATAGAGTCTAAAAACGTAAGACAGCACTTTTTAATAATTGCTGGAGTGGCATTGTAATTTTTTGTTCAAGGTAGACCCTAAAACCTTAAGAAAATGATCTTTTACAGTGAATAAAATTTCAAGCTAACTTCCTTGATTCCTCTAACACGTATGCCTTCATGAAGGAAATAAATAGGATTTCTAATAAGCAGGTCTGCTGCGACGGGGGTGCATAATAAAGTTTTAATTAAGGGTAACATATGCGAGCAGATTCAAATTGCCGTCGAAAAAGCCAAGGGTGCCGTTCCTTATATTGTGCCCCATGATCATCATCAGGGCAAGCTCAGGTACCGTGGAAACGACCATTAAATGCTTCTCGGCGTTCGTCTCTGTAAATTGGCCTCTTGAGTGTGTGAGCGCAATCCTCTTCACCTGATAGCACGATCGACTGGACAGCCGACACAAGCAAAACGCACTTGCAAGAGGAAGGACCACCGATATTGGGCATGAGCCTACCCAGGGCAGCAACACCATTTGGGACTTTGTCGGTGGGGCGTTGGATATGGTCACATTTTTTTATGTACAGGCAGTTTATGCAGGAATATAATACCCCCGTCGTAGCAGACCTTCGTACTAAGAGCGAATTTCTAAAAACTTTTGCTTTGTGGAAGTACATTTGATATGTTCAAAGAAGTAGATACATTACATACATTAGATTTTACAATAAGAAAAATAAATGGGAAAGCAAGACTATATAATTCATGGGTGATAGTGTATGTATAATTTTAATCGTGAGCGAAGCCACGGGTTCTAGTTTCCCATAAGGTTAACATTGGGACAACATACTGTGTTTACCACTTTCAATATCTCGGTAACCAATGGACATAGAGCAATGATTTAAGATACTATATTGTTTGTTTTTTCGAGATTACTTCAATGTTGCCAACAAAAATCGGATTATTTTAGTTTTTCTATGTAAAAAAGCTATAAAAAAAACATTTTTGAGGGGTTTATCCAGTCCGATTGGGCTATTTTTGACCTCGTCGGAATAATGACTACTTTACACGTCTGTGCCAAATTTCATTCCAATCGAACCATTTATCGTGCTCACAGACAAACATTTTATATATATATATATATATATATATATATATATATATATACAAATTTGCACGAATGGTGGTTTTTGCTTCTGGGGGCCCCAAAACGAAAAGTTAATGGTCCCGAGCTTAGGTCTTACAATGAGACCTACGGTAATAGCTTCTTCCCTATAGGGGAAATTCGCTGAAATTGGTATAAATGGAGGTTGTATTAGCCTCATATTTGTAAAAATGTCTTCAGACATAACTTATTTATGAGCTCACCAAGACCTCTACTTTAGACAAATTTTTATTAGTGCGGTGTCAAATTACTGGAAATTTCGTCACTATTTTGTAAAATATAATAAAATCAATGCTTAACTTGTGAATATTTGGACTAAAAGAGACATTATCGTGGCTATATTTGGCTTTTGATTTTCTGTCATTTTCATAAGTTTAGAAATAAAATTAAATTACTGCTTAACACGCCTGCGCTAAATTTTGTTAAGATCGGACCATATTTGCGAGCATGTTTATATATATATATATATATATATATATATATATATATATATATATATATATATATATATATATATATATATATATTGTTAAATAAAGATCACTTATAAGGGCTACTATTAAATAAATATTTAAAATTAACATGAGTACCCTTTAATATAAGTGAAATAAAATTATTTTTAAAACAAAAGGGTACTCATGTTAATTTTAAATTATATATATATATATATATTTGAACGAATGGTATTTTTGGCTTCTGGGAGCCCCAAAATGAAAAGTTATTATAGTCTTTGGCTTAGGTCTTACCATGAGACCTACCGTATTAGCCTCTTCCCTACAGGGGAGATTCGCTAAAATTTTAACGCATGGTATTTTTGGCTTCTGGGGTTGAAAGTTATCATAGCCTCTGGCTTAGGTCTTACCATGAGACCTACCGTAATAGCTTCTTCCCTATGGGGGAAATTCGCTAAAAACAAAATATCATTAGGCCAACTTACAGTTTCTTCGGGTGCTGTTTCCTGGAACAAGAAAAAATTGATGAATCAATAATTTTTTTGAAAAGTGATATCCTCAGAAATAAATATCACTTATAACAGCTACTGGAAAACATTTTTCTCAACAAGAACCTTTCTTTGTATGTAACAATCCTTTTTGTATGGAACTTATTGTTTCATGTTAAAATGTTTAATGTGTTGAAGAAGATATACCTAATTAGATTTTTGAGATGTTACAGCACGGATTTACGGGGACTTTTTTACAATTTAGTTAGGTAGATTTACTTAACATCCCTACAAAGTTCCCACTTAATGTGAATATGTTAGGTAGAATCCCATTGTTATCCATACAAATGCTGGACTTAATATAATGTGGGTTATATTGGCAAGTATAATGCTCTCTTGTTCTGGGCAGTTAGATCAACCAGTACGATACTAAATGCAGGGAAACTTACCCGCTCGCACAGCACAGAACTGTGGCGTTCAAGCATTTACCACAGCATTTACCAGTCAAGTTCTTAAATAAATTCCCTGAATAATAAATCGAGTAAACCAATTCTCAATTCAATTTTAACGTATTTTGGTGTATAAAGTTCTTTACTCCGTTGGGGTGAGCATGATAACAACCAGTGAAATCGTGGCTAAATAGTTTCTTCGGTGGCCAAATATGTTTGATAAGCAGATAGGCTATCATCATATTGTGTGTGTTAGGACACAAGGAAATCTTGTAATGTATGTGAATTATGATTTTACTCTGGTATTTCTTGATACCAGTTGACTAAAAAAAGACATAATTTTTATAGACTTGTGCGAAACGATTCATATTGTCCACTGCAATAAATGTATTATTTAATTTATTAAAGCGTTTAACAATCTAAATCCAAACTAAATTTCTGCTGCAACTGAATATTTTTTTCTTACCAATGCCTCTGCTACTATTTGCACCTCGTCTTCTATCTGAGCTCTATCCATAGCCATCCAGCATTCCTGGTCGTAAATTTCCGCTTGTCTAATCTAAAAACATTGTATTTGGCTAATTAAAGTAAAACTATAAATGGTGACGTCATGACGAGGCCCGAATAATGTCGCTGGTCTGTAGTAGTGTAGGGGCATTTGTAAATATAGGAAAGTCCGTGGGATTTTAAACGAAGCAATTGTATGATTGGTGGCGGTGGATATGTGCCACATGTAGAATCGTGTAATACCGGGTGTTTTGCCAGAAAGTGTGGCCGAGCTGGTGTATGACGTCATACTTCCAAAATGGCCGCCAACGGTGACATTGATGTCTTTCTAGCGCTATAACTTTTTTATGGTTGATTTTATGAAAATTCTTTAAATGAGGTTTTTTTATTAATAACAAGGTAAGGAACAAAAAAGGCTCTTACAAAAATTTTGATATCTCTTACCAATGTTTAGCTATAAGTTGATAAAACATAGTATACCAGGTATCCCATTATAGTCCCCCCCCCTAACATTTTCCTATGTTTTTTCAAATCTCAATTCCACACCACCCCCAAACATTATTGGGTAGTTAATACCTCATTTTGAGGGGATACCCAATTTTGGCCGCCATCTTGGATCCGCCATGTTGGATCCAAAATATTTTTTCTAGAATAAAAGTGGAGTTGCGACCAATTATTTCGAACTAAATTTTTTTACTGATTACAATGTCGCAATCCGTTTTTCAATATCTCAATTGGTTCTCATGATATGAGCACTTTTCATTAATTTATTTTCAACCTATTTAAACATTATAAATTGATAAAATAGGCCCATAGCCACAAAATAATGCTAGATAGTGACGAATAACCACAATCAATCATTGCTGAGCGATTTACACTTAAATTTCACCAATTTAAATTTTTGGCCGCCATCTTGGAACCACCATTTTGAAATGAGGTTAAGTTATTTCAAATTAAAAGTTGGTATTGTGACCCATCATTTCAAACTAGTTTTTTACGCCGAATTCAATGGCGAAAACCGTTTTTAGCTATGAAACTTAGTTTTCAAAAAATTCATATTTTTGAGAATTTTATTAGAAACATGTCAATATCTTGAAAACTAAACACTATAATTAAAAAACGGGTTGCGGCAGCATTGAATTCGGCGTAAAAACTAGTCTGAAATGATGGGTCACAATACCAACTTTATATTTGAAATAACTTAACCTCATTTCAAAATGGCGGTTCCAAGATGGCGGCCAAAAATTTAAATTGGTGAAATTTAAGTGTAAATCGCTCAGCAATGACTGATGGTGGTTATTCGTCACTATCTAGCATTATTTTGTGGCTATGGGTTTATTTTATCAATTTATAATGTTTAAATTGGTTGGAAATAAATTAATTCAAAGTGCTTATATCATGAGATCCAATTGAGATATTGAAAAACGGATTGAAGCATTATAATCAGTGAAAAAATTTTGTTCGAAATAATGGGTCACAACACCACTTTTATAATAGAAAAAAAATTTGAATCCAACATGGCGGATCCAAGATGGTGGCCAAAATTGGGTAACCTCTCAAAATGAAGTATTAACTACCCAATAATGATTGGGGGTGGTGTGGAATTGAGATTTGGAAAAATATAGGAAACAGTTAGGGGGAGGACTATTATGGGATACCCGGTATACTTTGTTTTATCAACTTATATCTAAACATTGGTAAGAGATATCAAAATTTTTGTAAGAACCTTTTTTGTTCCTTATTTTATAATAATAAAAAATGTCCTGTAAAAGGTTTTCATAAAATTAACCGTAAAAAAGTTATAGTACTATAAAGGTATCGTCACCGTTGGCGGCCATTTTGGAAGTATGACGTCATACACCAGCTCGGCCACACTTTCAGGCAAAACACCCGGTAGTACAAGATTCTACATGCCATTACTTATCTATCGCCACAAATCGTACAATTGCTTCCTTCAAAATCCCACGAAATTACATATGCTCCTGAACTATAGTCCCCAGCTGGCTCAAAAACGTATCTTGGCCAGTCAGAAGGTTCTGTTATAGACACCTCCAATTGAGACTGCATTTTTGCCCAATAAGCTAACATCTAGAATGAAACCAGAAAAAGGTATCCCGTTGACGTCACAAACTCTGGTTCACAGACTATATAGGAGCCTGGTACACACTTTCTGTTGACTTCAAACTTATGGCCACCTCTAACCACATATAAAACTGACAAGGTTGGGCGTTAAAAAAGAGAGGTCTTTTTGTACCTAGTTTGTGCTGATAGATTATGACAATATTACTTACCACTTGGCGTTAAATCAGAATCAACGGTATTTGTTATAAATAACAAACATATTCAACTGACATGTTTTTTATTGTGGATATTCTAAAGCCCCAATTATAAAGCCTTCTTTGGTACCTCATTAACCACTTGACATAATTTTACACAAGCCCCTAGACACGATAGTGATCTTACCAGCGACTTCATAGGATAATAACTAGACGGAGCACACGAGGCGTGACGTGAAGCCAATAATTTGCCACCAATGCGTAGGCATGGAAATGCAATATACATAAAATATCACAAATACAATATCAAATTTCTGAAGGTCTGAATCTAATACCTATAATAATATATAATTATTAATCAAACTAAACTAAAACCTTTAGCACCATGGATAAATAATTATCTATGTACTAAAATTCAAACAAGAAAATATCTTTTTAAAACAATGAAATCTCAACCAAATAATCACAGATTAAAAGCGTATTATAATAGATATAGGAATTTCTTAAAAAATGAAATTAGACAATCAAAAGAACGTTACTATTATACTAAAATTGAGAGCCTAAATGGAAACATTAAAGGCCAATGGAATATGATAAATAAATTAATTGGTGATCCAGTTAAGAATTTAGCCATTAAAGAAATTAATTTAAATAATCAAATTATAGCTAATAAGGCTACCATGACTTCAGAATTTAATAATTACTTTATAATTATAGCAGATGATTTGAGAAAAGCCCTAAAAAAACCAAACTTAAATCATAACTATTACAATACTGTATTTAAAGTTAAATTTATAAGTAGATCTTTTTTGTAACGCCAACATCAACAGATGAAGTAAGAAATATTATTCTTAATTTAAAAAATGGAAAAGCTCCAGGATTTTATAATATCACGACTAAAATTATCAAACACATTTTAGAAAACATTATTGAAGTATTAACATACCTAATAAACGCAAGCATAAAACAAGGAGTTTTCCCAGAATGTTTAAAACTTGCTTTAGTTGTTCCCATATTTCAAATGCCCCCGGTGCAGCAGACCTGCATACTCAGCGAATTTCAAGTGCATAAATAAGTAATTTAAATGAAGTCTCGCATCAAGTAAAATCAATATACATCAAAAGAAAGCGTGCAAAAATACTCTCCTAGTGGCTTTTAAGATCAAAAGGCTATAAAAAATAATAGCCTATACTCGGCACGAAAATGCAATGTTCAAAACTTCAAAACAGCTGGTTTTTCCAATTTAATCGTATGGGGAAATGACCAGCTGTTTAAGTTTGAGTAAAAAATTTCATAAACATCATCAATAAAATCTGTATTCGCAATCTATATAATTAATACGCCAACACGAAATTTGTCTTATGAACTCCTCCGTCATTTCTTAACCGATTTTGATCATTGACGGCTCATTGGAAAGAGCGTGTCGCGTAGATTTGCAAACTGGCCTTACATTTTTGAAAAAGTCCCTTGGGCTCTGCCCCATTGGCTTTTAAAGTTCCCATGTTATCCTTATGAAGAATATAATTGTTTACATTTTGATCAGCTGGATAATTTAATTGCTGTTATTTTTTAATTTGTGTAAACATAACCCTCAAGACGGATCGTGTTAGCATGATTGTGTTTTAAATTTGTCGCCATTTGGATTATCGCTCTGCTAGAGTAGCGCACGATTCCGTGCGCTCGGATCCACTAGTAGTACATTTATTTGACATATTTAGTTATCTGGCCTTTAAGTAAGCCATATGTCTGTATCCACCATATGGCTTTGAATCAAACATCAGCTCACATTCTTTAATGTAAACAAAGCAGACGTTTTAGATCCCAATGCTACTTAAATGGCAGTTATTTGATGTTATTTTTTGTTTTCTAGCAAACTTTAAGAAATTACAGTACTTTTCCTGAGTCCCTGACATTAAAACATTTAATTTGAGCCCTGTTCCCTCATCCTGTGATTTGCCAAATGCCCACAATTGCTATTCAAAAATAAATTATTCTCCATAAGATTAGTATGGAAAAATGAAGGTTTGCTGCCACAGAAATTTGAAAATGAGGTATTATAGGCCAATATATCTAAACTATATGAAGCCACATAACATGTTTTATCAAGATATGCTGAGGAATAAGAGAGCTATCAAATTGTATTTAACTCTCATAAGGTTAACATTGGGAAAGAGAGTACACCGGTTTGCTGCCTCAGTAATTTGATGATTTGGATATTTTAAGCCATAATCAAGTAGATATTAACTGTATGAAGCCTCATGCCATTTCTTATCAGTATATTTTGAGAAATGAGCGAACTACACAACTTATTTTATTACCCATAAGGTTAGCATGTAGAATGAGTATGCAGGTTTGCTGCAACAGGTATGTTAAAACTGGTTAGTTTTAATTCATTCTATAGTATATCCTAACTAGAAGAAGCCATATAACAAGTTTTATTATGATATGTTCAAAAATAAGGCAGATATAGAATTTTTTTATTTCCCATAAGGATAACATGGGGAATGATTATGCAGGTTTGCTGCCACAAAAATGGAAATTTTGGGGATTTCAGACTAAAATACATTAGATCTCATCTATATGAAGCCACAAACCAAGTTTAATTAAGATATGTTGAGAAATGAGCGAGATATAGAATTTTACTTATTCCCCATAAGGTTAACATTGGGACAACGTACTGTGTTTACCACTTTCAATATCTCGGTAACCAATGGACATAGAGCAATGATTCAATACTAAATTGTTTGTTTTTTTGAGGCGAATCCAATGGTGCCAACAAAAATTTGATTTATTTTATTTTTCTATGTAAAAACCCCAAAAAACCCATAAAGGGGGGTTATTCCCCCTTTACCCCCCCTTCCGATGGTCCGATCGGGCTGGTTTACGAACTTGTCCAATCGATTACCACTTTACATATCTGTACCAAATTTCATGAAGATCGGACCATATTTACGGCCGCTATCGTGCTCACAGACACACACACACATATATATATATATATATATATATATATAGATAGATGGATAGATAGATAGATATATATAAATTCGAACGAATGGTGTTCTTTGCTTCTGGTGGCCCCAAAACGAGAAGTTATCATGGTCTCGGGCTTAGGTCTTACCATGAGACCTACGGTAATAGCTTCTTCCCTAAACGAAAAGTTATCATGGTTTCGGGCTTAGGTCTTACCATGAGACCTACGGTAATAGCTTCTTCCCTATAGGGGAAATTCGCTAAAAGTGAATCCTGAAAATATTTCAAATTACCGTCCAATATCTTTACTTCCAATATTTTCTAAAATTCTTGAAAAATCCATGAAACAACGTTTCATGGATTTTTCAAGAATTTTTGAACGTACATTTTTTGAACACCCATAATTTTTTCAGTCAAAATCAATTTGGATTTCGTGAAAAATTATCGACTGAACATGCACTGCTGAAATTCTTAGAACACATTCACCAAGATATAAATAATCAAATGTCATGTGGGGCAATATACCTTGATATCACTAAAGCTTTAGATACCGTGGATCACAAAATTTTATTAGAGAAAATGTGAATGGCTGGAATAAGAGGTCTGCCATATAATTGGTTTTCAAGCTGTTTAAATAACAGGAAACAAAAAGTAAAAATTGAAAATTATTTAAGTGAAGAAGGTTTAATCACCTGTGGTGTCCCTCAAGGCTCTGTATTAGGCCCAATTCTCTTCCTTATATATATAAATGACTTGTGTGAGGCAAAATTTAATGGTAGTGTAACTACTTTTGCTGATGACACAGCTTTAAGTTATTCAAGTAATAATTATGACAATTTACATACCTTAATGCAACAAGATTTAAAATTGCTCAATATATGGTTTGCAACAAATGCCTTGACATTAAGTGAAAAAACAAAGTATATGCTATTTAATATTAAAAGGGAAGTAAATTTTAATACAGATCTGTTTTATCATAAATTTGACTGTCCAATAAATTCTCAATGTAAAAATTGCATTAAAATTGAAAAAGTAAACAAGATAAAGTATCTAGGAGTAATAATAAATTCCAACCTTAATTGGAAGGACCATGTAAGCACACTTAAACAAGAAATGTATACATCAATTAGAAAGTTTTATTATTTACAAAACCTCTGTCCACAAAAATTATTAATTAACCTTTATCATGCCCTTGTAGGAACAATATTAGGATATGCCTTATCATGTTGGGGAGGGACGTACAAATCAACCTTAAGACCACTAATTACACTTCAAAAATGTATGATTAGAATAATACTAAAAAAATCTAGATTGGAACATTGCTGGCCACTGTTCTCCCAATTAAAAATATTACCAATTAGACATTTGCATATTTATAAAGTTCTAAAAATATTTTTTGAGAGAAGTATTTCTAAAAGAGAACCCTTATTAAGACCCTACGGTTTAAGAAACAGACATGCTATCCAATTAACACAACCAAATTTGACGATATACCCTCATTTTTACACATACAATGCCCCAAGATTATATAGTTTAACTATAAATAATGTAATGAATGTTCAGATGAAACTAAAATCTAACTACCTAAAAGGGCTAAAAACTTGGCTTTTTGGGAATTAAAAATGTTGAATTTTTATTAAGGAGATAACCTATTTAAATAATTTATTTTTCAAATAGACTTATAAACCACTTGCCAAATTAGTAGCAATATAAATATAAAAATATATACTATAAAACTAAAAATTGCTTAAAAGAGAAAATTACATATCAAATAATTATGAGCAACACTGATTTTGAATAAATTTTATTAATTTTGTTTTTTGTTTTTATTAAGGTGACCCCTAATGGGCATTTGCCTAGGGGAACTTAATTATTCACCAGAGTTTTATTAAATTTCTGTTTTATTTAAGAAAAAAAAATATGTACATATATTTATTCATAGATAATTATGATTCAGATGTAACATTGTAACAATGGTGAATAAAGTTATTGTTTATTTATTTGTTTATATTTATATACCAATTATAAATGGTTTACAGACATTCTGCACATCGTAAACACTGCGATCTTAGAAGCTTGTTCTTACATTTTTTTGAGAGAAGCTGCCACCAAGGAATGCACTTTTAACTTCCCTATAATGTGTAAACTACCTATAAACCATTTATATAATTGGTACCATAGTATTGTGAGATTCAGACCTTTAATTTGATACCACATTTGTATTTTATTAGTCGACTATATTTTTGTAAAGAGTAGTTTAGAACTAATTTTGTTTTAATGCAGGCGCCGAACGGATAAACTCTCTCACAAAAACTAAGTTATCAACCAAAGTACGGCAGCTATATTTTAAGATTTAAGAAATTTAACTCTTTAGTAATAATTTTCAACATTTTTGATTTTTCCTGACCAAAAAAGGAGCAGCTGGCCGCTTTTTTCATAAAACATTTTAAAGTCGAATAAAACGTTTGACTTTTTCATTTTTTTTTTAATAAAAAAAGTTTGAAATATAATTGGTCCTATTACTGTTGAAACTAAAGGACTCCTCACATGTAAAATGCCAACCTTTTCCTCAATTCTAAATGGTATAAACTTCAAGTTATTTGAAATGAGCACTAACAAATTACGCGGGTCAAAACGCCATTTTATCTTTCTATACCTAGACAAAATGACGGTCTTGCTTCTCTGCTTGTAATGCTAGTAAGATAGGGGTGCTCCGTCGATTTGTACTATGTGGTAGCTGGATCTTACATTCCCCCGACATAGAACCAGGGCATTCGAAAAAAGAGTTAGGACTAATCCATCCGGTTTTAAAAGCGTTCAGAAAAGCTGTCTTATTTCAAATGTATTTTATTAAATCTTAGAGTTTTTAAAGAATGATTATGAATTTATGCTTTGTTCACAAAAAGGGAATATTTCGTTTACTTTAGTTTTGGCCAACTAAGATGCCTCGTACTATATATTTTTATCTTACTTATCTTTTTATCGTACTTACCTCTTGCATATTATGTGCTATGTATCCCGCATAAGGCTGAAAAAGATATCACAATACTATATTGATATTTTACTCTGTATCCACTAATACACAGCGGTGCTTTGGTATTATACGGAGACCACCCTTATACAGCGCGCTGCGGCGGTTATGTTAGATTAGGATATCATAAATATGTTAGTAGGACTTTCCTCGTTTCGTTACGAATCGAACGATACCAGATCAGTCATACCTTCGCCTGCCAAATCCCCTCCAAGTAGGCCTAGGTCAGGTTGTTGACCGGAGTGTGTGCGTCACTTGCCTACAGGATTTACACCACACTTAACATAACATACACCATGTTAGGTTAGGCTAACATATTTATGATAACCTAACCTAACATAACCGCCGCAACGCGCTGTATAAGGGTGGCGATCGGGCGTTGCCGCTAGCGGCGGTGACGCTTTACCTCGCCGACATCGCTGCCTTCTGGGAGGCAGAACACAAAGACCGCTCATCATTATTATGTCAAATTTGGCCAGTAAGTCGATTAAAGTAAGTTCTCTCCAATTATGTAATTTTTTTGGTATCCAGTTAAAAAAACCTTTCTAAAAACAGTGGCCTCCGTATAATACCAAAGTACCTATACAGCTTACAGTAAAATTGGGTTTCACTTTGGAAATATGGTTTTCATGATTGTAAAGTTGACATCCCCTTGTGGTCACATTCATTTTGCAGACTAACTAGGGAAAAATTCAATTCATTTTAATAATTTTTTTCTTATTGATAGTCAAAAGACCATTGTTTATGAACTGGTTTTATTCCAACGTTCCTACGATAATATTAGGACGTAAATAGCAATACTGTGTAGCAATATGTATTACTTTTAAAATAATGGTGCCCAATGAACATCCCACCAACTGGAAGATGGTGTTGTTTCGTTCAGTTCCTCGTCATTTTCAAACGATTTCATGCCTAAGACATATTAAGTTAAAAAAAGAAGGCACCCACTTGGGCCAGTTGCATACATAACTTGTCTGGAAATGTCACACTTTAGGTGGCAAAGTTCTGTGAAGTTGCTGGGACTGCACATACGGGTGGTTGTTGTAGAAGGGACACAGTTGTCTGAGACGTGACTATTGACAAGTCTAGTCGTTTGTATGAAATTTCACGTAATTGTTGGGTCTTACAATGGACTCAGACTGTTACTCCTGTGAATGTATGAATTCAACCTGGAGGAAATCCCTGTTTTTGGTGAGATTCAACGGAGACCGCCATTTTTGAACGCTATAAGAATTAAATACGAAAAAGGTCGGCAAATTTTCGGCTCACTTTGGGCTAGGGAGTGAATATTTCGATCACACGCTCAGTCGCGGAGGTGGGCAACCTGGCTAGACGAAGCAACAAAATGTTCATCATAGACGTCCCTCGAACAATGGCTCGAACATTAGAGGACGTCCTTAATCAAATGGCTCAATTACATAAATCTTCAAATTACCAGCAAAAACTAATGTAATTGAGAATGAGTACCATTTGGACTGCATAGCTAGATATCAATAACCATGGTTTTGTCAGTTTATTATCTTAAATCACTGGTAAGATTGCATGGAAATGCTAAATAATATACCTACTAGGTTTTTCATTACAACATTAATCTTTCATTCTTTTCTCGGTGTTGGAAAAGAAAAAAATAATTACACTAATTTGAGTTCTATAACTTAAAACTATATATAAACATCTAAAACAATTTGCAGGAAAAACTCGCAAAACCATTTGTTGTTAACATACTAATCATACCTACATGCCTAAACTATGTCATAGATAGGCAATTCATCATACTACGTTACCTTAGTACATTCTCTACCTTAATGATAAATAAATATGGAATACTTACAAGTAATCCCTTTATTCGTAGTCTTTCTTTTTTCTTCCGTTTTATTAGTTCATCAAGATCTTCCATCAGCTAAAATAAAATAAAAAATATCGTCTTTGATAGCCCTTAAAACAGCAGTATATCAAACCACTGAACCTGGCTCGCTAGTTTTACTCTATGGCTTTACCCATTTACCGTTATAAAGTAAATGAACTGATTGGAACTATCATGTTTGAATTATTTGTGATTTCGTTGTCGGTTTAGCAGCCCGTATCAAATATTTCAACTTTCAGATAACTCTTTAAGGTTTTGTCTGGCCAAGTAACCTAGATTGAACAAGCTCTTAAGAAAAATAATTTATAATTAACATAATTTAATGACTGTGAAAGTATACAGGCAATCATATATTGATCATATAAGACTACAGGATAACTGTTGCTGAGTTTTATATTCTAGCCTCAGAATATATTTTTAATGACTAAATAGTAATTCCAAAATCTTGAAAAAAACTAATTGATGAGAAATAATGGCAAGAAGATGTGTAAAACCTTGTACAGGATATGCACAATATGGGTTTGTAGCTTGTGTTGACAAGGGAGGTTCTCTGGGTTTTCCAGTTAAATATTTCCTGGTGATTAGTGCCACTGTTTCAGCAGCGTGTTTGGCAGCTTAGTGTCCTCGTTCCTCAGTCAATAAGAAGACGATTTGCTATAATTGAAAATAACTCGGGTGTTTATATGCCGATTTTAATGATCTTAGTGGCAATCGACTCTATTGTTATCTTTTGTCGATCTTATACTTAGTCTATTGTCTATAAGGCCTAAACTAACTCTAAAAGTTAGTATAAACTAACTCTAATAGTTTTATGAAATTTGATATTCAAGCTTTAAATTACTGCCGACATATAATGGTTTTAGGTACAGTAGTGAGATTTAGCACATTTTTGTTTCCCTACCGAAATACACATTTACAACAAAGCTTTCCCTTATCAGATTACCTGTTCCATTCTCCTTACGGTATCTTTAATTTCTCTTTTAGAGTATCCATGTAGCATTGGTTTGTAACAATAATCCTTTCCAATACCTTGCAGAAGATCGAACGGCATTGTGAAATCTTTCTCTGAAATCAATTATAAGGTAAACCATTTATACTCCATTGCAACTCCTGAGGCACCTGACGGATTAGTGGACCCCCACTAATCCGTCAGGTGCCTCAGGAGTTCGCGTGCGGGGTCATGGCATCTGAATAGTGTTTATACTAGAGGAATAGTGAAATAGTGTTCATACTAGAGGTTGAAGAGGCTGAAAGCCACTAATCATAATCCTTCTATTTTATAATACAGATTACCTTGATATTTAACTGGCTTTTTATCCACATGGTAGCACATGGTTTTGAATCAAGCACCAGCACCACATATTTTAATGTAGACAAAGCAGAAGTTTGTGGATCCCGATGCTTTTTAAATTAAATGGAAGGAATTTCACGAAATTTTTCATTTTCTGGTTCAACTAATTCCAGGGGGTTGCACAATGAGGAATTAATTTTAACTAAAACTATGCTTCCTTATTAAAGTGCAAAATACCTACTAGTAAACTGGCTTATAGTTTCATCATATGTTAATAGATACTACTATTAATACTCACAACCTGAGGGTCGCCGGTTCGATTCCTGACAGAATCGAAACTGGGTCCAGTTGTCATTTATCATTAGGCTATGAATTAATGATGCTATCTAACAAAAGGTCGCCGTTAGATAGTAATAAGACCCGGGTTTGGACCGTTCCCGATCAAACCGTTAAAAAATGCCACTGGCGTTGAAATACAAAATACCCCCGTTGCAGCAGACCTGCATACTCAGCGAATTTCAAATGCAAAACAACATATTTCAATCAAACAGCAAGATTTGACATGTTTTGGTAAGCTCCATAAGAATAACATTGGGGAATGAGTATGCAGGTTTGCTGCTACAGGTATATTAAAACTGGGTGATTTTATTTCAATATATAGTAGATCTGAACTAGAAGAAGCTATTTGCCAAATTTTATCAAGATATGTTGAGAAATAACCGAGATATAGAATTTTACTTATTTCCCATAAGGTTAACATTGGGACAACGTACTGTGTTTACCACTTTCAATATCTCGGTAACCAATGGACATAGAGCAGTGATTCAAAATACTATTTTTTTTGTTTTTTTAGCTAAATTCAATGGTGCCCACAAAAATTCGATAAATTTTATCTTTCTATGTGAAAAACTCAAAAAACCCATTTTTGGGGGGGTTTATTCCACTTTACCCCCCTTCCGGTGGTCCGATCGGGCTAGTTCACGAACTCGTCCAATTGATTACCCTTTTACATGTCCGTACCAAATTTCATAACGATCGGACAATTTTTGCGGCCGCTATCGTGCTTACAGACACGATATATATATAAATTCGAACGAATAGTGTTTTTTGCTTCTGGGAGCCACAAAACGAAAAGTTATAGCGGTCCCGAGCTTAGGTCTTACCATGAGACCTACGGTAATAGCTTCTTCCCTATAGGGGAAATTCGCTAAAATGCACAAAATACACAAAAACACATGCTTAGTAATCAAGCTAGAGCCCCGCATGATTTAATATAAATAAAGCAGACAATTTTGGATCGCAATGATGTTTAAAGGTAAATATTTTACGTTGCTTGTTTTTTTCTGTAAATTTCAAGATATTTGATTATTTTTCCCAAGTCCCTGGTATCAAGACCTTCAATTTGAGCCTTATTCTATTATCAAACTGCGACGCCATGCCGAACGCCTAAAATTTATTTGCAAGTTTCGCTTACGTAATAGAAGATAGATAAACCTCTCCGTAGTAAACTGGATTTTAGATTAACCTTATTATGTTATTATCTAGCAAACTGTTTACAATTAGGCCACAAGATAACATACTTTAAGTTAAAAAGCAGACGTTTTTAGAGCCCAATGCTTTTCAAATGCAGATATGTTACAACATTTCTCATTTTATCGTACGTTTTCCTACTTCTTTCAGTTGTCTCATCCCGTATTTGGGGCCAAAATATAAATAAATCAACAGTTTACACATCCTTGTGATAAAATATTTAGTTCTGCACTAGTAAATGAAGAAATTAGTCTATAAAGGCGAAATACGGTGGACTGCCTCACTCACTCATTGTTCACAGTTTCTCAAAAAACGATAAGACTTTGGCGCATGAAATTGGCACAAATGTTATTCAAAGGCTCTAGATACGTTCTAAGAATGGATTTTAAAATATTCTTACTCAAAAGGAAAAACAGAGGGACACTATACAATTCATAGTGGCGGCCTTTTTTGTTATTTTCAGAGCTTATTGTCTAAAATATAGGGCTCAATCAATCAATATAGGGCTTTGGGTCGTGAAACCAGGTATAAATATTATTCTTAGGCTCTAACTCCATACTAAGAAAGGATTTCCAAATATTTTCTCTCAAAAGGTTAAAATAGAGAACATTATAAAGTTCAAAATGGCGGCTATTTTAAGTTTTTAAATCTGTGATGTTTTGTAAATTGGGCTGTCCGTCTAAAAATATAAATAAGTACTTAAACTTTAATGTTGAAACTCTCACGGCATTGCATTTCAAATAAAAGCACTCAATTCGAATAAATGAGTGATAGGCCTATATCTTCAATGTGATTGAAAAACTTCTTAGGAACAAGGTTATCACTGCCTCTTTATTCTTACAGTTTTGTTTACTTATAAACCGTGCTAGACTTAGATGTCAAGTCTGCAATCCGCCCTTGGTGGATTATGACTCATTCTCATGAGTTCCAATTTGGCTGGCTGGAAAAAATCAAATGAAAATTCCGATGGTGTCATGAAAATTCCGAGTTCAATCTTCTCAGTGACAATGATAACTTTTCATTCAAAAACTTCAAATAACCTATTTTTATGAGGTCATTCATTTCAATCTCCAAGCTAGGTTGGTATAGGAAGATAAAACGTTTCCTGTAGCAAGTGGTATGAATTAGGTTATTCCACTTGTAAACACACTGTTATTTTACAGTTTAGTCGTAAAAATGTTGAATTGTTCCTAGTTTTATTAAAATAATGCATATTTCAACTAGGAACAATTCAGCATTTTTACGACTAACTTGTAAAATAACAATGTGTTTACAAGTGGAATAACCTCATTCATACCACTTGCTACAGGAAACATTTCAACCTAGCTTGGAGGGTGGAATTAAGAGCGCCTCATTTATACGTTATTGCACGCCCATAGCCGAAATCAGCCTTTTTTTTTTAATTTGTAAGAACTGCATTCTGCATAATATAATTAAATTACAAATTAGCGGGCAAAGCGGTGGGTTCAGTATAAAAATAACTATGAAACTGAAACCTTAAGAAAACTTACTTGAACACCCAATCGGAATTAAACACCTCCCAGTCCCCCCAGCCGGTCTTGTTGAACAGGAATTTTGAGAACTTTACATCGGTGTTAGTCAATTTCTATATTCAATAATTTTGTTACATGTTTTCATGATAATTTCATTTTTATCTTGAAATGCTCCCACCTCAATGACTGAAATTTTAGTTTCGATATTTTTGTTTGTCAAAACATATGGTAAACAGATAAACTGCATTTTTTTATTCCCAGCTTTCAAAGTCAAATAAATAATGTAAATACATACATTAGATTAAAGATTTTCTTAGCATTATAATAAATGTATTGCTCATATTTTTGCTCAGGAAATTTTCTATGATAGTATGATGTACGATGTAGTTACTTATGAATGACTTATTATAGCTTATTATCATTTATTAAATTATATTTAATATAAAAGGCACCGAATACAGTTTACCTTATCTTAATTCCTCGGCCAGCAAAACCTTAGCAGGTTCTCGGCCCCGGCAATGGTGCATTTTACTTCTCTCACCTAGGCTGGCCAGGTAGGTGGACACTAAGATAGCTTTAATTTGGACTCTACACCCTTTAAAAATAGAATTTGAATCTTTTACTTTGCATTTTTCAAATCTGGTAAGGTTAAGTATTTTGCATACTCGTCGTGTGTTTGTTAATTTGATGAAATTGCTCTGAATTATGTCATTTGTTGTCCTTCTAAACCAAATAATCCAGGTCAAACAACTTTTGTCTGTTAAATCTCAAACTTCAATACGTTCGTCACGAGAGTCAAAGATTCAAAGATTTATTTGCCTTTAAATACATTACAGTATAATTGGCATCGTCATATAGAAATGAACCACTTTTACAAAACAAAAATACTGTATCTCATAAGTACGAGGTATACGAAGGTAACGCTGATTATCATAACGGTGACGCATAGCTACACACCAATTATTATTATTACTAGAGATCGCCAGTGGTCGAAAATGCGACCAGTTTTCAAATCGAGAAATAGGGATAGCCAGTTTTAAAAGTGATTGAAAATTCCAGTAATCAAACTTCTCATTGGGGCAAACTTTTCATAAATAAATTATTACTTTAGACTTGAAACCTTAAATATGGGTAAGAAATTCCTCACAGAATTTGGGAAGTTCATTTGTTGAATCTATTAAAAAAGAATCTATATATTAATACGCAAGCGGTTTTCTTTTCACAGTCCAACCGCAATAACGGCTGGACGGATTTTAACGTTTGAGGTGTCAAATTAAAGGAATTTTATGTAGATTTGCCAAATCTACAGAATTTTAAAAAAGGGCGTAACTAAAGTACAGTAAAGGGCTGAAGTTTCGGAACAGTTCATCGACATTTGAGCAAGCTCAGTTTTGTTTACAACTTAACATATGGCCAAGCTCTGAAATAGTTCTACAGGTAAACTTATTTTTTCAGCTGGTTTGGATTTGTTTTCAACAGTTTTCTTTTCTTAAAGATTTATTATGTAATTTAGGTTATGTTATGAAGTTTTTAAAGCCCTTAAAAATTTCAGTTGTCAGTTTTACAATGTAGTTTACGATAGCTCATAGTGTTCTTTGAAGTTACATTAATCTGAGCAAATCTATTTTTGGATTTGTTGCATTTATAATGCCACCGATAAGAAGAAGACGAACGTTGACCGGTCGGAGGAGTCGGAACGAACACGATCGCAACCGCTGGCATCACCCTCCCGATGTACCATTTGATGCTCCTTCCAACCTCAGACCAATGAACTAAAAATGTTTTCATTGCGGTGGGTTGCATTTGAAGAATGAAAAGACCGGTAGAGATTGTGCGTCATTTACAAGGTTATGCATATAAAGACAGCCGTTCCCTGCAATCTCTGTTTTGGCGATAATTATCAATAAGGTGCAGCGGCAATCACTAAACAAAGGAAGTCATTACGTGCCAGTGTTTGCTCTCGGTCAGCTACATGAGCTGTAAGCAGATAAGATAAGAGTTCAATCTTTTGCCGATGTTGAAATATACATTTCAGAAAAAAGAGGATATGGGGAAATGAAGGTGTTCCCAATCGTTAACGTTTATACCGGAAACTCCTGCGGTAGATAAAATTAACTCTGAAAGTTTCAGTAGCTAAGCTATAATTTTGTTAATGAAAACTTCAAAAGTATATACTTAAATAGGCTGATTATTCTTTATTCTTTTACTATATAATTTTTGCTCGATTTCGAACTACGTGTCATCTAGTCTGTTTTAAAAGTGTCTACATATATGTTCTGCACTTTGAAATTCCGACAGTGCAACAACATTCATCTATCATAAAATGGGGGTTAGTTTACATGGATCTTCATTGCTTGGCGCATCTTCATGTTTCCGTTTGAGAGTTTTCTTTGCAAAGTATTGAAACCTTATGTTAATTCTATATAAAATCTACACGTCGGTTTCTTACATTCATCTTTGTCAGGTCTTAACAACAAACGGTAATAAGATGGACAAACCACTGATCTACGGATGATCTAATCTTTAAATAACATTTTCTTAAATTGCCATTCGCCGTGAAAAAAAACTATTCAACGCCCATAACGGCCAAGGAATTAAGTTTTCAAACTGATCTGCTTTTTGTTTCGCAAATGTTTGGCAGATTTTAACCTAAGCAAATAACATAACTTTCTATGAAATGCCTTCACTAGATAGACATATTGTTATTAGTGCATGTCAATATCGAGTAAAACAGGCAGGCTAACCGTTAACACTTCAATATTCTTCGTATTCCAAATACATTTACAAAATACAGTTTTTAATTTTAATACATTTAGAAATTAATTTTTTAGGTTAATATTCAACGAATATTGATATTTTAAAACTCTGCATCAATGTGTTGGAATAGTATACATTCGTAACATGCATTCACTGTCAATAATTTGATAGAAAATCCCATCTTCAGAGCATTCTAAGTTACTTATGTTCCTTTTTAGGTTTCATTCATAAAAAAAGAAATACAGTAAATTAAGAAATACAGACTTTACCTCCTTATTTTCTGTTGTCTTAAAACATGAAATATGTTTTGAAATCACAATCATAATGTGAATGAATATTAACCAACTTTTGCTAGCCCTGCATTCTATGTTATATCTCTCGAACTACTTCAAATCTTGATCATCTGTTTTGTTACAAACAATTGTGGCAATGTATACAGAACCCTCTATACCCTGATTATCGAAAGAAGGTGAGCGGCGGGGCGAGCGCGCGGCAGTAAAAACATTCTTATTCATAACGCTGTAGAAACGTAAAAAAAACTGTTAAAAATTTGCAATCCACTTTATTCCAATAACCGGTTAATTACCTTATCAGCTCGGTTTTGAAATATTTTTTTTTTATATATAGTTTAGTTTATACTGTGAGTTATATTACTAAAAACACGATTTACGAATTAAAAAAGTCTATTCTTTGTGATTATTATAACTCTGCTTAGAAGCATCGGGAAAAAAATCCTGTATAGAACCTTTAGTCGACTTTCTTTGGAACAATAATATCAAAATTTGTGAGTCCTGAGATCAATATTTACGTCGTTATTAATTTACTAGATGACCCGACAGACGTTGTTCTGTCAATTTGTTTTAGTTTGAATAAATATTATCAAAATAGTCACACCAACAACATAGCTTTTATTCTAAAGCTTTTTTTAAATGCAACATTGTTAGTTTTGTTTTCTGGCGCAAAAATTATTTTTTCAGTGTTTCGACACGGGAACAGTCGACATACAATTGGCCATGTGAAAATCATGGATTTTCAAGGTTGTTTCCACAAATATTCAACGACTGTCCATTCATTCGGACATTGTAAATGCAAGCTGCTGGAAATTGTTGCCGCTTAAAATCAAAGGGCGTATCGTTTTGAATTATTTGGATGCGTGGAAAAAACATCTTCACCCTTGTAGTTTTTATTTTTGCAAAATCGTTGCCTCAATTATGTTGTTAATTAATTTTTCACCGTCAGCTGATTGCCATTTCAAAATTGTAGTAAGTTAATGCTTCGCAACACAATAATTACTGAACCGACTTTTAGCTGAATAGATATTCTTCATTATATAAGCTGATATCACATAATCAATTTCATTAGTTTTTATCCTCTCAACCAACCAAATAAGGATGTGTGCGTGTTGCAACCCGCGTTTTTGCCATTCTACTGAATACATCCCACAATGCGTCTCACCGAACATGCAATGCTTAGCAATAAAATCCATGAGTAACTTCATTTTCCTTTAAAACCTCTTGTGGTAATATGGCGATCAATTGGAGATTGGCCAGGAAATAATTCTTGTAGAATTTCTGACCAATTTGAATTGCACGTGAATGTATTAAACAAATCTGGTGTACCATAATGACGTACATATAGCTTAGCATCATGAGCGCACTCATGCTCATATGTCGCGGACTTTTGACGTATGTTGCTGGGAGAATAGTCACTCTGCCGTCTTTAAATGCATTTCAATCAGTATTGGTAGAATCCCCAAGATGTACGTATTCCTCGGAACGGAGTTTTGCCTGGTTCAACCTAATATGCCAATCGTGTCAATTGTAGTTGGCCAGTGGTGCAGCACCATTACAGGGGCTTCATTTTTAAACCTATAATCATTGCAACTGTTGACACACAATGTTCATTGAGCCAATAGCAACTATTGGCAATAAACTGTAATCGATCGTCGCGATATAATTGAACGCAGCTCAATGGGGATTGAATGCAAGATCTCCTCGTTGATGGTTTAGATTAAATAAAGCACAGTCGTCTTCATTTCGAGACTCGTTTTGCTTGTCATTTTGACTTGCCCGAAAGTGTCCTACACTCATAGCCACTGCGTTCTCTACGGCCCAGGTTGTTGCGTCGAGGGTAACGTGGCATTTTCAAGAATCAGAACAATACTGAATCAATGTTATATTAAACTTAAAATATAGTCATGATTTTGGTGAACTATGAACTCAAACACTTCTCAATCTCACTGGTCAAATAAAAAACTGCAGTTTTTCACAAACTTATAAGGCTTGCACTATTTTATGAATTTTTCTAAAACCAAACAAAACTATGAGGATTTATCTTCATTTCTGTACATCCTAAAAGGTTAGTTGGATAAAAAGGTAGATTCACGTTTCATGTAATCAGAATTCTTCAGATACATAAATTAACTTAAAATTAGACTTTTTAGTTTCACAAAATTCTTGAACTACAAAAGTAAATAATCCAAGTGTAAATAAACAAACACATATTTCAGATTCACATTTGTTTACATGTCAACATATGTTTATGATTTGAAATAGTTCTCAAGTTCCTCCACCAGAATGCATACATGGTCAAGTAACCTTATAGGCCTGTAGGACAGAGCCCTAAGGTCGAATAAAAAATTTATTTCACACACACCTTGTCCTAAAAAACACGAAGAAAACAAAAAAAAGAATTATCCAGTTTGGTGCACAAATAAAAAAGTTGTAGATTTACAAAGAAATGGGATTGTATTTATTTATTTAGGTAAGATTAACATTGGAACAACGCACTGTGTTTACCACTCATTGAATTGATTTTTATTTATATAGATTTCTAAAGAACTGTTAACTCTTTTGTAAATTGAGATTTTCATTTAGTTTTTCCTTTAACGACATTAGATAGTTTCCACAATCAAAAACATAAGCAACCGTTAGCACCCGTTGGGTTTTTTGTTAGGTGGTATTCACCTAAAAATTACTTCAACACTACTAAATAAGTCCGTAATCAGTTGATAATTGAAATTAATTACCAACCTTGCTCGGGCGAGCACGATCCAGACGAGGTATATAGCAACTGGCCAACAACAACGGAGCACAATGCTTCCAACATACATTGCAAATGCAGTTCGGAGAAGCTAAAAGGCTCCTTATTGTTCAATGTTGGTAAATCGGCATTGTTTTTATAATGAATTCTACTTCTAGAAGCAGGCGTTGTTTATAAGAGAAAAACTGAGACATGCAGTGGCGCGCGAATAAAATGGGTCCAGACTGTACTTCAACAGTCATTGTTGCGCACTGCCTCGCAGTGATACAATCGTTTATATATTAATCTATTATGACGAACCAATCCAATAAAAGCATAAAACTGCGATGGAATTAACTTATATTTCATTTAAAGACAATGTTTACAGAATTTAATTACTCAAAGTAGTTTAATAGCTGAGATGACAGTACTTTAGAAATAAATTAAAAACGACGTAAATATTAATCACAAGACTCAAATTTTGAAATATTATTTCTAAGAATGTCGACTAAAGGTTCTCCATAGGAACTTTTTCCCCGAAGCTTCTAAGCAGAGTTAGCATAAATCAAACACAAAGAATTGGATTTTTTAATTCATAAATCTTGTTTTTAGTAATATAACTCACAGTATGAACTAGACGATATACGTTAAAAATGATTTGAAAACAGTGCTGGTAACGTAATTAACTGGTCATTGGAATCAAGTCAACCGCAAATTTTAACAGCGTTTTTTACGTTTCTACAGCGTTTCAAAGAAGAATGTTTTTACTGCCGCGCGCTCGCTCCGCCGCTCACCTTCTTTTCATCAGTAGAGACATCCAATGTTATTTTTTTAGTTCTGCCACCGAAAAGCAGAGAAGAAATAAGCGCTGATGCATGGAATAGTTCAAGCTGACTCCGTATAGTACGCGCTTCTACTCACTATCCAAAATGTTAAAATGAGTGAATGTTTGTAAACAAAAACAGACAAACATCATATATTTAATTTCGTAAGGCGATTCTTTGCGTCAAAATTGTGGGCATCTGGCAAGTCGAGATGGGAGCGGGCTCAAATTAAAGGTCTGTATTCCGTGATGGCGGGAAAAATACTGAAATTGCTTGAAATTCACCAGAAAACGAGAAATAACGTAAAATATTGTAATGTTTCTTCGTAGGCCTAAGGCCTAACCCAAAACACTCAGATTTTGCTAGCCTAGTTATCAGCTTCTTGTGCCTAGCCGTAGACTCTACTAGGTTTTGTTTATTTCTATTGTAGGCTTAAGTTAAAATATTCTATTAATTGTTTGATTTCATTTGATTACAGCCACAAAAATAGTTCAAAAATATGTAAATATGTAAAGTAATTACTTACGTGAGAAGTTAGGTTAATCCGCTATCATCACTTACAAATAAGAACACATTTTATATTTTGCTAGTATTTATTATGTACATTGTTGTCCCTATTGTATAATAGTTAATATTTATTAGTTTTAAGGACATAATAAGCTATTAGCAATAAATTTGTAAATTAGAAATAAGTTTGTTTACGTTGTAAAGGATCAACAGTGTGACGCTACAATTTTGGTAAAACTGCAACTCGCAGCCAGGCGAGGGGATCACGTGACTCCTCGTCAGCTGAGCTTTCCTATATAAGGAGACGTCCGTCTCCGGGCATTTCAGAAGCGTTTCACACTTTTGATGCTGCGGTCCTCCCTGAGGGCATTCTGCTTTGCATCCTAAGTTATTGTTGTTGGTGACTAGTGTCACCCGCTAAATTTGGATTTTCTTTTTCTGTGGAACAAAAGAAATAAAGGTCAGTAAAATAAAATATCCCTCTCTCCTTATTTATTCGATTTAAATATTTTAAGAAAGGGTTGGGTGATTCTGGTAAGTAAATTACACATTATTACACAAACAAAACAAAGGTACTTTGCTTGCACCAGCTGTCCGCTGGAGCTGCGACCTTAACTCTACACGTTCGACATATTGCTCTTGCATCTTAATTGATGCTGCGGTCGAATAACACCCACAATTAGTGACACTAACAGTTTACAAACAAAACAAAGGTACTTTGCTTGCGCCAGCTGTCCGCTGGAGCTGCGACCTTAACTCTACACATTCGACATATTGCTCTTGCATCTTAATTGATGCTGCGGTCGAATAACACCCACAATTAGTGACACTAACAATTTACAAACAAAACAAAGGTACTTTGCTTGCGCCAGCTGTCCGCTGGAGCTGCGACCTTAACACTACACGTTCGGCATACTGCTTTTGCATCTGGATTGATGCTGCTGCTGAACAACACCCACGTAGTGATACTAACATTACAAATATAAAAGACACTAGCTCTTGCATCTAAACTGATGCTGCGGTCTTTTCTGAGATAGGGCATTACATCAAACCCAGCCTATATTTGTGAATCGCTGCCGATGGCAAAGGACTTACCCTGAGAATAGTTTACAAAATATAAAGTTGTTAATTACAACATAAAATAATAATAAATAAAACGTAACAATATAATATCCGTCATTTAAAAATCATTGGGATATAAAAACGTCTGTTTTGTTTATATTAAAACATGTGATGCTGATGCTTGATTTAAAGCCAAATGCTAGATGTTGACATATGTTTTTTTTTCAACAGGCAGCTAACGTAACTATTTAATGTACTTACTATAACAAATAAATATTTTAAATTTAAGACTTCCAGACTTTATAATTACGGGTTTGAGTATATATTTTATAATTTAAAATAATAAAGAAATAAGTGCTATTTTTAGTTTACTTTATAACGATGCCAATTTAATGCCAAATGATCTATATAAATATATATGTAACCGAAATTTTTGCGCCGAAATTGTGGGCGTTTGACAAGTCGCAGGATAATGGGAGAGGGCTCAAATATAAAGTCTTGATGCCAGGGACTCAAGAAAAATACTTAAATTTCTTAAAGTTTATCATAAAATAAGAAATAACGTTAAATATCAGCCATTAAAAATCATTGTAATCTAAAAACGTCTGCTTTGTTTACATTAAAGCATGTGTTGCTTATACTTGATTTAAATGGTTTATTTAAAATCCAGTAAAATAGGTTGAACGGACTATAACACATGACGGGTTTTAACTTTTAAATTTTCCGTTATTATAATTTAGGGACCTGAAACTTAAAAAGCAAGAGGAACTAAATACGACTTACATTTTATCATGTAGTAGCTGTTACCGAGTTGTACGTGCGAAGGAAACATTAAATATCCAGCATTCGTATTTTATTTTTAGGGGCTTTTGCCCCTACAAGCCACTAGTCATATATTTAATTTCGTAAGGTGATTCTTTGCGTCAAAATTGTGGGCGCCTGGCAAGTCGTAGAAAGATGGGAGAGGGCTCAAATTAAAGGTCTCCATTCCGTGATGGCGGGAAAAATACTTGAAATTGCTTGAAATTCACTAGAAAACGAGAAAAAACGTAAAATATCTGCCATTTAAAAAGCATTGGGATCTTAAAACGTCTTTGTTTACATTCTAACATGTGGTGCTGATGCTTGATTCAAAGCCATATGCTAGATGTTGGCATGGTTTTTTTTTAAAAAAAAAGCAGCTATGTTCAATGTACTATAAAAATATATATTTTAACTTTAAGATTTCAGACTTTATAATTACGGGTTTGAGTATATATTTATAATTTGAAATTATAAATAGTTAAGTGCGTTTGTTTCGTTTATGTTATAACGATGCCGATTTAATGCCAAATGATCGATATAAATATATATGTAAGCGACATTTTTGCGCCGAAATTATGGGCATTTGGCAAGTCGCAGGATATTGGGAGGGGGCTCAAATAGAAAGTCTTGATGCCAGGGACTCGGGAAAAACACTAAAATTTCTTAAAGTTTATCAGCAAACTAAGAGAACTAAAGTTAAATATCTGCCATTTAAAAATCATTGTAATCTAAAAACGTCTGCTTTGTTTACATTAAAACATGCGTTGCTTATACTTGAATTAAAACCACATGCTAGATGTTGGTATAAATGGTTAATTTAAAATCCAGAAAAATAGGTTGAACGTACTATAACATATGACGGGTTTTTACGGTTAAATTTTCCGTTTTTATAATTTAGGGACCTTAACCTTAAAAATCAACAGGAATTAAATACGACTGTTGATTTAAAGCCAAGTTATTTGTAATATTTACACAATCGAATAAGCGAAGGCTATTGGTAGAGTGAAGAAGCTATAGGCATCGGCATTCATCATTTTTAAGGTCCAGCTTCACCAGTTTTATGTGCGGTCGGAAATGGTCATAGTTTTGACCTAGGAACAACAGAGTGTGTTGCACTAACAGCTATTGAGTGCTACATCAGCTTTCAGTTTGATTTTACCAAAAATGTTCACCTTTAAATTTGGCTAATCAAAAGTATATTTAATCTTGAATCTACCAAGACAAAGCAATATTTAGTTACGGGTAACCATAAAAAAGTGTTGAACGTAGAGAAAATCCTGAACATAACTATTTACCATGCTCGTGGTCTTCAAACCTAACTTCCTTATGAAGTGGAGCCAGAGGCTCCAACGTGGAGCGTGAAGTCGTCAACGGGATACCATTTTCTGATTTAATCCTCATTTATTTGCTTATTGGGTAAATTGTAGCCTCATTTGGAGACTTCCATAGCAAGTATCCTTAAACTGTCCAATATATTCTTTTGAACCAGGTGGAAGCTGTACACGACATGTGTTTACATTTTTAAATGTGACGACTTTCTTTGGGAAATAAATTATGTGCTACAGTATGTGGTTAACCTTAAGAATTTCTTCAACCATGTCCATATGTTTAATTCTAAACAAAGTGAACTGAGATTTTTTGAGATCGACATATACAGCGCTACTGTTCCAAAAAAATCAGCCCTTTACTATACTGAAGTAACGCCCTTTCTCACAATTCTGATACGTACTAGCAAACGTCAAAATATCTTTAACATTACACTTTAAACGTTTAATTCCGCCAAACTGTTACCGAGTTGTGAATGTTAAGGAAACACTAAATATCCAAAATTTTTATTTTATTTTTAGGGGCTTTTGCCCCTACAAGCCACTAGTGGTAATTTAATGGTATAAAGCATAGTTTAGATGCGATTAAGTGAAAAAGTTGTAGTTTTCTTTCAAAAAATCAAACACACTCTTATAAATTTGCCACATTTTTAAATTTATAAGATTTATTAATACTTATTTTTCACCAATTAAAAATATCGCGATAAAATTCTGAACCATATTTACTGCTTTTCAGTATTAAATTGGTTACCTAAAGCTACTCTGGGGACTAAAGAAAAATGAAGTTTAAACGCGAGCGGCCGGGTCGCGTCGCTTATTGGATTTGTGTAAGCTTCTAGTAAAACTGCAATAAAGTAGAAAATAATTATTCCAGATTACTGAATTTGATTTCATCTTGTTCGAAAATATATTTTCAACTAGAAAATTATATGTTTATGGTAACGTGATGGTGTAAAGCATAGTTTGAACAGGATAAAGTAAAAGAAGTTATATATTTTTTCTCCGAAAAATAAAACTGCAATAAAGTAGAAAATAATTATTCCAGATTACTGAATTTGATTTCATCTTGTTCGAAAATATATTTTCAACTAGAAAATTATAGGTTTATGGTAACGTGATTGTGTAAAGCATAGTTTGAACAGGATAAAGTAAAAGAAGTTATATATTTTTTCTCCGAAAAATCAAGTACACTCTTATAAATTTGCCACATTTTTAAATATATAACATTTATTATTACTCAACTTTCACTAATTTAAAATATCGCAATAAAATTCTGAACAAAATTTACTACTCTTCAATATTAAATTGGTTATCTAAAGCTATTCCGGAGACTAAAGAAAAATGAAGTTTAAACGCTAGCGGCCGGGTTGCGTCGCTTATTGGATTTATGTAAGCTTCTAGTAAAACTGCAACAAAATCAAATACCCCCGTTGCAGCAGACCTGCATACTCAGCGAATTTCAAATGCAAAACAACATATTTTAATCCAATATAGCGAGATTCGACATGTTTTTGTAAGCTCCATAAGAATAACATGGGGAATGAGTATGCAGGTTTGCTGCTACAGGTATATTAAAACTGGCTGGTTTCAATTCAATATTTAGTAGATCTGAACTAGAAGAAGCTATTTACCAAGTTTTATCAAGATATGTTGACAAATAAGCGAGATATAGAATTTTACTTATTTCCCATAAGGTTAACATTGAGACAACGTACTGTGTTTACCACCTTCAATATCTCGACAACCAATGGACATAGAGCAATGATTCAAATTATTAAATTGTTTGTTTTTTCGAGCTGAATTCAATAATGCCAACAAAAAATCTATAAAATTTATTTTTCTATGTAAAAAACTCAAAAAAACATTTTTGGGGGGGTTTATCCCCCTTTACCCCCCCTTCCAATGGTCCGATCGGGCTGGTTTACGAACTCGTCCGAATAATGACTACTTTACACGTCTGTGCCAAATTTCATTCCAATCGGACCATTTTTGCGAGCGCTATCGTGCTCACAGACATATATATATATATATATATATATATATATATATATATACATATATATATAGATATATATATATAATTTTGAACGAATAGTGTTTTTGGCTTCTGGGGTCCCCAAAACGAAAAGTTATAGTGGTCCCGGGCTTAGATCTTACCATGAGACCTACGGTAATAGCTTCTTCCGAACTAATAAAAGAATTGTCCCAGATAATCTATATATTACAAAAATTTTGTTCTTCTTTTCCGAGTCCGTCCGGCTCTTCTACTCAACCGATTTTCATAATTGAGGTCTTAAATTAAAGGTATGCACGCGCAGATTTGCCATCAAGCATCCGCATTCAATCTGCCGTATTACTCGAGTTATGCACAAAAGCAACTTCCTCCCTGTACATTTATTATGGGAGTTAAATATAGTTTTCCTTTTCCAAGTTCGTTTGGCTCTTCCACTCGACCGATCTTCATAATTGAGGTCTTAAAGGTATGCACGCACAGATTTGCCATCAGGCACCGGCATTCATTTATCTACTTTATTACTCGACCAAGAAACATTAATTTTATTATTTCCGGGATTTTGAATTCAATTTAAGTTATATTTCCCCAGTTCTAATTACGTAAATCTGTATGTTTTGGTCTAAGAACCTTCAGCGAAATACCACCTTTCATTTCAGCTATTGATTATTAAGATCGGACGTACCTGAAGCACGCTGCTAAATTCCGAACAACACAACAATATTTTGTTTTTCTTTTCTGAGTCTGTTTGGCTCTTCTACTCGACCGATTTTCATAAATAAGGTCTTAAATTAAAGGTATGCACGCAAAGATTTGCCATCAAAGATCGGCATTCATTAATGTTCTGTATTACTCGACCAATAAACATAAATTTGATGATTTACCGAATTATGAATTCAAATTAAAATTGATTCTAATCTAAAATTGTCTGCACATATAAATACGTTATCGGGTAAACTCAGTTCTATCATTTATGGAATACGGAGACTATCATTTTATTGTAATCCTGAGGTACTGCTCACAGATTACTATGGTTGCTTTTATCCTCATCTGGTTTATGCTGTACCTATATGGGGGTCAGAGAAGTCAAGTCTAAAATACATCTTCACTCTCCAAAAGAAGGTTATCGGAATAATTTTTGGTTTAAGGCAACAAGAATCGTGCAAAGAGACCTTTCGCCATCACAAATTACTAACCTTTCCAGCAATTTACATATTAGAAACTCTGACATTCTTCATGAAAACCCATAGTCTTTTAAAATCTAGATTACCATCTACTAACTACTCTTTCCGTCAACGTTCTTACCTGTCTCTTCAAAAACACAAAACAACTATATTCTTCCATCAAACGTTTTAATGGACTGCCTGACTGCCTTAGGGCTGAGATGCCACTTGAAAAATTTAGGGGTGCACTAAAGGCGTATTTGATAAGGGGTGCGTGTTACAGTGTCCACGATTTTTTAAGAAGATTATAATTTAGAAGTAAAAATTTTAGTTCTAAGTATTTATGTAAAATGACTCATGCCAATGCTTGTAAGAGTTTTACGGCAATAAAGGAATTATGATTGATTGATTGAAGATATATTTCCCCAGTTCTAATTAAGTAATTCTATATGTTTTAGAACATTCTATGTACTAAGAACCTTCAGTGGAATACCAGCTTTCATTTGAGCTATTGATTATTATGATCGGATGTACCTGGAGCACTCTGCTGAATTCCGAACAACACAAATCTCTTCTATAAGTATAAAAGAGGATGTTGGTATATATATATATATATAGCATTGATAAACTCAGACACCGCTGGACCGATGGCCACGAAACTTGGTAGATACATGTAGAATTTCATGGAATAGGTTTATACACCTTCAATTTTGTGATAACTTTCAGGGCTTAGCCCTGGGACCGTCTTAAAGGTACCCATGTCAGGGATTTTGAAAGAATTTCAGTTAGATTTGTTTACTAACAAAACATGTGAAAGTAAAATTTAAAACAGGTGATGTAAATTAATGATATTTCTTTCTGCTATTTAACTGTATTTGTTTACATGAAGATTTATTACTTGGTGCCAGATGGTTAATGAATTAAGACTTTTTAATATATTTTAAGTGCAATACACTATATAAAATGCTGGTATGTAGTATAAAATAAAATAAATAATTGATATTACTGAAGGACTTCTGTGATCACTGATCACTTATACTTGAAGGACTTCTTTTTTATGACAACAACTGCTGTTTAAAGAGGAAGAGTGTGCTACTGTAAAGTATTAATTTTGTCTACAGTACTTTAAAAAAATTGCCGGGACGGCTCATTCAATCTTTTTGTTCAATATAGAGTCTAAAAACGTAAGACAGCACTTTTTAATAATTGCTGGAGTGGAATTGTAATTTTTTGTTCAAGGTAGACCCCAAAACCTTAAGAAAATGATCTTTTACAGTGAATGAAATTTCAAGTCATGTTCTATGGTTCCTCTAACACGTATGCCTTCATGAAGGAAAGAAATAGGATTTCTAATACGCAGGTCTGCTGCGACGGGGGTGCAATAAATTTCAAATTAAGGGTAACTATGCTCAAGGCCCCACAGTGTGGCCTTGCTATGCTACATATGCGAGCAGATTCAAAGCCGTCGAAAAAGCAAAGGGAGCCATTCCTTATATCGTGCCCCATGATCATCATCAGGGCAAGCTCAGATACCGTGCGTTAAACAGAAACGACCATAAATTCTTCTCGGCGTTTGTCTTGGGTGAGCCAGTCTCTGTAAATTCGCTTCTTGAGTGTGTGAGCGCAATCCTCTTCACCTGATAGCAAGATCGACTGGACAGCCGATACAAGCAAGCAGCACTTGCAAGAGGAAGGACCGCTGATATTGGGAATGAGCCTACCCAGGGCAGCAACACCATTTGGGGCTTTGTCGGTGGGGCACTGGATATGGTCACATTTTTTATATATAGACAGGCACTTTAGGCAGGAATAGAATACCCCCGTCATAGCATATGCGTACTAAGAGCAAATTTATAAAACCTTTTTGTTTTATGGAAGTACATTTGATATAAAGAAGTAGATTTTACAACAAGAAACATAAATGGGAAAGCAAAACGATATAATTGATGGGTGATAGATCTAGAGTATGTTTAATTTTTATCGTGAGCGAAGCCACGGGTTCTTCTAGTATATATATAAATTAGGTTTATTTTTCTGAGTTCGTTTATGGTCTGATCTTAATGAAATTTGGTACAGACGTGTAAAGTGGTAATCAATTGGACGAATTCGTGAACCAGCCCGATCGGACGACTGGAAGGGGGGTAAAGGGGGATAACCCCTCCCCAAAAGTGGGTTTTTGAATTTTTTCTATAGAAAAACAAAATTTATCCAATTTGTGTTTGCACCATTGAATTCAGCTAAAAAAAGGACAATTTAGGATTTTGAATCACTGGTCTACGTCCATTGGTTACCGAGATATTAAAAGTGGTAAACACAGTACCTTGTCCCAATGTTAACCTTATGGGTAATAAGTAAAATTCTATATCTTGCTATGATATATTTACTAACTAATTAAAATAAAATTGAAAAGCAAAACAACATCAGTTTTATTCACATTCTGAAACTCAAAATCAAAACATAAACATTGTAAATAATAAACAAAACCATATGACTTTGAAAACAGAAATAAATCATTTAACCCAATACTACACTTCTTCCCCCTCAGACAAAGCACCGCTTCTCTTGCGTAACTGGTCTGCATGTTTCCTTTTTTCGATTCCACCAACCATAACAGAATAGGAAAGCTCGCCAGTTCTGGACTTAATTACTCCTGGAGTCCAGCCAGCGTCAAGTTCTTTCTGGACCCAGACTTCTTCCCCTTCAGAAAATTCTCTATATTTCGATCTCTCATCATGATATTCTTTTTGTTTGAAAAGCGATTCTTCTATGACATCTTTAACCGTGGGCTTCAAGTTATCCAGTGGAGATCTCAGTCGCTTCCCGAAGAATAGTTCCGAAGGCGGTTTATTAGTTGACTTTTGAGGGGTGTTTCTGTAGGTGAACAGTAGCTTTGAGAGGTTTTGTGTTGGATCCTCCTTATCCGTTTTACTTGCCAAATACCTGGACTTAAATGTTTTGATAAACCGTTCAACTTGGCCATTGGTTTTCGGGTGGTATGGTGTAATGCGCACATGTTTTATTCCATTATTTTTACAAAAGTTTTGAAATACTTCAGCAGTAAACTGGGTTCCATTATCGGTTACTATCATTCTTGGAACTCCATAGCGAGAGAACCATTCTCGTAGCTTGTTCACCGTATTTGTAGCTGTGATCGATCTTACCATAGATATTTCTGGCCACTTAGAAAATGCATCGACTCCAACTAACCAATAGCTACCGTCAAATGAGCCAGCATAGTCCAAGTGTAATCTTTCCCATGGTTCATCAGGGACGTTCCAAGAGTATAAGGGTACTTCCGGCTCCCGTGGTCGGTTCGACTGACATCCATGACATGCTTTCACATATTTCTCCACATCATCATCTATTTTCATCCACCATACATAGTATCAAGCTAACGCCCTCATAGCTTCGATGCCTGGGTGGCCCTGATGTAGTACACATAGGGTTTTCTTTTGAAGAGACTTGGGAATTATTATTCTATTTCCCCACATCAGAATACCTTTCACAGACGACAGTTCCTCACGCCTGTGATAAAATGGAAGTAGGCATGACAAATCATCAGGTAACTTGTGTGGCCATGACGATTCCATAAACATCATAACTCGTTGGCAAACATCATCTTTTTTTGTCTCTTCTTGCAGTCGTTCAGAGGTCAATGCCATATCATCTATCTTTTCTTGCACCAGTAGTTTTGCAGAAAGCTCTTCCTGAGACGGACGATCACTTTCAATGGGCAGTCTTGAGAGTGCATCAGCCAATACATTGTTTTTACCATCAATATATTGAATATCAAAGTCATAGTTGTTCAGGAAAATAGCCCATCTGACCAATCTGTTGTTCATCGTCTTGGTCAAATCCCGATGTGTTCCGAAAATTCTCTCTAAAGGCTTGTGGTCACTAGTTAAAGTAAAATGTCTACCATATAAATATTGATGAAATTTGACAACACCAAACACACAGGCAAGCGCCTCTCTATCAATCGACGAATATCGCTTTTCTGATTCTTGTAACGTTCGTGAAGCGAACGCTACTGGCCTTGCTATGCCATCCGAATACGTCTGTAGAAGTATCGCAGCTACACCTACCTCTGACGCATCACAGGATAATGTTATAGGCAGGTCGTCTTGGTATGGAACAACTGTAGCATCCTTCACAATTAAAGTGCGTGCTCTATCAAATTCCTCTTGTTCTTCTCTATTCCACACCCACGGCACCTTAGAACTTGTTAATCGGTGCAATCTTGAGCACAGCCCATGAAGATAGGGGATAAACTTCTCATAATAGTTTATAGCACCCAAAAATGCCCTTAGTTCCTTCTTATTGGTAGGTGTCTTGGCCTCCTTTAACGCCTGTACCTTATCTTCTTTCGGATGGATCCCAGTTTGATCAATCTTATGGCCCAAATAGTACACACAATTTCGACAGAATTGACACTTCTCCTTTTTCGCTTTTATGCCGGCAGCCTCCAGACGCTTTAACACAGTCTTAACAATTTTAAGATGTTCTTCTTTGGATCTTCCGCTAATGATAATGTCATCTATATTTACACCAACGAAAGGAATGTCCTTGAGGAGATCCTCCATGAATCTTTGAAACTTGGCCGGAGCATCTGTGAGGCCAAATGCTAAGCGTTTATAGCGGAAATACCCCAAATGAGTAGCAATTATCAAGTAGTTTCGATCCTCCTCTGCAACTTCCAATTGCAAGTAGGCATCTTTTAAATCTATTACAGTGAAAAATTTACCTCCAGCAATTTTATTTGTTATATCTGCAAAAGTCGGCATCTGATGAACTTCTGGCACTATCGCTTTATTCAACGTAACCCGGAAATCTCCACATATTCTAATTTTTCCTCCGCCCTTATTCACATTTACGGTTGGGGTCGACCAAACTATAGCAGTTTCACTCGGATCGACTTTTTCAATGACTCCGCATTCAACTAACCTGTTCAGTTCGTTTTCCACTGGTTTTCTTAAAGGAAATGGCACTCTTCTGGCTTTGAGTGCAATAGGTGTAACATTATTCTTGACATTTATTCTAGCTTTGGCTCCTTCAATCTTACCCAATCCCTCAGAGAAAACACCATCAAATTCTTTCACTAACCTTTGCACCTCCCCCTCAGTAATGCTTAAATCATCCTGTACTATATTGTTAGATTTAACTGATACCTCTGGAGGAAGTTTCATACCGAAGGTTACCATCCATGGAAGTCCGAATAACGGAATGTCATCTTTTTCCATTACAGCGACTGGCAATTTCCGTATCTGACCATTAAGTGTAACGGAAACATAGCATTTTCCTAAACATGCTAGTGGTGTTTTCCCATAGCCTGTTAGACCAGAAAGTGGTGATAACTTGGGCTTGCCCAGTTTTTCCCATAATGTCTGCCCAATTGTTGAAATTCTAGCACCAGAATCAAACTCCATGAGGCATGATAGTCCATTCACGTCCACCCTGATAGATGCACGAGGAATTCTGTTTTCAATCTTATTTACCGTATGAAGATAAGGGTCATCCTCACCTGAACCAGCTTCTAAATCGTCACTCTTTTCCTCTATTTTCTTTATAAAATTTCGCTTACAAACCCGCGCAAAATGTCCAAGCTTATGACATTTCCGACATTCCTGGTCTTCTGCTGGACATCGCTCATTTATGCAATAGTACCTGCCACACTTCTCACATTTATTCTTATTCCTTGCAAACTGAGGTTGTTTAACCGGGCACAAATTTGATGTATAATTAGCAGACACTTCATTTCTAGCTCTCTCCATGGATCTGGCTAGCTGAAATACTCTCTCTGCTTTGACTATACTTCCATCACTCTCCAAGCCTTCTGGCCAGCGGTGTCTCACTTCGACTTCAAATTGTTCATTCGTAACCCCAGCAATGAAACGATCCCGGATTCTTTCGTCTAGGCCTTGCCCATACCGACAGTACCTACTCAGTTTCTTTAGCCGCGTAAAATATTCTGTAAACGATTCACTTTCCTTCCTAATTGCTCTTTCGAACTCTAAACGGGCTGAAAAAATCGTTTGGTTAGAACCATAAAGCGTAGCAAAACCTATTTTTATCTCTTCAAATGAACAAGAGTCGAGTGACTTAGGGATGAAATAATGATGCAAATTTTGTAGAGGTTCACTTCCTATGTACGCCAGTAGTAAGTCTTTTCTCGCTTCCTCACTGCGCACGTCTGAACCTCCCAAACCTTTCACCCTACAGACTCGCTGAAACTGTTCAATGTACTCTTCAGGTGTTGTTACTTCACTCTTGTACGGTTCAAACACAAATCTTTCCATTCTCCTTTCCAGATCAATTTCTGTTTCTATATTCATACAACTCTCATTCCTTTGCTTCCTTCGAGCCATCTCGTCGCCAGATATGATATATTTACTAACTAATTAAAATAAAATTGAAAAGCAAAACAACATCAGTTTTATTCACATTCTGAAACTCAAAATCAAAACATAAACATTGTAAATAATAAACAAAACCATATGACTTTGAAAACAGAAATAAATCATTTAACCCAATACTACACTTGCTTATTTCTCAACATATTCATCTTGATAACAATTGGATTATATCTTCATCTAGATGAGATTTCATGTATAATAGTCTAAAATCCCCGATATATCCATTTTCATGGCAGCAAACCTGATGTATACTCATTCCCCATGTTAATCTTATGGCACCTACAAAAACACGTCAAATCTCGCTGTGTTGGCTTGAACTATGTTCTTTTGCATATGAAATTCGCTTAGAATGCAGGTCTGCAACGAGGGTGTTTTAGCATGGTATATAGTTAGTTTGTAAAGTCGTATGTGCCGGGCTGACATGTCGCTGTCCCGAAAACTTAAGTACAGAATATCTCATGAAAGTCCTACGTTTTCCTTTGTGGAACAAATTATTATCAACTTGGTAATAAATCGTGGTTTAATTTGTTTTCTGGAATTCCAACATAACCGGGCCCAGCTACATGCACCTCTTTTTCAACTTAGGCAAGTGTCGGGCAAGTCACATTGACGTTGTAAAGATCCATTGCATGTAACATTAATTTTGTAAATGAAGAATTGATTTGATTTGATTTGAGTTGATTTTGTGTCTTAGTACCAAAATTTACTGCTGCGGAGCAGCGTGGGTCCTCTAGTTGAACTTGATTTTATCTTGTTCGAAAATAGATTTTCTACTAGAAAATTATAGTTTTTATGGTAATGTGATGGTATAAAGCATAGTTTGGCGGTGGTAAAGTGAAAAAAGTTATATTTTTCTCCGAAAAATGAAGTACACCCTTATAAATTTGCCATATTTTTAAATTTTTAACATTTACTAATACTTAACTTTCACCAATTAAAAATATCGCAATAAAATTCCGAATAAAATTTACTATTGTTCAGTATTAAATTGGTGTCTAAAAAGCTTCTCTGGGGGAAGTTTAATCGAGAGCGGCAAGATAGAATCAGCAATAAAATTAAAAGAATGAACCACTGACTCAACTCGAAAAATCCGAACATAGTTGTAATCACTGAATTTGGCCAAGATGAAAGAAACATTGTGAATACCAGGCTTATAAACTACAGTCTTGTCTCAGCCTTCAGTAGGAACAATACAATTAAGGGTGGTGTGGCAATATTCAAGCAGGACCGCCTTCACAATGAAATAGTTCCATTAAATATCGAACACCTGAGTATACACCTTTGATTTTGGAAGGATCAGCAATCTCGATCATCATAAACAAGAAGTTAAGGTTGAAGGTGTTGGGTGTCTACCGCTCTCCAAAACGTGCTAAGGAATCATTTTCTCTGGCTCTGGAGACACTTTCTAACGTCTTAAATATGTGTGTTTCATCTGACAGCATCATTGCAATTGTTGGAGATTTCAATGTGGACTCTCTCAAGCCTTCTAATGGGAGGGCTCTACTTAACGAGTTACTGGCAACCTACAACATCCTAAGGCTGGATCTTCCCCCTACTCGTGTTGTCAAGGATTCATCTATCGTCATGCTCTGGATATCCTCTGAGTTTTTGGTTGAGTGCCTCCTTCTTCATCGTTGACCACAGAGTGGATAGATGGCGTCAATGAACAAAACTAGAATATACTAACAAACTATATATACATATTTACAACTACGATGGCGGCAGGATTGGCCTACATATTCACTTTAGAGGCCCCAAAATATTCTCCGATGGAATAAAAAGGGTTTAACTTTAGCCAAGGAGAGTTTAACTCTTCTCTTAAATTTGGGTCCCTGAATGCTCCTCACAGTAACTGGCAGGATGTTATTCATACGCATAGCGAGAACTGGGAAAGCATCTTTCTTCTTGACCAACCTACAGTAGGGTATGTCGAGCTGACCTTTCCCTCTTGTACCATAGCCATGTCGGTCGGCACGAGATGCCAAGCTCCCAATGTTGTTGTTGATATGGACTAGGCTTAGAAGGATGTAGTTGCCAAACACTGTGAGGATACCCAGCCTCTGAAAAATCGGCCGACAATGGTCCCGGTAGCCAGCAGACTCAATGAGGCGGAGTGCCCTTTTTTGGAGATTGAGTACCTCTCCGCAGCCAGATGAATGGCCCCACAGCAGCAGCCCATATGTCACATGGCTGTGGAAGAGTGCAAAATAGGCTGACACAAGAAAATTCTTACGGACGACTGATATGAGTCTCCGTAATAGGAAAGTGACACGTGCCAGTCTAGTGCACACTCCATCAGTGTGGGCTTTCCAGGTCATCTTAGGGTCAAGGGTAAACCCCAGAAGTTTCACTTCGAAAAGCTGGTGTTCGACTAAGTTGCGACTAAGGCTACATATCATCTGCTGAGTTTTGGTCTCATTTAAGCAGAGTTTGTTACTGGCAAACCATTCCTTAGCTGAGTCAAAGACCTCCAGGGCCTGGGCCTTCGCAACCTCGGCTGTGGGTCCCCTTGAGCAGATGGTGGTGTCGTCTGCAAACATTAGTATATTTCCTAGCAGCCCCAGGTCATTAATCATGGCCAGGAAGAGAATGGGGCCCACTATCGAGCCCTGAGGGACGCCATGCTTCACAGGCAACGGCTTGGAGGCGGTTCCACCAATAGATATGATCTGCTTCCTGTCTGTCAGGTAGGACGACAAAGTTCCCCATACCGCCACTTCAAGGCCATACTTTCTAAGTTTCATCAGAAGGGGCTCGTGCGGTACGCTATAAAACGCCTTACTGAGGTCTACCAAGATGAGAGCCACAGAAGCTTTTGCCTCAAATGCATCTATGATGTCCAGAACAACCTGAGTCACAGCAGTTCCCGTTGATTTCCCACTTCTGAAACCGTGTTGGGCATTGGAAAAGATGTTTTTTTTTCAAAATATTCAACGATCTGCCGCTTCATAATAGCTTCCATCACCTTGCCAATTACCGGTATGATTGAAATTGGGCGGTAATTGCTCATCAACTCAGGATCTCCCTTCTCAAAAACTGGGATTGTCCGTGCTACCCTTAATGGATCGGGAAAATACCCGCAACTGAGACAGAGGTTAAGGACCTTTGACAGGGGCAGGGCAATCTTATCTGCTACAAACTTAAGTGCATTTACAGAAAAGCCATAAATATCGGGACTAAGAGAGTTCTTAAAGTTCTTAATAATTGCCGCCACTTCCCAAGGCCCTACCTTAATCCATTTAGTGAGGGGCTTAACAGTTTCATCGATCCCAAACTCACATTCAGCCGTGAAATTACTTTGGTCCCCAGGGATGGACACAACAATTCTATCAACTTCCCCAAGAAGGAATGCATTAAACTCATCGGGCGAAGCACCGCACATAGGCCTAGTCCTTATTTTTGTTACTTTGTCCACTAGGTCCCAAGCTGCTTTGCAGGGGTTACTGGCAGATTCAATCTTAGACTTGTTTGCTTCTTTTTTGGCCGCATCTACCTCACACTTATAAAATTCTTAGCTCTAAAATAGTAACCACGGAAACGTTGCCTTACATCATCGGAGTCAGATTTACTTCTATCATGCAATGCCAGTACAAGTCTCTTGATTTGGGCTAGCCTAGGTGTATACCAGGTCTAACTGGAAGATGACCTAGGCCTATTTCCGGAGGCCGCTTGTTTCTTCGGTTTAATGGTTTTGACAGGAAAGAACATATCAAATAATTCCTTTAACTTAGAGAAAAACACATTGAACAATTCATCAGGTTGTTCACTAATGAGGATGCTGGACCAGTTTACCTTAGCAAGGGCTGCTTTGAAAAGAATCAAGTACTGGGCGTCAATAACCCTATATTCTATTGGGCACACAGCACACGGTAAAACAGACTGACTACTCACCGACAGGCTAAGGTCCAATATTACTGCTTCATGGTCAGCGATGATGGAGTCAACCACGGCTACACGATATTCCCAGGAACTCAGGCTCGTAGCGATTGTATCTAGGCAGGACCTCCCACGAGTTGAACTTCGGTTAGTAATGTAGAGGCCATGGCTGTGTAATAGGTATTTGAAGGAGAAATACTCATTATCATCAACCTCCAAGTGAATATTCACATCCCCACCAAGGATAATAGGCATGTTGAATCTAGACAGCCATAGTAAGCATTTGTCGAGAGCTTCCAAGAAGTTACCAAGGTTCCCAAAAATTTATCGTGATTATTTTTAAAATGTGACAAAAAACATAAAAATTGATTTGGATGTGTTATATAGTGTTAATATCGTGCAATAACGTGTAGATAATTGTATTCAAAATGTGCAGAGTTTCCCAAAGAGTATGAAGATATCCAAAGTCATTCCCGTCCACAAATCAGGTAGCAAGTACGAACTGGGCAACTACAGGCCTATCTCTTTGGTTTCTACCTTTTCTAAGTTAATGGAGAATTTCCTCCTAAATTGCTCTTTTACTAGAATTTTACAAGAATCCAATATTGCAGAGGTGTTTTTTAAATGGCGGAAACCCCGTTACGGGATTTATTTTTAAGGCATGGAAAGTTTCTTGCGCAAGTCCCAAGCATTTTCGCTGTTATTTTGAAGGGTAAGGTAATTTTAGCATTAGAGCTTTTATTACTGTACAATCTTTTGTTCACCTACTATGAATGTTAAATTTTTTCATCTCTGTTACACCTAACAAACACTGTTATATATGAATTTTGTAGAGAATTTCACTAGAACTTTAATTCCAATAAAATGTTCCTGTATTAAATGTAAAAAAATATCGTAATAAACAAAAACATTATTTTAATGTATTATATAATATTATTATCATGCAATAACGTGTACATTATTATATTCAAAATGTGCAGAACTTAATTTCGAATAAAACGACACCATTTTTAGGTCTGTATCTAAAAAATACGATTAGCATTGTCCAAAATATAAATGTACTACAAAAATTCAAAATGGCTCCCGTTTCCTCAAAATGGCTGAAAACCCGTCATATGTTTTTTTTTGGGACTTCTGGTTATTAAGCTTGTGTCCGTTGCATGTTCCAAACATTTTTCACTGTTATTTTGGAGGGTAAGGCTAGGTTAGCCTTGGAGCTATTATTACTGTACAAAGAATGAAATACACCCGTTGCAGAACCTGCATACTAAGCGAATTTCAAGTGCAAAAGAACATAATTCAATCCAACATAGCGAAATTTGTCATGTTTTGTTATCTCCATAAGAATAACAGGGGGGATGAGTATGCAGGTTAGCTGCAACAGGTATGTTAAAACTGGTTGGTTTTAATTCATTATTTAGTAGATCTTGACTAGAAGAAGCCATGTACCAAGTTTTATCAAGAAATGTTAAAAATAAGGAAGATATAGAATTTTTTTAGTTCCCGTAAGGATAACATGAGGAATGATTATGCAGGTTTGCTGCCTCAAAAATGGAAATTTCGGGAGGTTTTAGACTAAAATACATTAGATCTTATCTAGATGAAGCCACAAACCAAGTTTTATTAAGATATGTTGAGAAATAAGCGAGATATAGAATTTTACTTATTCCCCATAAGGTTAACATAGGGACAACGTACTGTGTTTACCACTTTCAAGATCTCGGTAACCAATGGAGATAGAGCAATGATTCAAGATACTAAATTGTTTGTTTTTTTGAGCTGAATTCAATGGTGCCCACAAAAATTTGATTAATTTTATTTTTCTATGTAAAAAACTCAAAAAACCCATTTTTGGGGGGTTTATCCCCCTTTACCCCCCCTTCCGATGGTCCGATCGGGCTGGTTCACAAACTCGTCCAATCGATTACCACTTTACATCTCTGTACCAAATTTCATTAAGATCGGACCATATTTACGGCCGCTATCGTGCTTACAGACACACACACACATATATATACATATATAGATAGATAGATAGGTAGATAGATATATAAAAATTCGAACGAATGGTGTTTTTTGCTTCTGGTGGCCCCAAAACGAAAAGTTATCATGGTCTCGGGCTTAGGTCTTACCATGAGACCTACGGTAATAGCTTCTTCCCTATAGGGGAAATTCGCTAAAATGCACTGTTGTTCACCTACTATGAATGTTCAATTTATTCATGATTGTTACACCTAACAACCACTGTTATATATAAAACTTATAGAGATTTTTTCGCACTACAACCTCAATTCAAATAATATTTTTCTACAGCAAATGTAGAAAAAATTTATTGTGATTTATTTTAAAATGTGGCAAAACACCTTAGCAAATTTATTTTGGTGTGATTTATAGTGTTGATATCGTGCAATAACGTGTATATAATTGTATTCAAAATGTACAGAATTTAATTTCAAATAAAATAACACCATTCCCACGTCTGTAAGCTTAAAAATACGTTTAGCATTGTCCAAAATATAAATGTACTACACAAATTCAAAATGGCTGTTTTTTAGCGAATTTCCCCTATTGGGAAGAAGCTATTACCGTAGGTCTCATGGTAAGACCTAAGCCTGAGACCATGATAAATTTTCGTTTTGGGGCCCCCAGAAGCAAAAAACACCATTCGTTCGAATTTCTATATATATATATATATATATATATATATATATATATATATATATATATGTGTGTGTGTCTGTAAGCACGATAGCGCTCGCAAAAATGGTCCGATCGGAATGAAATTTGGCACAGATGTGTAAAGTAGTAATTATTCGGATGAGTTCGAAAACCAGCCCGATCGGACCACTGGAAGGGGGGGGTAAAGGGGGGTAAACCCCCCCAAAAATGGGGTTTTTGGGTTTTTCACATAGAAAAATAAAAATAATCCAATTTTGTTTGGCACCATTGAATTCAGCTGGAAAAAATAAACAATTTAGTATTTTGAATCATTGCTCTATGTCCATTGGTTACAGAGATATTGAAAGTGGTAAACACAGTACGTTGTCCCTATGTTAACCTTATGGGAAATAAGTAATTTTCTATATCTCGCTTATTTCACAACATATTTCAATAAAACTTGGTTTGTGGCTTCATTTAGATGAGATCTAATGCATTTTAGTCTAAAATCCCCGATATTTTCCATTTTTATGGCAGCAAACCTGCATACTCATTTCCCATGTTATCCTTATGGGAAATAAAAAATTCTATATCTTCCTTATTTCTTAACGTATCTTGATAAAACTTTGTATGTGGCTTCATCTATTTGAAATATACTGGATTATGGCCTAAAATACCCTATTTTTACATGGCAGCAAACCTGCATACTCATTCTCCATGTTATTAACCTTTTGGGTAATAAAAAAAGTTGTGTAGTTTGCTCATTTCTCAAAATATCCTGATAAGAACTGGCATGGGGCTTCATACAGTTAATATCTACTTGATTATGGCTTAAAATACCCAAATCATCAAATTCCTGAGGCAGCAAACCTGTGTACTCTCTTTCCCATTGTTAACCTTATGAGAGGTAAATCAAATTGGATAGCTTTTTTATTCCTCAACATATCTTGATAAAACATGTTATGTGGCTTCATATAGTTTAGATATATTGGAATTTAGCCTATGATACCTCATTTTCAAATTTCTGTGGCAGCAAACCTGCATTTTTCCATACTAATCTTATGGAGAATAATTTATTTTTGAATAGCAATTGTGGGCATTTGGCAAGTCACAAGATGAGGGAAAAGGGCACAAATTAAATGTTTTAATGTCAGGGACTCAGGAAAAGTACTGTAATTTCTTAAAGTTTGCTAGAAAACAAAAAATAACATCAAATAACTGCCATTTAAGTAGCATTGGGATCTAAAACGTCTGCTTTGTTTACATTAAAACATGAGAGCTGATGTTTCATTCAAAGCCATGTGGTGGATACAGACATGTGGCTTATTTAAAGGCCAGATAATCAAATATGTCAAATAAATGTACTATAGCAAATACAGATTTTTACTGATGATGTTTATGAATTTTTTTACTCAATCTTAAACAGCTGGTAATTTCCCCATATGATTAAATTGGAAAAGCCAGCTGTTTTGAAATTTTGAATATTGCATTTTCGTGCCAAGTATAGGCTATTATTTTTTTATAGCCTTTTGCTCCTAAAAGCCACTAGGAGAGTACGTGATTTTGCACGCTTTCTTTTGAATGTATATTGATTTTACTTGATGCGAGACTTCATTTAAATTATTTATTTATGCACTTGAAATTCGCTGAGTATGCAGGACTGCTGCAACGGGGGTATTTCTCAAAATAGCGGAAAACCCGTCACGGGATTTTTTGGGACTTTTGGTTTTGAAGCTTGAGGAGTGTCCCCTACATGTTCCAAGTAGTTTTCTTCTGTGTTTTGAAAGTTGACCAAAAAGTCTAATTACACTGTACTAAGGAAGTGTGTGGATTGTCGTGTTTTTTTTTCTAGATAAATTCATTGCATTGCTTTAATAAAATTGCTCGTGGCTGAACTTTTCATCAAAGTAAACTTTTTAAATTAACCTATTGATTAAGATTTGAAACTTCAATATGGATGAGAATTTCCTCACAGAATTTTCAGAGTTCATTTATTTCACCTCTTGAAAGTGTTAAGTGAAAATTTGAAAGTGTCACCTCCATGAATATAACGTTTTATACATGTATAAAAAACTTTACGTGTACATTTATAATTTTTACACTGTGCTGGTTTTGGCAGAACAATATCATTTATTTATTTGGGGATTAATTTACATGGAGCTTCATTTCTTAGCGCATCTTCTTGCCTCTGTTTTGAAGTTTTTTTTTTCAAAAGTCATGAATCTGTATGTTATTTCTACTCATCGAAACTTCAGTCTATTAATTAATTAGTTTTTCACAACAATCAAAAGAAGATATACAAACCACAGATCGACATAAACTAATCTATATAAATAAAAATCAATTCAATGAGTGGTAAACACAGTACGTTGTTCCAATGTTAATCTTACCTTAATAAATAAAAACAATCCTAATTCTTTGACCATCTACAACGTTTTTATTTGTGCACCAAACTGGATAATTCTTTTTTTGTTTTCTTCGTATTTTTAGGACAAGGTATGTGTGAAATAAAAATTTTAATTCGACCTTAGGGCTCTGTCCTACAGGCCTATAAGGTTACTTGACCATGGCATACATGGTCAAGTAACCTGGTGGAGTAACTTGAGAACTATTTCAAATCATAACCATATGTTGACATGTATGAAAGTAAGAAGGGTTGACATGTATGTAAAAGTAGAAATGACTTGTGTGTTGAAGACAGTGATGGCAGGTTTCTTGATGATCCAGGGTTTGTTTCTAATTACCTCAATAATTACTTCTCCGAGGTCGGACTTAGAGTCGGTAGTAGTGGATCGATTTCAAGAGTGTCTTCTTTAGTGGGCCAGAATGTAGGATCTAGCCTTTTTTTGTCTCCAACAAATGAAGAAGAGGTTTTAACAGCAATAAAGTTGCTTAAGTCAAGTAACTCTTCTGGATATGACGGTGTCTCATAATGAAAATCTTGAAGTCATGTGCTTTTAGTTTATCTTCGCCTCTTGTTCACATTATAAATTCATCTTTCCATTGTGGACAATTTCCATCATTGCTGAAGACTGCAACAATCAAACCTTTGCCTAAAATAAAAAATACTCGTATTCCTGAACATTTTAGACCAATTTCAATCCTGTCAACTTTTTCAAAGATAATTGAAAAGGTATTTTTGAACCGTTTATCTTCATTTTTGACCAGTCATGACATCCTTTTCAAAAACCAATTTGGATTCCGTAAGAACACTTCGACTGTTGATGCTTTATTTAACTTTGTATCGAATTTGTCCTCCTCTCTTGGCCAGAAAGAACATTCATTATGTTTGTTTCTTGATTTAAGCAAGGCTTTTGATGTTGTGGATCATTCCATTTTGCTTGAAAAGATGGAAAAAATTGGCTTCAGAGGAAAGGCGTATGACTGGGTATCATCGTACCTACGGAACAGGACGCAAGTCGTTTCGGTTCCATATATAGATGATTTAGGTTTTCTTAAGATGAGAGACTCGGAAAAATTGCCAGTGCGGAATGGTGTACCACAGGGCAGTGTTTTAGGCCCGGTTTTGTTTCTTATTTTCATTAATGACATTGCCAGAAGTGTTTCTAAAGCTAATCTGTGTTTGATTCCGGATGACACTTCTCTTGCTCTTTCCAACAAGAGTCTTGAAAAACTGGAGGTGGAAATGTTTATCGAAGCAAATTCGATCATGCAATGGTTATCTGATAATGGTCTTGCTATAAATTCAGCTAAGACAAAGGTTGTAAATTTTTTCTTGAGAAAAAGGGAAGGTTCCGAGATCAACCAATTATTAGTAGGTGACTTTGAAGTGATATCATCTTCTAGTACGAACTTTTTAGGGATAACTATAGATTCCAATCTCAACTTTCATGAGCATATTGACGGTGTATCCAAAAAAATAAGTCGGGTTCTCTTCCTTCTACGCAGGCTTTCTTATTTCTCAAATCGTGAAATCCTTCTCACCGCTTATTATGGATGTTTCTTTCCCATCCTCGCTTATGGTGTTGCAATTTGGGGACACGACAGCTCGAAATTTAAAATAATTTTCAAAGCCCAGAAAAAGGCTTTACGAATTATATTTGGCCTTGGTAGACTGACATCTTGTAGAGGCAAATTTAGAGAAAACAACATCCTAACGTTTCCTTCAATTTACATTTTCAATTGTTTGATATTTTTTAGAAACAGCTTAGATCTGTTCCCTCATCAACCTCCTTCAAAGTTTAATCTCCGGAAAACTAATCCCTTACCGTTACCTCAACATAGAACCACATTTTTCCAGCAACAGACCTTTTACTCTTCCATCAAGCTTTTCAACCACCTCCCTTCATCCCTAAAAATCAAACAAACGCCATAAAATTCAAAAAAAAGTTGAAAGAGTTTCTTATTCTCAAGGAATTTTATAGCTTAGAGGAATACTATTTCTAAGTCATTTGTTTATTTTGAGACGTTATGTTTTTAACTGTGTACAAATAGTATATATACATATAGATTGTTGACGATTGTTTTGCACATTTGTGTTTCTGACAATAAAATGATCTGATTTGATTTGATTTGTAAACAAATGTGAATCTGAAATATGTGTTTGTTTATTTACACTTGGAATATTTGCTTAAGTAGTTCAAGGATTTTGTGAAACTAAAAAGTCTAATCTAAAGTTAATTTATGTATCTGAAAAATTCTGATTACATGACACGGGAATCTACCTTTTTATCTAACTAACCTTTTAGGATGTACAGAAATGAAGATAATCGGGATCCATGCATTTGACCGATTCGGCGTTTGACCAACTGGGCCGACTGGGGCTCCCCATCACGGCGTGATCTATCGCCCTTAGACGCTAGTTCAGAGCATTTGGCCAACAGGCTCTCTCCATCACTGTGACGCAGCGCTTGACCAATCAGAGCACACCGCTCGACACTATCGTCGAACGTCGAACGCTATTGGTTGTTTAATTCATTCTTCATCACCATCCAGACGATAAACGAACTCACTCACGACGTTGCTGTTGCCAACTCGATGTCAGAATAGAATTTGACACGATGGAAACCTTCGATTCAGCTTATATAAATCCAAGTTTATTCGTAATAAAATGTTATGTTTCGTAATCCAAGTTTTTGTTTTATAAAATGTTTTAAAATTCGGAGAATCGTTAGAAAAGATAGCTAATTATTGAAATAGTCGGCGTATCTATAAACTTAATAATTCTGGTATTTTGTATCTTGCTGTAGTAGTTCTGTTTAAATACGCATCCCCGAGCTACGTCTCGGTCTTAAAGGAATTTGTAGGCACTCTGAACCATAATAAACCATGTAGACCTTGGTTTTGAGGAATGATATTAATGAATGACTTAATACTATAAATCCATTTAAGTTAGGCTCACCGGGTTTTTGGCGATGAATGATAACAACACTTTGACTTAGGCCTATAATTATTAACGTTATAATCAATAGATAAATGATTTGAATTAGGGTAATTGAGATTTTCGAAGGCAATAAGGAATCTGTATTCGGTTAAGTTAACGGTTACCTAATCAATATATTCTCTTGAAAAATATTTCTTTGTTAATAAAATTACCAAAATATTACTTAGATTTAGTTGTTTTATGTACAAGGGTTTACTGAATTAATAAGATAATTCAAGGCCTACAGTTTTTCTTGATGCCTGCAGTTAATGGATGTTTTAAATTCTTAATTAGGCCTACCGCCTTTTCAGTGTTCACTTGCTCAAATCGTACGACTTCAATAATGTAGCTTTGAAATTCATTTATGGAATTTTAATGTAATAATTAGTTGATAAATTAATTGAAAGAAGGAAAGTAAAAATTATAGAGGTTTCAAAGAATCTAAATAAGGTTGAAATTTAAGTTCAATTTAATTTATTGTGGAGTCATTTACTTACACCCAAAAAAATTCTTTGTGCCGATTACTGTGTAAAAATTTCGTAGTAAAGCGGGAATCGATCCCGGGACCTCGAAACGAGAGACCAAATGCGTTGACCACTGGGCCACCGCGTTTTCGTAAAACTAAGCAAGATTTCAACCTTAGTGCGGAAACAAGATTTTTGAATCTTCACAGCTTCAATTTGTTGATATTGATATAAAAGCATATCATAGGATGTTGTTTATAGTATTTCTTGGTAGAGTAACCTTTTGTTCATTAAATTTTCACTTTAACCTAAAACAATAACTGTTTCCATCAGTGAAACATTGCAATCAAATTTGTTCCTTGACCATAAGTCTCCCGTGTGCCCTGCCGGACATCATAGCGATCCACAAGTCTCCCGTGTGCCCCGCCGCGCCGGCCGGAGCCTGTCTGACAGCTGTGATCAAACGGCGTCTATGGTGCTAGCCGTCCCTACGTGATGGGGAACCCAGTTGGTCAAATGCCGAGTTGGTCATTTGTCTTGTCCCCGATAAATCATCATAGTTTTGTTTGGTTTTAGAAAAATTCATATTGCAAGCCTTATATGAGTGTGTAAAAAACTGTAATTTTTCATTTTACCAGAGAGGTTGAGAAGTGTTTGAGTTCATAGTTCACCAAAATCATGACTATATTTTAAGTTTAATGTAACATTGATTCAGTATTATTCTGATTCTTGAAAATGCCACGTTACCCTCGACGCAACAACCTGGGCCGTAGAGACCGCAGTGCTATGAGTGTAGGACACTTTCGGGCAAGTCAAAATGACAAGCAAAACGAGTCTCAAAATGAAGACGAATGTGCTTTATTTAATCTAAACCATCAACGAGATCATTCATTCAATCGCCATTGAGCTGCGTTCAATTAAAACGCGACGATCGATTACAGTTTATTGCCAATAGTTGCTATTGGCTCAATAAACATTGTGTGTCAACAGTTGCAATGATTATAGGTTTAAATACAATCGTCGCAGCAGACCTGCGTACTCAGCGAATTTCCATTCGTCTAATGATGTTAATATTTTTTTTTTAATTCTTCCTATGGACACATATTTATTGGAATTTATTTTAATGACAAATTTGTGTACTGCATTATTATTTTTTTATTTTAAATATTTTGATTTAATATTACAAATCTTATATATTAAAAAACTTTTGTGAAACTAATGACACTGACCCGGACCGGTTTACATGTGGGTTATAAGGTGACCAGACGTCTCATTTTGAACAGGACAGTCCCGTTTTTTAGCAATGTGTCCCGTTGTCCCGACGAACTCTCTCGGGACGCCCATTTGTCCCATTTTGGCGTTAATGGTAAGATTCTCCCAGCAACATACGTCGAAAGTCCGCGACATATGAGCATGAGTGCGCTCATGATGCTAAGTTGGATGTATGTCATTATGGTACACCAGATTTGTTTATTACGTTCACGTACAATTCAAATTGGTCAGAAATTCTACAATAATTATTTCCTAGATTGGCCAGGAAATAATTCTGAATCAGGAAATACTGATGGAAATGCATTTAATTACGGCAGAGTGACTATTCTCCCAGCAACATATGACGGAAGTCAGCGACATATGCATGAGTACGCTCAGGATGCTAAGTTGGATGTACGTCATTCTGGTACTCCAGATTTGTCTATTACGTTCGCGTGCAAATCAAATTGGTCATAAATTCTACAAGAATTATTTCCTGCCCAATCTCACATTGACCGCAATATTACCATAAGAGGTTTTAAAAGAAAATTAAGTTACACATGGATTTTATTGCTAAGCATTGCATGTTCGGTGAGACGCATTGTGGGATGTATTCAGTAGAATGGCAAAAACGCGAGTTGCAACACGCACACATCCTTATTTGGTTGGTTGAGAAGATAAAACCGAATGAAATTGATTATGTGATATCAGCTTATATAATGAAGAATATCCATTCGGCTAAAAGTCGGTTCAGTAATTATTGTGTTGCGAAGCATTAACTCACTACGGTTTTGAAATGGCACTCAGCTGACGGTGAAAAAATTAATCAACAACGTAATTGAGGCAACGATTTCGCAAAAAAAACTACAAAGGTGAAGACGTTTTTATTCCACGTATCCAAATAATTCAAAACGATACGCCCTTTGATTTTAAGCGGCAACAATTTCCAGCAGCTTGCATTTGCAATGTCCGAATGAAATGGACAGTCGTTGAATGTTTGTGGAAACAACCTTGAAAATCCATGATTTTCACATGGCCAATTGTATGTCGCTTGTTCCCGTGTAGGAACACTGAAAAAATATTTTTTGCGCCAGAAAACAAAACTAACAATGTTGCATATTAAAAGCGCTTTAGAATAAAAGCTGTGTTGTTGGTGTTACTATTTTGATATTTATTCAAACTAAAACAAATTATTCATAAAGAATACAGGACAACGTCTGTCGGGTCATCTAGTGTCTAAATAAAATGTATAAAATTTTCATTCGGCGTAAAAAAATTTCGGCCAAGAAATTACTTGTTTGGCTTTTTGTTTCGTATCTTACTTGCATGTTCGGCAAATTGAAACCATGCAGAGATCACAACTTTCTGTGAAATTCCTAAATTAAACAGGTGCATTGGTCATTTAAAAATTGAATTTAAATATTGAAAAATAGGCATGCTGATCTTAATCACTGAAATATCCTACGCATTCCAAGTAAAACAAAATAAATGTTCGGCAAATTGAAACCATGCAGAGATCACAACTTTCTGTGAAATTCCTAAATTAAGCAGGTGCATTGGTCATTTAAAAATTGAACTTAAATATTGAAAAATAGGCATGCTGATCGTAATCACTGAAATATCCTACGCATTCCAAGTAAAACAAAATAAATGTTTTTCATTTATAATGTTTCTTTTTTATTTACACCATGAGTAAAGGTATACAACTGAAACTGTGTAACTATTTAAAATCTTGACCATCTGTTTTGCTATAAACAAATGTCAATTGGTAAGTTCACAGGTTTTACAACAGATAGTGGCACTTTCGCTGAAATTTCAAAAGCTTCCTGTACGAAGGCCTTTTATGCAATACTAGTAGACCTGTTGCTCGAAATCGAGCAATTGTTATGTATTGATTTCAAAATAAAAATAATTATTGTTCAGTATTCTAGAACTATTTTATTAACTATATGGTCAAACTTCCTGTTATACTGAAATTTTTTACAAAAGCTTTTTAAAACTAATTTTTTTGTGAATACTCAGTCATCTTTAAGGAGATGTCCATGTTTCGCTGGCCTAAGTAGCGTATGACCCGTCATAATCTCAAACCGAACTAAAATGGTTCAATAAATCTACTTATAATCAATGTTAAGTCTGTTTCTTTTTTCTTTTATTTACCTTTATATTTATATAGAATTTATACATAAGAATTTATTTCTCCTTTTAATATTTTTTTGGAATATAATCATATGTAAATATTAAGATCTTCACACATGTGATTCAAAATAAATGTTTTTAATACTGAATTCTGACGCTAAGTATGTATTAGGATAATAGTTTATTTATTTACATTTTCCATCAACTGAAATGCCTCCAGCTCTACATGCAATGGTTTCAATTCCATTAACATCATATGGCTTTGTTGAAAAACTTTGTTTGCTCCAATCAGCTGCTTTATTTGAAATTTCTATTCCCATGTTAAATCTTATGGACTAATACGAAACTTTAAGGGCGTCTAGGGTTCTTCCCTTTAATCAAACCTTTTTAAATTTTATTTCCTGCAAAACTTCACGCCAAGCTCTTTCCAATGACACCACAAACATGAAAATCGGTTCGGTAGTTTAGGAGGAGTCTTTGTAACAAAAACACTGCTCTTGTATTAAATAAGTAATAGACAATTGTTATGTATTGATTTCAAAATAAAAATAATTATTGTTCAGTATTCTAGAACTATTGTATTAATTATATGGTCAAACTTCCTGTTATACTGAAATTTTTTACAAAAGCTTTTTAAAACTAATTTTTTTGTGAATACTCAGTCATCTTTAAGGAGATGTCCATGCTTTGCTGCCCTAAGTAGCGTATGACCCGTCATAATCTCAAACCGAACTAAAATGGTTCAATAAATCTACTTATAATCAATGTTAAGACTGTTTCTTTTTTCTTTTATTTATCTTTATATTTATATAGAATTTATACATAAGAATTTATTTCTCCTTTTAATATTTTTCTTTGGAATATAATCATATGTAAATATTAAGATCTTCACACATGTGATTCAAAATAAATGTTTTTAATACTGAATTCTGACCCTAAGTATGTATTAGGATAATAGTTTACTTATTTACATTTTCCATCAACTGAAATGCCTCCAGCTCTACATGCAATGGTTTCAATTTCATTAACATCATATGGCTTTGTTGAAAAACTTTGTTTGCTCCAATCAGCTGCTTTATTTGAAATTTCTATTCCCATGTTAAATCTTATGGACTAATACGAAAGTTTAAGGGCGTCTAGGGTTCTTCCCTTTAATCAAACCTTTTTAAATTTTATTTCCTGCAAAACTTCACGCCAAGCTCTTTCCAATGACACCACATACATGAAAATCGGTTCGGTAGTTTAGGAGGAGTCTTTGTAACAAAAACACTGCTCTTGTATTAAATAAGTATAGATTTTCCAAACCAACAAAAGGAACATCTAGAGAATAATAGCTTTAATTTGATACCAAATATGTATGGACAAATTTATTTTTAGGGGTCGATTTGATCTGTACAAAATCCCAGAAATTCTTTTAATAATATAGAAGATAGAAGATAACTTAGCCCGCGCACTTCGTGACTTAAAAACAACTTGGTAAAAAAGGCTTTAGTTTCATGTTGATTATGTATGGAGTTTTGCAGCGCAAAAAACCTTTCAAAGAGGAAGAGTGAGAATTTTTATGATTTTTTTTAATTTTTCAGACCGATTTCTTGTGTCATAGCACTGAAATAATGTTGCCAGTAATTGAACTTCTCGTGGTGGGAAACTTTAAAATAAAAAATACCTTATTACCTTAGACTTTCAACTTCTAAATGGGTAAGAAATTCCTCACAGAATTTGAGAAGTTCATTATATTTTATCTACTTTAAAAGTGTCTACTTAATAAGTTCTACTCTTTAAAATGTCGATGGTGCAGCAATGTTCATTTTGCACAAAAAGAGGGTCAGTTTATATGGATCATCTTTGCTTGGTGCATCTTCATGGCTCTGTTTTACAGTTTTCTTGCTTTGTTTCACATCTTAAATACATGTTTGGTAAATTTATACCCAAGCAAATAACATAACTTTCAATGAAACACCTTCATTAAATAGGAAAGCTGTTATTGGTACATTGAAAAATCGAACAACCTAGACAGGCTAACCGTTAACACTTCAAAATCCTTCGCATTCCATGTACATTTACAAAATACAGGTTTTAGCGTTTTCAAACTTTATTTTTGTAGGTAAATATTTAACTAATATTGTTATTTTAAAACTCTGTTGAACATTTATCAATGTGTTGAAACAGCACATATATCAATGTGTATTCACTGTCAATAGTTTGTTAGAAAATCCCATCTCCAGAGCACCTCCTGTGTTACTTGTGTTCCTTTTTAAGTTCCCTTTAAGAAAATAAATACAGTAAATTTAGATGATTACATACTGATAGTCTTAGTTTCAATAGGGCAAATACTCTTCCTTATTTTCTGTAGTCTTAAAAAACTTAAAAACACATAGTTAGTGGACTAATGTTAACTGACTTTTCCTAGAACTGCATTCTGGGGGATATCTCTGGAACTATTTCAAGTCTTGATCATCTGTTTGGTTACAAACAAATGTGAATTAGAAAAAAATCACAGGTTCTAACACAGATAGGAGAACTTTCGCTGGAATTTTAAAAGCCTTCTGTGTGAAGGCTTTTCATGGGATATTTTCAAAACCCACAAAAGGCACATCTAGAGAGTAATAGCTTTAATTTGACACCAAATATGTGTAGAAAAATTCATTTCTAGGGGTCGATTTGCTCTGGACAAAATCCCAGAAATTCTTTTAATAATATTTATATTAATAGACAAGCATTTTTTCCATAAGGTTTTTGTACTCCTTTTTTCTCAGCCTGTGTGCAGCGTAACAAAAATCTAAGCACACCGATAGAATTGTATTTTCCTGTAGATGTGCAGAATCCCATTGAAATTTATATTAGTCTTTTAGAAATTTAGAAAATTCAATTTAAAATTTCAAAAAAATTAACATTAGCCTTATGAGTTGCTGTTTTGGTGATATTATAACAACCAATGTAAACAAAGTTAGCATCATATGTAGCTGTTATCACATGCTACTTTTCGTAGAGTAAAGATTTGATGTAGAAGCATTAAGCCACAGTTAATTGGGGCATGGAGTGAAAATATAGAAATTGATTGAAATCAGGACTACAGTACTTAGAGAAGATTAGGGATATCATACTCAAATGTGTTCCATTTTACATATATATGGAAAAATAAAGTTTACTTGCTTAAATAAGATTAAGAGATAAAAATTTTCTGATAAAAATGGAAGAAAAAAGTACATTAAGTTAATTTTCTACCATCCAATGTACTAACTGACATGCAACCGGCAGGGCTGGTGACGGGGGGAGGGGCAAATGCACAGGGGGCCCGGATCCACGCGAGATTAGTAAAAATGGGGCCCAGAATCGAGATGAGTAAAAAAAGGCGGGTTTCTCAATTGCACAGGGGCCCGAAAATCCTGTCACCGGGCTTGGCAACCGGAGTATAAAAGGACACATTATATTCAAATTTTGTTTTTATTGGTGAATAGTAGGTAAAATATAGATTACATTTTAGTGATAATAATAGGAAGAGAGGGGAGGAGGGAAAAAGTTCCAAATGGTAGGAAAGAAGGGAGGAGAGATGGTAAGAAGAGAATGAAGGAGAAAAGGAGGGAAAAGTGGAAAGAAGGTCGGAAGTAGAGAGTGAGGAATTAATGGAGGGAGGGAGAGAACTGTGGTAAGGGGTGTACAGGATAAACTGATTTGGTGATTACTTTCCTCTGATTCAATAGTTATTCTTAAAAAATAAACATGAAATCTTAATAAAATAGCCATTATTCTTAATAAAATACTAATTACTAAAAACTATGCCATAAGCCAGAAATGAAGTAAAATAATTAGTCAAGGATTGAGTCTTTCCCTTTTGTTTTTAGGCCCCCAGTTGGGTTATACACCTATTATGTGTTTGCTTGGAAAATATGTACTATATGAAATGTACTTAGAAACGCATTGGTTTATGCGGGGATTATTTATAAAATTAGCTATCCCTATTTGTCACTTTGAAAATTGGTCGAATTTTCGACCACTGGCGATATCTAGTATAGATAGATAGATAGATTGATAGATAGAAGATTCAATTTTCTATGCATGTCTGAAAGATTTCTTTAAATTTTAATGGGATTGAGCACATCTACTGAAAAATACAATTCTATCGGTATGCTTAGATTTTCGCTACGATGCACAGAGACTGAGAAAAAGGGATCACAGAAAATCATGTGGGAAAAATTAAATGCTTGTCTGTTAATATGAAGATCATTTACTAGTGGACAATCGTTGCTCAGCAGCTGTCAAGTAAACAAATAACTGCAACTAAAAACCAATGCACCAGCTGTTTTGCCCTTATATCTATGATTTTGGCCTTAGAAAAAACTTTATAAAAAAACCCATATTTTTTCCTAGAAATTTCTCATAGAGTTCTTTCACTCAAGAATAATGTTGACTTATGTTTGGTTTATCAAAAGTTCCGAGTAATTTGGTAGGCAAGTCAATTTCATACTGCAAACCGTACCTCAAAAGCAGGTTGATTACAAACGAAATGGCAGCGATTTAAATTTTCTATTTATAAAATAATTTCATGATTTTTGATAATGTTTTTCTAAAAATTAATTTCAAATACTTTTTAACACTTTAGGAAAAGTATTCGGCCTAGAGCAGTGTTTCTCAACCGGTGGTACACGTACCACTGGTGGACACGAAGGCATTTTAGGTGGTACGCGAGACATTAAGACGCAGTAAAATACCCCCGTTGCAGCATATCTGGATACTTAGCGAACTTCAAATGCAAAAGAACGTATTTCAATACAACATAGCAATTGACTTGTTTTTGTAAGCTCCATAAAAATAACATGGGGGATGAGTATGCAGGTTTACTGCAAGAGGAATGTTAAAACTCGGGGGGGGGGGGTTTAATTCAGTGTTTAGTAGAAAATTAAGGTCATAACTTATATGACCAATTTCGTCATTTATTACATGAATTAGGCTTATTTAATTGATATAAAAAGACATACAGATAACAATACTTACTCTATTTCTTCATAAATGTCAAGAACAAAGTGATTGTACTTGGAAAGAACAGAGAACTGCTGAGAGACAAAGACTAATAGAAAATCAGAAAAAAATATTAAAATGTGTAATTTGCCCCTAAAATGCGCCCCCTAATGTGTAAAGGTCCCTAAAATGCGTCATCCTACTGTTGTGCGTGAAGACAACCAATTTCAAAAACATAAGTGCTTGGGTGATGAATAAAGTGTGTGTGTGTGTGTGTGTGTGTGTGTGTGTGTGTGTGTGTGTGTTTTGTTCAGTTAGGCCTTTGTTTACTAAGGTTAGATATTTAGATTTCAATTAATTGAAAAGGTTACTATAATTAAAAAAGGTGAGTTCAAAGCTTTGAAATATATTCTAACTGTAGGTGGGTTTTTCATAATGAGAAAAATCATATATTTAATTTCGTAAGGCCATTCTTTGCGTCTAAATAATATAATCTATATAAACAAAATTAGAGTTTTGTCTGTACATTGCTTAGAATTATGAAATTTTCGGTTATTTTTGCGTTTTGAAGGTCAGAGAATCTGAATCAAGCCTTTTTTCAATTTATGTCACGATGTGTGTTGGTAACGCTCAACATCACACTTTAGACCGCTTTTCACGCAAAAACTAGAGTACTGTTATGGCTGAAACTTTTTTCCTGTGTAGTATGCACATATGAGAAGGCTTTAGACGACTTAAAACTAGCGTACGTCTTTTTTAAATTAAATAGCAAGCTTCTAAAAGCCGAGTTTTATTTGATTTCAACCAAGTTTCCCCATAATAATTAAAGGGGATGATGTTTTGTTTACATATTCAGAGTTCCAAGCAGATGGTAGTTACCTTCACTGATGGATTCGTCGTTACAGATGTTGAATGATTTCATTCAGTTTTATGTTTTGGTTTATAATATTTATTTTTTATGTACTATATAAAAGTAGCATTTAATCCATCGTTAGTTTTCGTACATAATCCATTTGCTCATGGAATCTACTCATCAAGTATAAAATGTTTGATATTTTTAGGCAATTTATTAAATCACAAGTACTTTTGAAATCAAACTGCAAAATCCTAAAACACGATTTTATTTTATCTCGACCAAGTTTAAGTTGTGGCAGAATATAAAATAATTGATGAACTTTTTATATCTAAACAGATGTAAAAAGCAAAAAAAAGTAGTATGTCAAATCAGCTGTCAGGAATAGAACATAAAATAAATCACTGACTAGAGATAATTTAAAGACCTTTCTTCCCTGTAACAGCTGTTATTGAAAGAGCTAATTTAAACCATTTATTTTATGTACATCATTAGAAAAAGACTTTGCTTTTGTCTTTTAGCGAATTTCATTGACGGAATTAACGAATTTCCTTAAAGGAATAAACTGTTACCATAGGTCTCATGGCAAGACCTAAGCCCGAGGCCATAATAACTTTTCACTTTGGGGCTCCCAGAAGCAAAAAAACACCATTTGAACGATATTTAAAGCGAAAAACACAGCACATTGTCCCTATTTTATCCTCATGGGAAATAAGAAAAATTCTATATCTCGGTTACTACTCAACACACCTTAATAAAACTTGGTATATGTGGCTTTTATGGTTCAGATTCACATGATATTGTTTTAAAACCACAAAATGTCTGTATGTCTGTTGCAGCAGACCTGCATACTCATTCCCTATGTTATTCTTATGGAAGAAATAAAATAAGGTCTGGAGGTCTGCTGTAACGGGGGTATTTTTTCGTTCAAGATAGACCCTAAAAACCTTAGAACTTTTTTTGACATTAAATCAAGGGAAAATTCTACGTTTTACGTACATATACTTTCATGAAACAGAAAACTTGGTCTGCTGCGACGGGGTATTTATATCCTGCCTAAGTGCCACTCAATACCATACATGCGAGCATATCTGACGATATTGGGCGTAAGCTTTCCTAGGGCAGTGACACACTTGAGGGCTTTGTCGGCGGGGCGCTGAATCTGCCCGCATGTAAAATACAGGGAGGCCAAATAGAAATACCTTCTGCGGGGGGTAGTAATAGAATTACTCCAGTCGCAGCAGACAAGCGGTCTTTGCAGATTCCTGAAAACATCTTTCTGATTAATGAAAGTTTACCTTCTTTACATTTGTCCAATACCACTGACCTATCACTGCACAGCCCAAACCACTTGTCTTACAACCTTGGACCTTTGCATGGACGTTCTTTACGGCGTAAGCATCCGCTAAGAACGTTTTTTTTAATTCAAACTTTTAAGGGGTCTTGGCGAGGTCGAAGTTTATAAGTTCTCCTTAGTAAATGGAATGGATGATCTTTTGTTTAGTTTTCAATGTTCATTCAACAAGCAGATGGTTCAAGCTTCACATACGGATACAGCTGATTTACAATTTTGTTACTTTCATAATGGTTTTATGGTTGTTTTGTTAATTGATTATTTTGATTAGATGTACTATATAATAGTAGTTTATGCAACGATTGTATAATGCATGCCTTTAAGCCACGAGTGAGATGTAAGTTAGAACACGAGCGAAGCGAGTGTTCTAAATATCTCACGAGTGGCTTAAAGGCATAATACAATCGTTGCATACACTATTTTATCTACGACCAACAATATACGACAAAATCTCCCCCGAAAATAAACAAAACTCATGACTTACTAATGATGGAATAGGTCAACTAAAATTTGAGGTTAGGCAAATAAGCAGACTGAGCCATGAATCGTTGTGGAACAATCAGCTGATGGGATAAGTAAACTCAAACATGAATCGTAATGCAACAATCAGCTGATGTGCGAATTGCGTAATTGTTATTATGACACTACTTCCGTCAAATGCCGAGCTCTCATTGGTCTAGAACCAGTACTCTAAAGTGACTCCAGTACTCTAAAGTCGTCATTAGAGTACTGCTTGGTTTTTGGTGTTTTAATGTATATCATTATAATGTTTATTGTAATACCATAATTGGTGCTTATTGCAATGGTCGTAGATAAAAGTTAGATTTAGTTTAGTTAGTTAACTTAAAGTTATCATTCGTTTTTGTACCTTATTTGTGTAATCATAAACTCAGTATGTGGCCCTATATTCATTTAGTCAGCAGGGAGTTACAATTTTTATCGTGAGCGAAGCCACGGGCAACTGCTAGTAATAATATATATTCCTTTATTGCTGTTTGACAATACAAGTATTGTATAGCATGCGTCAAAATATATAAATTGTGGGCGTTTGGCAAGTCGTACAAAGATGGGAGAGGGCTCAAATTAAAGGTCTCTATTCCGTGATGGCGGGAAAAATGCTGAAATTGGATAAACTTCGCCAAAAAAACGAGAGATAACGTAAAATATCTGCCATTAAAAAAACATTGGGATCTAAAAACGTCTGCTTTGTTTACATTAACACATGTGGTGCTGATGCTTGATTCAAATCCATATGTTAGATGTTGACTTACTTAATAAGTGAAACATGATCCCATGTCTACTGACACAAGACTTGAATGCTCAATCTATTAAAATCTTCCTCTCTCTGTTTAGATTTATACTAGAAGAACCCGTGGCTTCGCTCACGATAAAAATTAAACATACACTATCACCCATCAATTATATAGTTTTGCTTTCCCATTTATTTTTCTTGTTGTAAAATCTACTTCTTAAACATATCAAATGTACTTCCATAAAACAAAAACGTTTTTAGACATTTGCTCTTAGTACGCATATGCTACGACGGGGGTATTCTATTCCTGCCTAAAGTGCCTGTCTATATAAAAAATGTGACCATATCCAGCGCCCCACCGACAAAGCCCCAAATGGTGTTGCTGCCCTGGGTAGGGTATTAGGCTCATGCCCAATATCGGCGGTCCTTCTTCTTGCAAGTGCTGTTTGCTTGTATCGGCTGTCCAGTCGATCTTGCTATCAGGTGAAGAGGATTGCGCTCACACACTCAAGGAGCGAATTTACAGAGACTGGCTCACCCAAGACAAACGCCGAGAAGAATTTATGGTCGTTTCTGCTTAACGCACGGTATCTGAGCTTGCCCTGATGATGATCATGGGGCACGATGTAAGGAATGGCACCGTTAGCTTTTTCGACGGCTTTGAATCTGCTCGCATATGTAGCATAGCAAGGCCACACTGTGGGGCCTTGAGCATAGTTACCCTTAATTTGAAATTTATTGCACCCCCGTCGCAGCAGACCTGCGTATTAGAAATCCTATTTCTTTCCTTCATGAAGGCATACGTGTTAGAGGAACCATAGAACATGATTTGAAATTTTATTCACTGTAAAAGATAATTTTCTTAAGGTTTTAGGGTCTACCTTGACAAAAAATTACAATTCCACTCCAGCAATTATTAAAAAGTGCTGTCTTACGTTTTTAGACTCAATATTGAACAAAGAGATTGAATGAGCCGTCCCGGCAATTTTTTTAAAGTGCTGTAGATAAAATTAACTTTACAGTAGCACACTCTTCCTCTTTAAACAGCAGTTTGTTGTCATAACAAAAAAGTCCTTCAAGTGTAAGTGATCAGGGATCACAGAAGTCCTTCAGTAATATCAATTATTTATTTTATTTTATACTACATTCCAGCATTTTATATAGTGTATTGCACTTAAAATATATTCAAAAGTCTTAATTCATTAACCATCTGGCACCAATCTACATCTACATGAAGTAACAAATCTTCATGTAAACAAATACAATTAAATAGCAGAAAGAAATACCATTAATTTACATCACCTATTTTAAATTTTACTTTCACATGTTTTGTTAGTAAACAAATCTAACTCAAATTCTTTGAAAATCTCTGACATGGGTACCTTTAAGCCTTGAAAGTTATCGCGAAATTGAAGGTGTATAAACCTACTCCATGAAATTCTACATGTATCTACCAAGTTTAGTGGCCATCGGTCCAGCGGTGTCTGAGTTTATCAATGATATACATATATATATATATATATATATATATATATATATATACCAACATCCTCTTTTATACTTATAGATTTAATATCATATGCCAAAATATAGATCTTATGCAAGAGTAGACGATATAGGACACATAATACAACCGTCGCAGCAGACCTGCGTACTCAGCGAATTTCCATTCGTCCAAAGATATAATATTTTTTTAATTCTTTATATGGACACATAGGCCCTATTTATTGGAATTTATCTTAATGATGAATTTATGTGTGGTATTATTATTTTTTTTTATTTTACATATTTTTGTTTAATATTACAAATCTTACATATTAAAAAACTTTTCTAAAACTAATGACACTGACCCTGACCGTTACTGGACCGGTTTACATGTGGGTTGTACCAAAACAAATGTTGTTGGTCTTATATGTGCAGTCTTTATTTGTATTTTGAAAGTATATATACTAATTGGGTCAAAAAAATAAACTTTTCTGATGGAGATTTAACATTGGGGAAGAAATGTTAAGTCTGTGACAGCGAGCCTGACCATACTACTGGACCGATTGAAACGCAGGTTGTATACCAAAACAAAAGTTATTAGTCCTATATGTGCGGGTTTTATGTGTATTTAGAAAGTATATGTCAATTGGGTAAAAAATGGAAAATAAATTTTTCTTATGGAGATATAACATGGGGGAAGACTATTAAAGTTTATGACAGCGAGCCTGGCCATCCTAATGAACTGATTCACATGCAGGTTTTACGAAAATAAAGATTATTGATCCTTTATAACTTAAAGCGGTCCAGTATAATAAAGGTTATTTATTGGTCCTTGGCGTTATTGGTGTGCACGTTTTATATGTATTTTGAAAATTTTATGTTAATTAAATATAAAAAAAAAACTTTTCTTAAGGAGATTTTAAGGGAACAAAATTTTAAGCTTATGACAGCGAGCTTGCTGACCATACTAATGGACCGATTTAAAAATAGGTTGTACTAAAACAAAGGTTATCGGTCCTTTACGTGCAGGTTTCATTTGTATTTTGGAAGTATTTATTTTAATTGGGTCATAAATAGAAATAAATTTTTTCTAATGGAGATTTAACATGGGGGAAGACTATTAAAGTTTATGACAGTGTGCCTGGCCATACTACTGGACTGAATCACATTCAGGTTGTACCAAAATAAAGATTGTTTGTCCTATATGTGCAGGTTTTATTTGTATTTTGAAAATGTTATGTTAATTAAATAAAAATAAAAATAAAACTTTTCTTAAGGACTTTTAACATTGGGACAAAATTTTAAGCTTATGACAGTGAACCTGACCATACTACTTGACCGATTTACTCGTGGGTTGGACCAAGGCCCCACTGTAGTGTGGCCTTGGTTGGACCAGTAAAAAGGTTATCTGTCATATATGTACAAAAATTTCTTAGAGTTGATGCAAGTAGTTTGTCTTGGTAACATACTAGAATAAAACTCCCATCCAATAAATGATTAATATTTACAAAAAAGGCACAGCAAGCAAACTTCTTCTTCATACAAATTTAATGATATAACTAAGCAATAATGCCAAAACTTTATTAACATTTTAACATTAATTTTACAATTTTACATTAAATCTTATTAAAAGAATGATTTTGATTCGTTATAAGTCATTTTTCATTCACCATATTCCAAATTTCAAACACAATTTGATATTTAATTGTACTACTTTTAAGCTATCCTTAAGCTATTAACTATTACACTTTGCAGTATAATATACAAATTGACGCTATACCAGCATTCATTGGTGAAATGAACACCAAACTGTATAACTTCCTTGGCTATGAACAAATTATTTACATTTCATTTCCCTTAATGTCTGTCTTTTCTTTAACAAGTCTGATGTCAGCTGAGCAGCTGTTCTATAGTTTCTATTTAATTTGTGTTTGTGTTTGTATGTGTAGGTTATGTTTTTGTGAGTCAATGCTGATAAACTGTTTGCAGACTAATAAAATTGAATTAAATGATTAACGTAAATGTTATTTAAAATATGTATACCCAGAAAAATGTAGCCTTATCAAATGAATAGATGAGATGTAATCATATAGAGGTTATGATTGAAGTGGGTGATTTCTAGATCTCTTAAATCTTTTTATGTTTTTTTTTTTTTTTTTTTAATTGTCCTCCCTTCACATCCCAGGACGCTAGACCTAGCCCGGAACCGTTTTACACATTACTTCAGGCTAGGCCTAGTGGGTCACGGCATTATCACATAGCGAAAATGCCATTGGTGATTGGCGGGATTTGAACCCGGGCCTCCGAGATCGAAAGCCCGCGCTCTAACCACTATGCCAGGCCGCTCCCCAAATCTTTTTATGTTACATTAGCAAACTAAAGTAATAAGGTTTGTAAATTGTTATATTTTTTTAATAAAAACCTACTCAAATATGTTATTAGTAATGGTTTATATTTAGGTTTTTTGAGGAAATCTTACAGTAAGTTTAGGCTAATAAAATAGTAACTTAACATGTTCAGTCTGAAGGCGCGTTTACACTATGTAGCAGAGCTATATGTAGCTCAGCTATATAGCTCTGCTATAAGTTCAAAGTATAGCTATATAGCATGATTTCTCTCAGATATAGCTCATTTTCTGCTATATAGCTATGAAATCATGCTATATAGCTATACTTTGAACTTATAGCAGAACTATATAGCTGAGCTACATATAGCGCTGCTACATAGTGTAAACGCGCCTTGACAGAAGTCAAGCCGTGACCCTGATGTGCGCCACCGGTGGCACACTACAAACTTTCCAAAACTCCGACAAGTACCTATGGTGACGCACTGTTCCCATTTGATTCTTCAATGCATTTTCACAGCGCTTTCGGAGCTTTGCTGGGTTATATTAGGCTGTTAGGTGTGTTCATATTTTAGGGTTGTATAGACACACCTTGGCCACTGATGGCGCTTGTAAAAACTTAAAAAAATAAATAAATGTGATTAAGATGAAGATTAAGGTGATGTAATAACGACAAAAATGGTGGAAGGGCTCGTCAGAAGACCCACTAAGTTGTTTACTCGTACGGAGGTTGCAATAACTAACAGTGAATCGTTTGTCACTTCACCATGTGCCGCGCAATCAGCGAATCATGCGTGTACCACCGCACGTAGGCCCATGGTGATTTCAGTACGCCCACGGACAACGTGTGCCACCGGTAATATACTATCAAAATTTATGAGTTTCTCTAAAATTAGCTACTTTAGGTAGTATTAAAAAAGGTAAAATCAACAGAAATTTTAAAGATTTTATTAAAATTATGACTTAAGTTCGTTTCGCCTTACTGTAGGCCTATATTGCAACGTACTTTTATTCAGTTCAAGAATTCTGACGTTTACCACCACGTCGGGCTGAACTTGTTCAATAGTATCACTTGATTGTATTGAATTAGGCCTATCAAGTTAAATTTTACTTTTCAGACATTACATGGATGTTATTCACCACAAGTAGGCCAAACTTAGTTGGTGAATTTTTCTTAAAATCAAGTGATAGATAAAAATCAGATTTTTAAATTTTAATAAATTAGGCTTCATTGCTTATTTATAACAATTTAAATATAACTACTCAATGAGGAAATGTTTACCAATAATGTAAATCTCCAAGTACTTATATTTAAATGCATCCTTGCTCAATTCGATTACGGTATTTATTTCTAACTTAAAAACTTAAAACTTTTTAACAAATTGAGACGAAATTGTCTTCGAAAACAAAATGTTTTTCATCTAACCGCTGCTACAAGAACTACACTTTTATATCATATTTTAAATTAAATATTGAATAAATATATTGATTAAAAAAATAGATAGTCCAGGTAATGTTAAATTTTCAATCCAAAACATTTGATCACATGTTACAAAAATTAGCACATTCTGGTAGCTGTAGAATTTTGTTAGGCCTCTCTCTTTTTCACTCCTAGTTTTGATGTTTTAACTCCTTCCCTATGTCACAAACAACCGGTTACTCGTGCCAGCCATTGCCCAGAGTGCAGCGGCTGTAATCAACGATCAGTCCCGGGTGCGTTTTGCGTATTTTGGCCAGGTGTAATGCGATCGCTATGAGTTTTATATCCCCGAGTTCATAATTTTTCAAAGAATACAATCTTATTCTTAACTCTACATGAGTAACCAGTTACTCATGCTGCTCTATAGTTATTTATGGAACATTAAATTTAGTTTTTTATTGTTATTATTCCATAACACGAAATATACACATTTTTTAAAATCATTTTGTCATATAAATATGTTATTAGCATTCCTAGTATAATTTACTATTGAATTTGTAAATTTTTATAACCTGTACAATCAAATATGGTGATGGTAACTAGAGTGCAAGAGCTTCACCTTCAGCTGATATATCGCACGGGAAATGTTGGCTTTGCCACATGTAATCTGTTACTCTTAACGCACTGGAATAAAGATCAGGGTATAATTCTACCGCAGCGAAGTAGTTAAAAATATAATCCCTTTTGTAACCCTGTACCATATTTTAGCCTGATAAAAGCAAAAAATGGTCCATTTCAGGGATAAAAATCTTTAGCGTGAAATCACACTACTGGCGAAATCTCTAGTGACGAGTGCCAAACTAATTTCATGAGTGCTCAGTTTCTGGTTCTAAAACATCTGTATGAGCAGTCTCCTTTTAGTATTAAAGTCAATAATTTTGAGGTACAGTTTTTGCATTACATCTGGCTACCTATGGCTGATTTAGCTGTTTGTAAGGCGAGGGGGAAGAGGGGTACTTTTCTGAAATCAATGTTCCATAACCCCACTGCTTGTACAATGTTGTGTTTTACTATTAATTATCATTATGTTGAAAAAAATCATAGTAGCATTATCCAGAGGTAAATTGTGCAAACTGTTGATGGTAAAAATTGCCTGTAATATAAAGAGGGATATGGAAAAATTTAGTTTTCCTATAGGCTGTTGTTAAAGAATATAATATAATAGGCCTCTTGAAATTGCGATCCTCTAAATTATTTAAACTGCTGATTCACTATTTACCTTATATTGGGAATCAGCTGTTTAAGTAATTTTGAGGATCACAAATCATGTTGCCTAGTATCAGGGGTTAATTTCAGCCGGAGCACACCGGAGCGCAGCTTTAGTACTTTTTAAGATACCTGAGTTTTATTAGAAAGAGTTGTATACCTACTTTAAAAGAAATCGTTTTATAAACAGTATTAATAAATTACGTGGCAAGGAAAAAAAAGGTCCGAAGCCGGTCTGGTGAACTGAGAAATATTTGAGCGTGCGCTTCAGTGTGCTCCGGTATCTTAAATAAAACGATTTCTTTTAAAGTAGGTATACAACTCTTTCTAATTTGGGAATTACCTAAGTCAACTTTACAACTCTATTTTCCTTTACATAGTTCGAAACCTAGCTAACGCAAAAATGAACATCGCCTAAATGTTACACAGTGGTCATAAACGTTAAATAAAAAAGGCACCAAATTTAATCACAATTTTTAACATTTTCTGGGGGAGGGCCCCTGGACCACCCTATGCTGGGGGGGGGGGGGTTCCATAAAAATCCACCCGGTGTGCCATAGCTCCGGTACTTTTTTCTTTAGAAATTAAGCCCTGCCTAGTATAGTTGTCTCTGAATGTAATCGGGGCTCTTAGTGCATCAGGGACAATCAACTATGCCTAAATGGATGTGTTTGAATAATCAAAATTAGGCTACATTAATTTAGTTTAAAGTCGCTACTCGAGTAGCAGGGTATTATCTGTGAGCATACTTAATATGTGTAATAAAAAATATTGTTTTGAATATGTTGTAAAATTAATGGACTAAAAAAGTATATTTAATCATTCATGACCTTTATAGATGAGGATAATTAACAAAGGGATTACATTGGTAAATGTAAATTATATTTTAACCTATTCTTTTGCTACTGCATTTTAAAATACTTATTTTTAGCGAATTTCCCCTATAGGGAAGAGGCTATTACCGTAGGTCTCATGGTAAGACCTAAGCCCGAGACCATGATAACTTTTCGTTTTGGGGCCCCCAGAAGCAAAAAACACCATTCGTTCAAATTTCTAGATATATATATATATGTGTGTGTGTGTCTGTAAGCACGATAGCGCTCGCAAAAATGGTCCAATCGGAATGAAATTTGGCACAGGCGTGTAAAGTAGTAATTATTCGGATGAGTTCGTGAACCAGCCCGATCGGACCATCGGAAGGGGGGGGGGGGTAAAGGGGGATAAACCCCCTCAAAAATAGGTTTTTTGAGTTTTTTACATAGAAAAATAAAATTTATCGAATTTTTGTTGGCACCATAGAATTCAGCTCAAAAAAACAAACAATTTAGTATAGTGAATCACTGCTCTATGTCCATTGGTTACCGAGATATTGAAAGTGGTAAACACAGTACGTTGTCCCAATGTTAACCTTATGGGAAATAAGTAAAATTCTATATCTTGGTTATTTCTCAACATATCTTGATAAAACTTGGTAAATAGCTTCTTCTAGTTCAGATGTACTAATTATTGAATCAAAACCATCCAGTTTTAATATACCTGTAGCAGCAAACCTGCATACTCATTCCCCATGTTATTCTTATGGAGCTAACCAAATCATGTCAAATCTCGCTATGTTGGATTGAAATACGTTGTTTTGCATTTGAAATTCGCTGAGTATGCAGGTCTGCTGCAACGGGGGTATTTTAATATAGTATATACGTCCTACTAAATCTTGATCAATGAACTCGTGGGTATTCAAAATAAACACAACTGGAATATTCACCTGACAATTTAAATTTAATCATATGTTCAGAGTTGTGTTTAAAAAGTCTCCTTAAATCAGGTTAATCTTAAGTTTTGGAGGGTAAAATTATAAATAATACTGGACAACGTACTGTGTTTAGCACATCCAATACCCGAGCAACGGATTGACGTAAAATAATAATTCAAAATGCAAAATTGTTTATTTTTTTAAGCTGAATTTAATTTTAACCATTAAATTTACATAAAATTATTAAAAATATGTTAAATCTTGAAAATAAATTTTATTTTGCCAAAAAAAACCTTTTTATAATAAACCTATTGTGCTGGTTTTCGAACTCAAAGTCATGAATGTCTCTTTACACGTTTGTTCCAAATTTCATCACGATCGGGCCTTTTTTACTAAAGTTATCGCGCCTACGGACAGGTATATATATATATATATATACATACATATTTATGAAAATGAACGAACGTTGTTTTTGGGGTCTAGGGACCTCAAAATGAAAAAATAACATGGTCTCCGGGTTAAGTCTCACCATGCCGCCTACGGTAATAGCTACTTCCCTATAGGGAAAATTCGCTAAAAAACAGGTATCAAAACAAACATGGTATAATCAAAACAAACAATATTTTAAGCCATTAATTTTATGCTTTTTTATAGGACACATAAACATAGTGTGGCAGTAATCTTAATTTGATCCAAGATCTCACCCTTAACCGGTCATTCACTGATACGCTCATCCTACCTAGAGAACTCAAATAGGTGTCAAACTAGGGGGCCCATGTACAAATTGCGCAATTTAATATTATTTCTCTTTGTGAGAAACTCAACTAAAGTTAAAATAAATTGTATGGCTTTAAACTCAAACTAATCAAATTAACTTAATTAATCAAATTTACCTTTTTAATCGAAATAAGAGTCACACCTAAATAAACAAAAGCCTAACGGAACAAAAAACACACACATTATTATTCACCCAAGCACAATGTATTTGAATTTTGTTGTCTCCTCGCACTACAGTAGGATAACGGAGGTTTTTCCAAGGGCCCATGTTCAAATTACGCATTTTATTATTTTTCCTGATTTTAGCGAATTTCCCCCTATAGGGAAGTAGCTATTACCGTAGGCGGCATGGTAAGACTTAAGCACGGGACCACCGTAACTTTTCATTTTGATGTCCCCAGACCCCAAAAACACCGTTCGTTCATTTTCATATATATATATATATATATATATATATATATATATATATACCTGTCCGTAGGCGCGATAACTTTTGTTAAAAAGGTCCGATCACGATGAAATTTGGTACATACGTCGAGAGTGACATTTATTACTTCGAGTTCGAAAACCAGCGCGATAAGTAAACTCTAAGAAGGGTTTTTTGACAAAATAAAATCTATTTTTAGGATTTAATATCTTTATATTAATTTTTTGTAAATTTAAGTGTCAAAATTGAATTCTGCTTAAAAAAATAAACAATATAGCATTTTGAATGATTACTCTACATCAATCGGTTACTGAGATATTGGATCTGCTAAATGCAGTACATTGTCCCCTGAAGGGACAAGAACTATCCAAATTCTGGTATAAATACCTACATTTTTCATTGAATTCCCCAAAAATGGGATTAAAAAAATTATATTACAAACCATATGATTGAATTTAATTTGTTCATGTGATGATTGATTTGTTTTTATTCCTTGGATCTGAGTAGATTGATAACATGTTTCCTAACTTTTATGTACTATAACAAGTATACATTTATTAAAAATTATTAGAATATGAATAATTGTTGAGAAATAAGGACATGAATGATGAAATTTACTTATTTAAATTAATATTTAAACAAAATTAAATATTCAAAACAACAACTTCCCTAACTAATGTAGAATATGCCCACATATAAAAAATAAATCCTTTAAAAATTAACTGAGTATGCAAATTTGCTGCAACAAGCTTTTTTAAATTTTAAGATGAATCATATGTTTGTATTTAATTTGTTTATATGATTATTTTATTTGTTTTGATTTTGACTGATTTTAGATATTGATTGTATGTTTGCTTACATTTTTATACTATAACAAGAATACACTTTTATAAAAAATTATTAGACTAATAATTATAAGAATAACAAAAAGCGTATTATTGGAGTGGATACCGAAGTGATTCCCATAATTATTTACTTTATGTCGTAAGCTCTTCAATTATTATATAATATACTTTTTGCAATAATTACATGAGGTGTCTGAAAAATTTTCTCTTACATAAATTAAATAAGCTCCCATATAAAAAATAATTCTTTAGAAATTCGCTGAGTACGCAGGTTTGCTGCGACGGGGGTATTTAAATGTTCTTTGTCTCTCAGCACTTCTCCGTTCATGCCGATGGTTATGCATATTTCCCCTAATCTCGTCGACTCGTTTTTCTCTATACCTTCTTCTTCTTTCTGTTTTAGGGTTCAATTTACAATATACTTATAATCTATCGATCGTGGATCACAACACAAATAAACGGTATCAGGAAACTGACACATACTTTCTCCCTTCAAGTCATTTAAAACCAGAAAACATATATAGTGTAATAAAACAAATTAACAATAATTAACACACAAATATATACCAAATTTTATCGAAATCGGTAAGTAAATAGCGGAGATATCTTTTTTCGAATATTTGCCATAAGAATAACATTGGACAACGTACTGCATTTACCGCCAAACTAAAATATCAATTATCTTTGCAACCAGTTGACGTAGACTAATGATTCAAGATACTAGATTATTTAGTTTTTCAAGCCAAATTTAATGGTTGCAAGTATATTTTCTTTAAAAGTTACAGTTTTTGTGAAATTTGAAAATATGAATTTTTTAATACTAAACCCCTATAACTTCTGAACCTGAATTTTTACAGACATGCGGGTGGTGTCATTTTGTTTGTTATCCTAAGCACAAAAAAACCATGAAATTTTTATCAAAATCGTTTGAGCCGTTTTTGAGAAATTTTGATTTTTAACATTTTTTATGGGTTTTTATGGGGTAAATGGCCTTAAAAATCAAATATTAAAAAAAATAAAAAATACACTTGGAGATACCACGGCTTTATACTGCATGCCAAATTTCATGAAAATCGGACCACTGGTGTCGTCTCTAGTTTTGTTTACATACACACACACACACACACACACACACACACACACACACACACACACACACACACACACACACACACACACACACACACACACACACACACGCACACACACACACAGACAGACAGACAGACCGACAGACAGACCGACAGAAACCAGGCCGAAAACCACTTTTCTGAATTCAGGAAGCACTAAAACGAATATAATATCCACTAACAATTCAAACTCTGTCTGTCTGTGTGTGTGTGTGTGTGTGTGTGTGTGTGTGTGTGTGTGTGCGTGTGTGTGTGTGCGTGTATGTGTGTGTGTGTGTGTGTGTGTGTGTGTGTGTGTGTGTGTGTGTGTGTGTGTGTGTGTGTGTGTGTGTGTGTGTGTGTGTGTGTGTGTGTGTGTGTGTGTGTGTGTGTGTGTGTGTGTGTGTATGTGTGTGTGTGTGTGTGTGTGTGTGTGTGTGTGTGTGTGTGTGTGTGTGTGTGTGTGTGTGTGTGTGTGTGGATGGAAACAAAGCTAGAGACGACACCAGTGGTCCGATTTTCATTAAATTTGGCATGTAGGTATATAGCCGTGGTATCTCCAGGTGTATTTTTTATTTTTTGAATTTTTGATTTTTAAGGGTATTTACCCCATAAAAAATGACTAAAATCCAAATTTCTCAAAAACGGCTCTAACGATTTTGATCAAAATTTCATGGTTTTTAGTGCTTAAGATGACAAACAAAATGACACCACCCGCATGTCTGTAAAAATTCAGGTTCAGAGGTTATGGGGGTTTAAGTGTTATAAAATTCATATTCTTCAAATTTCACAAAATCTGTAACTTGTAAAGAAAATACGCTTGCAACCATTAAATTTGACTTGGAAAACTAAATAATCCAGTATTTTGAATCATTAGTTTATGTCAACTGGTTGCGGAGATAATTGATATTTTAGTTCGCCGGTAAATGCAGTACGCTGTCCTATGTTATTGTTATGGCAAATATTTAAAAACCGATATCTCCGTTATTTACTAACCGATTTAGATAAAATTTGGTATTTGTGTGATAATTGATTGAAAATTTTATTCATTTCATTATATGTTTTCAGCATTTAAATTAATTGAAGGGATGTGTCAATTAATTTGTATGTGTCAGTTTCCTGATACCATTTATTTCAGTCTGCATAGATCAATGACTCTAAGGGAAATCATTTAAAATAAATCTTGAATGTTTTTGGTATTAAAAACCTGTAAACATTTAAAGTGAGTGTTCTGCTTACTTTTCGTCATTTCCGACACAGCACTAGTTCGGACGATGCTGCTGGTTGTGTCGTGGCAGAGGGGACTCCGGCCAGTTGCATAATGTGGCCTTGCCTTACTCTAAACGGCGTTTCAATAACCCGTCAAATAGTAAAACACCCTTCAAATAAAACATAAAAAAGACGACAGTAACGTTTTATTGTTTTTTTTTCAATTTTGTGTAGTCTGTCTCACTCGGCAATCAGTGCACCTCACTGATACTTATTGATAGTTTGGATCAGATTCTCTTTCGTCTGAAAAAATACCAAACAGTATTAAATTGTGTCAACTAGTAACTAGAGAACTTGAGATTTTAGGAAAAATCTACACGTACTATATATATATATATATATATATATATATTATTTTAGTTAACATTATTAAGTTAAGAAACAAAGTACCCTTTTTTGAAATATTTTTTTTTTAATATTTATTTATTTTTATTTAATTTATATTTATTTATATATATTTAAAATTGACGCCATTCATGTACAACATATGTGCTATTTTGAATAAAGAATGTTTGACTATTGACTATTGACTATTGACTATATTTATTTATTTATTTATTTATTTATTTGTTTATTTATTTTAAGATAAATTAGGCAGTTATTAGCTATTTTAAGTATGTCTTTCTATTAAACTTTGATCGTTTTTCTCATTCAGCGAACAGCTTTGAGCATATCCATCAACGATTAAATTTTATGAATAATTACTGGCCACAAGGGTTTGCACTCTGGCTCCGTAAACTGTGGTATGGTGTTTAATGTTTGACAATATGGTGTTTAATGTTTAATTTTGAACACTATAGCTTCAATCGAAATGTACTATGATATTTATATTTAGACGAAAATAAAACTATTGAGGTTTATTTAACCTAATATTATTGTTTTGTGAAGCATTTAATTTGGTTGGTCTAGTAGGTTATTCAAAGCCGAGTCCAAGGTCATTTAAAATCTCCTTTCAAAACCGTATAGTCATTTACTTGTGTTTTAAAATAATTTTCCCTTTTCTGTGATTTCTAATAAACAAATAATTCAAGAACATCTAAAATAAGTTCCCTTATCAAGATTATTGTTATTATTTGAATAATAGTAAAAACTCACCTCACAAATGATTTGCGTGACCTCGTCCAGGAGCTCCTGATTATGATCCTGAAATGAGCGCAAATAATAGTAAATTATTAGATACAGATACAATTTGTAAGTTTGAAAATTATTTCTATACCACAAGGGCTCGTATTGTGTATATTTGTTTACTGATAACTGCATTAATTTTCTACTCCATATTGTATCCGTTGATCCTGCAGTTCAAGGTTTAGTCGACCAATTTTTTGGACATAAGAGAGTGTCGGTCATCTCCTTATCTCAGCTTACCTATATATGTTAGTAAGGAATGTACAATTACACTATTGTTGCGTATGGTTAAATATAATATAAAACTATATGATATTAAAGCATGATATCATACTTTTCCTTTCTCCCCCTATACATAGTATATGGAGAAAGTATTGTTTTCGTCAAAATTTTCGAATTTGAGTTGTTAGTGAATATATTCGTTTTAGTGCTCCCTGAATCCAAAAAAGTGGTTTTCACCACACTACGACGAAATCACCTGTTTTACAAACGTCAAACGCGGACCGAAACACACCGTTTGCTGCCACAGGACCGAAAACGTTGGGGGCCCTAGGGCCGATTTCAGCTGATAGTTTATTTGCTTGAAACAACGTCAGAACATCGATCATCACAAAATTATACGGCATTCAAGACAGGATAGTTGCGATCATATGATTGTCATAGCTGTGTTTTGTTTTCAAGTGAGTCAAATAATAATCAGTTTTTTTTTATTATTTAGGGTATATTTCATTGTGTAGTGTGGTGAAAAATAGCGTTCGCACCTCGGCCGAAAGGGTTTTGCAGGCTCGAGATCATGTTTCAAATTCGAGACGAAGTCGAGAATTTGAAATGATCGAGAGCCTACAAAATCTCATTTTCGGCCCTTGTTGCGAAATATACTATTTTGGCGTTTTGTCTGTCTTTCTGTGTGTGTGTGTGTGTGTGTGTGTGTGTGTGTGTGTGTGTGTGTGTGTGTGTGTGTGCGTGTGTGCGTGTGTGTGTGTGTGTGTGTGTGTGTGTGTGTGTGTGTGTGTGTGTGTGTGTGTGTGTGTGTGTGTGTGTGTGTGTGTGTGTGTGACGACGACACCAGTGGTCCGATTTTCATGAAATTTGGCATGTAGGTAAAAAGCCGTGGTATCTCCAAGCGTACTTAGAATTTTTTTGAATTTTTGATTTGTAAGGGTATTTACCCCATAAAAACATATAAAAAATGACAAAAATCCAAATTTCTCAATAACGGCTCTAACGATTTTGATAAAAATTTCATGGTTTTTAGTGCTTAGGATGACAAATAAAATGACACCACCCACATGTCTTTAAAAATTCAGGTTTAGAAGTTATGGGGGTTTAAGTGAAAAAATATTCATATTTTTCAAATTTCACAAAAACCGTAACTTTTAAAAAAATATACTTGCAACCATTAAATTTGGCTTGAAAAATCTAATAATTGATAAAAAGACTCGATTTACTGTTCACTATTGTTTTACTGTGCATATATAAAACCCCTCGTGGCGGCCCTGCGCAGGTGCATAAATATGGGAAACAACTCCATGTTTCCCGATGTTAGAAATCGCAATGCGGGAATCGCAGTACATACATGGGGCTGCTTGTTCATTCCCCCCTTCTCTTCTTCTTAAATGGAATGTTACAGGTTAGCGAGTAAATAGTCTGTTGGTTTATGCCTTATGATTCAAGAATAATAGTATCTAAGAAATACCCTGCACTTTGCCATAACAAATAAATAGACTTTGACACTACATCTCTCGCGATGTAACCTTTTTTATACAGTTCCCTCAAGTTCGTCGCATCAAGATTATACTGTAATTTTTATCATGAGAGAAGCCACGGGTAACTGCTGGTGATATATGAAAATAGTCGAGTTACTTGTGACTTCAGTCTGGTGTTGTCTTGATAAGTCTGTACCTGGTGGGGTCTCCCGCTCCTGGTAACTTGAGGTGATCCGCCCGGGTATATGTATGTGGTGTGACCCGGTGCGCTCGCACTCCGCGCCCCATCCTGTAGGAACATAACGTCTGAGTTTACGTGTACTTAAGTCGACAATTATGGCAGTTCCAATTACATAAACTGTTTCTGTCATTGGTTTCCATCTATGGCTCCTAGCCTGTTTAAACGTTGCCTTTTAATTGAATACCGTATAAATTAAACGAGAATTTACGTTTGGTTTTCACTTCAGGTAGCATTAAACAATGTCCCTGGGTTCTTTTTCATTTCGTTATAATTCCTCAACCAACAAGGTAACTCATAGAGCTCATATTTACTTTTAATTTTAAATCATTCTTTTATATGTCTTTAAGACTAATACAAATGTTCTGTGGATGGAATATGTACATGTACAGGAAAAATAATTACAGGTATAGCAGGACTTGGTTGTGAAATACAATTTTATCGATTACCATGTTACAATTTTTTATTTTACCACCTCTTTCAAGTATTCTTCACTTCAAATTGTTTTATAAATAAACTGTTTGACAATCAGATCAGTTCATTTTGTTACCTTCCTTTAAGAACATGTTAGTTTCGATTAATCCCGTAATAGTTTACACATTAACGATGTGTAGCCAAATAATTTAGACATTGAAGAAACCATGAGCCCATTTTTTTGGGTGATTCACTTAAAACGTCATGCAGCTTATCTAGATGTCACAATATCAGAGTGTACAAGCTAGTTAAGAACTAGGCACGAGGCAACATCTTACTTGAGGACTCCTGGTCTTGCCAGGGCTGCTCCTGGTTGTGCCGGGGCTCTGGTGCGCCAATTCCTAGAAGAGAGAGAGAAAAAGACTAATATTAAAGACTGGTCCATCTTAATAAGCAGGCGTATCAACATATTGTACGTAACATAGCTTGTACATACATCCGTCTTGATTATTTATATGTTTATATGTAAATAGACAATTTACAGTTTTAAATTTTCTAACTATCCTCTTACCTTACATAGTCTAAATGGGCGTTTTATTAAAAGGATTATGAACAATCAAAGTATATACAGAAAATCATGAGTTGAATGTCTGCAAAACAATCCCTCTTTTTTAAAAATACATCAAATCAAAACTACAGTTATGTCATTTTAGTTGTTTTATTAAATTTAAAAATTCCTATTAAAACCGGTCTTTTCCTAAAAGCGAGATTTATATTTCAACACGTCTTCATGCCTTAACCATAGACAAATATACTTTTTATTCGTACGTTTTATGTACATTAGCTAGGTTAACTTATATTCTTCCTTTCCCCTCACATTAGGTTAGTATAAATTGCACTTAGGAAAAAAATCCCTGGAAAAATCAATTATAAAAGCGGTACTCACTTAAGATTAATACTTAGGGTTTTGCGGATTTATAATTTTAAAAACATTCGAAATTCTTGCTAATTTTTGTATACACTTTGAAAAAATAGTAAACTAAGGCACTTAATTCATTTTCTATTCGACTGACAAAGATTGTCACTTAGTTTAAAACTTGTCACCTAAACACAAAAACGATGGCAATTGCATGCAGAAATCTTTGGTTTAATCACTGGCACCAAAACGGAAAACACTGAACTAAGATAGAATTTAATTGTATTTTCAAAAGAAAATGGAATCAAAGTTTTAACAGTCTTTTTTCATTTTAATTTTCCTCCATTGTAACCGTCTAAATTCCCTATACATTTGCCCGGTCAGCGAAAGCTTTCAAAAGTAGTAGTTGAGCGAATCTTAAAAGCAGGCCATAGGCAAAATACTATCGATGATTGCTGTAGCACAACGTTATTCTATGTGACCGCATATTTTCATTGGATTCCGAACATCCGGAGGATTGTAACTAAACGTAGTATTTAATCATTATCGGTTTAGAGCCCTCAGTGTCCTGTGCGTGCTAACAAGCCTCTTCCATCTGCTTACTCCCATATTCCTCAACCTGCGTAGCTGAAACTCTTTGAACGTAAAGCAGTAAGTTGTGAAGGTCGCAAACTGTGCCTAGTAGTGTCTATCAGCGGGAACATAATAAAATAGAGAAGACAAGCGCTTTTAACCAATGCATTACAAGTGGGGCCAAGTCCGCCATCTTGGACCGATCAACATCCTGAAATATCCGGTGCGCGAGTATTTCCGGTGCGCTCTGTCCGTGGTCAAGTCCCGCCACAAATACACGGTCATTATAGTTGAAGAATATTTTTGAAATGTTGCATTATTATAGTAAATAATCTGAGGATTGCGATGGTAATAGTTAAAAATTAATAATAATTGTATTAAACGGCTTACAAATCTATATTATATACGACCGCATGTGTAACTCACTCACTCACTCACTCACGTATACAAATTCAAACCATACTTCCCGATGAGCTAGAAACATGAAATTTGGCACGAATATTACTTTGGTGGCCAAGCCACAGGAAAAATTGTCAAAACAAAACATTTCCACCCCCAACCCCTAAAAGGGGGGGAAGACTTGAATTTATAAAAACGTACTTTTCGTTTTCGGGCTCTAGCGGCTAAACTAGAGGTACTATCGAAAAACGGACTGCACCACGTGCCACGGATTTTTCATGATCTACAACTTTGGTCCTGTGACTTTTTGCCCTATCTCGTCTCCTTCACCCTTAGGTAGCTCTAGAACTTTTAATTTTCAAAGATTTCTCCGGGTTTTTAAGTCCCAGTAGATTTAATATTATACGTAGAGGGCTGAAGTTTGGCATAAATCATCTCTACATCATATATGTTAAAAGTTGTTAGTAATATAACTAGTTTCTGACATTAAAATGCATATAAAGTTAAAAAACCTTCAAAATTCGCCAAATATCAGCGATTTTCTAGAGGTATTTCATTCCAGCTCAAACCATACTTCCCGATGAGCTAGAAACTTGAATTTTAGCACGAATATTTCTTGGAGGGTCAGCATCTAGTGAAAACTATTAAAACTCATAATTTTTTTATTTAAACCCCCCAAAAAAATTACAAAAATCGCTAACAAAAGCTATTTTTAAAGCAGAGGTTTTTGAGCTCTAGTGGCCAAACGGATGGCCCTATCGAAAAACGGACTGCTGAGTGCCCCGCGGATTTTTCACGATCTACAACATTGGTCCTGTGACTTTTTGCCCTATCTCGCCTCCTTCACCCTTAGGTTGCTCTAGAACTTTCAATTTTCTAAGATTACCCCGACGTTTTTCAGCTCCAGTAGATTTATTATTATACATAGAGGGCTGGAATTTTGTTCAAATCATCTCTACAGCGTAAATGTTACAAACCGCAAATAATATAACTTTTATTGGTGTTGAAATGCATATAAACTTGAAAAAATCTTCGGAATTCGCCAAATTCCAGCAATTTTCTCGAGGTAATGTATTTCGTATAACCCTGATACACTACCTAGACTCCTGATAATTTGCAATCAGTATGTATATGACTTGATTTTGTGCCCTGTCTCGTGTCTTTCGCCCTCAGATAGCTCTAAACCCTTTCAACCCCGAAACCGACCAATAAACGTAACAAATTAAGCATTTTTCATATGTTTGGCAATATTATTTTTAAATAAATAATTTGGCTTACGCCTTGAGCCCACCAACCCTCACTTCTTTCAAATAATTGTCCCCTAAAGCCATAAAACCCCTACCACCAATATCTCTTGACCCCTTGAACAAACCCAAAATACCTTGTGCTGAGGATTTGTAAACAATTAATTTAATTTTCACCTGTATTTTTTAAGAAATAAGTTTACCTCAACCCGAGACCCTCCTACCCTTTCCCAACAAAAAAGCCCAAACCCCTCCATCATAAATCCCTCCACTAAATACTCCCCTCTCCCCCACCAACTGCCCCCCCAAACGATAAATGTTGCTAGGATTTGTAAAGGCTTAATTCATATTGTGACTTTTCATTACACAAATTACAACTCCTTTCACTACAACTCCTTCATTTTTTCCTAACCTTCATGTCTTACCAACACTTTCCCCTTATAAGCCAACTAACCTCCCACATAAAACCCCCCAAAACCAACTACGTCCCAAAACCAACTACGTCCCAAAACTACTAATATCTTGTACAGAGTAGTTGTAGACTGTTTAATTAATTTTGTCTAGATTTTTATACCCAAACCCCCCCCCCTGAATACGACCGGAGATACCAGGTATGGTGACTTTGTACGTAAACAAATAAATTAATATTTCTATGTGACTTTACAATATTAAAATTCCTCTCCAAAGAACTCACAGTAGGGGGCCTGGGGGCGGAGCCCCCAGCGAGCCGAAGGCGAGTCTAATATATATACAGCCGGATGTGTAACTCATCTATAGATACAAATTCTAAAGTACTTCCAGATAAGCTAGAGACTTGAAATTTGGCACGGATATTCCTTCGGTGGTCAAACCCCAGGGAAAATTATCAAAACGAAACATTTCCACCCCCGACCCCCCCAAAGGGGGGGAAGAGGGGGGAAAAATTGAAGTTCGAAAAAAGTACTTTTCGTTTTTGGGCTGTAGCGGCTAAACTAGAGGTCCTATTGAAAAACAGACTGCACCACGTGTCACGGATTTTTCACGATCTACAACTTTGGTTCTATGACTTTTTGCTCTATCTCGTCTCCTTCACCCTTAGATAGCGCTAGAAATTTTAATTTTCGAAATTTTCCTCAGGTTTTTCAGTTTCAGTAGATTTAATATTATATGTAGAGGGCTGCAAATTGGCATAAATCATCTCTGCAACATATATGTTACAATTCACAAATAATATAACTAGTTTGCAATGTTAAAATGCCAATAAATTTAAAAGAATCTTCAAAATTCGCCAAATGTCAGCGATTTCCCCAGGTTTTTTAGCTCCAGTATATTTAATATTCTACGTAGAGGGCTGAAAATTGGCATACATCATCTCTACAACATATATAATACAAATCACGAATAATATAACTAGTTTGTAACATGAAAATGCCAATAGATTTAAAATAATCTTCAAAATTCGCCAAATGTCAGAGATTTCCCCAGGTTTTTTAACTACAGTATATTTAATATTATACGTAGAGGGCTGAAAATCGGCATACATCATCTCTACAACATATATGTTACAAATCACGAATAATGTAACTAGTTTGTAACATTAAAATGCCTATAGATTTAAAAGAATCTTCAAAATTCGCCAAATGTCAGCGATTTCCTCAGGTTTTTCAATTCCAGTAGATTTAAAATTAGACGTAGAGGACTGAAAATTGGCATACATCATCTCTACAGCATATTTGTTACTAATCACGAATAGTATAACTAGTTTGTAATATTAAAATGCCTATAAATTTAAAAGAATCTTCCAAATTCGCCAAATGTCAGCGATTTTCTCGAAAATCATCATCGAAATTATGTCACGCACGGTTTATGTTCTAAAAATGATTACGTGTACTAATTTTAAGAAAGAAATATTAAAAACCTTAGCCATAGATATAAAACAATATATTTAATATGGTATCTTTATACAATTTTCAGAAAAAAATTGCTGATAACAGATTTTAATATAGGTTCTCGCTGGTGGTAATGTCACAAGTTTCAATGACACCGTCTCTTCTTCTAACTATTGTTATAACTGGCGATTTTTCTCAATTCGTTCATTTGTGTGACATCAAACTGTAATATGTTGATTTTTAAGTTTAATTGGATTTAATTTGATTATTATTATTATTGAAATAGCTCTCTTATAAGTCTTACTAATTCAGAAGGGAGGGCCAGAAAATTCCTAACACTAGCCTGATCGGACCATCGGATGGCGGGGTTAGGAGGGAATAGATAAACCCCTTAAAAATGGGTTTTTTAGATCTTTTACATAGAATAATAAAAATAATCAAATCCTGGGTTGGACCATTGGATTTAAATTTAAAAAGGTACTGTGAATAAATTTTCTCTGTCCACTGGTTGCCGAGATATGGATCCATGGTAAATACTGTACTTTATCTCAATGTTTTTCTACTCCTAAATTAGTCCTCTAAAATTGAACTTGCATTAAGTTCTAAATTTTCCTCGTGGTTTTAAATTTGTTTGCCAATTTATTATTCAAATGAGAGACCCAATTTTTGACAAGCATTAATTAGTGACTCTACCCACGTTTATCTGAAGTCATTTGTCACTATCAACCCATACATAGAACTAATAAATGAAGCATATTAAGCATTTTAAAAATCATGGGAATGGTTATTTCTCAACAAAAAAATTTCCCTTTACCCTCTAGCCCCACCAACCGTCTCCTCCCTAAAATAACTAACAACTAACACGGCTAAACCCTTTTCAACCAAATTACCTTCCCCACAACTGAATCAAATTAAGCATTTTTAATATTTTTGGCAACTTTTTAACACATATAGTACATTACCCTCACCCTCCGCTCCGAACCAACCAGTTCTTCCACGTACAATGTAAAACCCTACCCCTCCACCCCCAACAGCCCCCCCGCCAAACACTTACTACGATACAATTTTCCCGAGGATTTGTAGGGATTATTCTTAATTTGACTTGTTGGTAAGCGTCACCTCCCACGTTTATCGGTCTTTTTTTTTCTTACCCCTATCAAGTCCTAAATCCGACCAGTAAATGAAGCAAAGTAAGCATTTTTTAATTGTATGACAATGTTATTTTCAAACAAATACTCTTGCCTCATCCCTGGCCCGCGATTCTCAGAGGACACAGGTTAATCGTACGTTATTCGCCAATTTTACCCTGTTGTGGGCAGGGTATGGGGTTTTGTGATATCTTACATTGATAAATGAAATTATCAAATCTTGGGTTGGACCATTGGATCTAGATTAAAAAAGGTACTGTGAATAATTTTTCTCTGTCCACTGGTTGCCGAGGTATAGATTATGGTAAATACAGTACTCTGCCTCAATGTTTTTTACTCCTAAATTAGTCCTCTAAAATTGAACTTGCATTAAATTTTTAATTTTCCTCGTGGTTTTTAATTTTTTTGTTAATTTATTATTCAAATGAGAGACCCAATTTTTGAGAAGGATTAATCAGTGACTCCACCCACGTTTACCTGAAGTCATTTGTCATTTCTAACGCCTATCAATCCATACATACAACTAATAAATGAAGCAAATTAAGCATTTTCAAAATGATGGGAATTGTTATTTCTCAACAAAAAATATTATCTCACCCTCTAGCCCCACAAAAACGTCTCTTCCCTATAATAACTAACAGCTAACAAGGCTAAACCCCCCCATAAGTACGGAAATTGGGGGAAAAATTTAATTTCGATAAAAGTACATACTTTACGTTTTTGACCTGTAGCGGCTAAATTAAAGGGCTTAATGAAGACAATGATCATGCTACAGTTAAAATTAAATTTACTACCATTTTGTTCATTATGTATTTTGCTCTATCTCAGCTCCTTCACCCCCTAATTGGCCTCTAAAATAAACATTCATAAGTTTTCAGTTTATTGTTTTTGTTAATTTTTTTGGACTGATGGTCTTCAATTTTGACCCTGAGGTAGTCACTTTGACCCTTTAGGATTATCAGGGGTCATCTAAAAATTTCACCCCGTTTCGACCCCTGAAAAAGTCCTCAAAAGCTGAACTTTCGTAAAATTTTAAATTATATCTGTTTTTTTTAATTTTTTTGCTAACTTATTCTCTGATTTTTGGATATAAAATACGATGAGGGATTGGCCAATATCACCTACATTTATCCGGTGGTATTTACCATTTCTAACCTCTTTCAACTCCCAAATCCGACCAATAAATGCATCAAATTAAGGGTTCGTAACATGTTTGACAATGTTTTAAAACTAAATAAATTTTTGCCATCATCCCCTGACTTCTCCAACCCTCTTTCAAAACGAAAAATTAAACCCTACCCTCTCCGCAAACCCCTCCCCTAAAGTAACCCATTAACTACATCCCACTAACTACCCTCCCAAACATTACAATGATATATTTTGCTGAGGATTTGTAATGAGTTTATTCGAAATTTCGTGACTTTTCAATACACACCCCCTGCTTTGTGCCAAAGCTTTGCCATATTATTCTTATGGAGAAAATTGGTTTTGACATTTTACTTTAGTCTTTTTATAAAAAGGTTTTCGTAAAATATCTCAAAAATTGAAACCTATCTGATTTTTCCGAAATTTAATGAATCATTTCAGTAATAATTACCCCCCCCCCCCCTACCATGAACCCCATTGAAACTATTCACCCCAAAATTAGTAATAATTACTTTTGCTGAGCATTTGTAAACAATTTATTCGTTTTGTTACTTTCAATACAAACTCTCCGCTTTGGGGCGAAACCCTTTAAGGGGGCCTGGGGGCGGAGCCCCCAGCGAGCCGTAAGGCGAGTCTATATATATATACAGCCGCATGTGTAACTGACTGACTCATGCATCGGGATACAAATTCAAACCATACTTCCCGATGAGCTAGAAACTTGAAATTTGGCACGAATATTCCTTCGGTGGTCAAACTACAGGAAAAACTGTCAAAACGAAACATTTCCACCCCCAACGCCCCTAAACGGGGGTAAAATGGGGGAAGATTTGAAGTTCGAAAAAAGTACTTTTCGTTTTTGGGCTATAGCGGCTAAACCAGATGTCCTATTGAAAAACGGACTGCACCACGTGCCACGGATTTTTCACGATCTACAACTTTGTTCCTATGACTTTTTGCCCTATCACGTCTCCTTCACCCTTAGATTGCTCTAGATTTTTCAATCTTCGTAGATCTTCCCTTGGTTTTCAGCACCAGTTGACTTGATACACTACTTAGGCCCCTGTAAATTTGCAGGAATATTTATTGGGTGGCTACTCTAAATATGAAATTCTCAAAACAAACTATTTCAACCCCCCTCATCCCCAAAAAAGGGTGAAACGGGGGAAAACTTGAATTTCAATGAAAGTGCTTCTCGTTTTTTGCCTCTAGCGGCTTAAATAAAGAATCTGTTTAAAACAGAGGTTATTTCCTTAGTTGAAATTAAACTTCCGACAATTTTGGTCATTACGTATTTTGCCCTATCTCACCTCCTTAACTCCCAAAATGACCTCTAAATTTAAAATTCTTATAAATATTCAGTTTAGTTTGTATTTTGATGATTTTTAAATATTTATTTTTAGCTTATAGATCTCTATTTTCACACTGAGATAGTAAATTTGGTCCTTAAGGATTATCATGGGTCATTCGCAAAATTCATCCCGTTTCAACTTCTAAAATAGTCCTCAAAAGTTCAAACTTTAGTCGAATTTTAACATTTCCTCGTGGTTTTTATTTTTTGTCAAATTTTTTTGGCCAGGGGTGCCGAATTATTGACACGGAGATAGTTAGTTTGACTTTTCCGGTTTATTATAGGTAATTTGCAATTTTTACCACATTTCTACCCCTGAAAAATTCGTCTCAAGTTGAACTTAAATTAAATTTACGATTTGACTCGTGGATTTTTTGCCAATTTATACGATACTGAAAGTCTCAATTTTTGACTAGGGATTCGTCAGTGTCAATCTCCATGTTCATCCGAAGTCATTTGTAATTTTTAAAATCTATCAATCCCTAAAAGTGACCAAAAAACACACACAAGCTAAGCATTCTTCAAGTTAAGGCAATGTTGTTTTTTAACCAATATTTTACATCACCCCCTCACCCCCTGACTCCACCAACCCTCTTTCACAACTATAAATTAACCCCCACCCCCTCCGCAAACCCCCCCCCTAAAGGACTACCCTCCCAAACATTGAGTTTATTCGAAATTTTGTGACTTTTCAATACATTCCCCCCCCCCCGCTTTGGGGCAAACCCAACAAGTGGGCCTGGGGACGTTAAATTAATTTTCTCTTGTAACTTTCAATATCCAAACTTCCCACTGACCACGACTGGAGATACCTGGTAAGGTGACTTTATACGTTAACAAATATACTAATTTTGTTATATGAATTTTCAATATGAACATCCCTCAATAAGGGACTCACAGTAGGGGGCCTGGGGGCGGAGCCCCCAGCGAGCCGTAAGGCGAGTCTAAATAACTATACAGCCGCATGTGTAACTCACTGACTGACTGACTCAGGTATACGAATTCTATTCACCTTCCAAATGACCTAGAAACTTGAAATTTGGCATGAATATTCTTTGATTGGTTAATCCCCAGGGAAAAGTCTCAAAACAAAATATTTCCACCCCCAACCCCCCAAAGGGTGGGAAAACTTGAATTTCAAAAAAAGTGCTTTTCGTTTTTGGGCTGCAGCGGCTAAACTAGAGGTCCTATTGAAAAACGGACAGCACCACGTGCCACGGATTTTTCACGATCTACAACTTTGGTCCTATGACTTTTTGCCCTATCTCGTCTCCTTCACCCTTAGATTGCTCTAGATTTTTCAATTTTCGTAGATCTTACCTAGGTTTTCCAGCACCAGTTGACTTTATGTACTACTTAGGCCCTGGTACATTTGCAGGATTATTTATTTGGTGGTCACTCAAAATATTAAATTCTCAAAACAAACAGTTTCAACCCGCTAACCCCCCAAGAGGGGGTAAAACGGGGGAAAACTTGAATTTCGATAAAAGTACTTTTCGTTTTTTTTCTTTAACGGCAGAGATAAAGGTTCTGTTCAAAAACAAAGGTTATTTCCTCAGTTCGATTAAATTTCCTACAATTTTGATCATAAGGTATTTTACTTTATCTCACCTCCTTCACTCCCAAAATGATCTCTAAATTAAAAATTCTTAGAAATTTTCAGTTTTTTTGGGGGTTTGACGTTTTTTAATGTTTATTTTTAGTTTATAGACCTCTATTTTCACACTGAGATAGTGAAATTGATCCTTTAGGGTTATCAGGGGTCATTCGCAAAATTCACTCCGTTTCAACCCCTAAAACAGTCCTCAAAAGTTAAACTTTCGAATTTTAAATTTTCCTCGTAGTTTCTATTTTTTGACAAATTTATGTTGGCAAGGGATGCCGAATTATTGACACGGAGATGGTCAGGTTGACTTTTCTGGTTTATTATAGGTTATTTGCAATTTTTACCCCATTTCTACCCCTGCAAAAGTCGCCTCATTTGGATTTTAATTAATTTTACGATTTGGCTCGTGGTATTTTAGCAAATTTATTAATTACTGAAAGACTCAATTTTTGACGAGGGATTCGTCTGTGTCAATCTCCATGTTCATCTGGTAATTTTTAAAATATGTCAACCCCTAAATGTGACCAAAAAAAGCATCAAATTATAAGCACTCTTCAAATTTAGGCAATGTTGTTTACAAACAAATTCTTTTGCCTCACACCCTTACCCCCTGACTCCACCAACCCCCTTTCTCAACGAAAAATTAAACCAAACCACCTCCGCTAAACCCCCCCTTAAAGTAACCCTCTAACTATCCCCCACTAACCACCCTCCCAAACATTACAATAATATATTTTGCTGAGGATTTGTAATGGGCTTATTCGAAATTTTGTGACTTTTCAATACACACCCCCTACTTTGGGGGAAAGACCAAAAAGGGGGCATTTTTGTTTACATGAAATCAGCTGTCTCTGTAAGGGTTTTTAGCACACAAAAAACCCTTCAAGAGCGGCGTTGCCAGGTCGAAGACCGTGGCCTTATTACTAAGTTTTCCTTTACCCAAAGTCATTTGCCAATTTTAACCTCTTTCAACCCCTAACTTCGGCCAATCCCACATGAATCCAATTCAGCACTTGTTTGTTATATTACAATCTAATTTTCCTCATTTTTCCTTTTAAAAATGTAGTTATATCTACCCGTAGTTTTAACTTAGGCCCGCATTATACTATCAAATATAAAAGATTTTTTATAAAAGATTTATTTGACCAATCAAAATTCAAGCCAGCTGATTTTCCAAACAAAATCGTAAATTTTGGTTGGTCAAATAAATCTGTTATAAAAAATCTTTAATAAAATATTTGATAGTGTAATGCAGGCCTTAGAATTTCCTAAAAAGGAGTTATAACTACATTTTTGTTGTGATTAAAGACTAGATAAAGCTACATAAAGCTACATATCTTCATTATTTTGGAGTCTGGAGACAGGCACACTTCTTTTTTTCAGATATCACTTAAGAGGAGGTTGGAGTTGGCGGCGATATTGGATTTATACTCCATAAGAACCCATGTTAATTGGTATACGGGATTTCTCGTTTATTTTTGGTCGGAAAACTAAAGTTTATATGTCAAATTAAAGCTCTGTTCAATCTCTACCGGACGTACGAATTATATTTTCACATAATCTGGCCATTTTTTGTAACATTGAAAAAATAACTCTTGACTGACTCATGCATCGGGATACAAATTCTAATCAACTTCCCGATGAGCTAGAAACTTCAAATTTGGTAAAAATATCCTTTTGGTGGTCAAACCCCAGGGAAAAGTCTCAAAACGAAACATTTTCACCCCCAACCTCCCAAAGGGGGGAAAAAGGAGGGCAAATTTTAATAACGAAAAAAGTACTTTTCGTTTTTTGGCTGTAGCGGCTAAACTAGAAGTTCTATTGAAAAACGGACTGCACCATGTGCTACGGATTTTTCACGATCTACAACTTTGGTCCTGTGACTTTTTGCCCTATCTCGTCTCCTTCACCCATAGATTGCTCTATATTTTTCAATTTTCGTAGATATTCCCTACCAGTTGACTTGATATACTACTTAGGCCCCTGTAAATTTGCAGGAACATTTATTAGGTGGTCATTCAAAACATAAAATTCTCAAAGCAAACAATTTCAACCCCTCCACCCTCCAAGAGGGGGTGAAACGGGGAAAACTAGAATTTAGATAAAAGTACTTTTTATTTTTTGCCACTAGCGGCTAAAATAAAGGTCCTGTTCAGAAACAAAGGTTATTTACTCAGTTGAAATTAAATTTCCTGCATTTTTTGTCATTATATATTTTGCTTTATCTCATCTGCTTCACCCCCAAAATGACCACTTAATTTAAAATTCTTATATAATTTCAGTTTATTTCGGGTTTGATGATTTTTTTAATATTTATTTTTAGCTAACAGACCTCTATTTTTACACTGAGAAGTTGGTTTCATTTTTCATTTTTATCAGGGGTCATTCGCAAAATTCACCCCGTTCCAACCCCTAAAATAGTCCTCAAAAGTTAAACTTTCGCTGAATTTTAAATTTTCCTCGTGGTTTTTATTTTTGTCAAATTTATATTTGGCAAGGGATGCCGAATTTTTGACACGGAGATAGTCAGTTTGACTTTTCCGGTTTATTATGGGTAACTTTCATTTTTTACCTCATTTATACCCCTAAAAAGTCGTCTCAAGCTGAACTTTAATTAAATTTACTATTTGACTCGTGGTATTTGCGCTAATTTATTCATTACTGAAAGACTCAATTTTTGACAAGGGATTCGTCAGTGTCAACCTCCATGGTCATCCGAAGCCATTCGTAATTTTGAAAATCTATCAACCCCTAAATGTGACTACATAAAGAATCAAATTATGCATTCTTCAAATTAAGGCAATGTTGTTTCTAAACAAATTCTTTTGCCTCACCCCCCACCCCCAGACTTCACCAAACCTTTTTTACAACGAAAAATTAACCTCACCCTTACCCCTAAAACCCCCCTAAAGTAACCCTCTAACTACCCCTCTCTAACTACCCTCCTAAACACTACAATGATAAAAAATCGCTAAAAAAGCTTTTTGAAATAAAGTTATTTGGAGCTCTAGTGGCCGAACGGATGGTCCTATCGAAAAACAGACTGCACCATGTGCCACGGATTTTTCACGATCTACAACTTTGGTCCTATGACTTTTTGCCCTATCTCGTCCCCTTCACCCTTAGATAGTTCTAGAATTTGAAATTTTTGAAGATTTCCCTTCGTTTTTCCAGCTCTAGTTGGCTTCATATTAAATGTAGAGGCCTGAAATGTCCTAGACATCATCTCTACAGCATTATATGTTACAAATCACCAATAAAATAACTAGTTCTTAGCATGAAAATGGATATAAAGTTAAAAATCTTCGAAATGTTTCCAATTTTGATTCTTTAATCCAGCCATATAGGTTCTCGCTAATCTTCCTTACCATCTTATAGAAGAATCTATAACTACTGAATCTTCGAACTAAGTCGGTAATAAAGTATTATCAGTTTAGCAATATAGGCATTGTTAAATTAAATACTTTATTATTATACTTTTTGAATTATCCTGCTATATTTTTATAAAATATATAACCGCAATAATCTAGAACCACAATTCTTTTCATTCTTGCCTTAAAGTGTAGTTTAGTCTTATGGAGCTTACTAAAACATGTCAAATCTCGCTATGTTGGATTGAATATGTTGTTTTGCATTTGAAATTCACCGAGTATGCAGGTCTGCTGCAACGGGGGCGTTTCGAAATCAAATTGCTCAATGTCTTTACTACCTGATTTAAAAATGTAGGCTTGTATAAACTCTGAAAAAAACAGGCAAGACGTTCAGCGGTACTCGCAGCGTAATCCTGACGCCTCCCTTGAGAGGGTTAAGATTTTTCGTTTGAAAAACCCAAAACTCTCTGAAGTTAAGCATTTGCCAAATTCGCTTCGCTACCTTCGTGTCCTACTTATGTTTGTTACTTGTCGTGGTTATCTCGATCTTCTGTCATTTGGTGGACCCAACTGTCCGCACATTCCAGGAACTCACACGGAAACTCGGTTTGGTCGAAGACGAAGATGAGAACGACTATGCGTTGCAAGATGCTGCGCAATTCGTGACAGGCCCGAGACTCCGTTCTTTCTTTGTTCTCCTTTGTAACATGGGGGCTCCTGGAGCATCTAGTGGTACAAGTTCAGAGACCTCGTTTGCAAGGATCACATTGAAAGGAATCCCCATGATCCAGAGCTGGCCTACCATCTTAACCTCGTCGAAATTGATCGTAGTTTACGCCGTCAGGCTTCCTGTTTATCCAATCAGGTCTCCCTGATTTGGAAGAAGATACTACTGAGTTGGGTAGGGAACTGCTCATCTGTGGTGATAATCAACAAAGAGCGTTGGTTGAGGAGTCAAACTGTCTGATGATCAGAGGCAGGTTTTTGATTACATTCTTTCACTTCTTAATAGCCGCGGGGTTTGTAGGTCATACAAAATGATCTTTCTGGTTGGGCCAGTTCCCACTGATGTTGGCCTATTGTATGACTGGTTACAAGAGCCAAGGTCAGACGATAGAATCAGTCGGTGTTGATCTACGCACGGATTGCTTCACGCATGGTCAGCTCTACGTTTTGCTGAGGAAAGTTAGGCACCGAAATTGCGCCGCAAACCAATCTGACAAGAAAGGTTCACTAATCCCTAACCGATATTGCATTGTGAGGGTGGCAGGTACCTGTAGACTGCAACACCACGCAATGATTTAGGAATGTTACCCTCGCCCCCCCCTCCCCCCCGCCTGACCAGTTGACGAACCACAAAATATTTGTACTCCACAAATGATTTGTCAGTTTTGCATAAGACACCTAAGCGACAGGTAGCTCCATTCACGAGCAAGTGATCCATTATAGTTATTTTGAATTAGTTGTTTATTGTTTGCGATCTTCATTACAAAAATTATAAATCAATGATATCAATACAAAAATAGCCCTTCAGAAAAAATGTTATGACTTGCTATATTCCAGCACCATATAAAATAAATCGAACGATATAGTTAATAAATTAATTAGTTACCGGAAATAGAAATCAAACAGTACGGTGGTTAATCTAGTGAAATCAAGTGTTAGTACGTTGGGTTAACGTAAAAACCCTGCACTTTTTGATACAGTTTATATCCACTTGGCAGGTGTAAAGAAGATACCAGTTGAAGTATTTTCGTCCGAAGAACCAATCTTGAATTCTTGTATAACACCTCCATATCAGCCATTAAAGTAAACCATCTGTATGAATTTTCAAATTTAGCCTGACTCAGTTGCTCACTCGCCACTTCCCTCCAAGGGGCGATAACGAAGGGTTTTTAAGGAATTTCTGTGTTCCGACTTCGAAGGCGAGGCGAGGAGTCAGTGCTTGCCTCCCTCATGTGATTCTAGGAAGGGCTGCGGCGCAATAGCGGTCTACCCCTGAGACAAGATTTAGAGTCACGGCGCAATTTCGGTCTATCCCTGGGACAAGATTTAGAGTCACGGCGCAATTTCGGTGTCTACCTGGATTTTGCGGCGCAATGTCGGTGCGCCCATGTGAAGAACATAGTCTTTAACGACCTCCTTCTTTAATACTGATAAATACGTCCGCAGTAGGCTAGGGGATCTGCGAGATGATGAAAACTCCTCGTTGTAATTAGAATATTCACGCAGCACGATAGGGGGTCTGCTTAAAAAAGTCCCCGGTGTTGTACATAGTTGTTTAAAATTATGTTAATGTTTGTTTTAATTGTTTACGGCAGAGGCACGGGAGCCTGCTTCGTCAAACTCCCCATTAATTTGTTTTTTCGTTGGTGTAAATAGATCTGATTTTTAACCTTTTCACAGGCAGAGGCAAGGGGGCCTGCCTTAAAACAAACTCCCCATTTATCTGATATCTATTTTGTTTTTATAGTGTTGTAAATACATGGTTTCTACGTTTCATGACCTCCCTGTTTGGCGGAACTGGATACGCCTACTATGAACCATTGCTAGGTAAACTGACAAGGAAATAAAATTGCATGAATTCTTCCTTAATACAAAAGTTATTCGTTATTGAAATCAAACTTTCTTTAATCGTTTCATCTAAACAATATATTTCAAAAATAATTTCAAAAACCCATCTGCATTCCTCAAAATTCATCGCAATAAAAACATAATCAAAATCTTTAATCACTGACAGCACTAAGTAAAACACATACATACAACTTAACAAATTCTCAATAATAACATTCGAATATAAATATACCTTCATACACATAATTTTCACCAACCCTTACAATATCCGTTGAAAATTCATAGGTTTTTCATCGGTTTTCTTTGAAGAACGTACACAATATCTCCAGCTTAAAATTATCTCAACACTGGCAATTAACGCCCTATTGGGGTCCTTCAATATTGGGTATTGTTCAACTGCAGGGAACACAAACGGGGGCCTGGGGGCGGAGCCCCCAGCGAGCGAAGCGAGTCTAATATATATACAGCCGGATGTGTAACTTAAGTATACAAATTCAAACCATACTTCCCGATGAGCTAGAGACTTGAAATTTGGCACGGATATTCCTTGGGGGACCAAACCTCAGGGAAAATTATTGAAACTCGCAATTTTTTCTTTTAACCCCCTCAAAAAAATTATTAAAAAATCGCTAAAAAAGCTTATTTTAAGGAAATGTTATTTTGAGCTCTAGTGGGCGAACGGATGGTCCTATCGAGAAACGGATTGCACCATGTGCCACGGATTTTTCACGATCTACAACTTTGGTCCAGTGACTTTTTGCCGTATCTGGTCTCCTTCACCCTTAGATAGCTCTAGAAATTTCAATTTTCGAAGATCTTCCCTAGGTTTTCCAAATCCAATTCACTTAATATTATACGTAGAGGGCTGAAAATTGGCACACATCATCTCTATAACATATATGTTTCAAATCGTAATAATTAAATGCATATGAAGTTTAAAAATCATCGAAGTTTGCCAAATGCCAGTGATTTTCTCAAGGTATTTCATTCCGTGTCACGTTCTTATTCTACATATACTTCTGAAAATTTGCAAACCGTATATGCATGACTTCCGGTTGCGCTAGAAAAATAAAATTTAGCATGCACTTTCCTCATTGCTTAAAAACTGAGTGTAAAAGTATCAAAACTACAGATTTTAAATTTTAACCCCTTCAATAATTTATTAATAAATCTGTGAAAAAGTTTTTTTAAAACGGTTATTTTGACCTTTAGTGGCTGAACGGATGGTCCTATCAAAAAACGGACTGCACCATGTGCCACGGATTTTTCACGATCTACAACTTTGGTCCTATGACTTCTTGCCGTATCTGGTCTCCTTCACCCTCAGATAGCTCTAGAACCTTCGATTTTCGAAGGTTTCGCTTGGTTTTCCAGCTCCAATTGACTTAATATTATACGTAGAGGGCTTAAATTTGGCACACATCATATATACAGCCTGTATGTTACAAAAAAGCAATAATATAACTGATTCTTAACAATATTCTCGAGGCATTTCATTCCGTGTCGCCTTCATACACTACCTACTACACCCCTTATGACTCCCGGTTGAGCTAGGAATATGAACTTTAGCTTGTATTTTCCTCATTGCTTTAAACCGACGGTTATATTTTTTAATCGCAATTTTAAATTATAACCCTCTCAAAAATGATAACAGAACCTCAAAACAATTTTTTCATCTCGTCTCTTTCACCCTTAGATAGCTCTGTAACTATCAATTTTCGAAGATTTCCCCCAGATTTTTCCGCTCCAGTTGACTTGATATTAAACATACATGGCTTAAATTTGGTACACATCTCGTCTACAACATATATGTTACAAATCACCAATGGAGGATAAAATACAGGGAAAATTGTCAAATCTCGCCATTTTTTATTTAAACTCCCTCCAAAACATATGAAAAAATCGCTAAAAAAGTCCTTTTTAGATATGTTATATTGAGCTCTAGTGGCCTAACCGATGGTCGTATCGAGAGACGGCCGGCACCAGGAGTCACTGATTTTTTACGATATTCAACTTTGGTCCTATGAGTTTTTCCCCTATCTCGCCTCCTTCACCCTAAAGTAGCTCTCGAAAATTGAATTTCCACAGATTTACCCAAGGTTTTCCAGCTTTAATTGCATAAAATTTAAATGTTACAGAGATGAAATTTGGTGCACATCATCTTTAGGTCACATATGTATTAACTAGTTCTTAATTTGAAAATGAAAATACAATTTTAAAATATTTTAAATTTACCTTGTTAATACAACCCGCTAGACATTTTCTTCATTGTTGCTGTTTGTACAGCTTTCGTAACTGCTATATTGAGCTCTAGTGGCCGAACCGATGGTCCTATCGAGAAACGGGTAGCACCAAGAGTCACTGATTTTTTACGATTTACAACTTTGGACCTAAGACGTTTTACCCTATCTCGCCTCCTTCATCCTTAAATATAACAAATACCTTCTTATTTTCATTTCATATATTGAGCTCTAGTGGCCGAACCGATGGTCCTATAGAGAAACGGACAGCACCAGCAGGGGTGCCGATCCCCCCCAAGAGCTATGACGGCAATCCCCCCCAAATATTTCCAGAATCTATAAAATATCCCCCCCTCCGCACAACATATATTTATGAAAATCCAATTTAAGGACAGGACATTAAAAATAATCTGGGTTAAAATCTGGGTTGATTTAAGTTACATCACTTTCAAATTATAAACATTTTTCCGACTAAAAGTTAATTATATTAATTACCTAAAAAATATTATTGTTATTAAACTTCGATTTTATTAGTCGTCAGTTATTTCCAGAACATCGTCTGGGGGAAGAAGACAAGTATAGCCTTTATCACCACACTACGACGAAATCGCCTGTTTCACAAACGTCAAACGCGGACCGAAACACACTGTTTGCTGCCACAGGACCGAAAACGTTTGGGGCCCTAGGGCCGAAAGTCAGCTGATCGTCTATTTGCTTGAAACAACTTCAGAACATACTTACTTACTTGTACTTACTTGTACTTAGTTGCGCCGTCCGTAGGCTCTTTATGAGCGGTAGACAGGTCAATAGTGCCAACTCTTCCGTTAGCCACTAGGTAGGGTTTAGGAATGGTAGGGTAGGTCTAGTTAGATATTCACAGGCCGGGGTACAAATGTTAAAATGATCTAAAATACTGTCTACATTATAGAAATTATGAAAAATAAGGTAATTTTTTAGAGTATCTCTGAATTTATTTAAGCTGACTATTTCTGATACAAAAGATGGAAGGTTTTGGAAGAACTTAAGACCTAAATACAATGGTTTTTTTTTCAAACAGTGAGAGTCTATGATATTCGGAGAATTTATTTTTGTGCCGGGTATTGTAAGAGTGGGATCTCTGCCCATATGGACTGAGATTCTGACTTTTAATATACATAATTAATTCGAAAACAAATAGGCAAGGAACTGTCATAATACCTGTTTTTACGAACAAATCGCCACAGTGTTCCCAAGGAGGTAGGCCATAAATTGATCTTAAAGCTTTCTTCTGGAGAATAAAAATCTTTTCTAAATGGGTTTTGTAGCCTCCCCAGAGTACTATGGAGTAAGATATGTGAGATTCTATCAAACTATGATAAACTAACTTTGACAAATTTAAGTTTGGGTTAAGTTTGCTGGTTCTCCTTAGAACAAAGAGCCCAGAGGATATCTTTTTTTCTATTTTTTCGATTTGATCAGTCCATGCTAGACCACCGTCCAACCTCACTCCGAGAAAATCTACCGAGTCTGAAGGATTCAGTCTATCCTCTCCTATAAAAACATCAAAAGTTGAATTTACATTTGTGAGATTCCTCTGTTTGGTCTGAATGCGGAGGTACCCGGTTTTACTTGAATTCAAACTGAGCTGATTGTTTGAGAAATACTGAGCAAGTTGATTGATTTTCATGTGAGTATCTATTTCCAGTTGTTCAAAGTTGCTGTTTTTGGTAAAAAGTGTGGTATCATCCGCAAACATGAAAAGATTCCTGTCCGGCACTGCCTCTGGCATATCATTTACATATACCAGAAACAGCACCGGCCCAAGAATCGACCCTTGAGGGACCCCACTTGAGATTATTTTTTCATCGGACCTAAAATTTTGAATTTTGGATTTTGACTGATGTTGGATTTCAGTGAATTGTTTTCTGTTTGAAAGGAATGAGGTGAACCATTTATAGGCTCGAGACCTTATTCCAAGAGAATTTAATTTTTTCAAAAGAATTTTTGTGTCAACGCAATCAAAAGCTTTAGTGAGATCCGCAAAACAGCCTATTACGGATTCACCCGCATCGAGAGCGTCAATACATTGATTTACAAAGTCAATCAAAGCCAATTTGGTGGATTTGTTTTTCCTAAATCCATACTGTTTTTTACATAATAAATCGTTTGTCTCCAGGTAGTGTGTCAGCTGCTCGCATACCACCCGTTCGAAATCACATAATTATACGGCATTCAATAGGCTCCAAAGACAGGATAGTTGCGATCATATGATTTTCATAACTGTGATTTTTGAATCACAATAAAGAAGTTGTATCGTCATTCATTGTTTGTATCATCAATGAGTTTATCATTTGAATTTATAATTTGTCATTGTTGTATCATCATCCGTTTTTTTTATTATTTAGGGTATATTACATTGGGTAGGTGGTGAAAAATAGCGTTCGCACCTCGATCGGCCGAAAGGGTTTTGCTGCTCTCGATCGAGCCTGTAAAACCTCATTTTCGGCCCTTGTTGCGAAATATACTATATTTAACCAAGGAAGAGAGGCAACCAAATGATATTGGTTACCTATAGACGTTTTTCTTTGTTACCATGACAAAAAATTGTATCATCGTCATTAACCTCGAAGTTCGTTACTAAACTCACGGGGTACATAAATATATTTGTGAAATAATTAATTAATAAACCTTATAAGTGTTCTCCATTTGACTTGCTTTTCTTGAGTTACGTTTCTTATAAATGTATGTTTACGCTTAAAACTAATCAAGAGGAGTTAAATGACAACTATGACAACAATAGTTAATATTATTATTTACTATTGTTATTTATTAATAATATTATTATTTATTTTGGCGAAAATATGTCATTTTGTCATGAAGCTGTTATTACTGAATTTTTAAATTTAAGTTTTACAATTTTTACAATCCCCTGCTCCTAAATATTTAAAACTTTTTAACGCCCCCTTCGCTCCTACAAATAATCTTTAAAACGTCAACGTTATATTGGGGGGAATAATTAATTTTGCTAATGGATGACCGATTAAAATTTTGCCTTATCATCATTTTTACTTTTCCCCCCTAAAATGTGATGGTTCTCTCTAGAAGTAACATATGAAACGTCAAGGCTATGTGGAAGGGGGGAATAATTAGTTTTGCTATTAGTTGACTGATTGAAGTTTTAGTTGTATTACCATTTTTTCATTTCCTTCCTAAAAAGGACCTGTTCATTTAAACATACCTATCCCCCAAAAAATAATCTTTATAACGACAAAGCTATATTGGGGGGGGGGGGGAATCATTAATGTTGCTATTAGGTGACCGATTGAAGACTTTGTAGTGTTACCAGTTTTAAATTTCCCCACTAAGAAGTAACTGTCCAATTCAACGCAACCTTCCCCCCTAAAAATAATCCTTAAAACGTCAATGCTGTATTGGGGGGAATTCATTTTGCTATTATATGACTCGATGACTGAATGAAGATTTTGTTGTGTTGCCAGTTTTACATTTCCCCGGTGAAAAGTAATTACTGTATACATTTCAATGCACCCTCCCTCTTAATAATAAGTTTTAAAGCGTCAAAGCTATATTGGGGGGGGGGGGGATTATAAATTTACTTTTTGAAGTATACCAAAGCAAATTTTCATTTCGCCCCTAGAAGTAGTTTGAGTAATTTACCGATAGGAAACAGGACAGGTTGAAAGAATTAATTTATTTGTGTCCGGTTGAAGAGAGTGTCGTAGACTGAGCCAGTGAGCCAGTGCGGCTGCTTGCGAGCCGCGGCCGCCATGGAAGAAACAAGAGTACAGGAACGCTGACGGTATACACTTGACAGTTGTGCCGTGCGGGCATATCCATGTTGTATATCCCTATTTCGTTCATAGAAATTAAAAATTCATACAAATTTAAATAGTATAGCAATTTATTTATTTTTGACGATTTATTGGTAAAATTAGTTGTACAGTAGTACGTTTTACCATTACAGTAAACAAAAAAAATCCCCCCCAAAAAATTCTATGACGCCATTGGCGTCATAATCCCCCCCTGTAGGCACCCCCGAGCACCAGGAGTCACTGATTTTTTACGATCTACAACTTTGGTCCTATGACTTTTTCCCCTATCTCGCCTCCTTCATCCTTAAGTAGCTCTAGAAAGTTGAATTTCCACACATTTACCCGAGGTTTTCAAGCTTTAATTGCCTAAATCATATATTGAGCTCTAGTGGCCGAACCGATGGTCCTATCAAGAAACGGGCAGCACCAGGAGTCACTGATTTTTTACGATCTACAACTTTGGTCCTATGACTTTTTCCCCTATCTCGCCTCCTTTACCCTTAAATAGTGAAGTGAATTGAGCATTTTCAAAACTTTGGCATTGTCACTTCCAAACAAATACTTTTACCTTACCCATGACCCCACTTATCCCCTGTTTACTATCAAATAATTAACCTCCCAACAACCAAAACCATCCCCACCACCAACTACCTAATGCTGTACACCACCAAAGATACCATGAGCTGGGAATCCAAACCTAAACAGTAAAATTAATTATGTATTGTGTCTTTTCAATATCAAAAACCCTGACCCTTTAGCATAATCAAAGGCCATTCGTCAATTTTATCCCATTTCAACCCCTCAGAAGTTCTCATAAGTTAAACTTCAATTGCACGTGACTCGTGTTTTTCATATATATTTTTTATCGTTTAGAGATCAATTTTTTCGTTTTCCTCACCTGGCCTCACCAACAAAATTAACCCCCCCCCCCCCCACCAAAAAACAACCCCCTCATCCCCACCACCAACTATCCCCTTAAACACTACCACAAATTTCTTGTACAGCGGCATTGTAAACAGTTTAATTTCATTAGTCCTGTTAATTTCATCATCCACCCTCTGGTTTCACCTCATTTTTATATAATTATTTCTTACCTCTCAACCAAAAGCACCCGAACCACCAACTATCTCCTTGATTACCACCAAAGATACCTTGTTCTCAGGGATTGTAAACAGTTTGATACAAGTCTGTACGTTGACTTCAATATGCAATTCCCCCTCTCCCGAGAGCCTCCCAAAGGGGGCCTGGGGGCGGAGCCCCCAGCGAGCCGTAAGGCGAGTGTTTTATTATACACTTGTAGCTGTGTTGTTCAAAACCAGACATGAAAAAGTTGGTCCGTGAGAAAGTTTTTTTATTTTTCGGTCAGAGACGTTTTGTCTGCGGGAAAGTTGTAGATAAACAACCAAATTAAATTTTTTACTTAGATTTTTTCTATTGTGTTTGGTTTCATCAGGAAGTATAGTTATAGTAACGCGGTAAAAGTGTCTTTGACGTCTACTACCGTCGCACAGTTGGACAAAACGCGAGAAACGTGGAATAAATTATTTACAAGTACAAAATTGGTAGTTTATGAGTGAGATTGGTTCTTATTACCTAATTAAGACTATTTTAAAGCTTTAAACCAATATAATGTCGCCGTGGACATAATAAAATAGAGAAGCTACCCGGAGCGGAGAGTTTCGCCGCCGCGCGCCCGCCGAGCATAAACAGTGCAGTGTTTGTTTGACCCCGACAACGTTATTTTCATTTTTATTTTATATTTACTGTACATAATGGGTTACGCTGAATTTATATAAATATATGTTTTGCTAAATGTTTTAAATAGCCTTTTATAGCTATAGATTAACAGAAATAACAGATATGTTTTATTAAATCAAATTTGTTGATTATAAATAATATTATGACGTATGATCATGATAAACTAAAATTAGACCATATATTTTGCAGATACGCGGTTAAATTACTGTACTTGTAAATTATTGTACTTTAAGTTATCTGTGACAGACGTGACAGACGCTCGGACTGGGGAGCGCCGCCATCTTGGACCGACACATGTGGCCGCTCGGCTGGCCTCACTCTCCGCTCCGAGTAGCTTCTCTATTTTATTATGTCCTCGCTGGTGTCTAGGTACTCAAACTAATGCAATTCTGAAGCTACAATTATCATACCAATAAATTAACGTAAATACCTGTGCAGCACTCCTGACATGGTGAACCTGTAAAAAACGATGGTTCTAATGCAATATTTATTTAATTTTACATGAAAATTACTTATAAGTTTTCTGTAAATAACTTTAAGTAGAGTAGGAATCACCTAAGTTGGCCAAAGCATGTACTAATCATATCATCAAAATTATTTATGACTAACTCACTCACTTATTTTTTTATACATATTATTTAATAATACACCCGTTGAAGCAGACCTTCAATTTCAATTTGACTCAGCGGATTTAAAATGCAAAACAACACATTTCAATCCAACATAGCGGGGTTTGACATGTTTTGGTAAGCTCCATAAGAATAACATGAGGAGAGAAATGAGTATGCAGGTTTGCTGCTGCAGTTATATTCAAACTGGGTGGTTTTATTCTTTATTTAGTAGATCCATTACCATTTACCAAGTTTTATCAAGATATATTGAAAAAAACCGATATATAGAATTTTACTTATTTCTCATAAGGTTAAGATTGGGACAACGTACTCTGTTTACCACTTTCAATATCTCGGTAACCAAAGGGCATAGAGCAGTGATTCAAAATACTAAACTGTTTTTTTTAGCTGAATTCAATGGTGCCAACAAAAATTTGATAAATTTTATTTTTCTTAGTAAAAAAAACTCAAAAACCCCATTTTTAGGGGAGGTTTATCCCCCTTTACCTCCCCTTCCGGTGGTTCGATCGGGCTAGTTTACGAACTCGTCCGAGTGATTACCAATTTAAACGTCTGTCCCAATTTTCATTACCATACGCTAATCGGACCATACGCTATCGTATATATATATATATATATATATAAACGAATGGTGTTTTTTGCTTCTGGTGGCCCCAAAACGAAAAGTTTTCATTGTCTCGGGCTTAAGTCTTACCATGAGACCTATGGTAATAGCTTCTTCCCTATAAGGGAAATTCGCTAATAATATCTTACGGTACGTCCTGAGTGCACGCCGGTTCCGATTCCGATTCAGTTTCAGATTATCGGCGCCTGCTTAGTCTGATTCAGAATTTTTGTAGGTGGCCATAGTGGAGGCATGAAAGGCTTTGCCGACTCGGCGAGCAGGCAATAGAGTTGCCAATGTTGTGTATATTATTTCACCAGTACAGCTTATATAATAAATGCCTAATTTAATAAGTGTTATTAATTAATTTACACGGCAAATTGGTAATTCAGGAGGCCTCTGCGGAAAAGGTGTCGGGGAGTAGTAAAAAAATAATTATTATATAATGGCAGCCTAGACGGCAGCAAAGCAAGCTTAACAACAAAGATAATGAATGCATGCTCGCAACTTTGACATAGTCAGGATTTAATTTGTCTACCTTATCTCAAGTCTTTCTAGTTCGTGGAAATCAACAAAAATATATTGAGATAGTGCGACGAGCAGATAACGAAACAACAATGGACTTACAAGAAATTGGAGGCGCATAAGGAATATTTTAACTCTACAAACCATTTTAGCTGACTGATATAATAACCTATCATTTCAAATTTGACATTTAGTTCCTGCGACTTGAATCAGACCATTAATTCGTTTAAGTTTGAATAAAGTGCTTTATTTGTAAAAAATCCTTATTTTGTCTTATCCACTAGGCCTACAGTCATTGAACATAAATTTAGAAGTATTGATCTTGCACAAGTAGGTTGTTTCACTAACCTTCAACTCCGAGTTCCAACGAAATTTATTTCCAACATTTATTTACTATATCTGTGTTTGAATATGCTTTGAGTATTTAATCCCAGATTGGTGGTTTTCTTACAATATGAGAGATTAAAGCTGGTAAATCCATTAAAATGCTGAAATTAGGTTTCAAAATTAAATGTTGCTATTTATTTAAAATGGCGGCTGGAACCGGATGGAACCCACAACCGGAATGAATAATACATTCTGGTGAGCAGTCACCTGCGCGCAAGCTCTGCTTCCGGCGGCCACTATGGCCACTTCCGTTAAAATACAAGTGTCATTCCAGTCGCCGAAAATCTGAATCTGAGTCGGAATCGGAACCAGCGTGCACTCAGGACGTACCGTAAGACTATTAATCATGCCGCATACATGACACAACATCTCCGTGTTCATCCTACTTGATTTGGAAAAAAAACATCAGAAATATTTTAAGTTGCGTAAGAAAACTTCAAGCTGCAATATTGCATCGGAACTTTCCCTTTACTACAAGTTTAATACTAATACAGATGTTCGTTAACAATGTTTTCAGCACAGCTGAATTTTATGCTAAAGTTCGTAAGAAGATAATAGTTTGTTTACCTTCGTTTTGGCCAACTTAGGTGACTCCTACCATAATAACTAATTATTAGCGAATTTCCTTAAAGGAATAAGCTATTACGGTAGTACTCATGGTAAGACCTAAGTCCGAGACCATGTTAACTTTTCATTTTGGGGTCCCCAGAAGCAAAAAAAACACCGTTGCAGCAGACCTGCATACTCAGCGAATTTCAAATGCAAAACAATATATTTTAATCTAACATAGCGAGATTTGACATGTTTTTGTAAGCTCCATAAGATTAACATGGGGAATGAGTATGCAGGTTTGCTGCTACAGGTATGTTTAAACGTTTTGGTTTTAATTCAATATTTAGTAGATCTGAACTAGAAGAAGCCATTTACCAAGTTTTATCAAGATATGTTAAGAAATAAACGAGATACAGAATTTTACTTATTTCCCATAAGGTTAACATTGGGACAACGTACTGTGTTTACCACTCTCAATATCTCGGTAACCAATGGACATAGAGCAGTGATTCAAAGTACTAAATTGTTTGTTTTTTGAGCTGAATTCAATGGTGCCAACAAAAATTTGATAAATTTTATTTTTTTATGTAAAAAGATCAAAAACCCATTTTTGGGGGGGTTTATCCCCCTTTACCCCCCCTTCCGGTGGTCCGATCGGGCTGGTTCACGAACTCGTCCAATCGATTACCACTTTACATGTCTGTACCAAATTTCATCAAGATCGGACCATTTTTACGGCCGCTATCGTGCTAACAGACACATATATATATATATATATATATATATATATATATATATATATATATATATCTAAAAATTCGAACGAATGGTGTTTTTTGCTTCTGGGGGTTACAAAACGAAAATTTATCATGGTCTGGGGCTTAGGTCTTACCATGAGACCTACAGTAATAGCTTCTTCCCTATAGGGGAAATTCGCTAAAACACCATTCGTTCGAAATTTTATACATATATCTATATATATATATATATATATATATATATACATCTATATATCTATATATCTATATATATATCTATATATATGTCTGTTAACACGATAGCGGCCGTAAATATGGTCCGATCTTTATGAAATTTGGTACAGACGTGTAAATTGGTAATCACTCGGACGAGTTCGTGAACCAGACCAATCGGACCACCCGAAGGGGGGGTAAAGGGGGATAAACCCCCCCAAAAATGGGTTTTTTTGAGTTTTTCACATAGAAAAATAAAATTTATCAAATTTTTGTTGGCACCACTGAATTCAGCTCAAAAAAACAAACAATTTAGTATTTGAATTACTGCTCTATGTTCATTGGTTACCGAGATATTGAAAGTGGTAAACACAGTACGTTGTCTCAATGTTAACCTTATGGGAAAGAAGTAAAATTCTATATTTCGCTTATTTCTCAACATATCTTGATAAAACTTGGTAAATGGCTTCTTCTAGTTCAGATCTACTAAATATTGAATTAAAACCAACCAGTTTAAACATACCTGTAGCAGCAAACCTGCATACTCATTCCCCATGTTATTCTTATGGAGCTTACAAAAACATGTCAAATATCACTATGTTGGATTGAAATATGTTGTTTTGCACTTGAAATTCGCTGAGTATGCAGGTCTACTGCAACGGGGGTATTTTTACACTGCATAGATATATTTCTTACTTAATTGTTCTTTTGTTCAGTGCTGCTTTCCATACCATTGATCGAACGACAATGATTTCCAAAGTATCATGTTTGGGAGTTTCCAAGCGTGTTTTAAATGAGGGATATACCTCAGGGGTGTCATATCCACCCTGGGGTTGAGTCACACGGTAAATTTCCCAGAACCATTCCTGTCGCTTAAAAAGATTTGAACTGAGTACCATTTTAAAAATATTTTAAAAATTAAAAAGGGTACTCAGTTCAACTTTATATTTGTAACAATAAAAGTGGCCCTTCCTTGTGATGATTGTAATATATAAATTACAATTATCACAAGGCTGGTTATATAATTTAAAACTGTGAATGAAAACTTTACATTGTGTTTAATTCGTCTGCACATGGATATGATCTTCAAATAATATTAATAATGTTTTCGAGACCGGTCATTTATTGAATCAAGATTTTGGTCAAAACTAGTGAATGACCAATTTTGTCATTTACTGAATTATTACGTGAATTATTAAATTGATCTAAAATATCCCCGTCGCAGCAGACCTGCGTACTCAGCGAATTTTCATTGGATTTACTTTGTATACGTGAGCATTCAACCTATTTGAAGGGAAGTATTGTTTGAATGATACGTGAAGTAAATAATATATTAAAAATGTTTGTTTAATCATTCAAGAGCTTTGAACATGAAGAAAATTAACAAAGAGACCACATTTGTTTTCATTAGTGATACGCACACTTTTGTATTTTATATAATTCTTAGTCTTTTAATTTTTAATAACTGTAATCTTGTTATAGTACCTATACAAATGTCAATCAATTAATTCAAAACACTCAAAACAAACAAATAACTTAAACTCAAGAAAAAATTAAATTCAATCATATGGTCAGTTTTGCAGTAATTTAAACATCTCTTTTGCAACAGACCTACATCTCCAGCCAATTTCAATAAAACATATTATCGATCCTCATCATTGTAAACATACCATATATTATGCTACATTTTCAGGCAGTTTAGACCAAGACACCCCCCCCCCCTCCAAATGCTCATACTTTCTTTATTAAATTTAAAAATAATTTATATTTTTTGATATAGTATATATTTTCTGCAAAATCTTGATCATTGAACTCAAACTATTCAGAATAAACACAAATAAAATATTCATCAACTGAAAATTTAATCATATGTTTAGAATTGTATTTTTTACTTTCTCCCCCCTATACAATGTAGATAGAGAAAGTATTGTTTTCGTCAAAATTTTCGAATTTGAGTTGATAGTGGATATATTCGTTTTAGTGCTCCCTGAATCCAAAAAAGTGGTTTTTGGCGTGGTGTCTGTCTGTCTGTGTGTGTGTGGATGTGTGTGTGGATGTGTGTTTGTGTGGATGTAAACAAAGCTAGAGACGACACCAGTGGACCGATTTTAATGAAATTTGGCATGTAGGTATGAAGCCGTGGTATCTCCAGGCGTATTTTTCACTTTTTTTGAATTTTTGATTTTTAAGGCCATTTACCCAATAAAAACCCATAAAAAATTACAAAAATCCAAATTTCTCAAAAACGGCTCCAACGATTTTGATAAAATTTCACAGTTTTTAGTGCTTAAGATGACAAACAAAATGACACCACCCGCATGTCTGTAAAAATTCAGGTTCAGAAGTTAGGGGGTTTAAGTGTTAAAAAATTAATATTTTTCTAATTTCACAAAGTCTGTGACCTCTAAAGAAAATATACTTGCAACCATTAAATTTGACTTGAAAAACTAAATAATCTAGTATTTTGAATCATTAGTTTACGCCAACTGGTTTCGGAGATAATTGATATTTTAGTTCGGCGGTAAACGCAGTACGTTGTTCAATGTTATTCTTATGGCAAATATTTAAAAACCGATATCTCCGTTATTTACTAACCGAATTTGATCAAATTTGGTATATTTGTGTGATAAGTAATTGTTAATTTGTTTTATTTCATTAAATATGTTTTCTGGTTTTAAATGACTTGAAGGGAGAAAGTATGTGTCAGTTTCCTGATCCCGTTTATTTAATATCTTAAATCAGGGTAACTATACTTTTTGGAGGGAAAAATTAAAAATAATATTGGACAAAGTACTGTGATTTTACCACATCCAATATTATCCAATTTACAGGGTCTCCGGAAATTATGGTAAAATATTTTATTATATGATGGTACAGGTAAAAATAAGAAAAAAGGTTCATATAAGCATAGGTCCAAAAGTGCTTCGTATTCCGTCTGTGTGTCTGATTGTGATTTTTACATATTTGATCATAAATCACGAACCTCTAAACGTATTAACTTAAAACATGGCATATGGATGACCACTATTAAGACCTATTTTTGTATGAAGTATCAAATTTCTACTTAGTACCATTTCAAAATGGCGACCGTTTTTTTCAAAGCTAAATATCTTAAAAAAACTTAAATTTTAGACAAATTATTCAAGAGACAAACAAATTGTGAAATTTAATCCTATTAACGCTGATATTAAGATTATGATGATCGAAAAACTAATAACGGAGAAATTTCAACTTTTCCGAATAAAAACATGGTTCTTTAGAACATACTCTCAGAAATTCGCATGTTTTTATTCGGAAAAGTTAAATTTTCTCCGTTATTAGTAGTCCGACCATCATAACCTTAATATCAGCGTTAATTGTATTAAATTTCACAATTTTTTGTCTCTTCTTTAATTTTTTCTAAAATTTACGGTTTTTAAGATATTTAGCTTAGAAAAATAAAAAACAGTCGCAATTTTGAAATGGTACAAAGTAGAAATTTGATACTTCATACAAAAGTAGGTATTAATAGTGGTCATCCATATTCCAAGTTTGAAGTTTATATGTTAAGAGGTTCCTGAGACATGATTAAATATGTAAAATCACAAACAGACACACCGACAGAAAACGAAGCACTTTTGGACCTATGTTTATATGAACTTTTTTTCTTATTTTTACCTGAACTATCATATTCTAAAATATTTTACCATAATTTCCGGACACCCTGTATATGCAACGGATTGACGTAGAATAATAATTTAAAATGCTAAATTGTTTGTTTTTTTAAGCTGAATTCAATGTTGACAATGAATTTTAAAATTAATTAGAAAAAAAGTGCTAAGATCTTGAAAATAAATTTTTTTGTTAAAAAACCTTTTTAGAGTCAACCAATCTTGCTGGTTTTCGAACTCGAAGTCATGAATGACGCTTTACACGTTTGTTCCAAATTTAATCAAGATCGGACCTTTTTTACCAAAGTTATCGCGCCTACGGACTGATATATATCCCTATATATATATTTTAAATAAACAAAATATGTTTATATATATATGAAAATGAACGAACGGTGTTTTTGGGGTCCAGAGACCTCAAAATATAAAGTTACGGTGGGCCCGCGCTTAAGTCTCACCGTGCCGCCTACGGTAATAGCTACACTTCCCTATAGGGGGAAATTCGCTAAAAACCTAAAAATAAGCAATAACTTACTTTGTTTCTTCAAGTAGTAACATTTAAGGGGGTTACAGTAACATTTAAGGGGGTTTCTCGTCCTATTCGGTAAATGACTGGAGTATAAATGTCTCGCATTATTTTCCGCTGTAAGCCGAACTTTAAGCATAACTTTAACACAAACTATAACATTTTGAAAATAGAATATGTTATATATTATTGTTTTGAGGCTTTATTATTGTTTTGGACAGCCTATGAAAATTGTCAAAACAAACCCAAGTGCACATTGAGTTAAGATGTATGCCCTTATATCATTAAAAACCGCATGAAATTTGATTTTTTAACATTTTATGGCTTAATATATAAACAACTTAAATGCAGTTCATAATTTAAATTTTGTGCTTATATATCAAACACTCTCTAGTTATGATCCGTAACACCAGTAGCGTTAATATTACAACAACCATAAAACAGCTGATTCCGGTTTATTTAATAAACCTACAATATTATGGGAATAGTTTGAATGTATTACATTTTTTGCGACAGTTCAGTTGCAATTGGTTGAAAGCGATAATATTAGGTCGATTCAAAAAAGTGAAGGTTATGTAACCTATTTTTAAGTCAATCTAAACAAATTCACTTCCCTGATAAAAAATACCCCCGTTGCAGCAGACCTGCATACTCAGCGAATTTCAAATGCAAAACAACATATTTCAATCCAACTTAGCGAGATTTGACATTGTTTTGTAATCTCCAAAAGAACAACATGGGGAATGAGTGTGCAGGTCTGCTGCAACAGGTATGTTAAAACTGGTTGGTTTTAATTCATTATTTAGTAGATTTTAACTAGAAGAAGCCATATACCAAGTTTTGTCAAGTAATGTAAAAAAATAAGTAAGATATAGAATTTTTTTATTTCCCATAAGGATAACATGGGAAATGATTATGCAGGTTTGCTGCCACAAAAATTGAAAATTCGGGGATTTTAGACTAAAATACATTAGACCTCACCTAGATGAAGCCACAAACCAAGTTTTATCCAGATATGTTAAGGAATAAGCGAGATATAGAATTTTACTTATTCCCCATAAGGTTAACATTGGGACAATGTACTGTGTTTACCACTTTCAATATCTCGGTAACCAATGGACATAGAGCAATGATTCAAAGCACTAAATTGTTTTTTTTTTTCAGCTGAATTCAATGGTGCCAACAAAGATTCGATAAATTTTATTTTTCTATGTAAAAAACTCAAAAACCCCACTTTTGGGGGGTTTATCCCCCTTTACCCCCCCTTCCGGTGGTCCGATCGGGCTGGTTCACGAACTCGTCCAATCGATTACCACTTTACATGTCTGTTCCAAATTTCATTAAATCGGACCATTTTTACGGCCGCTATCGGCTGTAAATATATATATATTATAATGATACTATAATATATATATATATATATTATAAATATCTATTTATTTATATATATATATATAGATAGATAGATAGATAAAAATTCGAACGAATGGTGTTTTTTGATTCTGGTGGCCCTAAAACGAAAAGTTATCATGGTCTCGCGCTTAGGTCTTACCATGAGACCTACGGTAACAGCTTCTTCCCTATAAGGGAAATTCGCTCAAAATCGTGATTTCTCAGCTGTAAATTCCATTGACCTTTAAAATATATAGACTGCTCATCTCGTTGTAAAAAAGTGAAGCCTTTGTGGGCGCTGCCATGTTGGCTATTATCTAAAAAAAACGAACAAACCGGAAAACTCACGGCCGTCACCGGAAAACTCACGGCCGTCACAAAACACTTCATCACTTCATCGACCTTTAAATTATTCAAAACAAGGAGGTTAGAGTCTGTTGTACTGGAGTTATTGCCACAGTGCATTTGTTGATGAAAAAGCGGTTGATTAAAAGATAGGCAATGTGAAGGGGAGTAATATAGTAATTTAGGACTTGGCGTTCTTTGAACAGTAATTTAAAACGAAACGAATCTTTTGAAAACGACTAAAGATTCAAATAAGTTTTTAAAATATGTCAAAAATGCTGTACAGGTTTATAATCTTAATACTTTTTGCGTATTTTATTTAAATGAAGTAAGATAACAACAAAACTAATTTAATTACGTCGACTCTTTGAAAATAAGTTTTTATATTCGATCAATTAAATGGTTCAATTCCCATCGCTGAATCGTTCGTTTTTCGTTTGTTAATGTAGAGTACGAAATTAATTCCACTTATATTGCTAACCTAACAAAATTAGAGGTCGTCTTGTGTCTGGCTGCGGAGTCACTTTTTGTGCACATAACTTTTTAAATTAGTACTAAAACTATTTAATCTAATATTAGATATTTATCGATGTCGTCTACGATTAAGATAAGTATATAATTAAATTATAAAACGATAGTAATACTATTGAAAACTAATTTTTGATTTTATCATGTAACATTTTGATGATTCAAAAACAGAAAATTTGATGATTCAAAAATTAGAATCATGTTCATCTTTTCAAGTCTTTGACGTTTGTGTTTGAAGGTCGGTGACAATCCTCCAGTAAGGCTTCACTTTTTCCTATCTCATAAGCAGTCTATATCAGTTATATGTCGTTGGTAAATTCTGCCGGTAAAGGTTAGAAGTGAAATCAACTGTTTACAATAACATAATCAGACGTGTAAATAATGTCACTGTTGTCATTGTACTGAAGAAATCAAATTAAATAGGCAACTAAAGATAATAATTTCAAAAATGATATTATTTAATTAATCATTACTAAATGATTTCAGTTCGATAAAAAATATCGTACATAACTCGGGTCGAGTATTATTCCGTGCATTGATCGAATTCCACGCTTGGCTTACGCGTAAACTCGATCGTAGCCCGGAAACAACCAATTCCTACCCTAGCAATGAAATACACTATTTCGCTGTACTACTAAAAAACTGCCTATTTTCGTTATGTGTTAATTGTCTGCAAAAATTCATCAGTAACATGGTTTCCTACAGAAAAACAATGTTTTATGGATGTTTACTTTATTTTTTATTTTTCTGATATACATGAAAAAATATTTGTGTTTGTTTTACCAACTGCGTAGCGAAATATATCGTTCAAAACACGACTTAAAGTGGTTTGCATATTCTCGACCGTATGAAGTGCTCGATAAATTCTGTACATCAAACATATGGTCTTAGACACACTTTCCATTCGTGTTATGAAACATGATAATTTTGCAGATGAACATCTAGTGGTAAGCAAGGTTAAAAACTCCCAACACTTACCCCTTCCTTCAGGTAACCCCGAACAGTGTCAGGGTCTGCCTTACTGACTTTTTCTCGCATCCAGTCAATCGCTCGCCCCGCATGGAATTTCTCAAAAGTCCCTCTCATTGCTTGCAGCCCTTGATCCACGTAGGGCCTGATGTCCGGAACTTCGTCGATGTGTTCCTCTGCATAACCCATCCCTTGATCTACATACCCTGCCTGCAAAACGTTGTATAGTTTAATGAAGGTCCAACTATATTGTTGGATTAAAAAAATATATAAATATTCTAAAATATAGTAATAAATTCAAGAAAATATAAAATAGTTAATAGAATCATACCCGAAATACAAACCGGTCATCAAGCCCTAAAATATCTGTTAACATATGATTTATTCATATCATGCGTTTTCCATTTGACATTCATTTTAGCGAATTTCCTTAGAAATAAGCTATTACCGTCGTTTTAACAGAACAGAATGGACAAAAAATATCCGTTCAGGGTAACCTCACCAATCTTATTAATATTTATATTAACTGACCGCTTTTTATGTTACTTTCTGGATATGAAAAGAGTTTATTGTTAAAACGCATTTTTCCAGCAAAAATCACGATTTGTTTCAAAATTTAACATGGGCCTATATGGGAAATAGAATTTTCATTTTTTGAGCTTTGCCAGCACGATAACTCTCGTAAATATCCTCCGATCGTAACAAAATTTGGTACAGACATGTAAAACTAGATTCTCTTGGACGAGTTCGTATACCAGCCAGATCGACATATCCAAAGTGGGGTAAAGGCCCCATTTTACCCCCACAAAAATGGGTTTTTTGAGTTTTTCATTTTGAAAAATTATATTTATCCAATTATTGTTTGCACCATTGGATTTAGCTCGAAAAAACAAACAATTTGGTATCTATATAAATAAAATTAGAGTTTTGTCTGTACATTGCTCAGAATTATGAAAGTTTTTGTTATTTTTGCGTTTTGAAGGTCAGAGAATCCGAATCAAGCCTTATCTCAATTTATGTCACGATGTGTGTTGGTAACGCTCAACATCACACTTTAGACCGCTTTTCACGCAAAAACTAGAGTACTGTTATGGCTGAAACTTTTTTCCTGTGTTTTATGCACATATTAGAAGGCTTTAGACCACTTAAAACTAGCATACGTCGTTTTGAAATTAAATAGCATGCTTCTAAAAACCGAGTTTTATTTGATCTCGACCAAGTTTGTTTTGAATTTCCCCATAATTCAAGGGGATGACGTTTTGTTTACATTTTCAGCGTTCCAAGCAGATGGTAGTTACCTTCACTGATGGATTCGGCGTTACAGATGTTTTATGATTTCATTCAGTTTTATGTTTTGGTTTATAATATTTCTTTTCAATTGACATGTACTATATAAAGTTAATATTTTCCCATTCATTATACATTTATCAGGATTTTCAATATTTTCATCCTGATCTGACCCTCGGACTTCACCGCAGACCAAGGCTGCGAACAGACCCTCTCAAGATCACATATTATTAATATCCTTATGCCAGAATTATCAGTGATGAAATGTTTACATTCAAACAGATGTTAAAAGCAAGACAGTTCATATAATGTAAAACCAGCTGTCTGTAAAAAATAAAATAAAACACTGACTAGAGCTACTTAAAAGTCCTTCCTTCCTTATAACAGCTGTTAATGAACGATCTAATGTAATCCATTTTTAAAAAATTGCGGGACGGCTATGTTATTTTGTTGTTGTTCAAAATAGACCCTAAAAACATTAGAAAATACTTTGATGGCATTTAATCAAGGCATTTTGTACTCTACGTACATAAACTTTCATGAAACAGGAAACTGCTTTAAGATTCACTAAGTACGCACGGTCAATATAATAGCACAGACTACTATAATAGAGCTATGAAAGCCCGTTCATTCTCGCTTGGGTACATTCACCTATAATAGCATAGATTCAACGATAGGCCTACTGAGTATAAGCCTTCCCAGGCAGGGACACCCTTAGGGGTTTTATCGGCGGGGGCGCTGGAATGTGTTGGCATGTGTAGTATAGAGAGGCCAAATAAAAATGCCTCGTGCGGGGGGGGGAGCAATATTTCTAAGTACTCCGTCGGATTCCTAAAAATCTTTCTGGCTGATAAAAGTATATCTACTTTATATTTGTCAAATACCACTGACCTATCATCGCACAGCCCAAACTACTTGAACTTGACTTAGAACCTTGAAACTTTTCATGGACGTTCCTATACGGCGTGAGCATCCGCTGAGAACGGGTTTTTCAAAATTCAAGGTTTTCTGGGTTTTTCAGTGGGTTCAACGGTCTAAAATCTTTCTGTATAATTAAATGGATGATCTTTCGATTCAATTGTCAATTTTCATTTAATCAAGAAGGCGGTTTAAGCTTCACATACATATAGGTCTCTACAGCTGATTTTTATAGTTTGGTTCCTTTTTTCATGGTTTTATGGTTGACTTTTTTCTTTTAGGTGATATGTACTATTTTAAAGTTACCAAGAGTTTTTGTACCTTATCTATTTAATCATAAACTCAGTATTTGGCACCATCTTTATTTAGGCAGCGGGTGTTAAAATTGTTATCGTGAGCGAAGCCACGGGCAACTGCTAGTTTTGAATAATTTCTTTAAGTCCATTGGTCTCCGAGATATTGCCACTTCGCATTTTTTTCTGTGTTTTTAGTATCAGGGCAGCAGAATGTTGTTGGCTTACCCAATTTGCTTTTTACTCTCTACTGAGGTTTTCAAGAATCGCTTAGAGTAATTTCTCAGTGTATCAATGTATTTAATAGAATTTGGTTTTTAAACAATTTTATGTTAATATAATTTAAAAAATAAACATTCTTGCCTACTTCACTGTATGAAATCTTTGTCTTTTTTCATCTAAGTCATTTACAAATATTTTTTACAAAGTCTTTGTAAACCAAGCTATAATATATTATTTTAATATATAAATATATCACTTGTTTATTTTTCTTTTTTTCGTAATAATGGATTAATTACTGGATATTTTGTATTTGGAAATTCGCTGAGTACGCAGGTTTGCTGCGACGGGGGTATTTTTAACACTGACTTAAAACCAACTTGGTAAAATAGGCTTTAGTTTCATGTTGATTATGTGATTATGTATGGAGTTGTGGAGCGCAAAATACCTTTCAAAGAGGAAGTGTGTGAATTTTCCTGATTTTTTAATTTTCTAGACCGATTCCTTGTATCGTAGCACTGAAATAATTTTGAAACAATAATGTTGCCAGTAATTGAACTTCTTGTTGGGGCAAACTTTTAAATAAAAAAGTAACTTATTACCTTAGACTTTAAACTTCGATATGGGTAAGAAATTATTCACAGAATTTGAGATGCTCATTAATTTTATCTGCTTTAAAAGTGTTTAGAGTTTTCTTGAGTAGTGAATCTTTATGTTAATTCTACACAACAACAACGCGTCAGTTTCTTACAATCATCTTTGTTAGGTCTTAACAACAAATGGTAAGAAGATGGACAAACTATACTGATCCACCAATGAACTGATCTCTAAATCACAATAATTATATAATTGCCATTCGCCGTAAAAACAAATTATTCAACGCTCAAAACAGCCAAGGAATTAAATTTTCAAATTGGCCCGCTTCTTTTTTTCACATCTTAAATACATGTTTGGCAAATTTGTACCTAAGCAGACAACATAACTTTCAATGAAACATCTTCATTAAATAGGCATGTTGTTATTGGTAAATTTAAAAATCGAACCGAATAGACAGGCTAACCGTTAACACTTCAATATCGCATTCCATGTACTGCAACCGCAAATTTACCCATATGCTAAAAACTAAGTTAGTGGGGTGGGTGTGATGACAGAGTACTGGTGAACCGTTGTCCTCGCAAACGCAGACCTTCTCAGTGTTTGTTCCATCGAAGGTTCTAGACTCGGGGTATAATTTCGTCGACACAGGCAAAAATATGTACTATATAACCTGATTATTTTTTCATCCGTGAATTGAGGAGCAGTCTTGGGCGCGCACCAACACTGGTGTTGTTAAATAATTCGGTTGATCAGACCGTATCTCCAAATGGGCAACTGGTGAAAATATCACGTTAAAAACACCGCCCTTCCTGAAGAATATGTCGTACATTTTCTAACTGGTTCAGGTCAATTATTCCAAATAGGGTTTCAGGTCGGAAACATGCCATGTACCGATAATCTAACTATCTCCATCAGCCAAGTTATAAACATTGGGAGATATTTTCTTGGCTATCTTGTAAGGTCCCGCAAGTCTAGGTGTTAGTTTACTAGAGTAGAATTTTGCAGCATCTGACAGGGTAAAATTTCGCGTCAACACAAGATCATTAACCTTAAACTGTAGTTCTCGCCTCCTGAGATTGTAGCGATGGGCATTCTTCTCAAGGCCTTTATCAAGTTGCTTCCTTACAAATGTATACATATTCTGTAAACACTTTACTTTCTCTGCATGTTCCTTCACCTCTTGAAGTTCCTCCAACTCATCCTGACCTTGAAGGAGTTTGAATCCGTCTCCTGACGCTGATAATTATTCCCTTCCAAATTTGAGATAAGCGGGAGAATAGCTGGTTTCGTTAGAATAGAACAGTGGTTTCGTTATCAGCAGTCCGAAGTGCAAAAGCCAGTTGGGGAATGTGAACATCCCATTAACGATGATCTTCTTTCACATAGGCCCGTAACATACTTAGGATTGTCTTGTTGGTTCTTTCCGTTGGATTCGATTGTGCATGGCGAATGGCGTTAAATAATATTTTCACCTTAAATTCCTCTGCCAATTTTTTCATAGGTTTTCCTATAAACTCAGATCCATTATCACACACAATGTAGCGAGGTGCTCCAAACATTAATATAACATTCTCTTCAACATGGTGAGCAACATTCTTAGCGGTCGCAGCCCGTAGAGGAAAAGTAAGGGGAATTTTGTAAACATATCTGTCACTACCAAAAGGTACTTAAAACCTCTGTTTGAACGTGGAAGTGGGCCAAGCAGATCCATACTAACCATTTCCCAAGGCCTATCAACTCCCCGTCGAGTGCCCATGAGACCAGCAGATTTTGCTTGGTCATATTTAGTTTGTTGACAAGTGGGACAACGTTTAACATAATTCGCTATGTCCTGGCGCATTTTAGGCCAGTAATACTTCTGATTTACTCGATGGAAGGTTTTATAACACCCCAGATTTCCAGCTGTAGGTAGGTCGTGACACTCCATCATAATGTTCTTCCTAATTTCCTTTGGTACTACCAGTTTCCAAGAGGCGTCTTCACTGTCAAACTTTGAGTGGCTCGGGAGAAATTTCGACAATTTATTTTGTTCAGTCCTCCAAGCAGGGTAACGTTTGGGTTCGGCTTGAACCAGCTCCAACACCTTTAAATACCATTTGTCTTTTATGTTCGGGGAAACCTCGATGGCAGCACAATCAAGCTCAGGCGTCGATTGTTCATGGGTTATCTCCGGTTTTGTTGACCTACTTAAAAGATCCGGTACTACATTTTCTCGGCCCTTCCGGTGAATTAGCTCGAAATCATAGGGTTGTAAGCAAAGAGCCCATCTCGCCAGACGTCCAGTGGGATCTTTCAGGTTGTTTAACCATAGAAGGCTGTAATGATCAGTAATAACAGTAAACTTTGTTCCCTCTACATATGGTCGGAACCACTCAATTACCCAGATTACTGCCAAGCACTCCCGTTCGGTAGCTGAGAAGTTTTATTCTTGCTTAGTAAGGGTGCGACTACCATAAGCTAACACTACCTCTCCCTGATCATGTTTTTGGCTTAGAACTGCACCTATACCTACCCCCGAGGAATCATAAGATATGATTGTAGCATGCTAGAGTTAAAATTTTTGTTTATTTTTGTTATTTATATAAAAAATTAAATTTCAAGTAAAACAAATTATTAATTTAAAGAAAGTTGATAGTCTACAGGATATCCTCAATTAGCATGTTAAAACTAGTAATATTATTCTAGATAATTCCACTAGAATTTCAAATATTGTAAGAATAAGTGAGGCAAGCTGATTGGTTTTAATTTTAGCCAATCAGAACACAAGTTTCCTTGAGTATATATAGTGAATTTTGCATGTCCTGGCCTGCTTTATCATTGTAACTCTGTAGTGAATTGTTTGAAATGTTTCTAAGTGTCAGTTACCCCAACCGTTGCGTTGGGTAAGTTTTCCTTTTTAGAATTTTTACAAATTTAATATTAATTTATTTGGCGAATGTTATTTCAATAAATGCCTCATTTATTTATGTTTTACTAGGTTATTTGCTTGGCCCTTCAGGCATATTAATTAATTCTATTTCTTTTTTTTAGGGCTCATGATCTTGGATAATAAATATAAAATAAAGAATTAAAGGATTTAACAAGTACAGTAACCCCCCAACTTAAAGATAAAAGAAAAATAATTTGTTTCCTTTTTTAAGTGCATGAAAATAAAATGAATTGTCAAAGAAGCGGACCTTTATTTTGTTGGACCATTTAAACTTTTAAAAAGGGGTTTAAAATAATAAACTATAAATCAATAAGTAGCAAGTAACTGCTACAAAATGCGCAACTCTGCTGTAAGTCTTTGCATGCAGTGAAGAATCAAGAAATGTTAGCAAAATGGAATAAGCCGATTAAATTGTAAGAATTTGGATAAACCTAAATCAAAATGAGTTTTAAAGTGGAATTTTTAATTAAAGAAGAAATTCAATATGAACTTAGTGTGAGAGGGGTTGAGTTTAATTTAACAGATGATGTAGAGGTACTAAGAAAGTTGTTAAGATCTGCATTAAAGATTAATGTGACTCCAAACCCGTACAATCTTGCTAAGAAGTTAGTTCTTAAAGATGAAGTTCAAGCCATCACTACTAATTTGGAAATTTTAGAAGGTAAAATAAGTGACCTTTCCGATAGCAAAAATGTAAATAGTTTTATCAGGGCAGAGATAAAAATCAATCATTATGAATTCAGAGTGAAGAATCTAAACAGTTTTAAGTTAGATCCAACTGAAAAAGTTTGTGTGGAGGGTTTGAATGAGAAGATAAAATCAATAAAGGATTCTTTTAGTAAACTTAATGTGGATAAAACTGAAAAGGAAACTGTAGAACGTAGATTAAGCGAAAGTTTGTTAGAAGAGGAAGAACTAGATAATGTATTCACAGAAAAACTAAAAGTCGGTAATCAAAAGAGTGTTAATCCTAATATTAGTGTGCTAGAAGATCAAAAATGTGCATTTTCAAAACTGCCTAATCCAATCCAAATACATTTGAAAAACTTCCAAGTATGCGATGGTTATGATGTAAATAAACTGTTAGGGTTTGTCAATAACATTTTAAAACTGAGAGATGAAACCGAACTAACAGACGAGCAAATTGTAGACCTAAGCCTAGGGTATACTACAGGTCCCCTTCATGTTAAAATATTAGAGTGCAAACGTTTTAAGTTAACTGTTGATGAATTACACCAAAGAGTATTGTCTTACTTTTTTCCTGTAGGTCTAAGGGAAAATTTGAAAAGAAACCTAGTAAATAGACATCAGCGGGTAAATGAAGCCTTAAATAACTACATTTTGTCTGTGAAAGAAAATGCCAAATTATTAAACTGTAAATACTCTGAGCATGAATTAGTTGAATTAATAACTATCGGGATGAATCCAGAAACAAGAGCTAAGTTAGTGTTTTATCAGATGCCCTCAACTTTTGAAGACCTAGATAAGCTATGTATCCATGCGCAAAATGTTGCCTATGAGGATGATTGCAGGCGTTCTGTCAGAACGCACCCTACTCAAAATAATAGAATGGTTAACAATGTCACTAGTCCAAATCCAGTAAAATGTTTCAATTGTAACAGATTAGGGCATATTGCCAGAAACTGCTATAGGAGACAAAGAAGTTTTACACCTAACCCGAGAAGCGATGAGTCGCATCCCACACCAAAAAACGGGGTAGGAAGGGGAAATCTATAAAACACCATAACAAAGTAGATTTTCCCCTTATAAAGAGTAGGATATTTTATAACAGCAGTAAAACAAACAGAACAATGAATCACAAAGAAATAAAAAGATTTAATAAGAGTAATAAAAGAGTTAACTATAAATTAGGATCTTTACACTATACTAGATCAAAGCAAAAAGTATGTTTGTTGCCTACACTCAATGTAAAATTTTGTAACGGATTTAGAAGTATAGAAGAAAATGTGTTGGTAGACTCAGGAAGCAGTGTAAGCTTAATTAATGAAGATATGTTTCAGAAGTTATTAGGAAATAACATAGTAAAGAAAATAAATGAAGCTAATATTAACTGCAAATCAGCAATAAATGAAGATGTAGAGATAGTAGGACAGTGTAGTATTAAAATAAAGGTCCATAACTTTTCATGGAAAGTTAACTTTTGCATTGCAAAGAATTTATTCTGGAAAGTAATTCTGGGTTCAGATTTCATAAAAAAATCTAACTTGGTTTTAGATTTGGGTTCAGACAGTTGCCATTTTAAATTTAGTCCAAACAAAATTATTCAGCTAAATAATAACCCTACTGTTATCAGCTCCAATGTAAACAAGGAAATTGTAGTTGGTTGCAACAAAGCTGCAGAAGAGATAAGGAAGTTAATAGAAGATTATCCCACTGTCTTTACTAATAAAATAGAAGAAGCTATTGACTTTGAAGTAAATTAAAATTAAAAGATAATGAGCCGGTTAAACATAAATGTTATCCTCTAAGCCCTCCTAAAAATAAATCGTTAAGGATATCATAGACGATTTATTGAAACAAAATATAATAAGACCAAGCTTAATAAGTTAAGCTTAATAAGACAAAATATAATAAGTTACGCTAGCCCTAGCTTTGTCATAAAGAAGCCTAACTCAGACAAATATAGACTTGTAATAAATTACAATGCTTTAAATAAGAAAATAGAACAAGTTAATTATCCTATAGGGGATTTACATGAGTTGTATCATTACCTGAGGGACTCGGAGTATTTTACAGCACTAGATTTAACACAAAGTTTTCATCAGATCAAGATAGCAGAAGATAGTAAACATATAACAGCCTTTTCAACTAATTATGAATTATGGGAATGGAATAGGTTACCTTTTGGATTACATTCAGGGAGTGGTATTTTGTCTTCATATCTAAATAGAGTATTTAAAGAAGAATAATTCAAGTTTGTACTTAATTTTGTAGATGACTTGATTATTTATAGTCAAAGTTTAGAAGAACACATAACACATTTGAGGAAAGTTACAGAAAAGTTAAAGCAACACAATCTTACAGTAAATCCTGAAAAGGCGGTGTTTGCTAGTAAAGAGATAAGCTTTCTCGGTTATCTTATAAGTAAGAATCAAGTAACCATTGATCCCGATAGGACCATTGCAATCAGGAATAGTAAGCCACCACGAGATGCCAAAGGTGTCAGTAGATTTATTGGTATGACTTCTTATTTTTCTAAGTTTATTCCTGAATATTCTAAACTAGCTGCATGTCTTAATGAACTTAGGAAGAAAAATAAAAAGTTTGTATGGACAGAGGAATGTCAAAATAATTTTGAAAAATTAAAAGACGCCATCACCAATCCACCTGTGTTAGCTATTCCAGATTATAATCTGCCTTTTATATTGCAATGCGATGCTAGTGAGTTAGCAGCGGGAGCAGTCCTTTTGCAAGACTATAATGGGGAAATAAAACCAGTTGCATACTATTCAAAAACGTTTTCTGACTCTGAAAAGTGTATGTCGGTCTATCATAAGGAAGCGCTAGCAGTTGTAAATGCAATAAATAAGTTTAGGAACTATCTTGAGCATAAAAAGTTCACTTTAATAACAGATAATAGCGCACTGGCATGGGTGTTAGGGAATTTCTGGAAATTAGGAAAATTATGTAGGTGGGTGGAAAGTATTCTTAGCCTACCATTTGAAATTAAGCATGTTGATGGGAAAGACAACTGTACTGCGGACTTTTTATCAAGACATTTTGAAAATAAAGAAGAGACATCAGAGAATGTAAATAGTGTAATAAAATGTAAATATAGTTATAAGCAGAAACAAGAAAAAGTAGATTTTAATGAAAATGAAATATTGTTTGTAAACAATATAAAAGACCTCCCTTTAAGTTTCAGTGACATTAAAGTGCATCAAAATGAAGATGAGGAATGTAGAAAAATAATTGAAAGTATAAATAATGGTACAAACAATGAGAAATTTTCCTTAAATAAAGGGGTATTAATGCATCAAACCAGTGGTAAAAGTACAAAGAAAATATTTTTACCTAAAAGCTTGTTTGACATGGTGTATAAATATTTCCATAACTCTTTGAATGGTTGTCATTTGGGAGTAGATAAAACAATCAAAAAGATAACGGAGTATTTTTACATGCCAAAAGAAGTCAAGCTTAGGATTAAAGCGTGTGAATTGTGTAGCAAAGGGAAACCACCTCGACAGGTGTTTCAAGGACCTTTAGTTTCGAGTCATGCAAACAACCCTATGGACAGATTATACATCGATATTTTTGGACCTTTAATAAGAAGTAAGTCTCAAAACAATAATTTATTAATTATTGTGGATCAATGTACTAAGTTTGTCTGGTTGCATGCTATGAGAGATGCCAAACTAAGTCAATAATTAATATTTTGGAAAATTTTGTTTTCAAAAATTTTGGATTGTGTAAAGAACTTATCAGTGACAATGCTAAATGTTTTGTGAGTAGTGAGTTAAAAAACTATTTGCTTAACAAAGGTATACACACATAACAATAATACTATATGTACCCAGAAGTAATATATCTGAGCGGTATTTGAGGAATATTAAAGCTATTCTTTTTCCAAATTTACTTTCATGACTGTCAAAATAAGGGGGATGTTAATTTAAGTGATATTCAACAAACTATAAACAATGCATGTAATGAAGCTACTAAGTTCACTCCGCATGAACTAATGTTTAGTTATAAAGTAAACAATTCTCTTACAAATGAGTGGTGTTTGAATGAAATAATTGAAGAAAAGATAGATGAGAAGAAATTAGTAGAAAAGTTAACTCAAGCTATCTCAAATAATAAATCAAGAAACAAATTAAATAAGAAGTTAGAAGAGTATGATGAAGAAAAAAGTAAACATCCATTCAAGAAAGATAGTATTGTTTATGTAAAGACTTATGAGTTAAGTAACAAGCTGAAAAGGTTTCAGGGTAAGACTGCTCTAAGGTATGATGGACCATATAAGATTTTAATTTTTATTTCAGGTGCCAGTTGTGTTGTTCAGAAATTAAATAACCCAAATATTGTAAAGCGAGTTCATGTTTCTCAATTAAAACTTGGATCAGATTAAAAGAGTTAGAAAGCAAAATATAAAGTTAAAAAAAGTTATCATTTTCAGAGAGATATTATTTATTTGTTTGTTTGCAAAAAGTTTAACAACAATAATAATTGCAAGGTATTAATAGTGTAGTTGATTCCTCACAATGAAGTGAAGTTCATTATTGAATATGTAAACATTGTACCTCAGCTGAAGAATTCCAACATGAATGCCAGAATGTAAACAACCTTGACCTTGAACTTGAACCAGGCCTGCAGACTTTCACTTTCACTGAACCAAACATGCATTTCCTCCTATTTTAGGAGAATTTAAATTTTATTTTTAATTTCTTTAATTTTAACACTTACACTCCTGTACACTTCACTTTACTTTGCACAGGACTTGACTTAGAACTAACGGGGTGTAACACTTACGGTACTGACAATTTACATTCTGGAAATTATAGATGGAAAATATTTAATTTTAGTTTCACTTTAACAAAAGGCTGGGATTAAAGTTTATTATAGCAAAACAAAATTAATCCAAGGATATGGAATTATAAAACTATGTTATTAGTACAAGTTAGGATATATTACTAAACATTGTGTTAAATCTTTTGTAAGCTGAACGAGATATGTTGGAGATACAATGCAGAACATCTATCCAGTACTTGGGGCAGAGACAAACTGGGCTTTCCTGGTCAACCAATCCAAGTGGATGGCGGGTAGCACCGAGGCTTCAAGCTGGAGTCAAGATGATGAACTCTTGTTAAAATTTAACACCTTCGATTTGTGAATCTTTGTATATTTTCTATAAAGTGAAATTTAATTTCTTTACCTAACAAAAATGAAAAGTTGGGGGAAATTTGTAGGATGCTAGAGTTAAAATTTTTTTTGTTATTTATATAAAAAATTAAATTTCAAGTAAAACAAATTATTAATTTAAAGAAAGTTGATAGTCTACAGGATATCCTCAATTAGCATGTTAAAACTAGTAATATTATTCTAGATAATTCCACTAGAATTTCAAATATTGTAAGAATAAGTGAGGCAAGCTGATTGGTTTTAATTTTAGCCAATCAGAACACAAGTTTCCTTGAGTATATATAGTGAATTTTGCATGTCCTGGCCTGCTTTATCATTGTAACTCTGTAGTGAATTGTATAAAATGTTTCTAAGTGTCAGTTACCCCAACCGTTGCGTTGGGTAAGTTTTCCTTTTTAGAATTTTTACAAATTTAATATTAATTTATTTGGCGAATGTTATTTCATTAAATGCCTCATTTATTTATGTTTTTCTAGGTTATTTGTTTGGCCCTTCAGGCATATTAATTAATTCTATTTCTTTTTTTTAGGGCTCATGATCTTGGATAATAAATATAAAATAAAGAATTAAAGGATTTAACAAGTACAGTAACCCCCCAACTTAAAGATAAAAGAAAAATAATTTGTTTCCTTTTTTAAGTGCATGAAAATAAAATGAATTGTCAAAGAAGCGGACCTTTATTTTGTTGGACCATTTAAACTTTTAAATAGGGGTTTAAAATAATAAACTATAAATCAATAAGTAGCAAGTAACTGCTACATGATAAAAGGCTTGCTGAAATCAGGACAAGACAGAATGGGTGCTGCAATGAGGCAAGATTTTATATCATTAAAAGCTATTCTGCTCTCTGATCCCAACTGAAATTACAGCTCTTCTTTAACAGTGAGGTTAGAGGTTGCATTATTTCTGCAGAATTAGGTATAAATCTCCTATACCATGACGCTGTACCTATGAATTGTCTTATCTCCTTCTGATTGCGGGGAACAGGTATATCCACTATGGCCTTAACTTTATCAGGATCGACTCAAAGTCTCTCAGCACTCACGATGTAGCCTAGATACTTAAGCTCTTTCTCGCAAAATTTACATTTGACTTTATTCAATATGAGCTTAGCCTCTTTGACCCTGCGAAAATTTTCAAACAAAACTTCAATATGTTTCTCAAAGGTGGGTGTCACAGCAATAATGTCATCTAAATACACAAAGACATAAGGTTCCAGTTCCGGTCCCAAAACATTATCTACTGCCACGTAGCAGGCGCACCTGTCAACCCAAACGGCATGGTTACAAAGTGGAACAATCCTCGACCAGGGATAGTAAAAGCAGTCTTCTATTTACTCGATTCATCGAGGGGAATCTACCAGTAAGCACTTTTAATATCCAAACTAGACAAATACTTAGCATCTCTCAACCTATCTAATATGGAGGGAACTCGAGGTAAGGGATAGGCGTCCTTTTTGCTCACCGCATTTACCTTTCGGAAGTCGACACAGAACAGTTTTGTGCCATCAGATTTATCGAGAAGCAAAATTGGAGAAGACCATTCACTTTTTGATGGTTCGACCACGCCCAGCTTTAACATTTTATCCAATTCTTCGTTGATAAGCTGTTTGTTGTCTTGCAGGCAACACGGGGTAATACCTTTGTTTGATTGCCTTGGCATCACCTGTGTTAGTGACGTGTTTAACCTTATCGGTCCGGCCTAATGTTGTTGGTTCATACCAAAGTGCCTGGATATAAGTTCTTGAAGTGTCTTCCTTTCCTCGGGAGTCAGCTCATCTTCCGATTTAATGCCCTCAATAGCTCCACAAAACAGCTTACTAGGTTTAGGAGAAAATTCTCACTGTTTGTTGTACAAATCTGCTAGTATATGCATACTTTCCCAAAAGTCAACTCCCAAAATGAGAGCTGGTTGGATGGATGTCACTACAAGACCTTATGGTTTTCTGTCCTACCCTTCAGAGTAAGGAGCAAAATTACAAATCCACTAACATCATGATTCTGACCATCAGCCGTTGCTACTGACGTCCCATCGTCTGTCCGAAGTTTAGTAGGAAATTCTTGCAAGAGCCAGAGACCTTCTTTTCCCAATATTGTGATTGTTGTGCCTGAATCCAAGAGAACAATTAATTATTTCCCTCCCAAATACTCTAACCTTAAGATAGAGCCTAGGATCTCGATCTTTAGTTTGAATAACATAGTTAATTTGCTGATTATCATTCTTTACGCGGGAGTCAGTCTCATCTACGTTACTGGCTCCCGAGCCTGCACGTTTTTTGGATTACATGATGTACACTCATTCTTCGTGCACAGCCAAAGCAAAATCTCCTACGAGGTTTTCGACAATTCCCGAACCTATGACCCTCAATTCCACAGTTCCAACATAAAGTTTTGCGCCTCTCTGGTCCCACTCCATTTATGGCGGCAGCTCTGCCAATCGGAGGCCCTCTACGTTGATGCGAGTCATGGTACGCTCCAACGATGCGCCCAGGTTACTAGCAAGTCTAGGCCTAAGATGACGAAGTCGACCGGCTTCCACACGGCGTCCCATTGTCCGTAGGTCATCTAAAGTTTTTATCTCAACCAAGGCTAACCTATCTTGAAGTTGGGGGTGCAAGTTATTGAATATTTGGGCCAGTTGACTGGCTTCAGGCACAGGCACAGAGAGATGTGAATACAACCCTTCCATGGCAGCAGCATATAAATCGACCGATTCTGTTTCGCCCTGGAACCTATTAAAGATTTCATGATGTAACCTAAAATCATAGTCCGGAGGTTGGAATACCTCCCTTAATTCTTTACACAATTGCGTCCATGACCTGATACGACCAGCTGCAGACCTATACCATACCAAGGCTGATCCTGAAAAAAGGTCAACTGCGGACTCGAAAAGTTCCTGATGCGTAACTCCTCTTGCTCGGCGAAGCTCCTCGACTCGTTCTAGAAAGGCTGCAATGCTCGGACCAGTGTTGTCAAAGGTCAGTCCCCATTTGTATACTGGCACATATTTCGGCTTCCAACTCTGACTGGGAATATCAGGCCGATTAATACTCGTAATCAGTTTTACCTCTTCCTTTGGCGCTCTACTAAGCTGGCTAGGAGCACTAAAATTAGTTTTATTCCTACCTCCCTGCTCTTAGAAGTTGGTTTTATACTGGTCTAAACTAGGTAAACTGAAGTTATTATTTACGATGAGTTCCGGGGGTGGTTCAGTAGTAGGTTGAGGTGCTACATTCGGTGTCAGTAAGTTCTCTGAAGACTATCCCGAAGCCTTAAAACTATCCATGATCTCATTAATTCTAACTAGCAAACCCTTTTTCGCTTCTTCCTCTTCAATATCTGCCGTTGCTCCAACTGGAATTCGCTCAACCGTCAAATATAAATGCCACAACCGAGCTGCAAGTCGATGAAATTCATTATCTGCATAGTTTCCCTCATAATCACCAACCAACGTAGAGGGATCTTGAAGTTTTCGCCTCACACAGGTCCAGCTCCTCCGAAGCATCAAGAGCGTTGACAACCCCATCTACAATATCCGCCTTTGATGCAAAGGCCTGAGTCAGCTTCTTACGAAGTTCTCCAGCAGCCCTTCCTTCTGTAGAAATACCTCGTATCTTTAACTCATACTCCACCTCATCTTTGCGTAGATGATATGCATTCATATTGACGCTTGATGCCAAATTCCACAGACAAAAAGAAATACTCATAAACTATTATTAACAATACTTAACAGAGTAGGCCACCATAATAATATTACTTATTTTACTGTCAGCAACTCGTTCCTGAAATCAAGGCTGGTTATGGATTCTTTATACTATAAATCAATAACTTATTACTCCAGTTCAGGCCCCACGTTCAGGGCCAGATTTGCAACCACAAATTTACCCATGCTAAAAACTCAGTTAGTGGGGTGGGTGTGATGACAGAGTACTGGTGAACCGTTGTCCTCGCAAACGCACACCTTCGCAGTGCTTGTTCCATCGAAGGTTCTAGACTCGGGGCATAATTTCGTCGACACAGGCAAAAATATGTACTAAATAACCTGATTATTTTTCATCCATGGATTGAGGAGCAGTCTTGGGCGCGCACCAACACTGGTGTTGTTAAATAATTCGGTTGATCAGGCCGAATCTCCAAATGGGCAACTGGTGAAAATATCACGTTACAGTACATTTACAAAATACAGGTGTTAGCGTTTTAAAACTTCATTTTTTAGGTTAATATTTAACTAATATTGCTATTTAAAACTCTAACCGTTGAACAATCATCAATGTGTTGAAGCATTACATGTATCAATGTGTATTCACTGTCAATAGTTTGTTAGAAAATCCCATCTCCAGAGCACCTCCTGAGCAGTTCCTTTTTAAGTTCCCTTTTTAAGGAAATTAATACATTAAATCTAGATGATTATAGACTGATGGTCTTGTTTTCAATAGGGCAAATACTCTTCCTTATTTCATGTAGTCTTAAAAAACATCAATATTTTAAGAAATCAAAATCATAATGTGGATGAGTGTTGACTGACTTTTGCTATAGACCTGCATTCTGGGGGATATCTCTGGAACTATTTCAAATCTTGATCATCTGTTTAGTTACGAACAAATGTGAATTGGAAAAGGTTCACAGGTTCTAACACAGATAGGAGCACTTTCGCTGGAATTTCAAAAGCCTCCTGCGCAAAGGCTTCTCATGGGATGTTTTCCAAACCCGCAAAAGGAACATCTAGAGAGTAATAGCTTTGATTTTATACCAAATATGTGTAGGAAAATTAATTTCTAGAGGTCCATTTGCTCTATGCAAAAGGTTTTAAATATTCTTTGAGTGGGCAATTGGGCAATGAACATAGATATTTACATGAGTATGATGGTATGATACTCGAAATTATTCTTTAGGAGCGTACCGGCGACCAAAAATCAATAGAGCCTTTTTTGAATAATCTTTTGTATATCTGGGTCCAAAATGTTTCAATGATTTACCTTTTAATATAAATATCCCCGTCGCAGCAGACCTGCGTACTCAGCGAATTTCCATAGGATTTATTTTGTATATGTGAGCATTCAACTTATTTGAAGGAAAGTATTGTTTGAATACGTTAAGTAAATAATATACTTAAAACGTTTATTTAATCATTCAGGAGCTTTAAGCATGAGGAAAATTAACAAGGAGACCACACTGGTTTTCATTAGTAATACATACACTTTTGTATTTTATATAATCCTTAGTCTTATAATTTTTAATAAATGTAATTTTGTTATAGTATATAAATGTCAACAAACGTATAATCATTAAATTCAAAACACTAAATACCCCCGTTCTAGCAGACCTGCATACTCAGCGAATTTCAAATGCAAAACAACATATTTCAATCCAACATAGTGAGATTTGACATGTTTTGGTAAGCTCCTTAAGAATGACATGGGGAATGAGTATGCAGGTTTGCTGCTACAGGTATATTAAAACTGGGTGGTTTTAACTTAATATTTAGTAGATCTGAACTAGAAGAAGCTATTAACCAAGTTTTATCAAGACATGTTGGAAAATAACGGAGACTTCGAATTTTACTTATTTCCCATAAGGTTAACATTGGGACAACGTACTGTGTTTACCACTTTCAATATCTCAGTAACTAATGGACATAGAGCAGTGATTCGAAAGACTAAATTGTTTGTTTTTTTGAGCTGAATTCAATGGTGCCAACAAAAATTCGTTAAATTTTATTTTTCTATGTAAAAAACTCAAAACACCCATTTTTGGGGGGGTTCAACCCCCTTTACCCCCCCTTCCGGTGATCCGATCGGGCTGGTTCACGAACTCGTCCGAGTTATTACCACTTTACACGTCTGTACCAATTTTCATTAATATTGGACCATTTTTACGGCCGCTATCGTGCTAACAGGCACATATATATATATATATAAATTCGAACGAATGGTGTTTTTTTGCTTCTGGTGGCCCTAAAGCGAAAAGTTATCATGGTCTCGGGCTTAGGTCTTACCATGAGACCTACGGTAATAGCTTCTTCCCTATAGGGGAAATTCGCTAAAACAAGCAAATAACTTAATCTCATGAAAAAATTAAAATCAATCATATGGTCAGTTTATATTTGTAACAACCCTGTTGCTGCAGACCTGCACCTCTTGCCAATTTCAATAAAACATATTATCAATCCTCATCATTGTAAACATACCATACATTATGCAACATTTTCAGGCAGTTTAGACCAAGACATCCCCCCTCCTCCAAATGCTCACTCTTTCTTTATTATTATATATTCATATAGTATATATTTTTTCTGCAAAGTCTTGAACAATGAACTCTAACTATTCAAAATAAACACAAATAAAATATTCATCATCTGAAAATTTAATCATACTCCGAGTTGTATTTTTTTAAATCTCTTGAACCTTTTGGAGGGTAAAATTTTAAAAATATTGGACAACGTACTGTGTTTAGCACATTCCACGTCTAAGTAGCGGATTGACGTAAAAAGATAATTCAAAATGCTAAATTGTTTATTTTTTTAAGCTGAATCCAATTTTGACCGTAAAATTTACATAAAACTAACAAAAAGATATTAAATTTAAATTGTTAGAAAATTCTCCTTAGAGTTTGCCATTTGTGCTGGTTTCCGAAATCGTAATAAATTTCGCTCTTCACGTATGTGCCAAATTTCATCGCAATCGGACCTTTTTTACGAAAACTATCGTGCCGACGGACAAACATATATATATGAAAATAAACGACCGGTGTTTTTGGGGTCTAGGGGCATCAAAATGAAAAGTTATGGTGGTCCCGTGGTTAAGTCTTACCATGCCGCCTACGGTAATAGCTACTTCCCTATAGGGGGAAATTCGCTAAAAATAGTAATAACCTGAAAATACACCCGTCGCAGCAAACCTGCGTACTCAGCGAATTTCCAATTACAAAATAACCAGTAATTAATCCATTATTACGAAAAAAAGAAAAATAAACAAGTGATATATTTAAATATTAAAATAATATATTATAGCTTGTTTTACAAAAACTTAGTAAAAAAATATTGGTAAATGACTTAGTTGAAAGAACACAAATATTTCATATAATGAAGTAGGCAAGAATGTTAATTTTTTAAATTATATTAACATATAATTGTTTAAAAAACCAAACTTCTATTAAATACGTTGATAAACTGAGAAATCACTCAAAGCGATTCCTTGAAAACCTCAGTAGAGAGTAAATACGAAATTGGGTAAGCTAACATTCTGCTGCCCTGATACTAAAAACACAGGGGGAAAATGCGAAGTGGCAATATCTAGGAGACCAATGGAAAGTGGCAATATCTAGGAGACCAATGGACTTACAGAAACGATTGAAGGTACCAAATTGTTTGTTTTTTCGAGCTAAATCCAATGGTGCAAACAATAATTGGATAAATATAATTTTTCAACTTGAAAAACTCAAAAAACCCATTTTTGGGGGGTAAAATGAGGCCTTTACCCCACTTTGGATATGTCGATCTGGCTGGTTTATGAACTCGTCCAAGAGAATCTAGTTTTACATGTCTGTACCAAATTTTGTTACGATCGGAGGATATTTACGAGAGTTATCGTGCTAACAAAACTCAAAAAATGAAAATTCTATTTCCCATATAAGCCCATGTTAAACTTTGAAAGAAATCGTGATTTTTGCAGGTAAAAATGCGTTTTCACAAAAAACTCAATTCATATCCAGAAAGTACAAATAAAAATCTGTCAATTAATATAAATATTAATATGATTGCTGAGGTCACCCTGAACGGATATTTTTTGTCCATTCTGTTCTGTTAAAACGACGGTAATAGCTTTATTTCTAAGGAAATTCGCTAAAAGTAATAAACAGTCACAACAAGTACAATGCTGTGGTATAAATATTGATTGTCAAACAAATCAAGCAAAAAATAAACCATGACTACTTATAATCTATATATCAAAATAATATAAGATAACTGGAAATTTGCTGAGTGCGCAGGTTTGCTGTGAAGGAGGTATAATTCAATATTTAATACAGTATATCTTAACTAAAAGAAGCCATATAAGCCTACCAAGTTTTATCAAGATACGTTAAAAAATAAGGAAGATATATATATATATATATATATATATATATATATATATATATATATATAATTGCAGCTGGCTTTTACAATTTAATCAAATGGGAAAATGACCAGCTGTTTAAGTTTAAGTAAAAATTTCATAAACATCATCAGTAAAAGTCTGTATTCACTATAGTACATTTATTTGACATATTTAGTTATCTGGCCTTTAAATAAGCCATATGTCTGTATCCACCATATGGCTTTAAATCAAACTATAGCTCATATGATTTAATATAAACAAAGCAGACGTTTTAGATCCCAGTGCTACTTAAATGGTAGTTATTTTATGTTATTTTTTGTTTTCTAGCAAACTTTAAGAAATTACAGTACTTTTCCTGAGTCCCTGACATTAAAACATTTAATTTGAGCCCTTTTCCCTCATCCTGTGACTTGCTAATGCCCACAATTGCTATTCAAAAATAAATTATTCTCCATAAGATTAGTATGGAAAAGTGCAGGTTCGCTGCTACAGAAATTTGAAAATGAGGTATCATAGGCTACAATCCAATACATCTAAACTATATGAAGCCACATAACATGTTTTATCAAGATATGTTGAGGAATAAGAAAGCTATCCAATTTTATTTACCTCTCATAAGGTTAACATTGGGAAAGAGAGTACACAGGTTTGCTGCCTCAGGAATTTGATGATTTGGGTATTTTAAGCCATAATCAAGTAGATATTAACTGTATGAAGCGCCATGCCAGTTCTTATCAGGATATTTTGAGAAATGAGCAAACTACACAACTTTTTTACTACCCATAAGGTTAACATGGAGAATGAGTATGTAGGTTTGCTGCCATGAAAATGTGAAAATAGGGTATTTTAGGCCATAATCCAGTATATTTCAACTAGATGAAGCCACATACAAAGTTTTATCAAGATGCGTTAAGAAATAAGGAAGATATAGGATTTTTTTTATTTCCCATAAGGATAACATGGGAAATGAGTATGCAGGTTTGCTGCCACAAAAATTGAAATTTCGGGGATTTTAGACTAAAATACATTAGATCTCATCTAGATGAAGCCACAAACCAAGTTTAATTAAGATATGTTGAGAAATGAGCGAGATATAGAATTTTACTTATTCCCCATAAGGTTAACATTGGGACAACGTACTGTGTTTACCACTTTCAATATCTCGGTAACCAATGGACATAGAGCAATGATTCAAATTACTAAATTGTTTGTTTTTTTGAGGCGAATCCAATGGTGCCAACAAAAATTTGATTGATTTGATTTTTCTATGTAAAAACCCAAAAAACCCATTTTTGGGGGGGTTTATCCCCCTTTACCTCCCCTTCCGATGGTCCGATCGGGCTGGTTTACGAACTTGTCCAATCGTTTACCACTTTACATGTCTGTACCAAATTTCATTAAGATCGGACCATATTTACGGCCGCTATCGTGCTCACAGACACATATATATATAGATAGATAGATAGATAGATAGATAGATAGATGGATAGATAGATATATATAAATTCGAACGAATGGTGTTTTTTGCTTCTGGTGGCCCCAAAACGAAAAGTTATCATGGTCTCGGGCTTAGGTCTTACCATGAGAATTACGGTAATAGCTTCTTCCCTATAGGGGAAATTCGCTAAAATTTTCATTTCGCTTAAAAGAGTGGCTGTTTACTGTAGACAATATTCAAGAAATAATTAAAATATTGAAGTAGTAGTTGTATTTATAGTTGTAGTATGTTAAAAAAAGAAAAACATGTATATTTAAGATTAAGTAATACGTTAGTAGTAACTATTGCTTCTAGCCAAGAGTTTGGAATGTAAATCATAAGGACATTCGCCATAAAAGCCACCCGGTATCAGTGATAATTATTGGACTACGACTGATATTTGTGTTGTGAATTGTAACTGCCATCATTACCTGATAAGATGGCATGTTTTTTCCAAACAAGGTTTGTGAGATGATCTATGCAATTCATGGTTGGAAATAAAACACAGCTAAAACTTTGCTATTTTAAAATTCCTTTTATCTCTTATAGTTTTGAGATCCCAATGGTGGTGGTGTGCAAAAAAATGAACACATGTATATACCTATCAAGTGATCGAGAATCAGGGTAACTAGTGTTTTGGGCGATATCAAAATAAAGCTGCTCAAGGAAATATATGTTTCTTCTTGACGAATAAGTTGGAACTAGAGATTGGCCACTTCCTTATAGTAGACCTATGGGTCACCAATAGAATTAACCATCGATTGATTTAGAAAATCCATAATTCCATATTTGGTTGATTGCCCATACTTCTATATTGTCCAGTTCGACAATGTAAATGAAGTGAGGTTGTAAGGTATAAGTGAAGTGGATGAACCATAGGAACCAAGAAGGAAAAGTTAAATTGAGGTTTTTTCCATCAGTCAACGGAGAAATTAATTCCAGGTGGTTCCTATCAGTCCAACCTGGATCCGAAGAAACAACCGAAGTATTTGACTCCCATTGAGATAGAAAACGAAGAGAAGGACATCTCTCTGGAGAAGGAGAAGGATCCATTCTAATGGAGAAGGATCCATTAAGAGACTACTACCCATTTGTCAGTTTTATGCATTAGAGTTGTGCCTTTCCTAAAATGTCATTAGTAATCCCAATCAATAGATTAATATAATCAAATACTTACAATTTGGGGAGCATGTTCATCCACCATATGTTTTATCTGCAACAAATACATCAATTAATACCATGTATTCTTACCTCCTAACACATAATTTTATCAATGGCATTACTAATGAAACGTTTCTTAGTCAGATTGGAGATCAGGTTACTTTGCTATCGATAAGGCAAAATATTGTAGTGATAGTTTGTGTTTTAGAACTGAAATCCCCATCTCTTAAGCTAACCATTTTAAATTCTAATTTTGGAAACTCCAATTCTAGTGCATATATGAACGTTCGAAATGAAAGATCCATGTTGAGTTTTAAAGATTATAGTTTCAGTACTTATTTATTTAAAAGATGGGCAACAACTTTTACCAAAGTGGGAATACAAAATGATACCTCGGGCGGGTCGTACAACGCAAGTAGCTCAAGTTGCATTAGACAAATATTATATAGTGGGTGGCCGTAATAAATCTGTACACTTTATTCATTTAGTAGATTGAATCTCGTACCTTTCCTATCCCAAGCAAATATTCTATAGGCCTTCCATCCATAGTTTAAATAACTGAAATGGCCACCATTTTGAATTTTATTATACACTATTTTAGCCATCTGAGAGAAAATAATTTTAAAAACCTTTCTTTCCTTGCATCTAGAGCCTATAAAGAATATTTGTCATTTGTGCCAAGTCTATTGGCCCAAAGTCTTGTAGTTTTTGAGGAAGTAAACTTTGAAAGCAAAAAATGGGCGCCATTTTGAATTTTATAATATACCATATTCAAGTGTTTTGAAAGAAAATATAGCAAACCCCTTTCTTAGTAAGCATTTAGAGCCTGTAGAGAATATTTGTGCTAAGTTAGTCAGTCAGTCAATTTTTTTGGCTTTTAAATATATATACTAGAAGATATACCCACGGCTTCGCTCTCTGAAGAGAAGACGAATGTTTGGTTCAATTATACGTAATTTGTAATGTGTAATTTTCACAAATTTCCAAATAGTCTGATGATTTCAATAATTTATCTGAACTGTACGTTTTTAAGCACTTAATTACAAACTTAAGGTTGCATCTCCATCCCAGGTTGACATGAGAAGGTGAAACGTTTCCTCGAATAATTTTCCTTTTTCCCTCAAATGGTATGAATTGGCTACCATGTGCTAAAATATTCCAACTTTTCAGTTAAGCCTTAAGAGTACCGAAATCTCCTAGTTAATCTATTATTTAACCTATAAAATTGGGTTTTTAATAGTTTAATAAAAAATTATCCACTTCAGGGGGGTTTAAACTCGGAACTTTCATTATAACGCACTGTGCCCTAAAACCTGCCTGCCAATTTGACATACAGAAAAAGAGGCATGCATAACTGATGTAAATATCGCAAATTTAAATATCGCAAAGGGCCTAACGTTTAAATTTAGTATACCAAAAAATATGTCCATGCAGAGTTTCAATATTCTAGTTCGATTACTTCGGGTGATCCGTGAAACGCGAGTAGCCTATGTATGTGGTATCTGACAAATACATAATATAAGATAAGCGTATCAGTTTTTTACGGTTAGTAATTGAGACTCCTATTTTTTGTCTCTTAGAAATATTCTAGAGGACTTCTACTGATATTTTGTAATCATAGCTCTAAAAACTGAAAAGGGCGCCATTTTGAATTTTTGAATTTACCTTATTTTAGCCTTCCCAGAGAAAACATTTTAAAATCCTTAATTAGTATGCATCTAGAGCCTATGAAAAATATTTGAGCCAAGATTCATTGCCCAAAGCCCTACATTCTTTTAGAAAATAAGCTTTGAAAACTAAAAATGGCCGCCATTTTGAATTTTATAATATACCTTGAGATAATATATTTTGAAATCCGTTCTTAGTACGCATCTAGAACCTATAATGATTAATTGTGCCAAGTTTCATGGCGCAAAGCCTTATAGTTTTTTAGAAACTGTGATCAGTGAGTAAGTCAGTCAGTCAGTCAGTCAACCGGTTTTGGCTTTTATATATATATAACGATGGATTAAATGTAATTAATATTTAATACTAAATTAAATGTTATTTTTATAAAGTACATGTCAATAAAAAGAAATATTAGAAACCAAAACATAAAATTTATTGAAATCATCAAACTTTTGTATCGACTAATTCATCAGTAAACGTAACTACCATCTGCTTAGATTAAATAAAATTCGTGTTTTAGGATTTTGCAGTTTGATTTCGAAAATATATTTGTGATTAAATAAATTGCCTAAATATCAAACCTTTTATACTTGATGAGTAGATTCCATGAGTAAATGGGTTATGTACGAAAACTCACGATGGATTAAATGCTACTTTTATATAGTATATAAAAAAATAAATATTATAGACCAAAACACAAAACTGAAAGAAATCATTAAACATCTGCAACGACGAATCCATCAGTGAAGGTAACTACCATCTGCTTGGAAGACTGAAAATGTAAACAAAACGTCAGCCCCTTGAATTATGGGGACATTCAAAACAAACTTGGTCAAAATCAAATAAAACTCGGTTTTTAGATTTTGAAAAGAGAATAGAGAAAGAAATAGGCCAGCCGAGTGCGGCGGTGTAGCCAAGTTAGCAGCGCCCGTGTCCGCATGAGGAGTGGGGGGAACGGTGAGTCACCCTAGTCCCGAGCGTCTTGTGCGCTGTCGGGGGCCACCGCCTCGGATATCTCTGCTATAAGCAGCTGTCAGTTCAGTTGTTTCGTTGTTTACATTCAGCTGGAGCGTTCACTTGTATGAAATCATGCCTCAAAATTCTGTGCATTTTCTTCTGTGCTCACTGCGCTATACGTTGGAATTAGTTCATATGCAGTTAACTTTTTATGTATAAATTATATGTTATAAGCTAACTACGAAGTAGGGTACTTTTTTATTCTGTACAGTACTACTTTTTAGGTGTTAACCATAACTACTGTAAATATTATAATAACTGTTTATCTATTTACTTAAACGATTCAAATATACTTTTAAAAACAGTGGCAGCGCGTAGCTCCCGAGTCGCGCGCAGGACGGTTTTTATATCCTCTTCATTTTAATTTATCTCCGTTACGAAAGATCGTAAAATTCCCCCAAAAAACATATGTAAAGGTTCAAATCGTGCTCTCAAACTTTGCTGCAACCGAAACTTTCCTAACCGAAAAATAAAAAATTTTCTCACAGACTAACTTTTTCATGTTTTCACAATAAATTTATTAATTCCTAAAGGTATTTTCAATTAATAAAAGCAAAATAGAATACATATTAAATTTTTAACCTTGCTATCTATGATTAGCAATAATCATATATTTAATTTCGTAAGGCGATTCTTTGCGTCAAAATTTTAGGCACCCGGCAAGTCGTAGAAAGGTGGGAGCGGGCTCAAATTAAAGGTCTCTATTCCGTGATGGCGGGAAAAATACTGAATTTTCTTGAGGCTTGCTATAAAATGAGAAATAACGTAAAATATCTGCCATTTAAAAAACATTGAGAGCTGCTTTGTTTTCATAAAACGTGTGTTATTGTTAATTTATTTCAAACCATGTTCTTGATATTATCATATGGTAAATCTAAAAGCCAGTTTATAAAAGTAGATCTTACTATATGAAATAAGAATTGTTTTAATTTAAATTTTCCCTTATTAGGGGCTTATGCACCTAAAATCCACTAGTAAATATTATATGTCCCAAGTTTGGTAATTTTAAGACCACTCTAAGTGCTTCTAATCATCTATTTACTTAACCGATACAAATATACTTGTAAAATCAGCGCAGCGCCTAGCTCTCGAGCCGCGCGCAGGACGGATTTTATATCCTCTTCCACCTAATGTTTCTCCGTTACCAAAGATCGTAGAATTCTCCAAAAAATATATGTTAAGATTCAATTCATGCTCTCAAACTTTGCTGCAGACGAAACTTTCCTGACCAAAAATTTAAAAAAATTTCCTCACAGACTAACTTTTTCATGTTTTCGCAGTAAATTTAATAATTTCTTTAGGTATTTTTGATCAATAAAAGCAAAATAAAAATCTATATAATTTTTAACCTTACTATCTAGGAGTAGCACTAATAAACATTTTATGTTTCAAGTTTGGTAATTTTAGGACCACTCTAAGTGCCTCTAATCATCTTGCATTTGAAAATGGTTTTCTAACGCTGTGTGTCTCATTTAGCGCGAGTTGTCCGCATAAGGAGTAAGGGAACATGGCTTCAATGCCCGTAATGTTGGTTGAAGACGTTTAGCCCCTCTATTTCTTTTCTGTGCTCGCTGGTTTGGACCGGATTGTACGTCACTCCATAACCAAGTACCCCATCATTCTGGGTGCATTCCTTTTCTGTCATTTGTTCTGGTTCGGTTTGGTTGTCGTCTTCCCAGTCATTCTCATGAGTTTTTATTCGTGAATTATCTTTTTCACGTCCTTTACTCGCCATTATCGCTAGTGATCGCACTTTAAGGAAAAAATCCCCTTGCCACCATGTTTTAACATTAACACAAAATAAAAGTAATCCAACTCATCTGAAACATTATCTATTCCAAAACCACCATTATGTTTACAAACAACCTCTTCCAAACCAAACTTTTGCTATAGGTTACTAAAAAAACACATGTTACACATAAAAACAAAGAGGTAAAAAATATCAATACAACATAAACATTAACTTATCACAAAAATGCATATAAGTTTAAACCGTCATGCGGATGATAATGTCAGAATTATTCCAAAGCAAGCCCAGTTCACCAGCTCTTGAATAACCGTCAAAGGATTGTTTATAGTTTTCCCCGATTTTTTTAAATTTACTGACCTCCCCATTTAACAGCTCCAGAATGGTTATCGTTTTGACAACACTCTTTAGAGTTGACGGTCTGGTAGGTCGTCGTTTTAGTTGGGGAAATGTAAAATTCAAATGGTTTAATGACATAGATTGCTTGGTAGGTAATATGTTGAGACTTTAAAAAATGATTTTGTAAGCCATAAAGGTCTAAAATGTCAAATAAAAAATTAACCGAGTTCATTTACTTGTGACTTCTTCGGTTGACAGTCGATCACTGACGGAATAATAAGGTATTTTAACCTTTAAAATTGATTCAGATAGTGATCTGAGGCAAAAAAACAACAAATATGAAGCTTTTCAATACAGATGCATCGACTTCTATGCTTCTGTATCTTAGTTGTATGCTTCTGCTGCTGTATTTATAGTCAGTTATAGTATCAGTTACGTGTGTCACCGCTTACCTGGTCAGTGGTGCCCCTAGTCGGCCCTGGACCCGCGGCCCTGGTCGGCCCTGGACCCCTGGCCCTGGTCGGCCCTGGACCCCTGGCCCTGGTCGGCCCTGGACCCCTGGCCCTGGTCGGCCCTGGACCCATGGCCCTGGTCGGCCCTGGACCCATGGCCCTGGTCGGCCCTGGACCCCCGGCCCTCCTGTGGCCGGATGGCGCACTCGCACTCCGACATCCGCCCCCCCGCTGTTGGAATTACAACACATGTTTAATTCTCTTTCCTGTTTTTCTTTAGAAATCTGCAAAAATGTATATTCAATTTCAACTAGAAAGTAATTTTACATTCTCTCCCAGTCAGTTCGGATTTCCAAAAAACTAAAATCCCAACAACAGGGAATGTTAAGCCATTCTATCCAATACTCTCATAACAGTAATGTTATCTTCCTTGCTTGCTTGTTTGCACAATTATCTCAAAAATGGCTCCGAGGATTCCTTCAAAGTCTGGAAATAAGTAACTCATGACTCCAAAACGTGTTCTATGCAGATTACTTGGCCAGGAACAATCAAATAGCGTAATTAAACGAATATTTAAGTCGTAAAATTTTAACATTGGTCTTATGAGTTGCCAAAATAGTAACGAAATAAACTAGGAACGTGCAAACAAATGAAGTAATTATAACAGCTGTTTGTAACATACAGCCACCAAGGAAAAGTACAGCGAGTGGGATCAAGAGTTCTTGGAGCGATAAAAAAGGTTTCTATTTATCAATTTTATGACATTAAAATAATTTATAGTAATTGGATGAACTGTTAACCATCAAATAACACCGAGCAAGGCTCGGTCCACCAGGTAATCTCTTCTAAAGAGCGCTAGAAGTTTTAGACTAGTGAACTTTTAGATTGTCAGCTTTCCACTCAACAAGCTAAAGCCAAAATTTATAGGCGATTGTATGGAGGATTTTTTTTATATTAATAGACAAGCATTTTTTCCATATAATTTTTGTGATGCCTCTTTTTCAGCCTCTGTGCACGTAGGGAAAATCTGGGAATACCGATAGAATTGAATTTGACTGTAAACGTGCACAGTCCCATGAAATTTATATTAGTCTTTTAGACTTGGAGGATATTGAAGTTGAAATTTCAAAAAAAAATTTACATTGGCCTTATTTGTTGGTATTTTGGCGATTAAATTACAACAAAATGTAAACAAATGCCATCATATGTTGCTAATATCAAAAGTTACTTAAGATGTAGAAACATATTTGAGTGCAATAAGTGAGTAAAAATATACGTTGCTTTTTCTGTCATCTAATGAAATATAAAACCAAAAAAAAGCTCAGTTCTAACCATTTAGGTATGCACGTCATGATCAACTAATTATTTTATAGTTCTTTTATTTTCTAGTGTTGTCAGTGTTATGTTAGATTTTTTATTTCATGGATGTGAAATGTCTGCCCTAATTGTTTTTATATCTTTGTAAACGTAAGAAGTGACATTCAGGTTAGCATTAGAATTTCAAACAATTTCAAACTAATTTTTTATTGGAATTCGAGTGAATAGTATTATTGAAATCACGACTATTTGGAGAAGATATCATATTCAAACATGTTTCATTATACATATAGCGAGGAAATGAAATTTTCCTCCATTAATGAATAAAACTATTAGATCAAAATTTGGTGATAAAAAGGAAAGAATAAAGTAAAATAAGTTGAGTCTATATACCACCCAAAGTACTAACTGACGTTTTAATGGAGTACGACGTTGTCATTGCATTGAAATTGTGATTTATTGGTGGAGGATGGGTAAAATATCAAATTTTAGTGGTCTTGATAGGAAGAGAGGGGAGGAGGGAAGAAAATAATGAAGAAGGAGGGAAGAGAGAAGTGGGTAGAAAGGAAGGGAAGTAGAATGAAGGAATGAACGTTGGCAGAAAGGGGGAGAACTGAAGAAGGGGTATGAAATAAACTGATTGGGTGACTGATTTTTTACTGTTCTCTGAAGCAATTCACGGTTCAGTAGTCTTTAAAAAATAAACGTGGAATCATATTAGAGTACTAATGATTAATCCAGAAAATAAACCATGCTATAAACATACGCCAGAGGCTCCCGTTCAAGAATGACGCTTTCTCTTTTGCTTTCGGTTCCCGTTTGGTTATATTGTGTGTTTACATGGAAAAAAATTGTCCAATAGGAAGCGTATTAGTTATCCCTATTTCTTGATTTGAAAATTGGTCAAACGTTCAACCACAGGCGATCTATTGGATTTCAAATAACTATAAATAATAATAAATGGCGTAAAGCTTTCAATGACACAAGACTACCAATTAAGTGTCTGTCATTATTGTTTAAAAGGCCTGCAATTTAATTTTTTTGTCATGCCGGGAGCGCCGGCGCCGCTTGAGTGCTAATTTCAGGACCCGAATGAAATCGACCCGGGACATCATAATTAACTAAAGGTGATAAGTAACTAAACTACGACCTTAAGAATAAGACATAAAGAAATATGGACACACCGGTGAAGATCGACTCCTCTTTTGAGATGAGTGAAAGGATGTAGAAGACGACGCCGCTAACAACGTGTATGATTCCACTGTCATTACTCCTCCACCGTCTTCATCATCGTCATCCCCTTCGTCCTCAAAGTCGTCACCCTCTTCGCACTCACACTCTTCTTCATCTTCCTCATCTTCACCCTCTTCATCCTCACATTCGTCCTCCTCATGATGCCGATGGCTCTGCGTCCTTCCACTAGGCACAGACATCAGAGCCCAGTCATCGTCGTCGTCATCAGGTGGTGGTCTCCACCTTTGCGTCGGTCTAGGCGCTTGATGCCCCTGTCATTATGAGTCATTAGTGATAATTGATTATAAATGGGCATTTTAGTACACCTTAGATGTAAACAATAATTTGAAAAAACCCCCGTTGCAACATACCTGCAAACTCAGCAAATTTCAAATAAAAAATATTTGCATCCAACGTAGCGAGGTATACATTTTTTAAAATATCCATAAGAATAACATTATGAATGAGTATGCAGGTTTGCTGCAACAGGTCTGTTAAAACTGGGTGGTTTTAATTCAATATATCTATATAAATAAAAATCAATTCCATGAGTGGTAAACACAGCACGTTGTTCCAATGATAATCTTACCTATATAAATAAAAACAATCCTATTTCTTTGTAATTCAATAACTTTTTTATTTGTGCACCAAACTAGATAATTCTTTTTTTGTTTTCTTCGTATTTTTTAGGACAAGGTTTGTGTGAAATAAAATTTGTAATACGACCTTGGGGTTTCCTCCAACTGGCCTTTAAGGTTATTTGATCGTGTATGCACTCTGTGGAGTAACTTGAGAACTATTTCAAATCATAACCATATGTTGACATATAAACAAATGTGAATTTGAAATATGTGTTTATTTATTTACACTTGGATTATTTACTTAAGTAGTTCAAGGATTTTGTGAAACTAAAAAGTCTGATCAAAAGTTAATTTTTTTATTTGAAAAATTCTGATTACATGACACGTGAATCAACCTTTTTATCTAACTAACCTTTTAGGATGTACAGAAATGAAGATAAATCCTCATAGTTTTGTTTGGTTTTAGAAAAATTAATATTGCGAGCCTTATATGACTGTGTGAAAAACTGCAGTTTTTTGTTTGACCAGAGAGGTTGAGAAGTGTTTGAGTTCACAGTTCACGACAATCGTGACTATATTTTTAGTTTAATTTAACATTGATTTTGTATTATTCTGATTCTTGAAAATGCCACGTTACCCTCAACGCAACGACCTGGGCCGTAGAGGACGCAGTGCTGTGAGTGTAGGACACTTTCGGGCAAGTCAAAATGACAAGCAAAACGAGGCTCGAACTGAAGATGAATGTGCTTTATTTAATCTAACCCATCAACGAGGAGATCTTGCATTCAATCCCCATTGAGCTGCGTTCAGTTATAACGCGACGATCGATTACAGTTTATTGCTAATAGTTGCTGTTGGCTCAATGAACAGTGTGTCAGCAGTTACAATGATTTATACAATGATTTATTTACATATAAAAATAAAAATTATCAAATTTTTGTTAGCACCATTGAATTCAGCTCAAAAAAACAAACAATTTAGTATTTTGAATCACTGCTCTATGTCCATTGGTTACCGAGATATTGAAAATGGTAAACACAGTACTGTACGTTGTCCCAATGTTAACCTTATGGGAAAATAAGAAAAATTCTATATCTCGCTTATTTCTCAACATATCTTGGTAAAACCTGGTAAATGGCTTCTTCTAGGTCAGATCTACTAAATATTGAATTAAAACCACCAAGTTTTAATGTACCAGTAGCAGCAAACCTGCATGCTCATTCCCCATGTTATTCTTATGGGGCTGACAAAAACATGTCAAATCTCGCTACGTTGGATCGAAATATGTTGTTTTGGATTTGAAATTCGCTGAGTATGCAGGTCTGCTGCAACGGGGGTATTTTGAAATTATATATATTAACCTGAGCAAATCTATTTTTGGATTTGGTGCATTTTTAATGCCACCGTTAAAAAGAAGACGTACATATACCGGTCGGAGGAGTCGGAAAGAACACGATCGCAACCGCTGGCATTACCCTTCCGATGTAACATTTTATGCTCCTTCCAACCTCAGACCAAGGAACTAAAAATGTTTTTATTGCGATGGGTTGCATTTCAAGAATGAAAAGACTGGTAGAGTAATGGGTCATTTACGCGTTTTTACCACAAAGTAAATGCTGCCTTTAAAGACAGCCTGTCAATATATGTTTTGGCCTTATGTATGCCTACAATATATGTTTTGGCAATAATTATCAATAAGCTGCAGCGGCAATCCCTAAATAAAGGAGGTCATTGCTCACGCGGCGCCATAGTGTTTACTCTCGGTCAGCTACATGTTGCTGTAAGCAGAGCGTGCTCTTTTGCCGGTGTTAAATATACATTTCGGAAAAAGAGGACATGGGGAAATGAAGGTGTTCCCTAAAAAATCGTTTACGTTTACCAGAAACTCCTGTGGTAGATCAAATTAACTTTAATAGATTCAGTAGTTAAGCCAAAATTTTGTTAATGATGTTAGCCCTTTGATTAAACTTTAAAAGTATATAAGTAGGCTGATTATTCTTCATTATTTTACCACATGATATTTGCTCGATTTCGAGCTACGTGTTATCTAGTAAAGATATTAATATGTGATCTTTGAGAGGGTCTGTGAGCGGCCTTGGTCTGTGGTGGAGTCCGAGGGTCAGATCAGGATGAAAATCCTGATAAATGTATAATGAATGAGAAAATATTAACTTTATATAGTACATGTCAATTAAAAAGAAATATTATAAACCAAAACATAAAACTTAATGAAATCATAAAACATCTATAACGACGAGTCCATCAGTGAAGGTAACTACCATCTGCTTGGAACACTGAAAATGTAAACAAAACGTCATCCCCTTGAATTATGGGGAAATTCAAAACAAACTTGGTCGAAATCAAATAAAACTCGGTTTTTAGAAGCTTGCTATTTAATTTCAGAAAGACTTCCGCTAGTTTTAAGTCGTCTAAAACCTTCTCATATGTGCATACTACAAAGGAAAAAAGTTTCAGCCATAACAGTACTCTAGTTTTTGCGTGAAAAGCGGTCTAAAGTGTGATGTTGAGCGTTACCAACACACATCCTGACATAAATTGAGATAAGGCTTGATTCGGACTCTCCGACCTTCAAAACGCAAAAATAACCAAAAATTTCATAATTCTAAGCAATGTACAGACAAAACTCTAATTTTATTTATATAGATATATACATCGACCTTTGAAACTTCAAAAACATTTAAATAGTTATAGTTTTAATTTTAGTTTTCCGATTTTTTCTATTCTGTCATATAAAATAAGTAAAAAGGATGTGTTTTAACCTGAAGTTTTGTTGTTGTTTTATACTTACGCGTACGCGAAAGTATGACCATTGTTTTATACTTACATCACACCAGTTGAGGCTTCTTGGTTCATATTCTTGAAAGTCCTCCAAGGCAATCGGATGTGGATACTGTCAGCAAAATCATGAAAAAATTAATCGTCACTATTTAATTTTTATCTCAAATAATTTATTGCTCATAATCAATCACTGCGTTCATGGAAATTAATCGCTTGTTAAATATGCTACACCCATGGCCACAGTTTTTCATAGTTTAAATTTAGTTTATTTCATACTTCATACTAAACGTACTTTTCATATTTTGTGCTCTTATAAAGTTATTAGAATTACTCATTAATTTAAAATCTGCAATTTCTTAATTTGTGGACTTTTTTGAAACCTCTTTAAAAGTTTTACAACAGACAATGTCAACTCAGTTTGGATTTTAATATGTTTCATAAATAGCCCAGTTATACCAGTACCTATTAGCACACAAAAACCTCTACAACTCGATAATGTATGAACGTAAACCTGTTCATATAATGAAATGTTCGATAATGAATGAACGTCTAGGAAGTTCTCTTCAGGAGGATACACAGAGGTAACCTCTGTGACCCATCTATGTTTAAGCTGCAGTTTTAAGTTATTACCGTACTGCATAGCTCGTACCTAGTACCTCCCACGTCGCGTCGTCCCGTTGACCCTCTTCACAGGGTATAGTCATCAGTCATCATATATATATATATATATATATATATATATATATATATATATATATATATATATATATATTTGTAAAAATAATAATAAACTTGAGCACCCTTTTATCATTATTTTATTTAAAAATCACGACACGTGTTTCGGTAATTATACCATCATCACGGTGAATGAAAACTTAACCTTAAATATAAATAAACATCAGTCATATGTATCTTCCTGATAGATAACATTTGTTAATTAATTAATGTCCTGGGCCAAGGTGGTTGATTGATTTTCTTTATATTTAATATCTTTTCAAAAATTTGGTTTTCTATTTCATTATTTGCTGCATTTAATATGTCCGTTTGATTCTGTTTTCTGTGCAAATAAATTTGTAATTCTTCTTTTGTGTCCATTTTCGGACCTTTGACTTCGTAATCTAAAATTTTTAAATTTTTATCAATGCTCTGGTAATTGTGATCTGTTTGTAAAATATGCTCTGCAAAAGTCGATTTTTGACTGGTCAAGTTGTTTGAGCGTATGGCTTGAATATGTTCATTGAATCTGGATTTAAAGCTTCGCCCTGTTTGTCCAATATAAAACTTGTTACAGTCACTGCATGTTATTTTATAAATACCAGATTTTTCGAATTTATTTGATAGTGAGTTTTTTGGATTGGTGAGCTTGTTTAACATTCCGAAAGCGTTGTTTCTTGTTCTGTAGCTTAATTTATAATTTGAATTTGTGAATGTTTTTCTGATTGCTTTGTTCAAGGTTGAGCTATATGGTAAACATATGAATTCAGCTTTTTTGTCCTCATTTGTGATATTTTCTTCTTTTTTCTTTTTATTTTCAATCATTTTGTCGATTAAGTTTGGTTTGTAGCCATTTTTCATTGCGATATATTTTATGGTGTTTTTTTCTTGGTCAAAGTTCTCAGGGCTCATTGGAATGTGTAATAATCTATTAATTAGTGAATGAAAAGTTGACATTTTGTGACTCCAAGGATGATTTGAGTCTGCAGGAATTATTAGATTTGTTTGGGTCTCTTTTCTATATATTTTAAAGGCATGTTTATCATTCAGGTTTGTGATGGATAAATCTAAGAAGTTAATACAAGAATTTTGTGTTTCCATTGTGAATTTAATGGTATTAGAAACAGAGTTTAGGTATGTTAGAAAATTATTACAAGTGTTTTCATCTCCTTGAAATAAACAAAGTATGTCGTCGACATAGCGATGCCAATATATGATTTTGTTTCTGAAGGGGTTGCAATTATTCATTATTTTATTTTCTTCCAAGTTCTGAAGATATATATTTGCTATTGTGCCAGATAAGGGTGATCCCATTGCTAACCCATCTTTTTGTTTAAAATATTTACAATCGTAAGTAAAGTAGTTTTGATTAATCGTTGTTTTTGTTAATTTTATTATATCGTTTATTTCATTCTTGGGTAGCTGATTATTTTTAGTTAAGCTTTCTTTCAATATATTTATCGTTTCTATGGTAGGTACATTTGTATACATGTTCTTGACATCAAAGGAGACGAATATGGCTTGTTTCGGTATTGGTATATCTTTGATTTTATTTACTATATCATAGGTATTTTTAATCTGTATTTCTTGATTGAATTCAAAGTTGTTTTGTATTTTTTCATTTAAATATCTGGATAGGTTGTATGTGGGTGCATTTCGGAAGTTTACGATTGGCCTTAATGGAATATTTGGTTTGTGTATTTTCGGTTGACCTCTGAGTTTAGGTGCTGTTGGCCCAGGACATTAATTAATTAACAAATGTTATCTATCAGGAAGATACATATGACTGATGTTTATTTATATTTAAGGTTAAGTTTTCATTCACCGTGATGATGGTATAATTACCGAAACACGTGTCGTGATTTTTAAATAAAATAATGATAAAAGGGTGCTCAAGTTTATTATTATTTTTACAAATACTTTTAGCAGCCCTAAGTTGTGAATTAAACAAAAAAAAAATATATATATATATATATTTCGTAGCCTTTATTTATACATAATGATGAAAATTGTTGTTCATCACACTAAGCAAAAGTGTCTCCTTGGTACTCGATCGCATTTCCAAGCTCGGCTGCGCCTCGCATGTAAATTACGATCTCGTACCAAAAAGAGCCACTTTCGCTCCTAGTAATGAAAACTACTATTTCATCCTCATAATGCTTCATCCAAATTATCTTCTTTATTTAAGAGAACGCAACTCTAATATATAAAATGAAATACAACAATACACCTAGGGATCATCATCTACTCTCTAACTCACATCGTATCCTTGTGGGCTTCGGGGCGCAGACCTGGTGGGGTCCGGGCTCTTCCTCTTCTTCGACTTGGGCAGAGGCGGCTTGTACGAAGTGCGCTTCTTGTGTAACGCCAACAACTCTGCGGTTTTCTCCGCCTTCGCCTTCGCCTCTTCTTCCGATGGACCGTTCCATTCAGGGCGGAATTCGGGCTCTTTCTTTTTCCTCGACGATCCCCTACCCCTCGATCCACCTCTGCTTACACCTCTGGCTCCGCCACTGGGTCCGCCCCTGTCTGGGCTTGTGGCTGCGGCGCCCCTGCCTCCGCCCGCAGCTCCACCTCTTCCTCCGCCTCTGTGTGCGAGTGCGCCCCCGGCTGCTCCTCTATCTGAGCTATGGGCTGCACCTCTGGCTCCACGTCCGTATCCGCCTCCGTATCCGCCTCCGTATCCGCCCCCGTATCCGCCTCTAGATCCGCCCCTGGTTGATTGTGTGAGCCCGGGCGTTGCTCTGCTAAGGCTTGGTGCAGTAGCCGGACGATAGGGTGAGGCCGCCGGTATGCTCCTGGTGGATCCTGGTGTTGACGGTGGGCGTATTGATCTGGTCGGTGTAGGTATTGATCTGGTGGGTGTAGGTATCGATCTGGTGGCTGTAGGTATTGATCTGGAGGGTGTAGGGATTGATCTGGTGGCAGCAGCCACGGGTGGCGGGATAGAGGAGGTTGCGCCGGGCCGGCATATTGATCTGTTAGGTGGGCGTATTGATCTGGTGGGTGCGGGTATTGATCTACCTTGGCTAGATGGTGCCGCTGCTTGTGTAGGCGCGGGTGGGGGGTTAATGCGTCTTATGCGCGGTAACCCGAATTCATCAAGCTGCAACAAAATGTTATCTTTTTAAACAATATATTTTTCAAAATATTCAGTTGCTAGTTACCTAATGAGTTCACTAAACTGGTTTAGAAGTAAAAATACCATTGATATAATAGTCTCAGTACCCCCCTTTTTCGCAAGTGTTAGCGCAAGGTTAGTCTACCCTTGGTGTTAGCGGGCATCAATCAATAGCCAATAGTTTTTTTTTACTGATTTAGCTTCAAACAGATGTTTTTATTTTTGCTCCTTAAAATTTTAAGGTAATTGTATAAAAATATAGATGCTTGCATAGCAATATGCAACCAAAATGTGAACATAAAAGACGTTTTAAATCATAAAATATTCAATGATTTAAATATTAAATGTTTTAAATATTAAATGTTTATTTATTTTCAGTATTTAATTTCCCTTTACTGCTGGTAGTATGGTAGAAATAACAGGAGAAGTATGTGTAGAAGTAATTGGAACATTGGTGTTGTAAATGGTATGTAACATGCTCCTAATCGGCATACTAAAAATATACATCCATATCCCCGCGATAAATATGTTATTTTGGCAGCTATCTTGAAAACGGTGTCAAAAGCATTAAATATTCAGGAAATTATTGCCATAGGTGATATATGATTAACTTTTTTGGCATTATATCACTGCCGATAATTGACCTTTGGTAAGAAATTCACTTTGGGTAACAATTTTTCTCCGCCACCTTGGACCCGCCATGTTGGTTGCAATAATTTTGTTCAAATGTGAACATAATGTTGTGACACATCATTACTGACTACATTTTCACGTTGATTTCAATGCCAAAATCCGTTTTTGAAAATCTTGACTTGTTTTCAAGATGTATCCAAACAAAGAATGTTCCCTATGCAATCCTTATGTATGTTTCGAGCATTGAATATTTTAAAGGATTTTTTAGATTATTTACATTTTTCGCTATACCGCACATCTATCTATCTCTACTATTATAAAAAAGAGGTGGTTTCTGTATGTGTATATGTATGGGATAAGTAAACTCGAAAAATACTGAACCGACTGGGTTGAAATTTCACATAGAGGTAGATCTTGAACCTGGGAAACATATAGGCCGATTCGCTTCCTTAAAATCCCCTCGGGCTACACCCCGTGAACGTTCTTAACTTCAATGTTTACATTTTATAAGGATGTAAACATTCAAATACCGAAACTTAAGCAGCTGTGAGTACTACAGTTTGACAGTTCGAAGAGCAGAAGTAAGATCAGCTGTAATTTTTATCGTGAGCGAAGCCACGGGCAACTGCTAGTTATCTATTACTTATTTAATACACGAGCAGTTTTTTTGTTACAAAGACTCCTCCTAAACTACCGAACCGATTTTCATGTTTTTGGTGTCATTGGAAAGAGCTTGGTGTGAAGTTTTTCAGGAAATAAAATTTAAAAAGGTTTGTCCAAAGGGAAGATCCCTAGACGCCCTTAAAGTTTCGTATTAGTCCATAAGATTTAACATGGGAATAGAAATTTCAAATAAAGCAGCTGATTGGAGCAAACAAAGTTTTTCAGCAAAGCCATATGATGTCAATGGAATTGAAACCATTGCATGTAGAGCTGGAGGCAAATCAGTTGATGGAAGATGTAAATAAATAAACTATTATCCTAATACATACTTAAGGTCAGAATTCAGTTTTAAAAACATTTATTTTGAATCACATGTGTGAAGATCTTAATATTTACATATGTTTATATTCCAAAGAAAAATACTAAAAGGAGAAATAATAAATATAAATAAAAGAAAAAAGAAACAGACTTAACATTAATTATAAGTAGATTTATAGAACCATTTTAGTTCGGTTTGAGATTAAGACGGGTCATACGCTACTTAGGGCCGCGAAACATAAACATCTCCTTAAAGATGTCTGAGTATTCATAAAAAATTTAGTTTTAAAAAGCTTTTGTAAAAAATTTCAGTATTACAGGAAGTTTGACCATATAATTAATAAAATAGTTCTAGAATACTGAACCATAATTATTTTTATTTTGAAATCAATACATAACAATTGCTCGATTTCGAGCAACAGGTTTACTAGTATTCTAAAAAAATGTTAGAGCTTGTTTACCTTTACAAGATTTCTCCCAACGAGGTTTCCATATTTTTCTTTCTATTTCATCAATCAGCTGATTGTCTATTTCATTTGCTTTTAGTTAGACAGACAATAACCTTAGACTGTAAATAAATAAATAATTGACCTAAAATAATATTATTGACTTGAGATTCACCGGTGAGTAATCCACCAACCTGTAATAAGCGAACGGTATTGTGGGTCTGCCATTTAACGACTATTGTTTTTTATCCACCGAAAAAGGTTTACGGTGGATTCGTTAAGTAACCGAACATTGTTGATTGTCAAGTTGCGGTGGATTTGTCCATTAACGACTATGGCAACCGGTTAGTCACCGGTGATGCGGCTGAACGCGTTCAAAGTCAATGCATTAACTAACATTATGTATCGTACACATTGAACCATCGAATGGCGAAATGAGCGAGTTTTTCAAAATCGATTTTAATCTTCATCAATGGGCGCGTTCAGCCGCAATCACCATAGTCCATTAATAGGGAAATCCACCGTATCTTGACAATCAACAATGTACGTTTACTTACCGAATCCACCGTCGGGGCGTCGGTGGATGCATAAATGTGGTCAGTAAGTAGGACAAACACTATCGGTTGGTAGATTATTCACCGCGGTGACTGCGACTTAACGCTGAAATGAATTTTAATTTTATTTTTTCTTTAAAACAAACCAAGATTTTCAAAATCGGATTGCGGCATTGTAATTAGCGTAAAAATCTACTTTGAAGTGATGTGTCACAACACTACCTTTACTTTAGAAAGAATAACTTTTTATCCAATATGGCTGATCCAAGTTGGCGGCCAAAAATTAACATCCGGTCAAAATGAAGTATTAACCATCCATACATTATCGGCGGTAGTCCTACTTTATTATATGGATAAATAAAAGTAAAACATGAAAAGGGGAAGATTTTTGCAAAATCCCATTTTAAAAAACCGCCATTTTTAAAGGTGATTTTGTAGGTGTAAAACAACTTTATTTTTTGGGAACCCATCGGATAATTAATTAATCGGATCATTAAGTGGACAATAGAGTTCTTATCAGATTTTCGAGAGTTTACATCAGTTGCCGATCTAAAAGTTGTTTTTGGTCTTATTTTACTGTACTATAAAAATATACCTAATATGTTACGCTTTGTAAATTTCAACAAAGTATGTTCTAAAACTGTAACTTACAAAAGAATATTTCAATCACACTTTGATATTTATGTCCGGTTTTTATTTTTTTGTGCATAACAAATTAAATATAACACTTTCTTTTGCTAGGCTAATTATTAAAGATCTTGAAATAAAATATACTTTCCCATTTATGTAATATGACAATTTGAGATCATAAACTTACGTTAGGATCTTGTTCCGGTGACGCGCAGAAATCAGGCGAGTCTAAATAATCATCAGGCAGCATTTCACCAAACAAGTCTTCCTGCTCCTAATTCAGAAATTAATTACACTTAAAATATGCTTTAAATTAGGATGACACATAGAATTCAGTAATTATTGTTTACGTTGTAATGAAATCAATAACGAACATTACTTTATATTCACAATACTATTACGTTTCGACTCTTCACTAGCTTTACTTTTCTAAATTTCTGGTCACAATCGCAAAGGAATATTTTTACTTGACGAAAACACCCCTTTCGCAGCAAACCTATATATCGATTAGGATCGGTCATAAACTGGACCGTAACTAAGGCTGCAACCAGGTAAATGCCGGGGGACTTTCGCAGTCATTCACTGGAGTGAGATCGGTCATTTACTAGCTAATATCTTAGTACCCTTGAATTCTCACCTGCTTTTACCCTCATTCATTGTTGTCAGATGTTGTTCCTATTTTTCTGATAACACGCACAGCCAAAAGGATCCGGTCATTCACTGGTGTAAGACCGGTCATTTACTAGTGTAGTCCATTTCATTAACTGGATCATTTACATAGCTGTATTTTAATTAATATTACAATCAATATAATCATTAATTAATTAATTTCACTGATAACTCTTAATCCTTAAAGCATTAATGAGCTTTGGAAAGTCTGATAGATAACTGTAACTAGTAAATAAGCGAGTAATGTTAAAATAACATGGGACATCGTCCTTACCCAGTCATTCACTGGTGCACCAACCCTACTTATTTAGGACTATCCTGACCAATTCAAAGAGCTAATGAATGATTAAAATAAATTTCGATTTAATCCCCTACTGCACGCACTTGATCAAAGCCTTATAAATAATGAAACTCGAGAGTTTCTTCTCTTAAACACAATACCTTACTTACCTTTCTTACCTTACTAAAAGAAAACTTTTTTAAGTATTTTACATTTTTTAAGTTTTTCCGTGTATCTTAATTTCCATATACTTCAATAATTGCTTTATGCAATATGACGTCAATCCATAATCATAAATGATAGCGATCAGATCAATACGTACCGCTCCATATAACTCTTCGTAGGGTGGCAGCTGAGGCGCGCCCGCCAGAATCTCCTCCAGTGACGGTTCGGCAGGCGGGCAAGGCTGAAACAACGATCGGTTCGAGAGTGTACAGTGGTAGTTTATCTATACAGTGTGTAAATTAAGTGCGGAGAAAAGTCTGTATTTTTCAAACCGAAATAGCTAGAAATGTTTTGTTTGTGGAATCGATTGTTCACAAAGGTTCTCGATTTTGTTACATCAAAATTGTTTCACCCCCCTAAAAGGGTGGGAGTAGGGGGTAACTTATTTTTTTCCAAATACCAACCCCTGTTGATTCAAAAGAAATGCAATGGCACAAACTCGATCTCAACTCTAACCAGAATGGTGGTCATTTTAAATTTTCTACAATACAGCAAAATAAATTTAGAACCATCCCACGAAAGATAGCAAATTTTATCAAAATCGGTTAGCAATTAATAGTATTTTAGGGGCAGCCCCAAAACTTCAAATGCAAACCCGATTCAACATGAGCAATGGTGCAGACCTGAAGTCGATAATATGTCACCCCTAGCGAGCTGCAAAACCCTTTCCGCCGCGGTACGAACGCTATTTTTATTAATCAAGAGTATCGTCATGTCGGCTGCTGGACGTAAGGCTTACCTGTTGTTGTTGACGGCGCCGGGGACGGAATGGTACGACATCGTATTGTGGAGGTGCGTCCAAGCCCCTGGGGGGGCAGTAGTCCCAGTTGGGAGGGGGGGGCTCACAGGTGTGCACCGGACCCTCATCGCAAGTCCCAGCCTCTGGATGAATCTGCGGATGAACCATCGGCTGATCCTGCGGCTGAAATGGGAAAGCTTTAGAAGTATTCAACATATTCGCTTCTTCAGGACAAAAAGTTACTCAACCTACCTATTCCTAGTAGGGACGTTTATAAAAAAAGTGGTGTGATGGAGTTTTTATATCATAATCACAGTAAAACATATAAAAGAATCACAGAACTTCAAAACTCCCGAAACAATAATTGCACGCGTCTGGTTTTCTTGCTTTTAACTTGATACATGTTTACCGAAAGTTATAACATGTGAATTTAAGTTACATGATTTAAAAAATGCTCGTATTTATTAGCTTAAATTAATTTTAGTACTTACTTCATAACACTGCGCCATTACGTCGGAGTACTGAAAAAAAACATGGAAGTAATATCTCAAATGAAAAACATTCACATGAATAAGGGTAGAGAAATGTCATGAATATATTAAGACAAGGCTACGAGTATCTAAAGATTTTCTAAAGACTGCATTTTTATAAATACAAAATAGATTGAAGATACTTCATAAATAAATTTGGGGCAACAAAAGTAGTCTGCGGCAGTTGTTTTCCATCATGGTTTCCCATATTATGATGGTTTTTGCAGATATTGTTAATGTTAAGTTCATTTTCGAATACTATTGAACTTAAGTTATGGGAAAGAGGTAGCAAGTGTGGTATAACACAAGTAAACCATGATCAACCTCACCTAACTTTGTGGTTTCAATGGGGTTTTCTATTGTTCATACACAGATTGTTTCAAGCTGATAATCAGTTTCCGAAGGCTGGAAATCGTCTTAATCTTTCCGTTTTACATTCAAGTATTTGAATTCGAAGTTTGTCCAATTTTTCCTAGTGTGCTTTCGACCTAGGACCACAAAAATATCAGAGTTTTGGGCGATTTTTTAATCTTTTGTAAATAAGTAAAAAACCGTATATTCTACATAAAAAGTTTAAATACGATAATGTTAGAGTACAAAATTCCGCATTTATTGAGTACCTTCTGATAAAGATACTTTGAATAGTAATTGATTTATGGTAAGTTAAATAAAGGGTTTGGCGAATTTCTCTTTTAGAGAAAGAGCTATTACTGTAGGTCTCATGGTAATCCCTAAGCCCGAGACCATGATAACTTTTAGTTTCGAGGCCCTCAGAAGCCAAAACATACTCAAAACATACTCATACTTTCAAATATATATGTATCAATATAGATGTATATAAATATATGTATTTGTTTCCTCAGTAACCGTTGCAAAAATGGTCCGATCTTAATGAAATTTGGCACAGACGTGTAAAGTAGTAATTATTCACCACGATTGAAAACCAGCCCAATCGGACCATCGGAAAGGGGGGAGAGGGGGGTTAAACCCTAAAAAATGGGGTTTGCTAAATGTTTCATGTAGAAAAAATAAAATATTCTAATTTTGGTTTACACAGTTGAATTAAGCTCTAAAAAAAATTTAGTATTTTGAATCATTGCTCTATGACCATTGGTTACCGAGATACTGAGAGTGGTAAACACAGTACGTTGTCCCAGCAATGTCAACCTTATGGGAAATAAATAAAATTGTATATCTCCCTTATGTCTGAACATATCTTAATAAAATTTGGTATGTGGCTTCATCTAGTTAAGATCTACTTGATTATAGCGAAAAATCCACAAATTTATATATTCTTGAGGTAGCAAACCTGCGTACTCACCTTCCCAATGTTAACCTTATGGGAAATCAATAACATTGAACTCCTTTCTTATCTCCCAATATATCTTAATAAAACTAGTTATGTGGCTTTATCTAGTTAAGGTCGACTTGATTACGGCAAAAAATCCCTAAGTTTATAGATTCCTGAGGCAGCAAACCTGCCCACTCTACTCCCCAATGTTGACCTTATGGAAAAAAATAAATGTGTGTAGCTTGCATATTCTCAACGTATCTCGTTGAAACTTGGTATGTTGCTTAGTAAAATAGACCTTAACTAGATGTTGCACAAACAAAGTTTTATAAAAATATTGAGAAATAAGCTAGCTGCACAATTTTATTTATTTTCCATAAGTTTAACATTAGGAAGGTGAGTACGCAGGTTTGCTGCCTCAAGAATATATAATTTTGTGAATTTTTGTGCCATAAACAAGTAGATCACAACTAGATGGAGCCACATACCAAATTGTATAGCATGTAAAATTTGGCCTCACGGTTTTCCCTATGGGAGAACTTAATAAAAAATTTAGTTATCCAGATTGTTTTTTCAACATTTTTTTTAAAAAACATTAGAGGCGTTTCCAAAAATATGAATTGATAAAGATATATACTATACATCTCTATTTTTTGTTTTTTGTTGTAATAGTGCACCCCTTATCTCAAAAACGCCATGACAATTATTTGACAATTATTATACTAATTTTACCACTGACTATTTCAGTTTATATCCCTGCTACCTACCGATACTGGGTCGCCTTCCTGGGCGCACGCACCCGCCGCCTCGTACGGGTCGAGGCCGGCAAGGGGTCCATAAGAAGTTGGATCCTGAAAAATCAGTTGTTCACCATTAACACATGTACACTTAGAGCCGATTAATACTTCAACGTTCACTTTAACGTTTACTCTTAATGACTGTCAACTCAGTATGGCCGACTACGGCTCAAATATTCAAAACAATATATTAAGGGTTCTGTTAGACAGCGTTAAGCGTAAATGGTGTTTTTTGTCTAATATAAAACAGGCGGTTATAACAAAATCAACGTCTAGTGGGGATTAACGTCCGTACTATTGAATACTACGTTCATACGACTGTCCTCATAATTAAACCATTCGTAAATTGTAAACCAGGCAAAATAGTGGTTCGTATCCCACGTTAAAATGTAGGCCGCTTAGTTGCCATTGGCTGTAGGGCTATTAATTAACAGTCCTGTATAAGAAACATGTCTGCCTTGCTTTCTCCCTAAAAGCCATTTAAAGCAAGACAACCTACAATAGAATCGACTACTTATTAATTTATTTTTTTAGGCCAAATTGAATAGTTGCACGTATATTTTGATATGACAAATATAATAATTTTAAAGAAATTTGAAAATTTGAATTTTTTAACATTTAAATCCTTGTAACTGACATACAGGAGGAGTTTTTTTGTTTGTCACCTTAAACAAAGGTCGTCATTTAAAGTAATGTATCTAATGTATTTAACGCCACACTTAAATCAGCACAGATGGCATAATAAGGTGAACTGGAATAAGAGAAAACTAGAGGCTTGAAGGGGCTAATAGCTCCTAAGCATAATCCTTCTTTACTATAGTACAAAATTCCCTCTTAGAAAACCGGCTTTTGGATCCCCAAAATTATGATTATTTCTAGCATTTGGTTTTAATTAAACAAAGCAGACCTTTTTATATCCTAATGGTTTTTAAATAGCAGCTATTTTACGTTATTTCTTATTTTATAGTAAGCTTAAAGGAATTTCAGTATTTTCCCCGAGTCCCTGAGGTGGAGACCTTCAGTTTCACTCCCCCCCCCCCCATCATCCTGTGATCTTCCAAATGCCCACAATTTCTTCGCAAAAATTTCGCTTACGTAATTATATATATATATATAGATCATTTGGTATTAAATCTGCATCGTTATAACATAAACTAAACAAACGTACTTAACTTTTTATAATTTTAAATTATCAAAAACTCAAACCCTTAATTATTATAAAATAAGAAAATCTTAAATTTATAATATTTTTTGTTATAGAACATTGAACGTGCAAAGTTAGCTGCATTTTTAAACAAATCCCACATGTCAACATCTACCATATGGCTTTGAATCAAGCATTAGCACCTTACATGTTTACATGTTGTTTACATGTTGCTTACATGTTTAATGTAAGCAAAGCAGAAATTTTTCAATCTTTTCAATCCCAATGCATTTTAAATTGAAGATATTTTTCGTTATTTCTCATTTTCTGGTATATTTAGACATAACCTACTATTTTTCCCGACCCCCTGGGGCCGAGACCTTTCATTTGAGCCATCTCCTGTCATCCTGCGAGCTGGCAAACTCTCACAAATTTGATATTTAAAAATTGCTTACAGAATTAATAATATAGATATTGATTTTTTAAGCTTGAATTTTTGATTTTGAAAGATATTCACCCCATAAAAAACGTCAAAAATATGAATTTCTCAAAAACGTCTCTAACGAATCTGATAAATATTTCATAGTATGCAGTGTTTAAGATGACAAACAAAAAGACTCTAACTGCATGTCAGTGTTCAGAAGTTATAAGGATTTAAGTTTTAAAAATTCAAATTTGTCAAATTTCCTTAAAATTACAATAACTTATCAAAATATACGTGCAACCATTCAATTTGGTCTGAAAAAATAAAAAGTAAATTTGTTTGATTTAATTGCAAGTTGTCTTGCTTTAAATGGCTTTTAGGGATGATAAAGTATGTGTCACTTTGCAGATACTATTTATTTTTAGTGTATAACGAACTACGAAGTGCGCAATTCAAAGGTAGCCGATTTGATTTTATATACGGTATTTATATCTATCTATATATTATTAATTCTGTAAGCGATTTTTTTCAATCAAAATTGTGAGAGTTTGACAGCTCGCAGGATGATGGGAGAGGGCTCAAATTAAAGGTCTTGGTCCCAGGGGGTCGGGAAAAATATCAGATTATGTCCAAATCTACCAGAAAATGAGAAATACCGAAAAATATCTTCAATTTAAAATGCATTGGGATTGCTTTGTTTACATTAAACATGTGGTGCTAATGCTTGATTCAAAGCCATATGGTAGATGTTGACATGTGGGATTTTTTTCAAAATGCAGCTAACTATGCACGTTCAATGTACTATAACAAAAAATATTATAAATTTAAGATTTTCTTATTTTATAATAATTAAGGGTTTGAGTTTTTTCATAATTTAAAATTATAAAAAGTTAAGTACGTTTGTTTAGTTTATGGTATATCGATGCAGATTTGACACCAAATGATCTCTATATATAATTACGTAAGGGAAATTTTTGCGCTGAAATTGTGGGCGTTTGGAATGTCGCAGTATGATGGGAGGGGGCTCAAATTGAAGTTCTCCATCCCAGGGACTCGGGAAAAATACTGAAATTGCTTTAAGCTTACTATAAAATGAGAAATAATGTAAAATAGCTGTCATTTAAAAACCATTGGTATGTAAAAAGGTCTGATTTGTTTACTTAAAACCAAATGCTAGATATAATCATAATTTTGTGGATCCAAAAGTCTATTTTCTAAGAATGATTATGCTTAGGGGCTATCAGCCCCTTCAAGCCTCTATTATATATATATAATCTATTTTATTTGGCTTTAAATATTTTTTCCAAACGATAATCCTGAAACATTAATAACTCCAACCACAGGTATATGAGGATTAGAATCATTTTAATTTTGTATAGGCTTTACGCTTTATATTTATAGTACGTGTGGTTAGCGTAAATTTTCACCAAAACCTTGCACTCATTGATAAAGCTTATTACCAGTAGAAGTATTTTTGTCTGAAGAACCAACTTTGAATTCGTGTAGAACACCCCATATCAGCCATTAAAGATGGCCGCCATTACATTCATAAATTGCTCCGTAACTCCGGTAATAGTATTCCGATCTTGATAAACCATATTTTGTTAGAAAGATAATGTCAAAATAAAACTTTTTTGTGCTTAACATTTTTTTTAAAGTTAATATTTTCCATTGTATATTTGAAAAGCGAAATTTTCCATTCGCTGAGAAAGTCTAATTCCTCAATAAAATGCGTTTTGAGGGGCTCAACATCAGGGCTATGGATAAATTAAGAATATTCTCTAGGTTGAAAACTTTTACTCAAAGAAATGTTATTCCAAGTGGTCAACTATTATCAGAAAAAAGGCCTCAAAAAGATGTACGCACAGGCCTAGTTAGGCAGTTAGCCATTTAGTCTAGTTAAAACATTTTTTTTTCAAATTTAACAAACAAATTCATAAATAAGGGAAGCAAAAATTTTGTTTTTTAGAATAATCACTCTAATAATAATGTAAACATATTGTACTTACCACTCCTTGATATCCTTCGTAAGGCTGAAAATGAAAATAGTTGTGAGAGCTTGAACAAAACAAATAATTGGGATATAAATGTCAACTACTCAAAAAACATGTATTAATACATGAGCAGTACCCGTGGCTTCGCTCAAGATAAAAATTCAACATAGAGTATCTCCCTTTACTAATATAGTTTTTCTTTTCCAAATATTATTCTTGTTTTAAATCTATTTCTTAAAATACCCCCGTCGCAGCAGACCTGCGTACTCAGCGAATTTCCATGTATTTATTTTATACGTGAGCATTCAATATTTGAAGGAAAGTATTGTTTGAACAATATACTAAAAACGTATATTTAATCATTCATGAGCTTTAAATATTAGGAAAATTAACAAGGGGATCACATTGGTTTTCACTAGTAATATATACACTTTTTGTTTTTTATATAATTCTTAGTCTTTTGATTTTTCATAAAATTAATCTTGTTTTAACAATATATGAATGTCAACAAATATAGGCCTATAATTAACTAATTCAAAACACTCAAAAGAAACAAATCATATAATCTCATGAACAAATTAATTTCTAACATATCGTTGCTTTTACAATGAAACACCACTGTTGCAGCAGACCTGGATCTCCAGGTTATTTCAATAAATAATATACGTTAGCATTCAATATTTGAAGGAAAGTATTGTTTGAATAACATACTAAAAACGTATATTTAATCATTCATGAGCTTTAAATATGAGGAAAATTAACAAGGGGATCACATTGGTTTTCACTAGTAATATATACACTTTTTGTATTTTATATAATTCTTAGTCTTTTGATTTTTCATAAAATTAATCTTGTTATAGTAATATTTGAATGTCAACAAATATAGGCCTATAATCAATTAATTCAAAACACTCAAAAGAAACAAATCATATAATCTCATGAACAAATTAATTTCTATCATATCGTTGCTTTTACAATTAAAACACCACTGTTGTAGCAGACCTGGATCTCCAGCCTATTTCAATAAATAATATTATCATTCCTCATCATTGTAACTGCATTTTCAGGCAGTTTAGACCAATACATACTCCCCCCGCCAAATGCACATCTATACTTATTTAATACACGAGCAGTTTTTTGTTACAAAGACTCCTCATAAACTACTGAACCGATTATCATGTTTTTGGTGTCATTGAAAAGAGCTTGGCGTGAAGTTTTGCAGGAAATTAAATTTAAAAAGATTTTACTAAAGGGAAGAGCCCTAGACGCCCTTAAAGTTTCATATTAATCCATAAGATTTAACATGAGAATAGAAATTTCAAATAAAGCAGCTGATTGGAGCAAATAAAGTTTTCCAGCAAAGCCATATGTTGTTGATGAAATTGAAATCGTTCATGGAGGCATTTCAGTAGATGGAAGATTTACATAAACTATCATCCTAATACATACTTAAGGTCAGAATTCAGTTTTAAAAACATTTATTTTGAATCACATTTGTGAATATCTTAATATGTTTATATTCCAAATAAAAATACTAAAAGAAAAATAAATTCTTATGTATAAATTTTATAAATATAGAAAGAAGTAAAAGAAAAAGAAGCAGACTTAACATTCATTATGAGTAGATTTATTGATCCATGTTAGTTCGGTTTGAGATTAAGACGGGTCATAGCTCAGGGTCGGTCCATTGGAAAAGTTGGAATTTACCTCCCCTCCCCAGTACGGTACTTTCTCATGGACTCCTGTATATGTGGCGGCAGATCAAGCCAACTCCTTTGAGGAGCTCATAGTATTCGTAGAAAACACTAAAGACACATGGACATCTCCCTAAAAATGATTTGAGTATTCACAAGAAATTTAGTTTGAAAAAGCTTTTGTAAAACATTTCAGCAGAACAGGAAGTTCAACCATATAATTAATTAAATAGTTCTAGAATACTGTACCATAATAATTTTTATATTGAAATCAATACATTACAATTGCTCGATTTCGAGCAACAGGTTTACTAGTACTTTCTTTATTAAATGTAAAAATAATTTGTATTTATTGATATAGTATATATTTTTTGCAAAATAATGATCAATGAACCCTACCATTCAAAATAAGGACAAAGAAAATATTCACCTGAAAATGTTCAGTTTATGTGCAATCATATATGTTTGTATTATTATAAAATTCCCTTCATTAGACTAAAGCATTGTTTTAGGATAATTATTATGTAGCCTTTGGGGATTTTCACCTAAAAACAGGGTAATATATATCTATACTTATTTAATACGCTAGGGGTTTTTTGTGATCATTACTCCTCCTAAACTACTAGGCCGATTTTAATAATTAAGGTGTCATTGGAAAGAGCTTGGCGTGAAGTCTTGCAGGAAATAAAATTAAAAAAAAAACATAAAATAAAAAAATAAAAATCAATTAAATAAATTAAATTAAAACAACACCACATTCACATATAAAAAATTAACTTGTATCCAATATGGCGGATCCAAGATGGCGGCTGAAAATTAATACCAATCAAAAATAAGTATTTACCACCCATAAGCTATTGGTGGTGGTTTAAAATGAATACCTTTGGGAATATTTGTTTGGATGCCACAAATACATATTTTAGCGAATTTCCCCTATAGGGAAGAAGCTGTTACCGTAGGTCTCATGGTAAGACCTAAGCCTAAAACCATCATAACTTTTCTTTTTGAGGTCCTCAGATGCCAAAAACACCATTCGTCCACTTTCATAAATATATATATATATCTATATATATATATCTATATACATATATATATGTGTGTGTCTTTAAGCACGATAACTTGCGCAAAAATGGTCCAATCGGAATGAAATTTGGCATAGACGTGTAAAGTTGTAATTATTCGGACGAGTTCGTAAACCAGCCCGATCGGACCACCGGAAGGGGGGGTAAAGGGGGGTAAACCCCCCCAAAAATGGGTTTTTTGAGATTTTTATATAGAAAAATAAAATTTTTCAAATTGTTATTGGCACCATTGAATTCAGCCCAAAAAAAACAAACAATTTAGTATTTTGAATCATGGCTCTATGTCCATTGGTTGCCGAGATATTGAAAGTGGTAAACACAGTACGTTGTCCCAATGTTAACCTTATGGGAAATAAGTAAAATTCTATATCTCGCTTATTTCTCAACATATCATAATAAAACTTGGTAAATGGCTTCTTCTAGTTCAGATCTACTAAATATTGAATTAAAACCACCCAGTTTTAATATACCTGGAGCAGCAAACCTCCATACTCATTCCCCATGTTATTCTTATGGAGCTTACAAAAACATGTCAAATCTCGCTATGTTGGATCGAAATATGTTGTTTTGCACTTGAAATTCGCTGAGTATGCAGGTCTGCTGCAACGGGGGTATTTAGCGAATTTCCCCTAAAGGGAAGAAGCTATTACCGTAGGTCTCATGGTAAGACCTAAGCCCGAGACCATGATAAATTTTCGTTTTGGGGCCCCCAGAAGCAAAAAAAACACCATTCGTTCGAATTTCTATATATATATATCTATGTGTCTGTAAGCACGATAGCGCTCGCAAAAATGGTCTGATCGGAATGAAATTTGGCACAGGTGTGTAAAGTAGTAATTATTCGGATGAGTTCGAAAACCAGCCCGATCGGACCTCTCGAAGGGGGTTTAAAGGGGGTAAACCCCCCAAAAATGGGTTTTTTGGGTTTTTCACATAGAAAAATAAAAATAATCCAATTTTTTGGCACCATTGAATTCAGCTCGAAAAAAACACACAATTTAGTATTTTGAATCATTGCTCTATGTCCATTGGTTACTGAGATATTGAAAGTGGTAAACACACTACGGTGTCCCTATGTTAACCTTATGGGAAATAGGTAAAATTCTATATCTCAATTGTTTCATAACATATCTTAATAAAACATGGTTTCTGGCTTCATTTAGATGAGATCTAATGCATTTTAATCTAAAATCCCCAATATTTCCATTTTTATGGCAGCAAACCTGCATACTCATTTCCCATGTTATCCTTATGGGAAATAAAAAATTCTATATCTTCCTTATTTCTTAACGTATCTTGATAAAACTTTATATGTGGCTTCATCTATTTGAAATATACTGGATTATGGCCTAAAATACCCTATTTTTACATTTTCATGGCAGCAAACCTGCATACTCATTCTCCATGATAACCTTATGGGTAATAAACAAAGTTGTGTAGTTTGCTTATTTCTCAAAATATCCTGATAAGAACTGGCATGGGGCTTCATACAGTTAATATCTACTTGATTATGGCTTAAAATATCCAAATCATCAAATTCCTGAGACAGCAAAGCTGTGTACTCTCTTTCCCAATGTTAACCTTATGAGAGGTAAATAAAATTGGATATAGTCCTCAAAATATCTTGATAAAACATGTTATGTGGCTTCATATAGTTTAGATACATTAGATTGTAGTCCATGGTACCTCATTTTCAAATATCTGTGGCAGAAAACCTGCATTTTTCCATACTAATCTTATGGAGAATAATTTATTTTTGAATAGCGATTGTGGGCATTAGGCAAGTCACAGGATGAGGGAAAAGGGCTCAAATTAAATGTTTTAATGTCAGGGACTCAGGAAAAGTACTGTAATATCTTAAAGTTTGCTAGAAAACATAAAATAACTGCCACTTAAGTAGCATTGGGATCTAAAACTTCTGCTTTGTTTACATTAAAACATGTGAGCTGATTGATTCAAAGCTTGTTGCTACATGGTGGATACAGACACATGGCTTATTTCAAGGCCAGATAACTAAATATGACAAATAAATGTACTATAGCGAATACAGATTTTTACTGATGATGTTTAAGAAATGTTTTACTCAAAGTTAAACAGCTGGTCATTTCTCCACATGATTAAATTGGAAAAGCCAGCTGTTTTGAAGTTTTGAACATTGCATTTTCGTGCCAAGTAAAGGCTATTATTTTTTTATAGCCTTTTGCTCCTAAAAGCCACTAGGATTATTATTTTTGCACGCTTTCTTTTGAATGTATATTGATTTTACTTGATGCGAGACTTCATTTAAATTATTTATTTATGCACTTGAAATTCGCTGAGTATGCAGGACTGCTGCAACGGGGGTATTTCAATATCTCTTTCTCTATTTTCGGCCCTTTGAACTTTGACCTTCGATATTTAAAATTGCTCAAGGATGCCCGTCTGGCATCCGCCATATTCTTGTTCAGTACATCAAATAGTACTAGAATCAGTCATAAAATTTGAGTTGGACCCTACTTCAAGGTGTCATGGCTTGGTGACTGGACTATAGTTATACATAAATTTAAAGGTCTGAGCAAGAACAATTTGGTAAACTTACTTATGTTTATTACTTCAAAATGGTGGCCGTTTTGTGAAAATATTAGTATTTGCGAAATATCCTACATCTCGATAATCATGGATTTTTTCCTGCTTGAAAATTCATAATCTATCTATACTTATTTAATACTCTAGGGGTTTTTATGTGATCATTACTCCTCCTAAACTACTGGGCCGATTTTAATAATTAAGGTGTCATTGGAAAGAGCTTGGCGTGAAGTTTTGCAGGAAATAAAATTAGGTTTGACTAAAGGGAAGAGCCCTAGGCGCCCTTAAAGTTTCATATTAGTCCATAAGATTTAACATGGGAATAGAAAATTTCAAATAAAGCAGCTGATTGGAGCAAACAAAGTTTTTCAGCAAAGCCATATGTTGTTAATAGAATGGAAACCGTTGCATTTAGAGATAGAGCTGGAGGAATTTCAGTTGATGGGAGATGTAAAAAAATAAACTATTATCCTAATACATTCTTAACGTCAGAAAAACATTTAAAAACATTTATTTTGAATCACATGTGTGAAGATCTTAATATTCACCTATATGTTTATATTCCAAAGAAAAATACAAAAAAAAATAAATTCTTATGTATAAATTATATAAATATAAATATAAATAAAAGAAAAAAGAAACAGACTTAACATTCATTATGTGTAGATTTATAGAACCATTTTAGTTCGGTTTAAGATTAAGACGGGTCATATGCTACTTAGGGCCGCTTTCCCCAATTAAGGTTTAAAATAAACGTGAATTTAATTTAAACCGTATGAATATTCTAATGTTTAAATTATATACAATATACCCAATACTTGGTTGTGTATACGCTTCGATTGGAGTTTATGGCGAATGTTAATGCGAAGCGTTTGTGAGCAATTACTAAAAGAAAATTACATGAAAATGTAAATTACTTTTATTTAGTTCAACTATGAAATGCTAACCATGAATGATAAAAACATAAAAATGATATAGTTTTCACTATTATTTTTGTGTTTACTGATGTTCTGCAATAAAAAGAACCCAGCTTCCAGTAATTCCAGCATTCGCTATGACTAGGTGTAGCTCAGGGTCAGTCCAATAGAATTTACCTTCCCTCCCAGTACTTTCTCATGGACTACTGTATATGTGGCAGCAGGTCAGACCAACTCCTTTGAGGGGCTCTTAATATTCGTAGAGAACACTAAAGAAACATGGACAGATGATTGAGTATTCACAAGAAATTTAGTTTAAAAAATCTTTTGTAAAAACATTCAGTACAACAGGAAGTTCAATCATATGAAAAAATAGTTCTAGATTACTGTACTATAATTATTATTATTTAAAATAAATACATAACAATTGCTCGATTTCGAGCAACGGGTTCACTAGTTATAATTATCCATCTTATCTTCAATTATTTTACTTTCTCCGCCCTTTATATAGTATATGGAGAAAGTATTGTTTTCACCAGAATTTTCGAATTTGAGTTGTTAGTGGATATATTTGTTTTAGTACCCCCTGGGTCCAAAAAAGTGGTTTTCGGAGTGGTGTCTGTCTGTCCGTGAGTGTATTGTGTGTGTTTGTGTGGATGTATGTAAGCAAATCTAGAGACGATGCCAGTGGTCCGATTTTCATGAAATTTGGCATGTAGGTATAAAGCGGTGGTATCTCCAGGCGTATTTTTAATCTTTTGATTTTTAAGGGTATTTACCCCATAAAAAATTACAAAAATCCAAATTTCTCAAAAGCGGCTCTAACGAGTTTGATAAAAATTGCATAGTTTTTAGTGCTTAACATGAAAAATAAAATTACACCACCCGCATTTCTGTAAAAATTCAGGTTCAGAAGTTATGGGGGTTTAAAGGTTAAAAAATTAATATTTTTCGAATTTCACAAAATCTGTTACTTTTAAAGAAAATATACTTGTAACCATTAAATTTGAGTTGAAAAACTAAATAATTAGTCCACGTCAACTGATTCCGGAGATAATTGATATTTTAGTTTGGCGGTAAACGCTGTACGTTGTCCAATGTTATTCTTATGGCAAATATTTAAAAACTGATATATCCGTTATTTACTAACGGATCTCCAATTTTGATATAATTTGGTATGAATTTGTTTAGTAATTAATTGTTAATTTGTTTTATTTCCTATGTAAGTTTTCTATTTTTAAATTACTTTAAGGGAGAAAGTATGTGTCAGTTTCCTGATACCGTTTATTTTAAGTGTAAAATCAAAAATAACATAGGACAACGTACAGTGTTTAGCACTTTCAATATCGCAGCAACGGATTGACGTAGAATAATTCAAAATGCTTAATTGTTTATTTCTGTTTAAGCTGAATTCAATTACGACCCTTAAATTTACATAAAATTACATGTAATATAAATGTATTTAATCTTAAAAAGACATTTTATTTGGTTAACAAAAAACCGCCTTAGAGTAAACTGATCGTGCTGGTTTACGAACTAAACCGAATATTTCGCTTAGTATGCAGGTCTGCTGGAACTGCAGTATTTCATCTCGTATATAAATAAAATTAGAGTTTTGCCTGTACATTACTTAAAATTATGAAATTATTAATTATGAAAATTGCTGGGAGACTTCAACCTTCCTGATGTTGATTGGCACTCCGAAGTCTCTCTAGACTCTTCTAGATCATCTCGAGTCATTCACCATCTACCCAATGATCCATCTCTCCGTGCCAATGACTTGTTTAACCACTTCTGTTCCACATTAAGGAGCTTAGTGCTTAGATATTCCCCTCGGAAAAAAACCAGTTCTTCATCATTTCCTAGTTGATTTACCAATGAATTAAAGCAGTTAGTGGTGTTGAAAAAGATCCTCCACAGACAATATTAACAAACTTTATGCCGAGTAAAGTATCTTGAGTTCTCAAGAGTCAGAGATATCTGCCGCGCTCTGTCGAGGAAATGTATGAATCCTCGACACCCAGCATGTCGAGGATGTTATTGCAGTCAACCCCAAAATATTCTGGTCTTATGTGAGAACTCTCAAGCAGAATAACACAAGTCCATCCTCATTTCATCTAGACGGAAGATCCTCATCTGATGCATCTGAGATTTGTGGGATGTTTGATGAATTCTTTGGTTCCGTATTTTTCCCTTCATCCCCTGGCATTCCACCAGGAACCTATGCAGAAAGAGATGATATGTTATCCACAATGTCATTCACCACTGACGAGGCTGCAAAAGCCCTAGCCGATCTAGATGACTCCAAAGGCACGGGTCCTGATCTCATACCACCCGACGTATTGAAGCATTGTAGACATCTGTTGTCCAACCCACTAACCTGGCTTTTCAACAAATCCCTTGCAGAGGGCACATTTCCCGAGGCCCTCAAGACGGGGTTTGTAGTGCCCATTTATAAGGATGGAGCAAAAAATGATGTCAAAAATTATCGGTCCATTGTTATTCAGCCCACATTAGCAAAAATCTTCGAATAATTGGTCTTGAGCAGAATTCAGCCATTCCTCAGAAACGTAATTTCACCTAACCAGCATGGTTTTTTTGCCAACCGGTCAACCTTGACGAACCTGATTACACTACAGACCAAGATCATATCCGCTTTCAGTGAACACGATCAAGTAGATGTCATTTACCTGGACTTTGCCAAGGCATTTGACAGAGTAAGTCACAGTCACCTACTGGCTAAACTGGAGTCACTTGGCATTACCGAATCTATCATCAAATGGTTTGGCAGCTACCTCTGCAACCGAAAGCTGCAAGTGAAGTTTTCCGATAACCTCTCTTCTGAATTTTTGGTGACTTCTGGTGTGCCTCAGGGGTCACATATGGGGCCTCTGCTATTTAATGTTTTTGTTAACGACATCGCTACTTCTCTGCAAGTCGACTGCTTACTCTTCGCCGATGACATTAAGTTGTTCAAGACTACCTCAGGGACTGCGGACTGCGAAGCATTGCAATCAGGCCTCAATTCAGTTGTTACATGGTGCAGGCTGAATGGCATGACTCTCAATATTAGTAAATGCCTAATTGTAAGCTTTCATCGTAGCTCCTCACCAATTACATTTGAATATGAACTTGAAGGTCAGATACTGAACCGCTCCACTTTTGTAAGACATGTTTTTGGTGAGGTATAATTTATTTAATTTTGTTGTTGGGATTCTCTCACCTATTTTTATCCCAGGAATCTCGTTCAGTGCAGTCAAAACACACGTAGACACACAAAACACAAACACACAAACACGAACGATGTCCCGGGATTACTCCTACGTTTCGCGGGACCGATAAAAACGTCCCGCTTCGTCAGGGAGCTGACTTTTTAATTTTCTAACGCGACTCGCGTATTCGCGTCGAACGCCGAAACACACTCAGGCGCGTTCGAAAATTAAAAAGTCGGCTCCCTGACGAAGCGAGACGTTTTTATCAGTCCCGCGAAACGTAGGAGTAATCCCGGGACATCGTTCCTGTTTGTTTGTTTGTGTTTTGTGTGTCTACGTGTGTTTTGACTGCACTGAACGAGATTCCTGGGGTGAAAATAGGTGAGAGAATCCCAACAACAAAATTAAATGAACCGCTCCACTAGCGTTCGGGACTTGGGAGTCCAACTTGTCTATAATCTGAGCCCTGAACAACATGTTAACAATATTTGCGCCAAAGCTTATCGGAGTTTGGGTTTCATATTTCGCTCCACGAAAGGTATGAGAAGTGTTCATGCCCTTAAGATCCTGTATTGTGCCTATGTCCGTCCGCTGCTGGAGTATTGCTCTGTACTTTGGTCGCCTCATCAGGTCTATCTCCAAGAAGAATTACAAGCTGTTCAAGACAAGTTTTTGCGGCTGGTTGGGACCAAACTAGGTTTTGAATACCTCAGTGTTCCTAAGGAGCTCATTGCTGCGCAGCTTTCCCTCCTCCCATTGAAACTTCGGAGAGACATGCAGGATGTTATATTTCTTTTTAGACTCCTAAATAATATGATTGATAGTCAATAGTCAATAGTCAATAGTCAAACATTCTTTATTCAAAATAGTACATATGTTGTACATGAATGGCGTCAATTTTTTTTAAATATACTAAATGCTAATAAAAAAGAAAAGAAACGTCTGCTTACATAAATGAAATAAAAATATTAAAACAGTTTATTGTGGAATCCTACATGAATTATTTAAAAATAATTATTTACAGAAGAAAAAAAAATTCATTTAAAGAATAAAGTGGCTTGAGCAGTAAGTATTTTTTTAATTCCCTCTTAAATCTATCTATGTTTTCAATTTTTGAAATACTTTCAGGCAAGAAATTGTAATATTTAATTCCGGCATATGAGGGCTTCTTTTCAAGGAACTTAAGTTTATGTTGTGTAAATTCTATTTTATTTTTGTTCCTCGTGTCATAATTATGATATGAGCCCAATGATTTAAGCTCCGATAGTTGTTGTTTTATGTGTAAAATTAATTCAAAAATATACTGATTGAAGACTGTAAAAATTCCCAGCCTTGAAAAATGAGCTTTAACTGAATCCATCCATTTTAACCCTAACATTATGCGTAATGCTTTTTTTTGCAGAACTAGGATTCGATACAAATTTTCATGAGATGTGGCTCCATACAGAACGATTCCAAAAGAAATATGCGAGTGAATAAAAGCAAAATATATGGTTCTCAAAGTTTCTATGGGACATAATTTTGACATTTTTCTCAATGCGTACAATCCGGATGAAATTTTATTACAAATTTGATCGACATGAAGGCTCCAGTTTAAATTTTTATCTAATACAAGTCCTAAGAATTTTGAATTTTGAACTTCTTCTATAAAATTTTCATCTAAAACAATATTTGATTGAATACTTTCCGAATTTTGAACAGTTGAAAAAGAAATGAATTTGGTTTTATTAGGATTTACTAACAGGTTCAAATTACATAAATATTGACTAATGGATGATAGCTGAACAAAGGCAGATTCTTCTATTTTTTGGAGAGATTTACTGGAAAATTTTAAATTAATATCGTCTGCATACAGGCAAACTTTGGCATCATTTAATAAATTTGGTAGACCTTTTAGATAGCATATAAATAACAAAGGCCCCAGAATAGAACCCTGTGGCACTCCGTAATTAATGTTTTCTAACGAAGAGGGGACACTAATTTTATGGTTATTATCTGTATGAGTAAGCTCGACAAATTGTTTCCTATTTTTTAAATATGAATCAAACCAAGAAAAAGTCCTGCCTTGAATTCCCAATGATTTTAGAACTTCTAATAGCTTTGAATGTGAAACACTATCAAAAGCTTTACTGAGATCCATAAAGATCCCAGCAACAACTTCTCCCCTTTCAACTGATTCTATTACAGATTCAATAAAATTTAAACTAGCATCAATGACTGACTTTCCTGAACGAAAACCAAATTGCTCTTTATCTATGAGGTAATTTGTTTCTAAGAATTCTGTAAACTTTATGCTCATTGCTCTTTCAAAAATTTTAGAAAAAGAAGGTAGTAGAGATATAGGTCTATAATTTGAAGGTTCTTTTGAATCCCCCTTTTTAAATAAAGGTTTAACTTTAGAGATTTTTAATTTATCAGGGAAAATTCCAGTGATAAAAGAAGAATTTATTGTATGGCTCAAAGGTGATTTCAAATAGTCAATTGCAATTTTAATAATGGGCATGGGTATATCATCATATCCACAAGAAAATTTATTATTAAAGGACAATACTATGGCTTTTACTTCTTCTTCAGAAAGAGGTTTAGGGACAAAATGCTTATTTGATGGTAACAAAACATCATTTTGGCTACCTTTATGAATGTTTAACTTTGGAATTATTTCTGACTCAACCATGTTAACATAGTAATTATTAAGACATGAACTAACCTCTTTTGGATCATCAATATCTGTAGTACCATTTTTCAAAATAATTTTTTGTTGCGTGCCTGAATTAATACCTACTTCTTTATTTATAATACCCCATGTCGCTTTACAAACATTTTCAGCTTTGCTAATTTTAGTCCCATAATAATTTTGCTTCGCATCAATAATCTCTTTTTTTAACTGAGCTTTCTTGTTTTTCAAGGCTAGTTTTACTCTGTTATCTTTACATTTACGGTATGATTGGCTTAAATTTACAATTTCCTGCCTAGTTTTTAACACTTCTGAATTCTTCCAATTTGAACTGCCAGTTGATTGTCTACATTTGACCAAAGGAAAACAGTAGTTAAAATAGTATAAAAAAATATTTAAAAATATATCATATTTTATGTTAACAGGAGCGTTAAAGACATCAAGCCACGATTCCTGAGCAATTAATTTTAAAAAAAGTGCTTTATTTCCATCTGTAAACTTCCTTCGAGAAGATGTTAGCGTTTGTCTATTATTTAAATTTTTCTTGCTAATATTAACTACCTCAAAAAGTTGGCCATCGTGATCAGAAATAGCAGTTATTAAGCCAGTAACTTTAACGTTATCCCTATCAATATTTGTGATAAATTGATCTATAGCACTTTCCTTTGTTTCACATACCCTCGTAGGAAAATTTACAGAGCAATACATGGAATGTGACTCAACAATATTTATTAATTTTTTGCTTTCGTTACTTTCTTCCAAAACATCTATATTTATGTCTCCAGCAACAATAACATGAAAATACTTTTTGTTTAAAATGTCAAGTAAAATGTTTAACTTATCTAAAAATGCATTACTATAGTATTTACCTGGAGTCCTATATACACCAGCTAGAACTAAAGTTAGTTTATTTATTTTTATTTCAACTATACTACATTCAAACTCTTTGTCAATTATTAAATTTTGAATTGCAGGAATAGAAATTTCTTTAACACTAAGTTCAGAGGTAGACAAAATCATCACTCCTCCGCCTGAGGTTGTACTTCGTGAATAATGGGCTCTAACTTGGAAATTTTTTAAATTTAACCTATCAATTTCAGATTTTGTCATTTTATGCTCGGTTAGTACAATTATGTCAGTGATAATTTCATTTAATAAAATCTCCAAAATATCAGTGCGTGACTCCAGATGCTGGATATTCTGATGCAATATTTTTAAATTACCGTTTTTCCTAACTACTCTTTTTTTACTATTAACAACTTTAAACTTGTTTATATTTGTTGAGTCACATTTACTAAAACTATTTAAACTAAAAAACCTTGTTGATCATCCTTACATAAACTAGCACCTAAATTCACAGGAATGACTTTGGCACAGGAAACTTCACTAACGCTAACAGTAGAAGTAGAGAGCATAGATGATGAGGAAGACTGGATAGCACGTGTAGATGGAGATGAAAGTGATGATTGAAGAGAAGCCTGTAGTAAAGATGTCGGTAAAATCTGCAGCGGAGAAGATGGTGAAGACTGCTGCGGAGATGGTAGTGGAGACTGCTGCTGAGATGGTAGTGGAGACTGCTGCGGAGATGACAGTGGAGATTGTTGAGATTGTTGCGGAGATGATGGTGATGATGATATACTTGATGATGGAGGTGAAATTGAGGCTGGCTGATTGAGCTCTTCGGATATGTTTTTCCGTAAAATATTGACAAAATCTTCATGTTTAAGGCCGTTTCTCAGCTTTCTTGTAGCCCGTTCGTCAAAAACCACAATGCTAACAGTAGCACCGGTTCTACGCTGAAAATTGACAATTTGTTTGGCAAAATGTTCGGGTGGAATTTGATCCCTTATGCACCCCATAGCTGGACATATGAGCTTGACTAGTTTTCTTTCAGTGAAGTCCAAAATCAATTCCTCAAAAGCTTTGTCATAAGCTTGTAATGTGGGCTTATCTGCATATCTTGGTTTCGTTACTAGACCGTAAACTGTAGCTTGGTTAGTAGAGCCTTGGACCGTTAAGAAGTCATTCAAACAGTCAGATTTTAGAGGCCGTCCAAATGCCTTCCTGATGCTCCAGACCTGCTGAGTCACATATCCTTTCGCTGCTCTATGAGAACTAGATCTAGAAATCTTTTTGGTAGAAGATTCCTGCGAACTAACTATGAAGTTAATTCAACAATGAAGCGCATCCAGCGACTGGGAAATCTGATGGCACCATCGGTTGATTTTTTCTTCTCCACCCCATCCAACTTCAAGAGACAAGTGATCCAAGTTCTCTCCGAAGCCCATGACTTGTGATAGTTCGTTAGTATGTATTCTTACAGGGATGCCTTAGAGGGTCCCAATCATTATGTTGCATGAGTGTAATTCTTAGTGTCATCATCTCTGTGCTTGGGGATGCCTTTAAAGGGTCCCATTTGACATTGCTTGAGCATGTTCATTAGTCATTGCTTGTGCATGTTCATCAGTTTTTAGTGCTATTTTATAATTCTAGGGGATGCCTTTAAAGGGTCCCATTTGGCATTGCTTGTGCATGTTCATTATTCATTGCTTGTGCATGTTCTTCAGTTTTTAGTGCTATTGAAATTCTTAGGGATGCCTTTAAAGGGTCCCGTTTAGTTGTTCATTCATGTGATCTCGGTGAAGTGCCATTGCTATAATACCTTTGCAATGTCTTTGCAAGGTTCTGCATGTTGATTTTTTTTACACTTATCAACTTTGCATTGGCGATTTATCCTGAAATGTCTTGTTCCGTGTAACTGTACACGTTAGGGTAGTTACCTACATAGTTGGGTTTGATTGTTTTTTTTTCAGCAAATCTCGTGTTCTGTATATATTTGCATGTTGTAACTTATTAAATAATGCATGTTAACTTATTTACTATACATATTTAGAGTATTTATTCATTGCTATTATATTAATTTGTTATTTTTTTAGTTCAGTAATTTAATGCACACATCTCTCTTGTAACTGATATCACTACTGTTGATGTAGAAATGCATATTATGAATTATTGTATAATGGTTGTCCGTTGAAAATAAAATAAATAAATAAATAAATACACAGCATCCCGAGGGCAGCATATGCCAATCCTATCTTATCTTAGCCTTTGACTTATCGATTCAGGGAAACTTGGGGATAGCGAGTCGGACTTTAGCTTGGGGTTTGTAGTGTTGTTCCTGACAACCCTTCCCCTCTCATTGCTGACGTATGAACAGCATCCTGAGGGCAGTGTATGCCAACCTATCCCATTCCTAATTCTAGTCAAGGGGTTAGCGGGGCTCTAAGGTTTTTAGGATTTCCTTCGAGTAAGGCAGCGATGATGTTTGTTCGCTGATAGCTTGTGCTTAGACCCTTAGTCTGAGTTGCCTTCTCTTTTACTAAGATAATTATCTGGATGAAATAACTAGATTAATTAATACTCTGAGCTAAGAATTTGACCGAATAACTCAACCGAATATCTCACGACTTTTCGACCGACCCCTGGAAATTGCAACCCAGCTAAGCTCGATTATCCGAGCAAGAGGAACGAAAACTACGTCGACTGGTAAATTTCCTCACACTGGGTTATGCTGTAATTTTTAAGTGGAAAACAAGCAGAACCTTTAAGTACAAGTCAGTAGGAACAAAAAAATATTATGTGTGTCGAAAATTCCCACGGGGGGTTCATGGCAAACGGTCAAACAGTTTTCGAGTCCATAAGTTATATACATACAAACCAACAACCTCTTTTATGAATATATATATATAGGATAGCAGTTTTCTTATGAAAAATGCAAGTAATGCTATCCCATTCTTGCCATCCTAAAACCCTCCTAAACCATATTATCTATATACTTCATACAATAAGGTTTTTTCTGCTAGATCCCTTTTTCAGCCGTCCTACTTGTCCGATTTTTACGATTAAGGTGTCATTTTAAAGCTTATAATGTTGCGCACCTGCGACTGATGATTAAAATGAACAATTCTTTAATTGCTTCGACCCCGAGCCTTTGATTTATTTCTAGAGGGCGCTTTCAACGGTCCAGTGCTGACCAACTTGCTAAATGTAAATCGTAATTTAACAGCTGATCACCTTCAGACGAAATTGTCAACCATTGTCATAGTAAACAAAAATATATACTCTAAAAATGTAAATAAGAGACGAAATAATTTATGAACAGTGAACAGTCATTTTTAGATTTGATACTTTTATTGATTCGGTAGGTAAATCACTCTTTGATGTGTATATTGACATGTTTCAAATATTGTAAATTATTAATTTTATTCATATACAAAATTTCAAACGAACATTCATATTATTTTTATTTTCATATGACTATGTTCTTCTTGAATGTTCAAAGTTTTTCCAGTTAGGAAGTAAATTTATAACTGTAAAAGAAAATCGGTACATTATGCTTTAGGCCCGGATGACGATTCATGAATCCCGAAAAAGAAACAAGAAGAATCCAAAGAGAAAATAGCGAGGGCAAGATTAGAGAGATCAGGGAAAACATGCGTAACGTTCCGCAAGAACAGAGAACTGCTAGGAAACAAAGATTGAACAGTAGAGCGACATTGTACCACCTATATACTTCAACCAACCGTATGTAAGGGATTATGTAAGATTATGTAAGGGCAACCGTGAAAAACAATTCGGTATCCTACTGTTGAGCGAAGTTATTTCCAGAAGACAATCAAATTCTAATACATAGTGTTGGGACGATGGACAATGTGTGTGTATGTTTTTTTCAGCTAAGCTTCTTAAAAATGTAATATTTCAATTTCAAGTTTAACAGGTTAAGTTTTTAATCATTTTGAATTTAAAGAAGGCAATGAATTTTTTCTTCGAATTTTAGGTTATAGTTTCTTACAACAAACACAATATTAAAATGCGCAATTTGCGCATGGGACCCCTAGTATATTTTTATAATTTAAAAATATATAAAACTATTCTCTAAGAAGTAAGTCAAAAGTTTAAATGAGAATTACAGGTAAAAGGTAAAAATACGGCTAAGGTAGAATACTATACAAAAATACGCATTGCATAATTGTTTGACCAAATATATTATGGCATTCTTAAACTAAATATGAAATTCAATATCATCGACTGTACAGTTCCACGATCCAGCTTCTACTTTAAGTATCTCTGTGTTTTTATAAGAACTAGTAAACTCGTTGCTCAAAATCGAGCAATAGTTATATATTGATTTTGAAATAAAAATAATTATGGTACAGTATTCTAGAACTATTTCATTAATTTTATAGTTGAATTTCCTGTTATACTGAAATTTTTTACAAAAGCTTTTTAAAACTAAATTTCTTGTGAATACTCATTTATATTTAAGGAGATGTCCGTGTTTCTTTAGCGCTTTCTTCGAATATTATGAGCCCCTCAAAGGAGTTGACTTTACCTGCCGCCACACATACAGTAGTCCATAATGGACTGACCCTGAGCTGTATCTAGTCATAGCGAGTGCTGGAATTACTGGAAACTGTTTTTTTTTTTTTTTTTTACTATAGAACATCACTAAACATAAAAAGATTTGTTAAAATTATATTATTTAAATACAAGGTAATGTTAGCATTTCATAGTTGAACTAAATTAAAGTAAACTACATTTTCATGTAAATTCCTCGAAGATAATTGTAAGTAATTGCTCACAAACGCTTAACATTAACTTTCACCATAAACTCAAATTGAAGCGTATACTCAACCAAGTTCATCAAGATGAAATTTTCATACATAAATAATTATCATCTTCTATCTATTATACTAATTCGCTAAGGAATTTCTTGTGTACAGCAAAACTCCTTTATTTACGAACCAATTTTTATGATTGAGGTGTCAAATTAAAGGGAATTTTCTGTAGAGGTCATGGAATAATTTTTGTAATCCTAAGTTCAATGTGCTTTGCCCCACTGGACTTTTAAGTTCCCATGTATTTTAAATGGAAGTACATTTTACCAAACATATGGTTTATATAAATTATTTTTATTTTAATTAACAGCTGTCTTGAGAAAAACCTTAACGTCTACCTTCTGTCACTTTGATATTTATTTACATTTTTTGGTTATTTTTTTAGTTTACAACAACTACTTTATGAAAACATTCATATCTTGGTGGATTATTAATATTGAAATATAATATCAAAATTAAATTTAAATCTGTTCTAGAAAATAATTCTGTTGTAGAGAATCATTCACATAAAATAATTTTTAAAAGTGGGTGTAAAAAACGTAATAAAGTAAACCAATAAATTTCATTTCACCAATACCAAACAAATATATTCCCTTCAAACTGCCTGCCTAAAAGAAATTCTTGATCAGTTCTTTAAAGACGGAGACAAACGAATAAGAAGTTCTATGTTTCAATTTCCAAGTGGTACTTCAAGAAGGGGTTTACACTCAAACAAGAAATATGAAGGACTAGGAATAAGGAGGATAGCTTGGGAGATATGATTACTGGTTCGCTTAAAAAGGAAATATACCTTATGATAGAAGTAATTAATTAGTTATCCAAAACCAGTTATTCACGTTTTGAAGGAGACAGAGTTTTAACTATGGGCCTCCTAAAACAAAATAAAAAAAGCCTCAAAAAGAGAAAACAATATTTTTATGTACAAGCAAGTCCTAAATGCCAAGTATTGAAGAAGTATAGACTAAATCCAGGGAATGGCGGGATTGCCTGAAGACGACCTGTAACGATGAAGGTCCCAAATAAAATGATTAGGCGCCAGAGGCCCTAATAAAATTGTTGCAGACATTAGAATGCGTATGTGAACAAATTAAAGAAAGAAAACTGTGAACCATATGAAGAGGAGAAGTATGTATTTTGGATATTGGGAGTTCAAGGAAAAGTTGATGATAAAGCGAAAATCAAAAGGAACAAATAAAGGCTTAATACAAGTATTTAATCTCACATTCTGGTTCGAGACCACTTCTACACAGCCCGAAGAAATTCACAAATGGAAAATCTATAAACACAACAACTTTGCTGTACCTCAATGGAGAGCAAATATTGATTTTTATACTTCATTTTAGCCCAAAACAAATCTTAAACAATAATTATATTCCATTTAGAAAAAAATAAAAAATTCGTAAGACTGCAGGCAAAAATTCAAAATATTAGAAATCATCAGAAAAAACATGAAAATTAAAGAGAAAACCAAACTAAAATTATAATAACGCTAAAATAACATAAACTTATAAGAATTAAACTAATAATGATATCCAATATTTTGCAAACTACATAATGCATGCCTGCTCAAAGTTGACAACATTTTCTCTCATAATTTAAATAGGTAATTTTTATTAACTGGAAACGACTAGTCATATATTTAATTTCGTAAGGCGATTCTTTGCGTCAAAATTGTGGGTGTCTGGCAAGTGGTAGCAAGATGGGAGAGAGCTCAAATTGAATGTCTCTATTCCGTGATGGCGGGAAAAATAATGAAATTGCTTGAAATTCACGAGAAATTCAGAAATAACGTGAAATATCTGCCATTTAAAAAGCATTGGTATCTAAAAACGTCTGCTTTGTTTACATAAAACATATGATGCTGATACTTGAATGAAAACCATGTGGTAGCTAGATATCAATATAAGTTAGATTCAGTTTGCTATGAAGGTATTTTGTACTATGATAAATAACGATTGTTTTAATTTTCCCTCGTAAGGGGCTTTTAGCCCCTTAATGCCACTAGTTAGTTGAAATACCCCTTGCACCATATGAAAGAAAATTAACCAAAACAAATTGTTATTTGAAAATCGACTGCAAATTTGTTTAGACAACAGTAATGTTTTTAAATGGGTTGTTAGATTTTTTTATTGTTCACGCCAATGGCATTATTCAGGAGAGTTAACCAAACGCTTTTAAGGGAAAGCGGTCCAAACCCATCAAATTAAACCTGATGGGTAAAGAAGAATTAAGTTATGTTTAGTAATACCCCCGTCGCAGCAGACCTGCAAACTCAGCGAATTTCCATAGGATTTATTTTTTATATGTGAGCATTCAATTTGTTTGAAGGAAAGTATCACTTGAATACGTTAAGTAGAGTAGGATTCACGTAAGTTGGCCAAAGCATGTACTAATCATCTCATCAAAAATGTTTATACAAGTCACATTGAAAACACTGTTGGTTACACATGGTGTCTGTTTACATTTTCTCAGAACTGTCAAATCGTCACGTTGCGTTTGTTTACAAGTTGTTATAGGTTATAGAATGTTTACAATATCGCCTATTTTTAGAAGTTTTTATTTCCATTCAACCTTTTTACATAGCTGCCAAAGTTTAATTTGATTATATTTCTTGATTTACAAATATTTTAGTTTGTTTAACTGCTTGTTTATTTTTCCTGGGCCAATTTTAATAAGTTTTGACCGCAACATGAATCAATCTCTCTTTTCAGACACTGACTTGCAGCAAGTAATGCTGGCTATTCAAAAACTCGCCTACATTTCTTTGTAAATATTATTTCATTACAAAATCTTAGACTATTAACCATGCCGCATCCATGACACATCATCTCCCTGTTAATACATAATTTATTTGGAAAAGCCCCTTAGTAATATTTTAAGCCGCGCAAGTGAACTTCCAGTTGCAAATTGAATCAGAACTTTCCCTTTATTGCAAGTGCTATACTAAACAGATGTTCGTTGACAATGTTTTCAGCACAGCTGGATTTTATGGTTAAGTTCGTAAGAAGATAATAGTTTGTTTACTTTCGTTTTGGCCAACTTAGGTGAATCATACTCTAAATGATATACTAAAAACGCATATTTAATCATTCATGATCTTAAACATGAGGAAACTTAACAAAGAGACCATATTGGTTTTCATTATTAACACATACACTTTTGTATTTTATATAATTCTTTGTCTTTTAATTTTTAATAACTGTAATCTTGTTAGCTATAGAATATAAATTTAAACAAACATATAACCAATGAACTCAAAACTCTCAAAACAAACAAATAATTTAATCTAATGAAAAAATTAAACTCAATCATATGGTCAGTTTTATAGTAATTAAAACATCCCTCTTGTAACAGACCTACATCTCCAGCCAATTTCAATAAAACATATTATCTATCTTTATATTAATAGACAAGCATTTTTTCCATAAGGTTTTTTGTACTCTTTTTTTATCAGCCAGTGTGCATCGTAGCAAAAATCTAAGCACACCGATAGAATTGATGTGCAGAATCCAATTGGAATTTATATTAGTCTTTTAGACAAGTACAACATTGAATTTAAAATTTCAAAAAAATTAACATTGGTCTTATGAGATGCTGTTTTGGTGATAGAAAAACAAAACAGAACTGTGCTTTTGTCGTCATATGTAGCTGTTATCACATGCTATTTTTCGTAGAGTAAAGATTAGATGTAGAAATATTATGTGAGGGCGAAAAGTGGGCAAAAATTTACGCTGTTTTTTCTGTCATCTGATGAGAAATAAAAACCAAACAATAATAAGTTTTTATCAAGCAATAAACAAGTGTAAGGAATTCATTAATGGCACGAGTTAGTATTTGTCCAGTAAAAAGCCAAACAAATTATTATTTTTAAATAATTTCAAGCCACATGTTTTATTGGGGCATGGAGTAAAAATATAGTATTTGATTGAAATCCAGGGCTATTTAGAGAAGATTGAATGTGTTTCAAATAAGGTTTGCTCACTTCAAAAATATTAAGAGATAAAAATTAGCTAATAAAAAGGGAAGAAAAAAGAACATAAAGTTGAGTCTCTACCATCCGATGTACTGTCGTGCAACTGCAGTACATATGGACATTAAGGGTAAAATATGTGTAATATTTTAGTGATAATGCTGGGAAGAGAGAGGGAAGGAGGCGAAAATGTCCTAAGGGTAAGGAAGGAGGGAAAAAGTTTTGAAGGGGAGTTTTAGGTCTCAAATAATAATTAGGCACGTAAATGTTAGGTGTTATTATTTCAGACCTAAAAGGTAAGAAAGGAGGGATGCGAGATGGTAAGAAGAGGATGAAGGAGAAAAGGGGTGAAAAGTAGAAAGAAGGTCGAAAGGAAGGAAGAACATAGAGAATGAGGGAAGGAATCAATGGAGGGAGTGAGGGAGAGAACTGTAGTAAGGGGTGTGTGGGATAAACTGATTTTATGACTGAATTTCACCGTCCTCTGAATCAATAACCAGCCCAGTGTTAAAGAAATAAACATGGAATCTTAACATTGTACAATACTAATTACTAAATACCCCCGTTGCAGCAGACCTGCATACTCAGCGAATTTCAAATGCAAAACAACATATTTCAATCCAACATAGCGAGATTTGACATGTTTTGGTAAGCTCCATAAGAATAACATGGGGAATGAGTATGCAGGTTTGCTGCTACGGGTATATTAAAACTGGGTGGTTTTAATTCAATATTTAGTAGATATGAACTAGAAAAAGCCATTTACCAAGTTTTATCAAGATATGTTGAGAAATAACCGAGAGGTAGAATTTTACTTATTTCCCATAAGGTTAACATTGGGACAACGTACTGTGTTTACCCCTTTCAATATCTCGGTAACCATTGGACATAGAGCAGTGATTCAAAATACTAAATTGTTTGTTTTTTGAGCTGAATTCAATGGTGCCAACCAAAATTCGATAAATTTTATTTTCCTATGTAAAAAGCCCAAAAAACCCATTTTGGGGGGGGGTTTATCCCCCTTTTCCCCCCCTTCCGGTGGTCCGATCGGGCTGGTTTACGAACTCGTCCGAGGGATTACCACTTTACATGTCTGTATCGAATTTCATTAAGATCGGACCATTTTTGCGGCCGCTATCGTGCTCACAGACACACACATATATATATATATATATATATATATATATATATATATATATATGTATATATATATATATATATAAATTCGAACGAATAGTGTTTTCTGCTTCTGGTGGCCCCAAAACGAAAAGTTATCATGGTCCCGGGCTTAAGTCTTACCATGAGACCTACGGTAATAGCTTCTTCCCTATAGGGGAAATTCGCTAAAATTAGCTATCCCTATTTCTTTATTTAAAAATTGGTCGAATTTTCGACCACTGGCGATCTCTAGTTCTCATAATTGTATCATATATTTTGCTACATTTTCAAGCAGTTTGGACAAAGACATCCCCCCCTCCAAATGCTCTTACTTTCTTTATTAAATTTAAAAATAATTTGTATTTTTTGATATAGTATATATTTTCTGCAAAATTTTGATCAATGAACTCTATTCAAAATAAACACAAATAAAATATTCAACGCCTGTAAATCTATATTATTAATTCTGTAAGCGATTTTTTTCAATCAAAATTGTGAGAGTTTGAGAGCTCGCAGGATGATGGGAGATGGCTCAAATGAAAGGTCTCGGTCCCAGGGGGTCGGGAAAAATATCAGATTATGTCCAAATATACCAGAAAATGAGAAATAACGAAAAATACCTTCCATTTAAAATGCATTGGGATTGAAAAACGTCTGCTTTGTTTACATTTAACATGTGGTGCTAATGCGTGATTCAAAGCCATATGGTAGATGTTGACATGTGGGATTTTTTTCAAAATGCAGCTCACTATGAACGTTCAATGTACTATAACAAAAAATATTTTAAATTTAAGATTTTCTGATTTTATAATAATTAAGGGTTTGAGTTTTTTCATAATTAAAAATTATACAAAGATAAGTATGTTTGTTTAGTTTATGTTATAACGATGCAGATTTAATACAAAATGATCTATACATATATATATATGTAATTACGTAAGGGAAAGTTTTGCGCCGAAATTATGGGCGTTTGGAAGGTCGCAGGATGATGGGAGGGGGCTGAAATTAAAGGTCTACATCCCAGGGACTTGGGGAAAATACGAAATGCTTTAAGCTTACTATAAAATGAGAAATAACGTAAAATAGCTGTCATTTAAAAACTATTGGTATGTATAAAGGTCTGCTTTGTTTACTTAAAACCAAATACTAGATATAATCATAATTTTGTGGATCCAAAAGCCTATTTTCTAAGAAGGTATTTGGAACTATAGTAAAGAAGGATTATGCTTAGGGGCTAATAGCCCCTTCAAGCCTCTAGTCTATTTTACTAATTCTGTAAGCGATATTTTTAAGTCAAAATTGTGAGAGTTTGACAGCTCGCAGGATGATGGGAGATGGCTCAAATGAAAGGTCTCGGTCCCAGGGGGTCGGGAAAAATATCAGATTTTGTCCAAATATACCAGAAAATGAGAAATAACGGAAAATATCTTCCATTTAAAATGCATTGGGACTGAAAAACGTCTGCTTTGCTTACATTAAACATGTGGTGCTAATGTTTGATTCAAAGCCATATGGTAGATGTTGACATGTGGGATTTTTTTCAAAATGCAGCTCACTATGCACGTTCAATGTAACAAAAATATTTTAAATTTTAGATTTTCTGGTTTCATAATAATTTGAGGGTTTGAGGTTTTTCGTAATTTAAAATTATAAAAAGTTAAGTGCGTTTGTTTAGTTTATGTTATAACGATGCAGATTTAATACCAAATGATCTATATATATTTATATGTAGATATAATTACGTAGGGAAAATTTTTGCGCCGAAATTGTGGGCGTTTGGAAGGTCGCAGGATGATGGGAGGGGGCTGAAATTGAAGGTCTCCATCCCAGGGACTAGGGGAAAATACTGAAATTGCTTTAAGCTTATTATAAAATGAGAAATTACGTAAAATAGCTGTCATTTAAAAAATTGGGATGTAAAAAGGTCTGCTTTGTTTAATCAAAACCAAATGCTAGATATACTCATAATTTTGTGGATCCAAAAGCCTATTTTCTAACAAGGTATTTTGTACTAAAGTAAAGAAGGATTAAGCTTAGGGGCTATTAGCCCCTTCAAGCCTCTAGTTTAATCATATGTTCAGAATTGTATTTTTAAAAAACAATCTCAAATCAGGGTGACTATACTGTTTGGAGGGAAAAATTAAAAACAAAATATTGGACAACGTACTGAGTTTAGCACATCCAATACTATCCAATATCTAAGCAACGGACTGACGTAGAATAATAATTCAAAATGCTAAATTGTTTGTTTTTTAAGCTGAATTCAATTTTGACAATTAAGTTTAAAAATAATTAGTAAAAAGGTGTTAAATCTTGAAAATAAATTTTATTTTGTGAAAAAACCTTCTTAGAGTAAATCAATCTTGCTGGTTTTCTAACTCGAAGTCATGAATGACGCTTTACACGTTTGTTCCAAATTTCATCAAGATCGGACCTTTTTTACAAACGTTATCCCGCCTATGGACAGGTATATATATATATATTAGAGTAATTGTGGATGATTAGGGCTACCAATATAGTGATAAGATTAGTTTTCATAACAAGTATCCTTTTTTTATTAAAAAAAAAAACATTTTATTTCTAAGATGACATGTTTCGAAACTACGTTCATTTTCAAATCTTATTCATAACCTCTTTTAAAATTATATAAAACATCTGTAAAATGTAAACAAATAAATTATTGGTAATATGTTATCTTAATTTTAAATATCTGTTCATTTTTTATAAGAAACTCAAAAAGACTTATCCTTAATCAAATCTTTATCAGAAAAACTAATATAAGATAACTCTATCATTACAAAAGCCGATAAAAGTAATACTATTATAATTATCAAAAATGAAGACTATCAAACAAAAATAGAAGACTTTTTGAAAAATAATACATACAAAATTTTAACTAAAGATCCAACTAATGAATTTATGATAAAAGATAAATAATAACATAATGAAGTGTAAAAGTCTTACTAAGCAAGAACAAAATCAAATAAAATCTAATAATTCAAAAGCCCCTATGCTAAGAGGGCAACCTAAGACTCACAAAAAAGATATACCTATCCGACCTGTAGTCAATTTTCAGAATGCCCCATCCTACAAATTATCCAAATTCCTAAAAAAATAAAATAAAAAATAATATTGGTACGGACAATGGATACAATATACGAAATACTTACGATTTAATAGAAAAAATAAAAGAAGTAGACATTCCAAACGACCCACTATTAATATCATTTGATGTATCTAACATGTATACAAATATACCGACAAAAGAAACCTTAAATATACTTCGAAAAAACTAAAATGATAAGAAAACTCTTAATAAGAAAGAAATCGAAGAAATTATTAAACTTACTCAATTAACACTAAAACAAAACTATTTTTGTTACAATAACTCTTTCTATCTACAAGAAGATGGTGTTCCAATGGGCTCCCCTCTATCAGGACTAATAGCAGACATCTATATGAAAGAACTAGAAACCACCAAAATAATTCATGACTCTAACCCTTTGAGAGAGAAAATATGCTACTGGTTCAGATATGTCGATGACATCCTAGTTTTATTTAAAGGAAATTAAGAAGAAGCAAATGAACTGTTATCATATATAAATAATGTATCTCCAAAGATCCAATTTACAGGGGAAATTCAGAAAGAGAAAATAAATTTTCTAAACATCACAATCTCGAAGAAAAAAAAACACTCCTTCGATATTTATAGAAAACCAACCACAACCGATGTAATTATTCCATACCATTCAAACCATCCATGGAATCACAAAACTGCAACGTTTCATTCCCTTATTCATAGACTGATTAACATTCCACTAAGTAAGGAAAATCTCACCAAAGAAAAGAATACTATTAAATACTTAGCTGAGAAAATGGCTACAGAACAAAAATGATTGATGATATGATAAAAAGAAAATTTAAAAACCAAATGAATAAACAATCATCAAGAAACATTGAAGATAAAGAATGTAAACAAATAAATTATTGGTAATATGTTATCTTAATTTTAAATATCGGTTCATTTTGTATAAGAAACTCAAAAAGACTTATCCTTAATCAAATCTATATCAGAAAAACTAATATAAGATAACTCTATCATTACAAAAGCCGATAAAAGTAATGCTATTATAATGATCAAAAATGAAGACTATCAAACAAAAATAGAAGACTTTTTGAAAAATAACACATACAAAATTCTAACTAAATATCCAACTAATGAATTTATGAAAACGATAAATAATAACATAATGAAGTGTAAAAGTCTTACTAAGCAAGAACAAAATCAAATAAAATCTAATAATTCAAAAGCCCCTATGCTAAGCCCCTATACCTAAGACTCACAAAAAAGATATACCTATCCGGCCTGTAGTCAATTTTCATATATGTTCTTGTGTATTCCTTACAACATATCTATGAATAAAGCAGTACGAAATACATTCAAAAACTAAAATATTAAAATAAGCTACAGGACAAAAAACAACATTTTCCATCTAATCAATAAAGAAATATCAATTCAACAAAACACTCTGCAAAACGACAAATATAACAAACCAGGCATATATAAAATAATATGTAGTGACTGTAACAACTACTATATAGGACAGACATCAAGATGCTTTAATACCAGATTTAAAGAACATATTCAAGCGTTAAAATCTAAAAACAAGACCACAATGAAGTCCAACTTTGCAGAGCACATAATGAACTCTGATCACAGTTATAAAAATATAAAAGAAAACCTTAAAATATTAGAATACGAAAAGGATCGCATGAAACTAAATGTAAAAGAAGAGATGAATATTTATATACCAATAAAAAGACCCATTAAACATATTAAATACAATGATCCCCAAACAAAATCACCCAATATATAACAAAATAGAAAAACTAAGAGAAGATAAGAAAAATTTTATTACATATAACAATCAGAATAAAAAATGAACAGATATTTAAAATTAAGATAACATATTACCAATAATTTATTTGTTTACATTTGACAGATGTTTTATATAATTTTAAAAGAGGTTATGAATAATATTTGAAAATGAACTTAGTTTCGAAATATGTCATCTTATAAATAAAATAACTTTTTAAATAAAAAAGGGTACTTGTTATGAAAACTAATCTTATCAATATATATATATATGTATGTATATATATATATATATATATATGTATATATATATATGTATATATATATATGAAAATGAATGAACGGTGTTTTTGGGGTCTAGGGACCTCAAAATGAAAAAAAATAACATGGTCCCGGGCTTAAGTCTCACCGTGCCGCCTACGGTAATAGCTACTTCCCTATAGGGGAAATGCGCTAAAAAAATAAAGTTAGGCTAGTTGGTTTCGTGGGTTTCACGTTATTTTTGTAAAACTTTCTGAAATTCAGTAATGTATATGTGACTAAGAGCTGCTTTCCCCAAATCTAGTTTTATTTGAACTTCAGAATCATAAGTTTGGTCAAATTTGAATTTTCCTGATCATATGGTATATAATTTAAAAATTAGAATATTCATGTGGTTGGGGAAAGCGGCCCTAAGTAGCGTACGACCCGTCTTAATCTTAAACCGAACTAAAATGGTTCAATAAATTAACTCATAATGAATTTCTGAGTCTGCTTCTTTTTCTTTTATTTCTATTTATATTGATAGAATTTATACATAGGAATTCATATTTTCTTTTAGTATTTTTCTTTGGAATATAAACATATGTAAATATTAAGATCTTCACACATGTGATTCAAAATAAATGTTTTTAAAACTGAATTCTGACCTTAAGAATGTATTAGGATAATAGTTTATTTATTTACATCTTCCATCAACTGAAATGCCTCCAGCTCTATATGCAATGGTTTCATTTACATTAACAACATAATATGGCTTTGCTGAAAAACTTTGTTTGCTCCAATCAGCTGCTTTATTTGGAACTAGAGATCGCCAGTGGTCGAAAATTCGATCAATTTTTAAATCAAGAAATAGGGATAGCTAATTTTGAACTTTGCATACACCAATGCGTTTCACAATATATTTCATATAGTACACATTTTCCACGTAAACACATAATAGAACCAAATGGGAACCAAAAGCAAAAGAGAAAGACTTAATCTTTGACTATTTATTTTTCCTCGCCACTGGCACATGTTTATGACATGGTTTTTAGTAATTAGTATTGTACAATACTAGAGGCTTGAAGGGGCTAATAGCCCCTAAACATAATCCTTCTTAATATAGTACAAAATACCTTCTTAGAAAATAGGCTTTTGGATCCACAAAATTATGATTATTTCTAGCATTTGGTTTTAACTAAACAAATCAGACCTTTTAATATCCTAATGATTTTTAAATGACGGCTATTTCAAGTTATTTTTTATGGTAAGCTTGAAGCAATTTCAGTATTTTCCCCGAGTCCCTGAGATGGAGACCTTCGGTTTCAGCCCCCCCCCCCCCCCCCCCATCATCCTGCGATCTTCCAAACGCCCACAATTTCTTCCCAAAAATTTCGCTTACGTAATTATATATATATGTATAGATCATTTTGTATTAAATCTGCGTCGTTATAACATAAACTAAACAAACATACTTAACTTTCTATAATTTTAAATTATCAAAAACTCAAACCCTTAATTATTATAAAATCAGAAAATCTTAAATTTAAAATATTTTTGTTATAGTACATTGAACGTGCATAGTTAGCTGCATTTTGAAACAAATCCCACATGTCAACATCTACCATATGGCTTTGAATCAAGCATTAGCACGACATGTTTAATGTAAACAAAGCAGACGTTTTTCAATCCCAATGCATTTTAAATGGAAGATATTTTTCGTTATTTCTAATTTTCTGGTAGATTTGGACATAATCTGATATTTTTCCCGGCCCCCTGGGACCAAGACCTTTAATTTGAGCCCTCTCCCATCATCCTGCGAGCTGTCAAACTCTCCCAATTTTGATTGAAAAAAATCGCTTACAGAATTAATGATATAGATAAAGATTCCATGTTTATTTCTGTAACACTGAGCTGGATATTGATTCAGAGGACGGTAAAAATTCAGTCATCAAATCAGTTTATCCCATACATCCCTTACTACAGTTCTCTCCCTCACTACCTCCATTCATTCCTTCCCTCACTCTCTATGTACCTCCCTTTCTTTTGACCTTCTTTCTACTTTTCACCCCTTTTCTCCTTCATCCTCTTCTTACCACCTCTCATCCCTCCTTTCCTACCTTTTAGGTCTGAAATAATAACACCTAACATTTGCGTGCCTAATTATTATTTGAGACCTAAAAAACCCCTTCAAAACTTTTTCTCTCCTTCCTTGCCCTTAGGACATTTTCCCCTCCTTCCCTCTCTCCCTATCATTATCACTAAAATATTACACATATTTTACGCTTTCTCTACCAATAAAACACACAATTTGAATGTAATGTCCATCTATACTGCAGTTGCACGACAGTATCCGATGTACTCATCTAAGGTAGAGACTCAACTTCACGTTCTTTTTTCTTCCCTTTTTATCAGCTAATTTTTATCTCTTAATCTTATTGAAGTGAGCAAACTTTATTTGAAACACATTCAGTCTTCTCTAAATAGCCCTGGATTTCAATCAAATACTATATTTTTACTCCACGCCCCAATAAAACTTGTGGCTTGAAATTGTTTAAAAATAATAATTTGTTTGAATTTTTTACTGGACAAATACTAACTCGTGTCGTTAATGAATTCCTTACATTTGTTTATTGCTTGATAAGCTTATTATTGTTTGGGTTTTATATCTCATCAGATGACAGAAAAAAACAGCGTAAATCTTTGCCCACTTTTTGCCCTCACATAATATTTCTACATCTAATCTTTACTCTACGAAAAATAGCATGTGATAACAGTTACATATGATGACAAAAACACTGTTCTGTTTTGTTTTTCTATCACCAAAACGGCAACTCATAAGACCAATGTTAATTTTTTTGAAATTTTAAATTCAATTTTCTACTTGTCTAAAAGACTAATATAAATTTCAATGGGATTCTGCACATCTACAGGAAAATACAATTCTATCGGTGTACTTAGATTTTCGCTACGAAGCACACTGGCTGATAAAAAAAGAGTACAAAAACCTTATGGAAAAATGCTTGTCTATTAATATAAAGATTTCTATTCCCATGTAAAATCTTATGGGCTAATATGAAACTTTAAGGGCGCCTAGGGCTCTTCCCTTTAATCAAACCTTTTTAAATTTTATTTCCTGCAAAACTTCACGTCATTCTCTTTCCAATGACACCAAAAACATGAAAATCGGTTCAGTAGTTTAGGAGGAGTCTTTGTAACAAAAAAACTGTTCGTGTATTAAATAAGTACTAGAGATTGCCAGTGTTCGAAAATTCGACCAATTTTTAAATCAAGAAATAGAGAAAGCTAATTTTGAACTTTGCATACACCAATGCGTTTCACAATACATTTCATATAGTACACATTTTCCACGTAAACACATAATAGAACCAAATGGGAACCAAAAGCAAAAGAGAAAGACTCAATCTTTGACTAATTATTTTGCCTCGCCACTGGCACATATTTATTACATGGTTTTTAGTAATTAGTATTGTACAATATTAAGATTCCATGTTTATTTCTTTAGCACTGAGCTGGTTATTTATTAAGAGGACGGTAAAAATTCAGTCATCAAATCAGTTTATCCCATACACCCCTTACTACAGTTCTCTCCCTCACTCCCTTCATTAATTCCTTCTCTCACTCTCTATGTACTTCCTTCCTTTCGACCTTCTTTCTACTTTTCACCCCTTCTCTCCTAAATCCTCTTCTTACTATCCCTCATCCATCCTTTCTTAACTTTTAGGTCTGAAATAATAACACCTAACATTTACGTGCCTAATTATTATTTGAGACCTAAAACCCTTCAAAACTTTTTCCCTCCTTCCTTACCCTTAGGACACTTTCCCCTCCTTCCCTCTCTCCCTATCATTATCACTAAAATATTACGCATATTTTACCCATTCTCTACCAATTAAACACACAATTTTAATGTAATGTCCATCTGTACTGCAGTTGCACGACAGTACATCGGATTGTAGAGACTCAACTTCATGTTCCTTTTTCTTCCCTTTTTATTAGCCATTTTTTATCTATTAATCTTATTGAAGTGAGCAAACTTTATTTGAAGCACATTCAATCTTCTCTAAATGGCCCTGGATTTCAATCAAATACTATATTTTTACTCCATGCCCCAATAAAACATGGGGCTTGAAATTGTTTAAAAATAATAATTTGTTTGAATTTTTTACTGGACAAATACTAACTCTTGACATTAATGAATTCCTTACATTTGTTTATTGCTTGATAAAAACTTATTATTGTTTGGGTTTTATATCTCGTCAGATGACAGAAAAAAACAGCGTAAATTTTTGCCCACTTTTCGCCCTCACATAATATTTCTACATCTAATCTTTATTCTACAAAAAATAGCATGACCAATGTTAATTTTTTTGAAGTTTTAAATGCAATTTTCTACTTGTCTAAAAGATTAACATAAATTTCAATGGGATTCTGCAAATCTACAGGAAAATACAATTCTATCGGTGTGCTTAGATTTTTGCTACGATGCACACTGTCTCAGAAAAAAGGAGTACAAAAACCTTATGGAAAAAATGCTTGCCTATTAATCTACTATATATTTGTCAAATACCACTCACCTATCATCGCACAGCCCAAACTATATGACCTAGAACCTTGAAATTTTGCGTTGACGTTCCTATTAGGCCTTAGGCATCCGCTAAGAAAGGATTTTACAAAATTCGAAGTTTCAAGGGGTTTTTGGCGAGGTCAAATTTTTCAAATTTTCCCATATAAAAATGTTATGGGCGATCTTTTGTTTACATTTTCAGTGTTCATTCAATCAGCCAGCTGTGATAGCTTCATAAATGTACATAGCTTTTACAGCTGGAAATCTTATAAATAGACTAGAAGAACCCGTGGCTTCGCTCACGATTAAAATTATACATACACTATCACCCATGAATTATATAGTCTTGCTTTCCCATTTATTTTTCTTATTGTAAAATCTAATGTATGTAATGTATCTACTTCTTTGAACATATCAAATGTACTTCCATAAAGCAAAAGTTTTTAGAAATTCGCTCTTAGTACGAAGGTCTGCTACGACGGGGGTATTATATTCCTGCATAAACTGCCTGTACATAAAAAAATGTGACCATATCCAACGCCCCACCGACAAAGCCCCAAATGGTGTTGCTGCCCTGGGTAGGCTCATGCCCAAAATCGGTGGTCCTTCCTCTTGCAAGTGCGTTTTGCTTGTGTCGGCTGTCCAGTCGATCGTGCTATCAGGTGAAGAGGATTGCGCTCACACACTCAAGAGGCCAATTTACAGAGACGAACGCCGAGAAGCATTTAATGGTCGTTTCCACGGTACCTGAGCTTGCCCTGATGATGATCATGGGGCACAATATAAGGAACGGCACCCTTGGCTTTTTCGACGGCACTTTGAATCTGCTCGCATATGTTACCCTTAATTAAAACTTTATTATGCACCCCCGTCGCAGCAGACCTGCTTATTAGAAATCCTATTTATTTCCTTCATGAAGGCATACGTGTTAGAGGAATCAAAGAAGTTAGCTTGAAATTTTATTCACTGTAAAAGATCATTTTCTTAAGGTTTTAGGGTCTACCTTGAACAAAAAATTACAATGCCACTCCAGCAATTATTAAAAAGTGCTGTCTTACGTTTTTAGACTCTATATTGAGCAAAACGTTTGAATGAGCCGTCCCGGCAATTTTTTTAAAGTGTTGTAGGTAAAATTAATTCTTTACAGTAGCACACTCTTCCTCTTTAAATAGCAGTTAGTTGTCATAAAAAAAGTCCTTCAAGTATAAGTGGTCATAAAAAAAGTCCTTCAAGTATACGTGATCAGTGATCACTGGAGTCCTTCAGTAATCAGTTATTTATTTTATGTTATACTACATATTATCAGCATTTTATATAGTGTATTGCACTTTGAAAAAATGCAAAAGTCTAATTCATTGACCACCTGGCACCAAGTAACAAGTCTTCATTTTAACAAAAATACAGTTAAATAGCAGAAAGAAATACCATTATAATTTACATCACCTGTTTTAAATTTTACTTTCATATGTTTTGTTAGTAAACAAATCTAACTCAAATTATTTCAAAATCCCTGACATGGGTACCTTTAAGACGGTCCCAGGGCTAAGCCCTGAAAGTTATCACGAAATTGGAGGTGTATAAACCTACTCCATGAAATTCTACATGTATGTACCAAGTTTCGTGGCCATCGGTCCAGCGGTTTTTGTGTTTATCCCTGCCAAATAAATAAATATATATATATATATATACCAACATCCTCTTTTATACTTATAAGATTTCTTCATCACGGTTTTATTATTCTTTTGATGATTTATTTTATGGACATAATCATGTACTACATAAAAGTTACGTTTAGGTTAGTTTTAGTACCTAATCAGTTTAATCATAAATTCAGTGTATGGCACCATATATATTTCAACAGCGGGATTTGTAATTATGCATGTTACGATGATTTGGCTTTTAATCTAATTCGACCTCTATAGTTTAAAGCCTGAAGAGCGTGCACCATTTTGTGGTTAAATCTTGAAACTAAATCCTGGTAAGACTGAAAGAGGGAAGAAGGGGGTACGGTATTTTTTTGGTCACCGACAGACTGTGCTGTAATAGCCTAATCTAATTCTTTGATCTATTAATATAGAAATCCTTAAATTTTAAAAATCTTAGGAATTTAAGGTTTTTTTTGGCGGAGTCAAAGGTTTGTAATATGCCCGTACAAATGTAATGGATGATCTTTTGTTTACTTTTCCAATTTAATTCAGTCAAGCAGAGAGTAATAAGCTTAACAAACGTGCCCTATTTGGCAATTTTGAGCGGTAGAGGCAAATATGCATATAAATACAGTAGAACCTCGATTAACCGTCACTCTCGGGACCGGGAGTATGACGGTTAAGAGAATAGACGGTTAACAGAAATTAACTATAAACCTGTTCAATACGTAGATTTAAAATATTTCGGAAGAAATTAAACCCAGTACAAGTGGATAATACAAATTGATATTTAAATTACATTCATAAAATGGTAATTACAGACCTTCTAAACTGTATTTTGAGCTCATTCAGTGTTTGTAAGGAATTACATAACCTCACATTAAAAGATAGTCCGTCATCTTTTAAATGAGTCCGCCAACACCATAAATCAGCTTGATACTTGTAGCTGTTTCGCCCTTCCCCAAACGTTTAATAATTTTGATTTTTTGGTCCTGCCCTAGTACAACTCGTTTTCGTTTTTCAGCCATCATTAACAATCAACAGTTACTGTACTGCAGTTGATTAACAGTACGTATCTAGCTACACACTGTGTAACAGCAAACACCATGTAACGCTGAACTACGAGGCGAGTCGTATAGCCAAAAAAATCAACATGCCAATGAGTAATAAATAACTCGCTCACCCCCATACCACTCCTTGCGTGGGAGTGGTGATTTTCGGCGTAAACTCAAGGTCATTAGCCGCGGATAGTCGCGTTCGATCACAATGGCGCTTGCACTTCATTCCGTGCTTTGCGCGACGCCAATTTACAACATATTGCGAGCCCGGAAGCAGTGACGGATAATAGAGAGTGACGGATAAAAGAGTGACGGTTAATCGAGGTTCTACTGTACCTTAAAACTGACACATTTGAAGTTAAAATCAGTCTTGCCGTTTTTGAGTCATGACTGAGAAAAGAAAACCTACACTATCTATTGTAACACGTTTATAACTGTTTTTTAAAGCTACACACCACCATAGCACGTAAACAGAACTCTACATTAAATATTCCTTGATTTAACCTTTTTCATTCAGCCCCTTCAGATTCGTCAAATCAAGGATAGACTATATTTTTTATCGTGAGCGAAGCCACGGGAACTGCTATTATAAAGATAATATATAGATATTATCTTTATATCTATATATTAAGCAGGGCGTTCGACAGTGTGTCACACGATATACTGATCATGAAGCTTGGCTTCTATGGACTCGGGGGAACGGCCCTCTCCCTGATTGAGACGTATCTCCGGAATAGGTCTCAGAGGGTCTCTATTGAAGGAGCCCTCTCTCAGACCATGCTGATTACCTTTGGCGTCCCACAGGGATCTATCCTGGGGCCCACACTGTTTTTAATAATGATCAACGACCTGGACGAGGATGGCAAAACCCTGATGTTCGCCGATGACACCACCCTTCTGGCAGAAGGCCAAAACCTTGATGAGATCCGAGATGAAAGCGAACGGAGACTCCTGTCGGCTTCTTCATGGTTTCTTGCCAACAAGTTCCAGCTGAACGAGGAAAAGACCCAGCAGCTGACATGTAGCCTATCTAGGGATCAGCTTGGCCAGGCCCCTGTCAAACTTTTGGGTTTCATGATCGACAGAAAGCTCACCTGGGAGGACCATATCGCGCAGACCACCAGTAAACTACCTCGAGTCTGCTTTCTCCTATTGAAGTTGAGATACTCAGTGACGGAATCCTACTTGGTCATGGTGTACCACGCCCTCTTCCACTGCCATATTGCTTACGGACTGTTGCTATGGGGCCACTCTACTAGGGTACTTGACGTGCTGAAATTGCAGAAGCGAGCTGTAAGAACAATTACAGCAAGCCACCACCGCGCTTCCTGCAAACCATTGTTTGCCAGACTGGGAATTTCTACAGTCTTTAGACACTACATCTACCTATGCCTCATGCACGTCAAGGAAAACTTGAACACCTTCACGGCCCGGGGAAACATCCACCCCTACAACACTAGGCAGCGTGAGCTACTGGATGTCCCGAGGGTGCGCCTGACCAGGACCCAAGTGGCTTACAACACCTCTGCCATCCGCTTCTTCAATAGGTTGCCTCCTAGTGTCCAGCATATGGACACTAAATTCTTTAGGAGGAAATTGGCATTATTCATCAAGAGTAAGGCCTATTATTCTGTGGCCGAGTTTCTCCAGGACGACTTCTCTGTGCTATTACCTATATGAGCTGAGCCAGACCTTGATTTGAATCAGACCGGAAGCTAAAGTACAATTTTGTAAATATATGTTTTTTGTATTTATATGTATTAAGAAGATGACGCTGTCAACCCCACATGAGTGGGTAAAAGACGAAGAAGAAGGTATTAAAGATATAGATATATGTAGGTATCGATTTAAACAAAAACATTTTGTCCAATACCTGTAAACTGTTTGATTGTATTAGGGAGAATCGGATATATTTTTATTTACAAATACCTTATTATTGATCTTGTAATAAACGGGAGAATCATAAGGGTCAATTAAGATTTATATCAAAACTTTACGTTTGAATATAAAAACACCTAGCCAGATTCCTTTAATTACATGAAAATCATAAATATAAAGCCAATTAGTAGCTCCGTGTGCAATTTGTACGGATTTTTATGGAAAATTTCTAAACACTTACTTCGTATGTTGGACCAGCCGTTTGAGTAAAGGTATATCTCGATACCCACGTATCGCGCAACTCTTGTTGCTCCTGTAAACATAAGTAACCGTATAAAAATCCGTCAAAATCTGTTTTGTCCTATTTTTTATAATAATTATAATGCTATCCCTTTCCAGTGAATCACTCTACAATATATGTATATCAGTAAACACGATAGCGGGCGTGGGGGTTAAAATAGAGGGGTCAAACAAAAAATGGGGTTTTGAGGTTTTTACATAGAAAAATAATAAAAATGCTACTTTGCGTGTGCACAATTGAATTCAGATCAATAAAAAAACACTTGGTATTTTAAATCATTACTCTATGTCCATTGGTTTCCAGAATATTGAAAGAGGTAAACACAGTACATTACCCCTATATCTTCCTTATGGATAGTTATAAAATTCTATATCTCACTTATTTCTCAACATTTCTTGACAAAACTTGGTATATGGCTTCTTATGGCAGATTCACAGTATATTGATTTTAAACCACCAAGTGTCTGCTTACCTGATGCAGCAGATCTGCACACTCATTCCCCATGTTATTGTTATGGAGGAAATAAAAAATTGACATGCATCGCTTATGATGTGTTGCAATGTTAGTTGCAATGTTATCTTTCTTAGTACACCTCTAGAGCCTTTAAAGCAAAGTACCTGGTGAACCGAGCCTTGCTCGGTGTTATTTCATGTTTACCAGTTCATCAAATTACTTTAAAATATTTCAATGTCATAAGGTTGATAAATATGAACCCTTTTTATTGTTCCATGATCTTTTCATTTCACTCGTTGTATTTTCTCTTGATGGCTGTATATTCCAAACAGCTGTTATGATTACTTAATTTTTTACACTTTCCTTGTTTATCCTATACTCTTATACGAGCAATATTATATTGCGTGCGTGCATGCTTGCTTGCTTGGTTGGTTGCATGTTTGCACAACGATCTCAAAAACGGCTCCGAGGATTTCCTTCAAAGTCTGGAAATAAGTAATTTATGACTTAAAAACGTCTTTTTTGCAGATTATTTGGCCTGAGAAAATCTAATAACGTAATAAATCGAAGTTTTAAGTTGTAAAATTTTAGCATTGGTCTTATAAGTTGCCATGATAGCAGCGAAAATAAACAAGGAAAGTGTAAACAAATGAAAGTAATCGTAACAGCTGCTTGCGATCTACAGCCATCAAGGAAAAATACAGTGAGTGGGATGAAGAGTTCATGGAGCAATAAAATACCCCCGTCGCAGCAGACCTGCGTACTCAGCGAATTTCCATAGGATTTATTTTGTATATGTGAGCATTCAACTTATTTGAAGGAAAGTATAATGAAGGAAATCATTCATGAGCTTTAAACATGAGGAAAATAACAAAGATACCACATTGGTTTTCATAAGTAATACATACACTTTTGTATTTTATATAATTCTTAGTCTTTTAATTTTTAATAACTATAATCTTGCAATAGTATATAAATGTCAACAAACATATAATCAATGAACTCAAAACACTCAAATCAAACAAATAACTTAATCTCATGAAAAAATTAAATTCAATCATATGGTCAGTTTTACAGTAATCAAAATATCCCTGTTGTAACACACCTTCATCCCCAGCCAATTTCAATAAAACATATTAGCCTATCAATCCTCATCATTGTAAACATACCATATATTGTGCTATATTTCAGGCAGTTTAGACCAAGACATCCCCCCCTCCAAATGCGCATACATTCCTTATTAAATTTAAAAATAATTTGTACTTTTTTGATATAGTATATATTTTCTGCAAAATCTTGATCAATGAACTCTAAATATTCCAAATAAATACAAATAAAATATTCTTCACCTGAAACTTTAATCATATGTTCAGAATTGTATTTTTATAAAACATCTCAAAACAGGGTGACTATACTTTTTGGAGGGAAAAATTTAAAATAATATTGGACAACGTACTGTGTTTAGCACTTCCAATACTATCCAATATTTAAGCAACGCATTGACGTAGAATAATAATTAAAAATGCTAAATTGTTTGTTTTTTTAAGCTGAATTAAATTTAAAAATAATTAGTAAAAAGGTGTTAAATCTTGAAAATAAATTTTATTTTGTCAAAAAAACCTTCTTAGAGTTAACCAATCGTGCTGGTTTTCGAACTCGAAGATCGGATCGGATCTTTTTTACAAAAGTTATCGCGCCTACGGACAGGTATATATATATATATATATATATACATATTTATGAAAATGAACGAACGGTGTTTTGGGGTCTAGGGACCTCAAAATGAAAAAATAACATGGTCCCGGGCTTAAGTCTCACCGTGCCGCCTACGGTAATAGCTACTTCCCTATAGGGGAAATTCGCTAAAAGGTCTCTATTTATCAATTTTATGACATTGAAATATTTTATAGGAACTGGATGAACTGGTAAACATGAAATAACACTGAGCAAGGCTCGGTCCACCAGGTACTTTCGTTGCTATCATGGCAACTCATAAGGCCAATTTTACAATTTTACAACTTTAAAATTCGTTTTATTACGTTATTGGATTTTCTCTGGCCAAGTAATCTGCATAAAACACGTTTTTGACTCATAACTTACTTATTTCCAGTCTTTGATGGATATCCTCGGAGCCGTTTTTGAGATAACTGAGCAAACAACCAAGCAAGCACGCAATATAACATTGCTCATATAAGAGTATAGGATAGGATTTATGCAAAGTTTCATGGCCCAAAGTCTTTCAGTCTTTGATGAACTGAGGAACTGAGATCAGTGAGTCAGTTGTCAGTCAACAACAACTCATGGCTTATGGCTTTTATCGATCAACTTTTATCGATGGCTTATAGCTTTTATCAACTTATGGCTTTTATCGATCATCTCCGTTTTATAGACAATCTCCACATACACCGATGAATACTACGGAAATAATTAGCTTACCTCAGGGGGTATGCGTCTGGGAGGCGATATTGGAAACATTTGCTGAAAAATGCATTGAACATTTACTTATTAGTTATTATAGTTTTTATTGTATTTACACAGATTTTCAGAATTTGTAACTTAAAATTTTTAGGATGATGATGATGATGATGATGATGATGATGATGATGATGATGACGACGGTGATGACGGAGAAGGAAAAGGAGAAGGAGGAAGAATTAAAAGAAGAAGTGGCAACCAACCTCTTATTATTGAAAAAATATAGGTCATATTAAAGCTTGGAGTCTCATGATGTGCACTATGGTGGTTGGGTTTCGATATCGTATACGCAATAGGATATAGGCACAGGATCGTCCGAATGGGACTTGTTTAAATCAAAGCATATCATATATTTAATTTCGTAAGGCGATTCTTTGCGTCAAAATTGTAGGCGTCTAGAAAGTCGTAGAAAGATGGGAGAGGGCTCAAATTAAAGGTCTCTATTCCGTGATGGCGGTAATGAAATTGCTTGAAAGCCACCAGGAAACGAGAAATAACGTAAAATATCTGCCATTTAAAATTCATTGGGATCTAAAAAACATCTGCTTTACATAAAACACATGATGCTGATACTTGATTGAAAACCATGTGGTAGGCTAGATATCAATATCAGGTAGATTCATTTTGGCTTTGAAGGAATTTTTTACTATAAAAAATAAGGATTGTTTGAATTTTCCCTCATTAGGGGTTTTTAGCCCCTTCAAGCCACTAGTATGGTTTAATTTGAAATGGTTTCCGTGGTTTCAGTGGTTGCCAACAGAAAATGCAGCACCTTCAGTTGTTTTTGAAGAACAGGTAACACAGTATTATTTAGCAAGTGTGTTTTTATTAACATCTTCAATTATTTAGTAAATTTTTACTGGTTGGTTATGTTATTAAAAACATTAAGTGCACTAAAATGTAGAGTTATATTTTTCGTTTTAAATTCAAAGTTCGTAGTAAAGATAAGATGAGAAAATGTCAATACGTAGGAGTAACTGTTTGCAATTCCATATCTTATCACATAGACGAATCTGTTTGTAGAAAAAAAACCTAAAATAAAATTTGTAGGGCACTTGAAGTCACCAAAAGAATTCCATAAAAATATTAGAACTAACAGAAATTTTCCTATTTCATATTATAATAATAAAAACTAGCAACTCGCGTATTGTGGCCGTTGGAATAATGCACGCGTTTTGAATTGTGATAGTTTATTGAAATACTTGAATGTACTAAAATAATCAAATCTTAGTAGAAAAACAACAAACATAAACTGTAATGTAAACATTGAACTGACACTTGTATTATTGGTAATCAGCTGGTTTTCTAGAGACAAAGGATATAACACCGCGTCACTCCGTAACTTAAAAAGCAATGGTACTTTAGTGCATGCTGATTATGTATGGAGTTTTTCAGCGTAAATTACCTTTCAATGAGAATGTATGTGAATTTTTATGATTTTTTAAATTTTCTAGACTAATTCTTTGTGTCATAGCACTGGAATAAAATTGCCAGTAATTGAACTTCTCACCGGGGCAAACGTTTAAAATAACTCATTACTTCAGACTTGAAACTTCAATGTGGATAAGAAATTTCTCACCAAATTTGAGAAGTACATTTATTTAATCTGCTTTAAAAGTGTCTATGTATACGTTCTACACTTTGAAATTTCGATAGTGTAACAAAATTCATTTAGCATAAAATGGCGGTTAGTTTTCATTGCATTGAATTGAATTGGCGGATAGTTTTTGCTGGGCGCATCTCCATGTCTCTGTTTTAGACCTTTCTTTCAAATGTATTGAATATTTATGTTAATTCTACATAATACCTACGCGCCAGTTCCTTGCATTCATCTTTGTCAGGCCTTAACAAAACCATAAGAAGATGGTCAAACCACTGAAGAACTGAAGAACTAATTTCTGAATACATTTATAAAATAGCCATACTCCGTAAAAACTAACTATTCAATGCTCATAACGGCTGAAAAATAAAATTTTCAAATTGACCCGCATTTTTGTTTCACATCTTGAATACACGTTTGGCAAATTTTTACCTAAGCAAATATCATAACATTCTAAGAAATTCCTTCATTAAATAGGCATATAGTTATTGGTACATTGAAAAATCGATTAAAATAGGCAGGCGAACCGATAACACTTTAATATCCATCGCATTCCAAGTACATTTATAAAATACAGGTTTCAACTGTATATTGCATTTCAAAACTTGAATCCTTTTGTCAAATATTCAACAGATATTGTTATTTAAAAACACTAAACGTTAAAACATGCATCAATGTGTTGAAACATGTACCAATGTAACGTGTATTCACTTGTCAACAGTTTGTTAGAAAAATCCCATCTCCAGAGCACTTCTTGAGTTACTTATTATGTTCCTTTTTAAGTTTCCTTTTAAGAAAATAAACAAAGTAAATTAAGATGATTACCGACTCTTGATCTTTTGCTGGGCGCATCTCCATGTCTCTGTTTTAGAATTTTCAATTGGTCAAATACTCTTCCTTATTTTCTGTTGCCTTAAAAAACTTCAATTTTTAAGAAATTAAAATCATAATTATGAATGTTAACTGACTTTTGATTGCCCCGTATTCTGTGGTATATCTCTGGAACTATTTCAAATCTTGATCATCTGTTTTGTTACAAATAAATATGAATTAGAAAAAGTTCACAGGTTCTACCACAGATAGTACCACTTTCGCTGGAATTTCAAAAGCCTCTTGTGTGAAGGCTTTTCATGGGATACTAGATAACACGTAGCTCGTATGTATAAGAGCTTTAAAAACTTCATAACATAACCTAAACTGCATAATAAATCTTTAAAAAAAGAAAACTGTTGAAAACAAAGCCAAACCAGCTGAACATATAAAAACTGCTCTTTCCGACAAATTAATTGTAATTCATTGCTGCTATCTGTGGTTTCCCTGTGGACCTATTTCAGAGCTTGGCCATATGTTCAGTTTGTAAACAAAGTAAACTGAGCTTGCTCAAATGTCGATGAATAGCGCCACTGTTCCGAAACTTCAGCCCTTTACTGTACTTTAGTGACACCTTTTTTTAAAATTCTGAGACTTTTTGACAAATCTACATAAAATTTCCTTTAATTTGATACCTCAAACGTTAAAATCGGTCCAGCCGTTGTTGCGGTTGGACTGTGAAAAGAAAACCGCTTGCGTATTAATATATAGATTTCCAAACCCGAAAAAGGAACATCTAGAGGGTAATAACTTTAATTTGATACCAAATATGTGTAGAAAATTTAATTTCTAGGGGTCCATTTGCTCTGTACAAAATTCCAGGAATTCTTTTAATAATATAGAAGATAGATTATGAATGCTAACTGACTTTTGATTGCCCCGTATTCTGTGGTAAGGCGGGTTGACACGGTCCGAGTAGTGTCCGATTATTCTCGGACCGAGTTAACTCGGAAGATCACTCGGACGCTACTCGGATCGCGACAACAATGCATCCGAGTATCTCGTATGTAAAGAACTTGGTCCGAGTTAGTCGGATGGAGATATTCTCTCAGATACGGATTTTGATTTGAAAGGATGTAACATTGGATACGTTTAACAATTCAATCCGAGTGCACTAGCTGGCTAACAAGCTCGGCCCGAGTAGATTCGGACCGAGCGAGCCCTATAACTCGGACCGAGTAAAAATCAAGCTCGGTCCGAGATTAATCGGACACTACTCGGACCGTGTCAACCCGCCTGATCTTGATCATCTGTTTTGTTACAAATAAATATGAATTAGAAAAAGTTCACAGGTTCTACCACAGATAGTAGCACTTTCGCTGGAATTTCAAAAGCCTCTTGTGTGAATGCTTTTCATGGGATATTTTCCAAACCCGAAAAAGGAACATCTAGAGAGTAATAACTTTAATTTGATACCAAATATGTGTAGAAAGTTTAATTTCTAGGGGTCGATTTGCTCTGTACAAAATTCCAGAAATTCTTTTAATAATATAGATATACCAAGAAATTTTATTTTTTGCAAGAAAAAATTAAATAACGAAGAAAAAGAAACGCATCCAAGGGTATCACAAGAAAATTCACAGCGACATCAAGAAACACTATCGTGACAGATTGGAACAGAAAGGGAGAAATAATCAGAACAGAGATAATGGAGAACCTTCTAAAAAGTGATCAAACAAAAGAAGCTGATTTAAATTAAACAATTTACAAGCTGTTTAAATTGTAACGTTGTAGCTGTTAATTGTGAATTGTAACGTAAAGTGCGTAATACGTATATGTGCTGTTTTAAAGGGAAAATAAGACTGCAACCACCAAATACACCACCTCCGGCTTTCTCAAGTATATGTATGGAGAATGGAGAATCATCAAAATATATAGAATTTTTACATTGCATTAGACAAGTACACATTATTTTAGACTACATAACATTAGAGCAAGCATTACATTACGTTATAGTGCTTGCTTCCAAATTTCGTCTTTTGGAGCTACTATATAGGTCTTCGTAAATTTTTCAACCCAGCGAAGCGGGTTACCAACACGATGAGTTTGATGATGATGATGATGATGATGATGATGATGTCCTTGCTGCGTAAATATTTTTTAACATATGAACAAAACATAAAATTTCAATTTTTTCCATAATTTGATCTTGAAATATAGAGATTTTTTGTATTTACTTTATAACCTAGATTTAAAATTCCATCCATAGACGAAAAAACTGTCTAAAATAAAGCAAATAAGTTAGTTTCATAACATACAATCTAAATTAACAATGCGTCAGCTTTTAGCCGACCATTCCGGAGCGGGCCACTCTGATTCATCACTTCATGCTCAGGTGTTGTTGACACGAGGTGCCAACAAGTATAAAGACCAGGGTTTGTTCCCAGGTCTTATAACCGTTTTCATGAACAGTAACCGAACGTGCTATCAGGAAACACTAACTTATAACAAAATGTACTCACTCGGGTGGGACAGGGAGTAGAGGCCGACTGGGCGGGACATGGAGGAGGCGCCGCGGCCGCGTGGGTGGCTAGTGGTCGTCTTCGCAGTGCACCTTCGCCGCATGGCTCCGGAGGGGGCTGAGGAAGGCAGTGAAACATCTGGTAAGCTTACATAGGCAAGGAATAACACCTCAATAACGCTACACTCCGTCTACTCTCAATAACGTCCATATCTTCACAGTGTAAAAACCATATTCGTAGTCATGTATAATTCCTTTTGATTGATTTAAAATTTAATCAGGGCGATTCAAAACCGAAAAGGAATAAAAATGGTAAAAAAATATCTGTAGATACTTTTATGATTTTTAATATTTGATTCATTGAAATAAGCTAAAACCTAACTTTACATTGAGAATAGTCACTAGTGGCTTGTAGGGGCAAAAGCCCCTAAAAATGAATTATCAATGCTGAATATTTAATGTAAGATATTTAATCTATGGTATTTATTAAACGTTTAATGCGTAATGATAAAGGTATTTTGACATTTGCTAGTACGTTTCAGACTTTTAAGAAAGGACACAACTTCAGTATAGTAAAGGGTTGAATCCCTGGAAAAGTGGCACTATCCGTCGATCTCAAAATAAACCCAGTTCACTTTGTTTTTAATTAAACATATGAAAATGGTTTTAAGAACCTCTAAAGGAAAGTCATGAAATTGAACACAAAAATGCAAATTGTGACGTCATCAAAAGTTCGTCATCAAGCTCGTATGTTGCCTCTAGTTGTTTAAAAGTATATATTGGACGGTTAAAGGGTACTTATTGTGAAAACTTCCAACTAAAGCTACATTTTTTACCCAATAGTCATATAGGTAAGAACGAAATCAGAAAATGATCTCTCATTGACGATCCACGCTCCTCGTTAGAGCCTTTGGCTCCACCCCATACGGGAGTTAGGTTTAGAGACCACCAGCTTAGTGAATAGTTAATATTGAGGATTTTACCTTACGTCACACGTTTTTATGCTTACCCGGGAGTAAATGCTGCTTTGTGTTTGTATATTCAAGATTCAACGTACTTTTATAGGCCAAATTTAAAGTCGATGTTGCACTCAATCAAATCCGCACTACACTCAATCGGTGTTACTGCAGCACACTCTTGTTGCTTGGCCAAAAGTATGACGATTACCGACCTCACATAAAACTGGCAGAGCTATAGGCCTTAAAAATGCTAAGTTTCCCTATACCTGTAGTCCGTGCTCATCGATTGTGTTAATATTACAAATCACTTGGCTTTAAATCAGCATCTACGACTACTAATGTAAACAAAATAGACGTATGTAATTGTTAATGTTTTTAAAACAGTGAATATGTTAAAGCCCCTAAATTATAAAATGAGAAAATTCAAAAGTAAAAAACAGTTATTTCTTATAGTATGTTCAACCTACATTCAAAACTAAATTTTAAATAAACCATATTACATATCGACATCTATCATGTGGTTTTAAACCAAGAATTAGGATCACATGTTTTATGTAAGCAAAGCAGACATTTTTAGATCCCAATGCTATTCAAATGGCAGATATTTTACGTTATTTCTCATTTCCTGGTGAATTTCAATCAATTTCAGTATTATTCCCGCCATCACGGAATATAGACCTTTAATTTGAGCCCTCTTCCATCTTTCTACGACTTGCCAGACGCCCACAATTTTGACGCAAAGAATCGCCTTACGAAATTAAATATATTATTATTTAATAAAAATTAAACTTAAGAATATAAGTTATAATAAATCTTAAACAAACTACCAAAATTATGTCCGATTATCTTTAAACAAATGTCTTATTATCTTTTCTTGTCTTTTAAAAATCCTCAACTGCCTGTCGCCTTGGGCCAATAGGCCTGTGCGGCGATCCAGTCAGCGAGGTATCGTCGCGTCAATAGTCACATAGGCTAGCCAGAGGTGACCGCTCATGTCGCCCGCCGCAGCGAGGTATCGTAGCGTCAATAGTCACATAGGCCAGCCAGAGGTGACCGCTCATGTCGCCCGCCGCAGCGAGGTATCGTAGCGTCAATAGTCACATAGGCCAGCCAGAGGTGACCGCTCATGTCGCCCGCCGCAGCGAGGTATCGTAGCGTCAATAGTCACATAGGCCAGCCAGAGGTGACCACTCATGTCGCCCGCCGCAGCGAGGTACCGTAGCTTCAATAGTCACATAGGCCAGCCAGAGGTGACCGCTCATGTCGCCCGCCGCAGCGAGGTATCGTAGCGTCAATAGTCACATAGGCCAGCCAGAGGTGACCACTCATGTCGCCCGCCGCAGCGAGGTACCGTAGCTTCAATAGTCACATAGGCCAGCCAGAGGTGACCGCTCATGTCGCCCGCCGCAGCGAGGTATCGTAGCGTCAATAGTCACATAGGCCAGCCAGAGGTGACCGCTCATGTCGCCCGCCGCAGCGAGGTACCGTAGCGTCAATAGTCACATAGGCCAGCCAGAGGTGACCGCTCATGTCGCCCGCCGCAGCGAGGTACCGTAGCTTCAATAGTCACATAGGCCAGCCAGAGGTGACCGCTCATGTCGCTCGCCGCAGCGAGGTATCGTAGCGTCAATAGTCACATAGGCCAGCCAGAGGTGACCGCTCATGTCGCCCGCCGCAGCGAGGTACCGTAGCGTCAATAGTCACATAGGCCAGCCAGAGGTGACCGCTCATGTCGCCCGCCACAGGAATCGATCCAGCAACGTTCGACACACAAGGCCAGCGCTTTACCTCTGAGCTACCACCTCGGCAAGTGCATTCCTCGTTTTTGTCTTTGGAGGTAATACTAAACATTTGTTTTGAATAAGCCAGCCAGAGTTTTGAAACTAAACATACGCACGTTCTGAATTTCGGTCCCTAAGTAGTGTGCTAAAGTTCTGCTTTCTCGTGAAAATAGCAAATCTAAAATTTTGTAAATTAACATGATTTGATTATAGTCGTGTGATAACATATTTTTATGCTTTATTTCAGTAATATAATTGTTACAGTTGTGTAGTAAACGTCAATAGTTACAAACACGTACAAGAAAAAGGAAATACAAATTAAAATTAAGACTAACCCTGGAAATCAAAATTTGGTCCTAACTACCCCAAAATGGTGGGTCATGAAGTCCTCCTCCGTGTAAAAGACCGATTTTTTTAATTCAAGCTTCAATATTTTGTTGAACAGGGTGGAATTCCATCTTTTGAGGCTTTCAGTGATGCTGTTGAAAAACCTGACTCCGACCTGAGAAGGGAGGAGTGCAAATGCCGCAGATCTGTGCTGGCTGAGACGACGCGGACGACGTGGACGAAGTGGACGACGTGGACGACGTGGACGAAGTGGACGACGCGGACGACGTGGACGACGCGGACGACGCGGACGACGTGGACGTCGCGGACGACATGGACGACGCGGGCGACGTGGACGACGTGGACGACGTGGACGACGTGGACGAAGTGGACGACGCGGACGACGTGGACGACGTGGACGACGCGGACGACGCGGACGACGTGGACGTCGCGGACGACATGGACGACGCGGGCGACGTGGACGACGTGGACGACGTGGACGACGCGGACGACGTGGACGACGTGGACGACGCGGAGGACATGGACGACGCGGGCGACGTGGACGATGTGGACGACGTGGACGACGCGGATGACGTGGACGATGTGGACGACGTGGACGATGTGGACGACGCGGGTGACGCGGGAGACGTGGACGACGCGGACGACGGGGACGACGCGGATGACGTGGACGATGTGGACGACGTGGACGAAGTGGACGACGCGGGTGATGCGGGTGACGCGGGCAACGTGGACGACGTAGACGACGCGGGTGACGCGGGTGGCCCGGGTGACGCGGTTGACGCGGGTGACGTGGACGACGTGGACGACGCGGGTGATGCGGGTGACGCGGGCGACGTGGACGACGTGGACGACGTGGTCGACGAGGGTGACGCGGGTGACGCGGGTGACGCGGGTGACGCGGGTGACGTGGACGACGTGGACGACGCGGGTGACGCGGGTGGCCCGGGTGACGCGGGTGACGCGGGTGACGTGGACGACGTGGACGACGCGGGTGATGCGGGTGACGCGGGCGACGTGGACGACGTGGACGACGTGGTCGACGCGGACGACGGGGACGACGTGGACGACGTGGACGAGGACGACGTGGACGACGTGGACGACGAGGGCGACGTGGACGACGTGGACGACGTGGACGACGTGGCCGATGAGGGCGACGTGGACGAAGTGGACGACGTGGATGACGCGGGTGACGTGGACGACGTGGACGACGCGGGTGATGCGGGTGACGTGGGCGACGTGGACGACGCGGGTGATGCGGGTGACGCGGGCGACGTGGACGACGTGGACGACGTGGTAGACGAGGGTGACGCGGGTGACGCGGGTGACGCGGGTGACGTGGACGACGTGGACGACGCGGGTGACGCGGGTGATGCGGGTGACGCGGGCGACGTGGACGACGTGGACGACGTGGTCGACGCGGACGACGGGGACGACGTGGACGACGTGGACGAGGACGACGTGGACGACGTGGACGACGAGGGCGACGTGGACGACGTGGACGACGTGGACGACGTGGCCGATGAGGGCGACGTGGACGAAGTGGACGACGTGGATGACGCGGGTGACGTGGACGACGTGGACGACGCGGGTGATGCGGGTGACGTGGTCGACGTGGACGACGTGGACGACGTGGTCGACGCGGGTGACGCGGGTGACGCGGGTGACGCGGGCGACGCGGGCGTTGTGGACGACGTGGACGACGCGGTCACGCGGGAGACGTGGACGACGCGGACGACGGGGACGACGTGGACGACGTGGACGAAGTGGACGACGTGGACGACGTGAACGACGCGGACGAGGACGACGTGGACGACGTGGACGATGAGGGCGACGTGGACGAAGTGGACGACGTGGACGACGCGGACGACGTGGACGACGTGGACGAAGCGGACGACGCGGACGACGCGGACGACGTGGACGACGTAGACGACGTGGACGACGCGGACGACGTGGACGACGTGGACGACGAGGGCGACGAGGTTGGGTTGTCAAGTACGGCCACATTGGTAATTGGTCCGGGCAACGAGGTGTCATGACCGGGGGCCGCGGACGCGGTAGCGCCGTCGCCGTCAGGGACCGCAGTAGGCCGGTCAGGAGTCGTCGTCAAAAACAGAGGCGCAGAAGAAGTGGTGATATCCGGGACCACAAAAACCTGGTCATTAAATGACAGGAGCCGTGCGTCAGAATTGATAGCATGATCCGTCATTATTTCAAGTTACTTAATCAGTATTTCAATCATTTCTCGTAAACTATTATTTTCAGCTTCTATTACTTATGAACGCGATTGTTCTACTGGTTCACTGACAGGGAGTTGGGAACAGCAAGCCGTAAGATGGGCGTTAACATTTTATGTTGCATTGTGATTTAGCGGAGATGATAAATCACAGATTCACGGGCTACCATTATTTATTGAATTTTGCAATCAGATCGATGATAGAGAGTCCTCACAGCTTGGAGCTTTATGATTCTGGTTAATATTTTTCTGTTTTTTAATTTGTTTTTGTTTCCATTTGTTTTTAACCAACTACAGCAATTTTTCTTGCAACATCGCCAAGTAATGAATCCATTGGTCGTAGTTCTGTTCTCTCTGCATTTAAACTGGTTTAACATAAGATACTGTCGTCCAGATACATACAGAAATAAACTTAAGTGTCATTTTCGTGAAATCTATCAAGGTTCCTCCGTCAATTGACTTTTTTGAGTCAGTTAAATTGCAGATTGTTTAAAAAGTGCACTATACTCAATTCCACATTCACCTTTCAGTACAGGCCATATAGGAGATAACTATTCTATTACCTTTGATGGGTACATTTGTTTACAAATGTCCATAAAATATGTTACAAAATCATCAGCTTATTGTGAAATAATTTGGTTGATAAAACTTATAATGCCGGAAAAGCCATATTTGGAATAAAAGGCTCTCCCTAAATTTAAAATTAAGAAATCTATCATGGCTAATAAGTAAAAATTCTAAATTATCAACAGAAAATAAATTACTGTTATACAAAGTATCTTTTTAGACCAGTATGGACGTACGGTATTCAACTATGGGGAACATCCAGCGAATAAAATATTAACATCATCCTAAGGTTTCAATCTAAAGCTCTACGATACATCCTCCATGCCCCGTGGTTTGGCAGTAACGAAGTACTACATAGAGTCACTCGGACCCCTACTGTGAAGGAAGAAATCCAAAGGTCTACCGCAAAGTATTTTACAAAATTAGAAAACCAACCGAACCATCGTGCACTAAATTTATTGGACAATAGTAACTGTGTTTATAGATAGAAAAGGTGCCATGTTTTGGACTTGAGTCACCGTTTTTAGTTTTACATGGACTTCTCACTTTGTTGTAAAATCAAAGTGTTGCTGTTCCCAACTCCCTGTACTGTCAGTGAACCAGTAGAACAATCGCGTTCAAAAGTATTAGAAGCTGAAAATAATAGTTTACGAGAAATGATTGAAATGCAAGGTTTGTTTGTTGGCTTTATCGCAAGATAATATAAAGACTGACTACTGATTGTAAAAATGTATCATATTTGCTTATTGTTCTATTTGTAATTGAACAGATTGTAAATTTAATAAAGTGTTAGTAAAAAAAATGAAATACACAGCTTATGGAAGTTCCATACTGAAAGGTGAACGTGGAACCGAGTAAAGTCCCAAATAAAAACATTGAAAATCAAAACATTGGCGCCGCACCGGTGGTAGGGATAAGAGTTAATAAGGTCGGCAGTGTGGAAGAAGATAACGGAGATTACCGATAAGGACGATTCCGCGGTTAGTGGCACAATCACTCGTTGGATCCCGGTAACCCGGAAGCAATACTCGGTCACCTCCACGGTAAATATTTTAATGTCTTGTTGGCATCAACTAGGTTTAGTGTGCATGCGGAAACTTTGATATAACCGTTACGGATCTCTAAGAATCCTCCCTACCCACGGCAATTTTCGTTTTTTTTGGGACACTAGCGGCGACTTTTGGAACTTCGGCTCCATAAGACCCCATGCTAAACCAGTGCACATTTTGCGATGCAAGGTTTCGCGCGGGCCCATTTAGCGCCCATATTTTTTAACATATCCATTCCATGCTATATTATTTAAATAAATAATACTCTAAACTACTGGAATTGCTTTATTTTTTTGAAAAAGACCATAAAACACGTTATATTAATGTCCAATGTTGACTATTTTAAATTTAATATAGAAAAAAACTATTTAAGTCATGGAAATTCCAAATAGTTATTCTAGTAGTTTGGACATATCCCGTTACAACTATATTGAATTTAAAATTTTCCCATACCTCATGGGGCGTATGTATGGGTCCTCGTGAGAGCTGTTTTTGAAAATTTTTGGCTGAGAAGGGAGGACTCTTAAACTTTGTGAATTTGAAGGTTAGTAAGAGTTTGTGATGTCAAATTCTATTCTAATTTACATGGATTTAGTTGAACAAAATTGTCTTTGGGTCCGCAACACTCACAAAAATAACTGAACCGCAATTGAATACTATCCTTGAACTACAAACTTAATTTTAATTCACAATTATGCACCTTAAAATTTCTTTGTAGGCCTATCACCAAGGTAGGACAAGCCTACCAACCTCCAGTTTTATAACAGGTCATAAAGTTGTCTGATGACTTGTTGAAGTGCGCTTAGCATAGATATTTCAAAGACAAAGAGAGTATGTGATTTGTATTATATCCAAGAATCGGGGAGACGACTGCCACAGAACATGTGCGACACAATTGTCTAGACTTAAGTTCTATTCGAAGCCAATGATCGAGTTCTACCCTCCCGTTGCTATTACAACCTGTATCTTTATAATTAGATTCCACCTATTAAATTACGTAAGTCAACAATATATCTTAGAATTTGATGCTCAAAGTTTCGAATCTGGCTACTTCTAAGAAGGTGTTGTATCTTTGTACCATGCATACCTAAATGTTTTAACATATTTTTAGCTAAATGTTTAAACTTTGAACGAAGGATGGTTTTGTTAAAACCTTTCTTAAAACATGCTTCAGCATCAAACACAAAAATTCACTTTATGGTGGAGTATTTTCACATAACTTAAACGATACATAAGAGTTTATATCTTTATATTATCATTTACCTGACGCGCAGCCTCCTCGGCTCGAAGTCTGTCTTCAGCTCTTCGTTTACACTGAAATAATAAAAAAGAACAGAATTCATATAGAAAGGAAAAATACCTTGAACACCTAAAAACTTTGATTTACTCCTGTGATTCCTACTTTTCATCGCTGTACTCTGTAACATATTTAAATACTGAAACCAAGATGTTTCGAAGAAGACAAACATAGCTACGGGCAAGGATGTTTTCTGGTTACAGTAAACACAACGTATACATGAGGAAAGGGTTGAAGCTTGGGTGTTTACAAACAAAATGGTTTTGAACAGATTTTTTTTTGGTTCGGAGTTAAACAAAATACATGACTATAATTTGTTAAATTAAGGAAAATACTTTAAATTCAACCGAAACCAAAAGTCTTTTCAACGCGGAAGACCTACCTATTCAAACCAATAAAGATTTGTTGTTAACACCCAAGCTTCAACAGGGGGTATAGTATTTAGTCCAGTCAATCTGGGGTTTTTAGGGGAAAAAATTAGGAAAGGCTGATTTTGTCCCATCGACTGCTACAATATAGGCTAGCTTCTAGCAAAAAGTCCCCATCCATACCCCTCTGCCACCCCCCCCCCCATATTTTCCAAGTCTATTGATCGCAGTGTTTTGCTAAACTGCTTATATCTTACAAACCGTTTGAGATATCTCTCATAATTTGTTGTTTTCGGATCTTTATAAAATAATATAAAAGTAATGTCATGTAGTGTTTTACGATGAAGCTTTTTCGTATTTTCCTCTCCCCTTAAAACCCCAGGTTGAATAAAATTCGGTGACGTGGCGCGCGGCCGCGGCAGGCGCTGTAAAACATGTTTTATATTTGCAGGTCAATATGTGAGAAAAACAAGTCAATTATTATATCGTTTCAAAGCTTATAAACAGGAGAAAGTATTTAGTGCAAAACAGTTTCATGACGGAAGTTATTTGAGCCTTGTTATTAGGCAAAATATAAATACGAGATTGGCTCAAAATGAAGGAAAATGCCTTTTTTCCAATTTAATTAAGAAAATAGACGTAGAACGAGTAAATTAATCGTAAAACACTAAATAGTACTATTTTTAGATTATTTAATGAGAGATCCGAGAATAACAAATTACAAAAGATATCTCAAATGGTTTCTGGGCTATAAGCAGTTTAGTAAAATACCGCATTTATTATACTTGGAAAATATGGGGGGGCTGTAGGGGGGTAGGCAAGGGGGGTAGGGGTGGGGCTTCTGGCTAGAAACTTGTCTATAAGGTAGCAGTCGATGGTGAACAATTCAGCTTTTTCCTATTTTTCCCCTGCTTAAACCCCCAGGTTGAATGAACTCAATTCAAATTCAATTCAGAATTATTTACTTCGCACAGAAAACTTTACAAATCGGGAAGCTTGAGTATACAAAATAAATACAATTTTTTACAAAATAAATACACTTAAAAATATACATGTATTGCGAAATTAATTTTCATAAGGGAAGAATCATGCGTGGAAATGAGTCGTTAAGGAAGGAGCTGATTATTTAATACTTAATTACTAAAAAGAGAAAAATCAAAATATGAAAGACAAACTTATTGCGCGGGGAGGAAAACATTGGCAATGACGGACGGACTGGCCCCCCACCCACCCAAAAAACATAACTACACACCAACTATCTCATTTCCCACCCACTAAAACATAACTTCGGCGGCATAGCGCGCGGTCGCGGGCAGGCGCTGTAAAATGTGTTTCAACTAATATTAGCAGGGCAGTATGTTAAAAAAGGAAGTCAAGTATGATATCATTTTAAAGCTTATAAACAGGAGAAAATATTTAGTGCAAACAGCTTTTAATGGAGGTGGTTTGAGCTTTATTATTAAGCGTTATATAAATATTTTAGGTTAAAAATTTAGGATTTTTTTTCAAATAAAACAGGAAAATAGGGGTAGGGGTGGGGACATTTGGCTATAAGCTTGTCCACGGTAGTAGTCGATGGTGAAGAATTCAGCTTTTCCCTAATTTTTCCCCTGTCGGCTCTCTTTAGGAGCAGATTGACTGGACTAATTGTTTGAGCCATCAGTACATAGTAGAATGAATGTAGGCCTATATCAATTTAGTCAGTGTTGCAAAAATATTGAACATTGCAACAGATATTAGTCACGGAGCAAACAAATTTGGAAACATGTGATTTTTAAGTAGGTATGTGCCTTGGATAAGTAAAATATACTAAATTAATTTAAAAAATGGTTTTAATACTTGTGATAGGAACATTTTTTTCTATCAGAAGTAGTCCATACAGATTTCATCAGCTCAGAAATATTGTATGCCACATGTACAAGCCAGTAACCATTATATAGTTGCATTTGTTTCATTTCAAGAAGTACAAGAACAGATCCTAACAAACATATTGCTTGTCAACAATCTAAGAAATAAATATGAAGTGGGCCAATGTATGAAATACTGTCCAACTTTGGAATCCATGGTTTAACTTCTCCACCCTTGTTACAAAATCTTAATTGATATTTATCGATGAGACAATTATATTTAGAGGGTTTAGCTGAAACAGCTTAGAAACGCAAATAATAATTTCCATATTCACATCTGTGAAGCATAAAATATGAAGTGTCAGTTTTCGAATGGGATACAATCCTGTAAAATATGACATAGCTGTATGTAATAAAAAAAATGTTTAAAACTGATGATTAATTACTACTTACTTCTCTTATAATTCGTTGAGCTTCTTTGCTTGCCATTTTGAAACGCTGAAATCAATTATAAAAATTGTTACAATATTTTAATTTTACCCATTTAACGAGTTCTACAGTTTTAAAGGAATTGAAACATAGTCCAGGGGGTGAAGTTTATCAGTAGTATTAAAGTGTTTCTGGAAGATTTTAATCGAATATCGTTTAGATACCGCAAAAAAGAACACATTAGTTCAATTAAATAACCCCAGCATATATTTACTTTGGCCTAATTTTAACTAAAAGACGGTTTGTAAACGACTCCTTTTGCAAGTAACAAACTGTTATTAGTATGAGGATATTGTTAAGTTTCAATTAGAAACAAATAATGAGGTAGTTCAAACCTTTATAACTATATGTGTACCTGGGGCTTTCCTTAATTCGTGTAATCAACGGAGTCCAAAAGTGAACTGTAAATTTTCAGTGAAAAATCTGAACAAGGATCCACGCCACCATACCTGTGGTGTTCATAAAAAACGTTCCTTCCCTTAAAGGTTTTAAGTCGAAAAGAGAAATGAACGTTAAGATCTATTACTACAACCAATTAGGCTCCAGTGAATTTTAATTTGTTGCGTTTTTTCTGACAAAACGCATGATCACTCTCTAACAGTATGACTACAAACGTTTAGACGATCCATTAATACTTACCCAACTAGATCAAACTACACCAATTTAAATATACTTGAAATTTTGAATCATGATATCTAAAAATAATCCTTGAGACCCTGAATGTCCTATGTCATAATTGTTTACATTTTCCCAAACGAATTGTCTTGTCACCTGATATGATTTTAAGTATCAACGTTTTTACTATCAGCTGTAATGCACAAGAAGAGTACAAGTTGCACATAAATTGCAAAATATAGTACGCAAAAAATAATCTATCATTAAATCAGCAATAAATCAAATAAATATTTAAAATACCATATTTACTTTATTTCTAAATTAAAGTTTGTACAAAGAAAAATATTTCGTGATACAGAGATTGTAAAACACTCAAAATAGGAGGAGTATAACTGTCCACATACTGCAAATCATAAAACAGGCAATTTTACCAGAAAAGGGTGGCGTGTCATGAGCGCCGAGGCCTAACAGAGCCTTAAATCTTAAAAAGAGCTTTCCCGATGATGCTGATCGAAGTACATTACTGAACTAAAAGAATCTAAAATAGACGCCAGTGGACAATGCCCATTAAGAGACTGTTCATCAGCATGTGAACTATTGTTTCTTGTTCAAGTTCACTCTTGCCGGGCAAGGCCGATTCCGGTAAAATTCGAGAATGTTACGTTCAGCACTACCCGTTCTACTCTTCTCATCACCCTTCTCGTTTGGCAAACTTCTAGCTGAACGTCTAAGCACATCGGACTAGGCCCGCATTACACAATGCAATATTTTATAGAAGATCTCTTATACAATATTTGATTCTACCAATCAAAAATCAAGCCAGCGGGTTTCAAAAATATAAGTTAATATGGTTCCCCACAAAGAAAATGAACTTTGTTGGTTGATTTACTGAGGTTTCTAAATACACAAATTGAGCACAATTTGTTGAGTTCGGTATCGCGCGGCCGGCCGGTAGCATGTCCAAGTAAATTAACTGTGCCCAATTCGAGTATTTCTGTAAATCGTATTTTTAAAGTTTTAAATGTGTGTCTGCTTGTGTTATAATGTGTCAAAACGTGCGTGAACACCATGACGATCTTCACAACACTGAATTAATTGGAGCCTGGCATTCTTTATTGATTTGATAATGGCCTAACGGGCCGAAACTATAATTATCCCTGATTATAATTAGAATCGACAGCATCTGGGGTAAGTAAATGTTGGATCTTCTGTTAGAATTTAGTTGGTCTTCTGGGTAACTTTAATTGATTAATAAAGCACATTTTAGCCATTTTAACTTGATTTTATTAGATATCGCTGAGCACAAATATAGTTTGAACAATAATTAGATTATTTACAACTTGGAAGTGAGAAGAAGGACACAGGTACAAAAGTACATAAAAATGACAGGTCTAAATGGCAGGCATTTAGTAGGCTGCATATAGCCCACCTAACATAGTTTAAGATACAACACTAAACCCAACTATTTTAGTTGCTTAACATCGATTCTGGAGGCATCATGAATAAGAATGTCAAATGTTTACACTGGTTAAGTAGTTTGGCCGATTGGCTAGGGTCAATAATTCCCATCGTTTTGGTCTGTCAACTCGCCCACCACTCGACTCGGCCACTTGTCAAGGTCGATTTACATTGGTCGAGTTGACTGTCGGGTACTAACTCGCCTTTCTCCTTGCGTTACTACTCGTTTCCGTGTCCGTACTCGACCAATGTAAACCGGCCTTAACAGCATCTATATTAGGCCTCACGAAAATGCTTCCTTAAAAACTTGAACAGCTGGTCATTTACCCGTATGATTTTATTGAAAAAAAATCAGCTGTTTAAGTTTTGAAGGAAGAATTTTTGTGACACCTACCTGCAAACATTCACACGGATGCCGTCCAAATTAATTTTCTGGCTTAACTGGGATGGAGAGGTCTTACCTATTTATAATTTACTCTCGTACCGTGTTATAATTTATTCTCGTTTTAAAAGGAAAGCGGAAAATAAATATATATTAAATAAATGCTCCTTTACATGTGGCTTGTCCAGTCAGAGGAGACAAGCTTGGTGCAATTCCAAACAGTGTTCAGGTAACAATAAAAACACACGTTTAAACACATACTAGTGGCTTGTAGGGGCAAAAGACCCTATTTTGAACACTGTTAATTCCTTAAACTCGCTATTCCTAATGTAAAATAACAGAACGTGTAGTTAAACAAATATTTCATAATGAATACTTTACTACAGAGGTGAACTACAACATGGCAGTTTTGCGGGGGTTCTCCCTCAGTGGAGTTAAAAACTGCAGTAATTTCATCAGCTCTTGGTTTATTACATCTTCTTAGATCCATTGCGACGCGTTTAACAAAACGAATTTCTAGACTTTGTTGTCGACCCTGGCGCTCATGCAATTACCTCTGCTGCTTATTTGTAAGATTGTGAGTATGGGTTAAGGGTTAGTGTGTTCGTTAACTTTGTTAGAGTCGCATGTTTTAGGTGCTTGTCACAGTGGAAGTATATCCCTCCACTATGGTGCTTGTTTTAATCACGTTGTAGTCTTAGGTTATTAGCAACCGATGCGTCTACGAAATATAACTGACCATATGAGGGTAAGTCACCTTGTAATGGTAACATATGAGGAATATTAATTCGTTTTTGTTAATCGTTAATTCGTCCTTGAACCTTAAAACAATAAGGTTCACGTCCTGGAATTTATTTTTTAGATGCAGAAAGTGACGCGGAAGCCATTGCACTGATGTACTGTCTTAGGCCTATAATGTTTTACAACATTATTAGATACATTAGATCCATTGGATACATTAGATACATTACTTTGAAATCGCGACCTACCTAGGTAGGTATTTTAAGCCAAGTATGAATGACAGATGAGTGAAGGATGTTTGTGTCGCGATCTTGTAGTCTTGTTATTGACTAAGGCCGACATGTTCCTTAGACAGGACTGTTAATGTAATAGCCCAACAGCCAATGGCAACTATGGGACCTACATTTTAACGTGGGATCCGAACCACAATTTTGCCTGGTTTACATGTTACGAACTGGTCTAATTATGAGGACGGTCCTATGAACGTAGTATTCAATAGTGCGGACGTTGATCCCCACTAGGGAACACCGCGTCCACAAGCCATCGCTCATAACTATCCACAATTCGTGACCTCCAAGTAGCTGGATTACAGGACGCGCCACCGTCCCGTCATACAGTTCTTTCAACTCCTCGTTCACTTACTTGTGGTTGGGGTAAGTTAATAAGACCATTTGTGGCAACAGGAATTAAATTGCCATTGGAGACCTCCTCTGCAAAATGAAGTGCGTCATAATGCATAAAGGTGTGGTTCATAAGTCCTAAATTATGCGACAAAACAATCAACTCATTATGTAATGGTCGTCTGACTGATGGCAATACTTCTTCTAGCGGAATTCTTCGAGAATATTCATTATGAGCTATATTCCTTATTTCTGTTCTGTTAATAAAATTAACTATTTAAATGATGAGAGAAAATGTTGTCAACTTTATATAGCTTGCAAAAAATTGGATATCATTATTGGTTTAACTCTTATAAGTTTATGTTATCTTAGCGAAGTTCTTATGATTTTAGTTTGGTTTTCTCTTTAATTTTCATATTTTTCTGATGACTTCTATTATTTTGAAGTTTTGCCTGCTGTCTTACGAATTTTATATTTCTTTTCTAAATGGAATATAATTATTGTTTAAGATTTGTTTTGGGCTAAAATGGAGTATAATAATCAATATTTACTCTCCAATGAGGTACAGCATAGTTGTTGTATTTATAGATTTTCCATGTCTTTTGTGTGAATTTCTTCGGGCTGTATAGAGGTGGTCTCGAACCTGAATGTGAGATTAACTACGCGTATTAAGCCTTTATTTCTTCCTTTTGATTTTCGCTTTATCATCAATTTTTCCTTGAACTCCCAACATCCAAAATGCATACTTCTCATCTTCATATGGTTCACAGTTTCCTCTCTTTAATTTGTTCACATACGCATTCTAATGTCTGCAATAATTTTATTAGGGCCTCTAGCTACCTTCCCCGTTACAGGTCGTCTTCAGGCAATCCCGCCATTCCCTGGATTTAGTCCATACATCTTCAACACTTGGCATATAGGACATGCTTGCACAAAAATATTGTTTTCTCTTTTTGCGGCTGAAAGGCCCATAGTTAAAACTCATTCTCCTTCAAAACTTGAATAATTGGTTATGAATATGGACTCTTTCATGAGGTATATTTCCTTTTTAAGCGAACCAGTAATCATATCTCCCAAGCTATCCTACTTATTCCTAATCCATATTTCTTGTTGGAGTGTAAACCCCTTCTTGAAGTACCACTTGAAGTTGAAACACTTTTTCAAATAGAACTTCTAATTCGTTTGTCTCCGTCTTTAAAGAACTGGTCAGGAATTTCCTTTAGACAGGCAGTTTGAAGTGAATAAATTTGTTTGGTATTAGAGAAATGAATTATATTGGTTTACTTTATTACGTTTTTTCACCCACTTTTAAAAATTATTTTATGTGACTGATTCTCTATAACAGATTTAAATTTATTTGAATATTATATTTTAAAATTAAAAATCCACTAAGATATGAATGCGTTCTTAAAGAGGTTGTTGTAAACTAAAAAAAATAACCAAAAATATAAATAAATATCAAAGTGACAGAAGGTAGACATTAAGGTTTTTCTCAAGACAGCTGTTAATTAAAATAAAAATAATCTTCTATTATACTAACTAGCAGAACCCGTGGCTTCGCTCACGATAAAAATTATCGTCTAAACTTGATATGAAGAATCTAGAGGACTGAATAGAAAATATTTATATCAAGGAATATGTCACGTAGAGATATGTTTGTTTTATGGCGGAATGTAGGATAAAATGTAGATACCACAGTAGACAGTGAAGGTTTTCTTTGCACCGTTATAACTCGAAAACGGCCGGACCGATTTTAACACCAAATGTGTCGATTTTAAGGTACTTCTTTGTAGATTTACCAATACGTTCCTGGATTGCCTAGTAGGGCATCAATTAAGTACAGTAAAGGCCTGAATGTTCGAAATAGTTATGGTGCTATCCGTGGGCAGTATTTCAAACTCGATTCACTTAGTTTTTAACCTAAAATATGGGCGGGTAGTAATAATTTAAGATCAAACACGGATTGCAGCATTTATTTTTCCGTGAAAAGCCGGGACACCGTCGAATTAGATGAAAAAGGAATTTGCCAAATTATTGTAACTGGCATGATTGTAATTAAAAACATGAAGGACGGCCTAAGGAAATAACTATAGCTCCCGCTGCCTAAAAAGATGGTACCACATAATGAGCTTATGATTGAACGTATAAGGTACGAAACTTAACCAAATGTAACTTTTATATGGTACGAATAACCTAACAAAATTATCAAAATAACCATAAAACCATGATAAAAGGAATCAAATTATAAATCAGCTGTAACAACGTATCCGTTTGTGAAGCTAATATGCTTGATTTAATAAAATTTGAAATTTAAACAAAAGATCATCCATTACATTAACATGGGGCATTTTCAAAGCTTCAGCTCCACCAAAAACCTAAAAACCTCGAATTAAAAAAAATCAGTTCTTGGTGAATGCCAAAACTCTGTAAGGAACGTCCATGCAAATTTTCAAGGTTCTAGGTTAAGTAGTTTTGGCTGTACAATGATAGGTCAGTGGTATTTGACAAAAATATTGTAGAAAAGATAGTATAAATATAACTTACAATCAGGGATTTGTATAATTTATAAATTTTTACATAAATAGATCAAATAATCATATAATTTCAGCACATTCTGTTTTTGACTGAAAAATCAGTGTTCTTTTCTCTTTCCATCTTACCGGGATTTAGTCTCAAGACTCAGCCACAAAAGGCAGTATGCTCTTCACGTTTAAATCTGCGTACGTCGAATTATACGAAACACAAAATCATCGGACAGGCATAGATGTAATAAAAAAAATTATTAGGAACGCCTCCAGGAAAAACGATAACTCCCGCTACCGAAATATAGATGGTGCCACTTAACTCTTTTATATAGTACATAATTATGCCTTGAAACAAATCAACAAAAATCAATGAAGCCATGATCAAAGAAATCAATTTATTATCATCTGTATCAACGTATACATTTCCGAAGTAACTACCAGCTGAAAGTTTTATGAACATTAAAAATGTAAACAAAAATCGTCCAACATACTTTTAAATGGGAAAATTTGAAAACTTCGGCCTCGCCAAAAACCCCTTTATACTACGAATTTTGTAAAATCCGTTCTTAGCGGTTGTCTACGCCCTAAGAGGAACATCCATGCAAAGTTTCAAGGTTCTAGGTCAAGTAGTTTGGGCTGTACGATGTTTCCACTGAGTGGTATTTAACAAATATATAGTAGAAGATTTGCTAAGGAATTTCTTGTGTACAGCAAAACTCCTTTATTTATGAACCGATTTTGATGATTGAGGCAAGGCCACACTACACTACAGGCCGGAGTCCTTTTTTGGTGACGTCACATTATCAGACGGAATCGCAGACGCTTTTATAATGCACTCTAATGGCGATTCACTGTCGCACTCTTAAAACTATCGTGCCCTAAGTAATTCGTTTCAGTTTTCGTTTAGAAACCATTATTTTTTCGAATCTGCATTAATTAATGAATAACCAATTGCGGTCGAAAATATTTTTAAAGAAAACATGACTTTATTTCTTGACTTTCTTCTTTCATGTCTTTTTATTTTAATTAACAGCTGTCTTGAGAAAAACCTTAATGTCTACCTTCTGTCACTTTGATATTTATTTACATTTTTTGGTTATTTTTTAGTTTACAACAACTACTTTGTGAAAGCATTCATATCTTGGTGGATTATTAATATTGAAATATAATATTCAAATAAAACTTAAATCTGTTGTAGAAAATAAATCTGTTGTAGAGAATCACTCACATAAAATCATTTTTAAAAGTGGGTGTAAAAAACGTAATAAAGTAAACCAATAAATTTCATTTCACCAATACCAAACAAATATATTCTCTTCAAACTGTCTGTCTAAAAGAAATTCCTGATCAGTTCTTTAAAGACGGAGACAAACGAATAAGAAGTTCTATTTAAAAAAGTGTTCCAACTTCCAAGTGGTACTTCAAGAAGGGTTTTACACTCCAACAAGGAATATGAAGGATTAGGAATAAGGAGGATAGCTTGGGAGATATGATTACTGGTTCGCTTAAAAAGGAAATATACCTTAGGATAGAAGTAATTAGCTATCCATAACCAATTATTCAAGATTTGAATGAGACAGAGTTTTAACTATGGGCCTACCAGCCACAAAAAGAGAAAACAATATTTTTATGTACAAGCAAGTCCTAAATGACAAGTGTTGAAGAAGTATGGACTAAATCCAGGGAATGGCGGGATTGCATGAAGACGACCTGTAACGGTGAAGGTTGCCAGAGGGCCTAATAAAATTGTTGCAGACATTAGAATGCGTATGTGAACAAATTATAGAAAGAAAACTGTGAACCATATGAAGAGGAGAAGTATGCATTTAGGATGTTGGGAGTTCGAGGAAAAGTTGATGATAAAGCGAAAATCAAAAGGAACAAATAAAGTCTTAATACGAGTAGTTAATCTCACATTCAGGTTCGAGACCACTTCTATACAGCCCGAAGAAATTCACATATGGAAAATCTATAAACACAACAACTATGCTGTACCTCAGTGGAGAGCAAATATTGATTATTATACTTCTAGAAATCATCAGAAAAAATATGAAAATTAAAGAGAAAACCAAACTAAAATCATAAAAACGCTAACATAAACTTATAAGAATTAAACTAATAATGATATCCAATATTTTGCAAACTATCTAATACTAGCAGAACCCGTGGCTTCGCTCACGATAAAACCGTTCTTGGTGAATGCCAACACTCTGTAAGGAAAGTCCATGCAAATTTTCAAGGTTGGTTCTAGGTTAAGTCGTTTTGGCTGTACAATGATAGGTCAGTGGTATTTGACAAAAATATAGTAGAAAAGATAGTATAAATATAACTTACAATCAGGGATTTGAATAATTTATCAATTTTTACAAAAATAGATCAAAGAATCATATCATTTCAGCACATTCTGTTTGATAATGTGCTTTTCTCTTTCCATCTTACCGGGATTTAGTCTCAAGACTCAGCCACAAAAGGCAGTATGCTCTTTACGTTTAAAACTGCGTACGTCGAATTATACGAAACACCAAAATCATCGGACCGGCATAGATGTAATAAAAAAATTATTACGAACGCCTCCAGGAAAAACGATAACTCCCGCTACCGAAATATAGATGGTGCGACTTAACTAATTAATGGTGGATTTTATCTAAACTAAATGTAACCTTTATATAGTACATAATTATGTCCTTGAAACAAATCAACAAAAATCAATGAAGCCATGATCAAAGAAATCAAATTTATTATCATCTGTATCAACGTATACATTTCCGAAGCAAACTACCAGCTGATTGTTTTATGAACATTAAAAATGTAAACAAAAATCGTCCAACATACTTTTAAATGGGAAAATTTGAAAACTTCGGCCTCACCAAAAACCCCTTTATACTACGAATTTTGTAAAATCCGTTCTTAGCGGATGCCTACGCCCTAAGAGGAACATCCATGCAAAGTTTCAAGGTTCTAGGTCAAGTAGCTTGGGCTGTACGATGTTTCCACTGAGTGGTATTTGACAAATATATAGTAGATATGCCTGCTCAAAGTTGACAAAATTATCTCTCATCATTTAAATAGTTAATTCTATTAACTGGAAACGACTAGTTTATATAAACCATATGTTTGGTAAAATATAATTCCATTTAAAATACATGGGAACTTTAAAGTCCAGTGGGGCAAAGCACATTGAACTTAGGATTACAACAATTATTCCATGACCTCTACAGAAAGGACCCTTTAATTTGACACCTCAATCGTCAAAATCGGTTCATAAATAAAAGAGTCTTGCTGTACACAAGAAATTCCTTAGCGAATTAGTATAATAGATAGATAGATGACATGTTTTCGTAATCTCCATAAGAATAACATAGGGAATGTGTAAGCAGGTTTGCTGCTATAGGCATTTCAAAACTAGGTGGTTTAATTTCAATATATTTAGTAGATCTTATCTAGAAGAAGCCATATACCAAGTTCTATCAAGATACGTTAAGAAATAATGAAGATATGGAATTGTTTATTACCCATAAGGATAACATGGGGAATGAGTATAAATTTGAATGAATTATTTCTAGTTTTGTAGCTCATTTTGTAATCTGATTTTTCGAAGGTTTTTCTCGAAGTGAAGTCGAAGTACGACGACAAAATTGTGGAAACACGTTCTTAAATGTAAACAAATCATTTAAGATGAAAGGTTGGCAAACTAAAAGACCAGCTGATGCAGTGCGCTAATGTTTTCCAGAAATTCTAATTGCGTAAGAAAAATCTCGGTGAAATATTACAGGGCCTTCTTTTGTAGTGTAAATGAGGTGAAACGTAAACAAAGTTTTGACAGTTCTACCAAAACATATGTTTTCATCACTCTGTACACGAAAATTGCCTGTTACCGTACAGCTGAGATCTACGAAAACTCTCGATTTCCTACGTCAAAACAAGTAATGATCAGCTGTTTTTTCGGTACCCAAACATTTCATTCCCCAACCCAAACAAACCATTTCCGTACCAAAACAAAATTTTTCCGTTCCCAAACAAACGAATTCCTTAATTTGACAGTTCAACCAGCTGACACTTTATGAACTAAAATAGACAGTTCAGCCGTATTGTGTTTACTTATAGAAAAATGACTAAATTATGAAATGTTGGATCATTTTTATAAGTTTGGTCACTTATTTGCATCGTGATGAAAAGTACTGTTCACAACTCGACACAAAAGTACCATTTCGTGACTATTGACCGATTTTCTTAACGGGACCACTTTTTAAGATACTGTGCGAGAGAGATGGAGAATCTTGTGAGGGGAAGTGTTAACCAATCACAGTCCCAAACGTGACATGCTCGATCACGATTTGCTGAAGCAAATATGTTTTTTTTTGTTGTTTTTTTAATTTAACAGTTTCGTGACATCTGTTACATACGTCACTTTGATACGATGATCCCTGAACCTAATACTTTGTAACTTGTATTAGTAACGAATGTTTGTTTTCATGTCGTCGGGAGAAGAATAAAATGGTTTTCAAAATAAAACAGCTGTTGATAGCTTTTTTAATTAAGGCTATCAGCAAGAAAAAAAATATCTATGGCCGAGTATAAATAATGTTTAAAAAATGGATTAGTTACACATTATATTATGTGAATGCCTATTTTTAAGAGATAATGTTTTGTACAAAATGGCTGTTACAATACTTATCTCAAAAATAATCATAGCATAATTCAAGCATTAAGTTATACTAGAGGCTTGAAGGGGCTAATAGCCCCTTAGCATAATCCTTCTTTACTATAGTACAAATCTACCAGAAAATGAGAAATAACGAAAAATATCTTCCATTTAAAATGCATTTGGATTGAAAAACGTCTGCTTTGTTTACATTAAACATGTGGTGCTAATGCTTGATTCAAAGCTACATGCTAGATGTTGACATGTGGGATTTTTTCAAAATGCAGCTAACTATGCACGTCCAATGTACTATAACAAAAAATATTTTAAATTTAAGATTTTACGATTTTATGTTAACTAAGGGTTTGAGTTTTTTCATAATTTAAAATTATAAAAAGTTAAGTATGTTTGTTTAGTTTATGTTATAACGATGCAGATTTAATACCAAGTGATTTATATAATATGTAATTACGTAAGGAAAATTTTTGCGCCGAAATTGTGGGCGTTTGGAAGGTCGCAGGATGATGGGAGGGGGCTGAAATTGAAGGTCTCCATCCCAGGGACTCGGGGAAAATACTGAAATTGCTTTAAGCTTGCTATAAAATGAGAAATAACGTAAAATACTGTCATTTAAAAACATTGGGATTTAAAAAGGTCTGCTTTGTTTACTTAAAACCAAATGCTAAATATAATCATAATTTTGTGGACCTAAAAGCCTATTTTCTAAAAAAAGTATTTTGTACTATAGTAAAGAAGGATTTTGCTTAGGGGCTATTAGCCCCTTCAAGCCTCTAGTAATAAGTATTTTACTAAGATTCCACGTTTTTTAAGAATGAACTGACAATTGATTGGGAAGTAAAAATTCAGCCACCATATCAGTTTTATCCCATACACCCCATACCACAGTTCTTTCTCTCCCTTCCTCCCTCCATCCATCCTTCCCTAACTCCCTACTTCCCTTTCTTTCGACCTTCTTTCCACTTTTACCTCCTTTTCTCCTTCATTCTCTTCTTACCACCTCTCCTTCCTTTTTACTTTCTCCCCCCTATAGATAGTATATGGAGAAAGTATTGTTTTCGTCAAAATTTTCGAATTTGAGTTGTTAGTGGATATATTCGTTTTAGTGTTCCCTGAATCCAAAAAAATGGTTTTTAGCGTGGTGTCTGTCTGTCTGTCTGTGTGTGTGTGTGGATGTATGTGTGTCTGTGTGGATGTAAACAAAGCTAGAGTCGACACTAGTGGTCCGATTTTCATGAAATTTGGCATGTAGGTATAAAGCCGTGGTATCTTCAGGCGTATTTTTCATTTTTTTTAATTTTTGATTTTTAAGGGTATTTACCCCGTAAAACCCATAAAAAATTACAAAATCCAAATTTCTAAAAAACGGCTCTAACGATTTTGATAAAAATTTCATGGTTTTTAGTGCTTAGGATGACAAATAAAATGACACCAACCGCATATCTGTAAAAATTCAGTTTCAGAAGTTATGGGGGTTTAAGTTTTAAAAAATTCATATTTTTCAAACTTCACAAAATTCGTAACTTTTAAAGAAAATATACTTGTAACCATTAAATTTGGCTTGAAAAACTAAATAATCTAGTATTTTGAATCATTAGTCTACATCAACTGGTTACAGAGATAATTGATATTTTAGTTTGGCGGTAAATGCAGTACGTTGTCCAATGTTATTCTTATGGCAAATATTCAAAAACCGATATCTCCGTTATTTACTAACCGATTTTGATCAAATTTGGTATATATTTGTGTGATTATTAATTGTTAATTTGTTTTATTTTACTTTAATGTTTTCTGGTTTTAAATTACTTGAAGGGAGAAAGTTTGTGTCAGTTTCCTGATACCGTTTATTTCCTACCATTTGGAATTTTTACCAGAAAAAAAAACCCACCTTTTGCACTCACATGTGTTTCTACATCTAATCTTTACAAAAAGGAGCATGTGATATTAGCTATACTTCATTCAGCGAGAGTGTAAAGTAAAGCACACCTCCTGAATCAGCTGTAATGTTGGCAGGCTGTGTCACATGAGTACCTGATGTTATAGCTACAAATCGCCAAAGAGCTTTATTAAAACCTGGAGCTGGAACTGGATGTCTGTTGACAAAGCCAATTTTGGTTATGTTTGTTTGCAGTGAACATAGAATGCACGTGAGCTTTACAATAAGTAAATAAATTGTCCACAAGACAAATTAATGCATCCACACATGCTTAATTTGTTATTCATATCATATAGTATTCATTCAATTGAAATCACTAAGGGGAATAGCTGTGAACCATCCCTTGGATCATATGGGCTGCCTCTTCTCTGATTGGTTCTTTTCTATACAAATGTGATTTAAAGGGAGGGGCTTTACTTTACACTCTCACTGAATGAACTATACATATGATTATGACATTTGTTTACATTTTGATGTTATTTAATCACCATTAATACCAACCCATAAGGCCAAAGTTAATTTTGTATAACTTATTTTATAAATTTCAATTTTCTATATGACTAAAAGACTAATATAAATGTCAATGGGATTCTGCAGATCTACAGGAAAATATAATTATATTGCTGAGCTTCGATTTTCGCTACGATACACACTGGCTGAAAAAAGGACGATAAAAACCTTATAGGAAAAATGCTTGTCTATTAATGTGATGATGATGATAGAATATAATATGCCATATTATGAAATTAAAAAAGGAGAGAATTTTATATCAAATGTATTATAAAACTCATTGTGTCCGTTTTCGTAAGCCATAAGCCTTTCATTTTATGCAGCTTTGCGTAACGTGGATCAACGTGGAGGCCTCTAGTTTTCCCCTTCCACTTCTTTTAAAATGCCCTCAAAAACTATATTATACGTGACTGGGTATCTATTTGAACAGTTTTCCCACGGTAACGACAAACAGGGAGTAGAAGTTATGAAGGGTCCAACTTTCTTTCCCACGCTTGCAATCATTCCCCGGAGTATATTTTTAATTAAATTCACGACAACTATATGAAAACCTAGCATAACAAGGAAAACTTTTGAAACATTTGGTCGATTTAAAACAAAATGAAAATCACATTTACCTCCCATTATTTCTTCAACTGTTAATGGTATAATAGGTCATACATGGTATCTTATTGTTCACATTTTTTCTTTCTTTCATTCCTCTTCAAACCATATATTTTTTATGTAAGCCATTTTTGTGAAAAATAAACTAATTTGATTAGATTTTACTTGATTTTGTGTAGACTATCTTTGTGTAGTATAGTATAGAATCTAATATTTTAACTGTGATTTTCGCTTTCAGGCCTATGAGGTATAACAAACAAATTGAAGAATTTTTATCAGCTGAAAGGATTAACTGCAAGAATATAACATGTCGTCCCGTGTTAAGGAATGAGATAAACCATAACAATCTCATCTCTATTAACAAGGCCGCGGCGCTATTAAATGGTAACAGCGTGCCTAAGGGTTCAGCTAATTTGTTTATACATACTCTCTTATATACTCTCTTTTGTTTACTTGAAACCAGCTGGCTCTTTCAGTGTTTTTACCATGAAAAACCCCTTGAATAGCGACGTTACCAGGTCGAAGGCCGCGGCCTTATTACTATAGATGGCTACTAGCAGTTGCCCGTGGCTTCGCTCACGATAAAAATTGTAACTTCCTGCTGACTAAATGAATATAGGGCCACATACTGAGTTTATGATTACACAAATAAGGTACAAAAACGAATGATAACTTTAAGTTAACTAACTAATCTAAATCTAACTTTTATATAGTACATATAATCAAAATAATCAATTAACAAAACAACCATAAAACCATTATGAAAGTAACAAAATTGTAAATCAGCTGTATCCGTATGTGAAGCTTGAACCATCTGCTTGTTGAATGAACATTGAAAACTAAACAAAAGATCATCCATTCCATTTACTAAGGAGAACTTATAAACTTCGACCTCGCCAAGACCCCTTAAAAGTTTGAATTAAAAAAAAACGTTCTTAGCGGATGCTTACGCCATAAAGAACGTCCATGCAAAGGTCCAAGGTTGTAAGACAAGTGGTTTGGGCTGTGCAGTGATAGGTCAGTGGTATTGGACAAATGTAAAGAAGGTAAACTTTCATTAATCAGAAAGATGTTTTCAGGAGCCTGCAAAGACCGCACGTCTGCTGCGACTGGAGTTATTCTATTACTACCCCCCGCAGAAGGTATTTCTATTTGGCCTCCCTGTACTATACATGCGGGCAGATTCAGCGCCCCGCCGACAAAGCCCTCAAGTGTGTCACTGCCCTAGGAAAGCTTACGCCCAATATCGTCAGATATGCTCGCATGTATGGTATTGAGTGGCACTTAGGCAGGATATAAATACCCCCGTCGCAGCAGACCAAGTATACAGTTTTCTGTTTCATGAAAGTATATGTACGTAAAACGTAGAATTTTCCCTTGATTTAATGTCAAAAAAAGTTCTAAGGTTTTTAGGGTCTATCTTGAACGAAAAAATACCCCCGTTGCAGCAGACCTCCAGACTATGCATGACCTTATTTTATTTCCTCCATAAGAATAACATAGGGAATGAGTATGCAGGTCTGCTGCAACGGACATACAGACATTTTGTGGTTTTAAAACAATATCATGTGAATCTGAACCATAAAAGCCACATATACCAAGTTTTATTAAGGTGTGTTGAGTAGTAACCGAGATATAGATTTTTTCTTATTTTCGATGAGGATAAAATAGGGACAATGTGCTGTGTTTTCCGCTTTAAATATCGCTCAAATGGTGTTTTTTGCTTCTGGGAGCCTCAAAGTGAAAAGTTATCATGGCCTCGGGCTTAGGTCTTGCCATGAGACCTATGGTAATAGTTTATTCCTTTAAGGAAATTCGTTAATTCTGTCAATGAAATTCGCTAAAAGACAAAAGCAAAGTCTTTTTCTAATGATGTACATAAAATAAATGGTTTAAATTAGCTCTTTCAATAACAGCTGTTACAGGGAAGAAAGGTCTTTAAATTATCTCTAGTCAGTGATTTATTTTATGTTCTATTCCTGACAGCTGATTTGACATACTACTTTTTTTTTGCTTTTTACATCTAATTAGATATAAACAGTTCATCAATTATTTTGTATTCTGCCACAACTTAAACTTGGTCGAGATAAAATAAAATCGTATTTTAGGATTTTGCAGTTTGATTTCAAAAGTACTTGTGATTTAATAAATTGCCTAAAAATATCAAACATTTTATACTTGATGAGTAGATTCCATGAGCAAATGGATTATGTACGAAAACTAACGATGGATTAAATGCTACTTTTATATAGTACAAAAAAAATAAATATTATAAACCAAAACATAAAACTGAATGAAATCATTAAACATCTGTAACGACGAATCCATCAGTGAAGGTAACTACCATCTGCTTGGAACTCTGAAAATGTAAACAAAACATCATCCCCTTTTTAATTATTATGGGGAAACTTGGTTGAAATCAAATAAAACTCGGTTTTTAGAAGCTTGCTATTTAATTTAAAAAAGACGTACGCTAGTTTTAAGTCGTCTAAAGCCTTCTCATATGTGCATACTACACAGGAAAAAAGTTTCAGCCATAACAGTACTCTAGTTTTTGCGTGAAAAGCGGTCTAAAGTGTGATGTTGAGCGTTACCAACACACATCGTGACATAAATTGAGAAAAGGCTTGATTCAGATTCTCTGACCTTCAAAACGCAAAAATAACCGAAAATTTCATAATTCTAAGCAATGTACAGACAAAACTCTAATTTTATTTATATAGAAGATGGATAAACACGACGTTCTGTAACGGCTGCAAAAAGCACAAAGACTAGCTGCTTATATGTAGTGATGGCAACTTAGCAAGCATAAACTAGACTATTTCTTGTTGAATGCACACTGGTTCAAATTATTTCGAGGTTTTTTGCTGAAGCACTCTAGTGCGCAAAGTCACTTGTTGAGTGATACTTCAGAGACAGACGATCTGTCGACGGAAGAATAATTTTTCTGTTTTATCAATAGAGAAAAACAATTAAACTAAAATGAATAGTAATGACATTTAATTTGGTTTTTTTCAAAAGATTTTTATATTATTATTACTCTTATGATTAATGGCTAGGATCATCTGCTGCGCCTACTCGGAGCTAAGGGACAACGTGTTAAGTTAATTCAAATGTAGCTCAATAAAAAACAAATCAAATAGTAAAAATAAAAAATAAAATCAATGTCATGGCTTTTCTTCTTTATTGCTTCCTTTAAGTCGTTTACAACCTCAATTATTTCTTCAGTTGAGCAATATCTACAAGCAGTTGCCAAAGCTGCTGCCGGCAGAGGTCGCAGGTACTGAGTGGATGCTCTGTGCACTGAAACGATCGTACTTGACATCAGAAAACTATAAAAATATAAATATCAGGATTTCAGTTATTTATATTTATTTTTAAGTTTAAGGATTTTAAGAGTTTAAGTTATTTATATAGGGTATACCAACACTGTAGGATGATGAACACTGTTCGTACATCTTAAGACATCAGGTCTAAGCTTGCACATGACGTAGCAATCGACTACCTAAAGCTATTTCAACTTTGTCAATAACGATTGGTTTTCACCACATTACGACGTAATCACTGGTTTTACAAACGTCATTCGGTGGTCAAAACCAGCGCTTTACCGCGAGAGTGCCGAAAACATTCGGCCCTTGGGCCTAAGGTCAGCTGATCGTTTATTCGCTTAAAACAACGTTAGAACATCACATAATTATAATAATTATAATACGATATCAAATAGGTTCCAAAGACAGGATGGTTGCGAGCATAAAATTTTCATAGCTATCTTTGTTCAAACAATGACACAGAAGTTTTATCGTTGCTCAAAATCTCAAAATTTTGTTTTCAGGCGTGTCAAAAAAAAATCAGATTTATTTTTATTGTTATATAGGGTATATTTCATTATGTAGTGTGGTGAAAATTGGTTTACATTATGGATTGGTTAGCAGAGATATGGAGAACTTTCAAAAAAGGGATCAAACAGAAGAATTCAAATCAAACAACTTTACAAGCTGTTTGTAAAAGGACAAAGAACTATGATTTGGACCATGAAGGGTACATCATTCCAATCAAATAAATATTATATTGAAAACCCGAATGTAGTCATTTGGAAGATTGACAAAATTTGTAGTTATTGTATAGCAAAGAAATTTAAAATGTAAACACAAAATAGGTGCTGTTTGAAAGGGCAAATAAGACTACCATACCAAATATTCCGACCCCGCTTTTCTCAAATATATGTGATAAACATCAATAATGGTTGCTTCCAAATTGCGTCTTTTGGAGCTCCTATTTATGCTTTCACAAGATTTTTCAACCCAGCGAAGCGGGTTACCAACAGCTAGTCTCCCTATACAGGGTGAGTTTTAACTGCCCCCCCCCCAGTAAAGTATATGAGTGTACTTTTAATTTATTTATTTTCAACCAATTTAAACATTACAAATTGATAAAATAGGCCCATAACCACAAAATAATGGTTCTAAACCTCATTTCAAAATGGTGGATCCAAGATGGAGGCCAATAAATTTACAGTGGTGAAAGTTAAGTGGAAATAACTAACCAATGACTGATGGTGGTTATTCATCACTATCTAGCATTATTTTGTGGTTATGGGCCTATTTTATCAATTTGTAATGTTTAAATTGGTTGAAAATAAATAAATTAAAAGTACTCTCATATCTTGAGAAAATATCGTGAAATTAAAATACCCCCGTCGCAGCAAACCTGCGTACTCAGCGAATTTCCAATTACAAAATATCCAGTAATTAATCCATTATTAAGAAAAAAAGAAAAATAAGCAAGTGATATATGTTTATGTATTAAAATAATATATTATATGTTGTTTTACAAAAACGTTGAAAAAAATATTGATAAATGACTTAGATGAAAGAACACAAATATTTCATATAATGAAGTAAGCAAAAATGTTTATTTTTTTAATTATATTAACATATAATTGTTTAAAAAACCAAAATTCTATTAAATACATTGATAAACTGAGAAATCACTCAAAGCGAATCCTTGAAAACCTCAGTAGAGACAAATATGAAATTGGGTAAGCTAACATTCTGCTGCTCTGATACTAAAAACACAGGGGAAAAAATGCGAAGTGGCAATATTTCGGAGACCAATGGATTTAGAGAAATGATTGAAGATACCAAATTGTTAGTTTTTCGAGCTAAATCCAATGGTGCAAACAATAATTGGATAAATATAATTTTTCAATTTGAAAAACTCAAAAATCCCATTTTTGGGGGGTAAAATGGGGTCTTTACCCCACTTTGGATATGTCGATCTGGCTGGTTTACGAACTCGTCCAAGAGAATCTAGTTTTACATGTCTGTGCCAAATTTTGTTACGATCGGAGGATATTTACGAGAGTTATCGTGCTAACAAAACTCAAAAAAAGAAAATTCTATTTCCCATATAAGCCCATGTTAAATTTTGAAACAAATCGTGATTTTTGCAGGTAAAAATGCGTTTTCACAATAAACTCACTTCATATCAAGAAAGTACACATAACAAGCTGTCAATTAATATAAATATTAATAAGATTGCTGAGGTTACCCTGAACGGATATTTTTTTGTCCATTCTGTTCTGTTAAAACGATGGTAATAGCTTAATTCTAAGGAAATTCGCTAAAACGGATTGCGGCATTGTAATCAGAGAAAAAATCTAGCTTGAAATGATGGATCACAACATTACTTTTACTTTTGAAAAAATTATTTTGTATCCAATATGGCGGATCCAAGATGGCGGCCGAAAAAGAGTACCCCCTAAAAACGAGGTACTTACTACCCAATAATGTTTGGGTGAGGTCTGGGATATTTATTTTCAGAAATGTTAAAAAATAAGGGGGGACAATTAAAACTCACGCTGTATATTATTAATACGCTACCTAGAATATTTGTAGACGGCTTTTTCGATTTAAGAATTACCCCTACATATTATACATTAAAACACAAGCTCTGTGTATAGATTTTCCAACTGGCTTTAGATTTTTAATTTAGGTAATATAAATAGATAAAATCACGAAAAATGTATTTAAAAAATTTGTTATAACAGACGTGATAATGTAAACAAAAGAACATCTAATCAGCTGTGTGGAATTTCAGATTAACTTCTAATTAATTCAGCCTAGCTGTTTTGTTTTGATTGAAAGGAAAAATACGACAAAGATATTATGTTATGTTGTGATAGGACATTTTGTACTCTTTCAAACATCCCAAGGATGAGACGACAAAGAAATCTAATTAGTTGATCATGGCGGGGCGCTATACAGTGAGATGTTCGCACACTACTGCGAGACAAGCTACGGCTAGGTGTTAAGAGGCTCCATACGCGGAGCTGGAACAATTAATGAAAATTAAACTGACAAAATCGCACTAACAGATCAAACGATTCAGCAGCATCATTATGGGGGGATGACAATACCATGTCTGAAATGTGGCGCGCTACATTTTCATGGAGAGAACATTGATTCAGCTTGAAAAAAACAAACAATTTGGTAGCTTGAATCGTAGCTCAAAGTCCATTGGTCTTTACGTTTTTTTGTCAAGTATTTTAGTATCAGGGCAGCAGAATGTTGTCAAACGAAACTTTGTTTCATCGAAACCTGCAAAGTATTTCACGAGTTTATCAAAAGTTATTTAACAAAATAACAATCTAGCCTATTTATTTAAAGAAATCTATATTTTTCAAATTAAACTTATTTATCAATATTTTTGACATGTAAACCAAACGATGGCGTTTACTTTAATACATAAATATATCACGTTATATACGTTTTTTGTAATATTTGATTATTATTTTTATTGGAAATTCGCTGAGTGCGCAGGTTCGCTGCGACGGGGCTATTTTTCTGTGTTATGCTGTAATTAAAAAGTGTCATTCAAGTAAAACCTTAGTAGTACAACAACCTTAGTTGTGACAAACAAGTACATGTCAGTAGCAACAAAATAAAAATATTTTGAAAATTGCCATTGGATGAGAGGGGAGTTATAAAGTGGCCCTTCCTCTAAAACGCATACATATTATAGGCGAACTAGCAGCTGCTTGATTTTAACAAATCTAAATTATTTCTTTATAAAAATATTAAAATACGCTAGATGTACATAGCCAATGTAAAAGGAATTATATTATTAAAATATCTTGTTATCTTTTTGAACGTGGGTGAAGCCTCTGGTAACATCTAGTATATAATAAATGGCGCGATTTTAACTTTTCTATAGCTGCAGTCCTTCATTATGATTCCCTTAAGCCTATTAAATTCCAAATATAACATTATTGGGTAGGTCGCCATTTCAAAGTAATATATCTATTGTATCATTGTTATTTATTTTAGGTTTAGTTGTAGATGTGTAAAAAGCTAAAGTTTTATAGATTTTTTTGGCGAATTTCCCCAAATCCATAGGGAAGAAGCAGTTTTTCATACTTACTTCTCAATGTCACGTCGGTTCAGCACTCTCTAACCCTGAAGGCAATCGGATGTGGATACAACTGTAAGAAAAAATTAATCCATTTTTATTTTTCATCTTAAATGAAATTTGTATCATCTTTTAGTTTATGAAAATAACTTGTTAACTTACCACAGTATATTATAGCTTCCAATTACTCAAAACGAAACCTAACCACAGAGGAGAATCAAACAGAGGTATTCTCTAATACCTCAGCCTCAGCAGGTGTCGAGCGCTGGCTAGCGGGTGATGTCGAGGAGTTCATCATTAACGCCGCGAAAGAGCAGCACTCTCGCTGCCGTCTCCTAATTTAACTTAACTTTAGCTAGTAACTGGATATAACCAGTAACTGGTAACTTTACTGGATTTAACTATAGCCAGTACTTGGGTGCAACAGAAGACCCATTTAAAAGCGACCTCTGTTTGATTTTTCTCTGCGACCAAACCCAAATTTCTTGATAGAATAAGTGTTCATTTTTAAACCTCTTAAAAGTCTCAAAAAGTAAATTACTCTTGTCAGTAACCCAGATTAAAATCTCAGTAATGTCAGTAAATAGGGTACCCAGATTAAAATCTGATTTCATACATATATGCATATCCCCTTAAACCTCTTCAACTTAAAGTTTACGTCGTAAGTAGAAGCCCCCCTACTAAGTAAACAAAAGAGTAGAAAAGAGTATAAATAGTATCCTGCTAAGAAATGTAGATTAAGTCTGATTCCACCCACTTAATAAGGATAGCTATTCTATACCTTTGCTGAGTATATTTGTTTATAAAATATCCATATTAAAATGTTATAAAATCGTCAGCTGATTATACCATAGTTTGGCTAATGCAACTTAAAATGCCATATGAAATTCACAGCTTATGGAAATTCCATACTGAAAAGTGAATGTGGAACTGAGTATAGAGAGACGCTACTTACACCCATGGTGTAAAGAAAAAAGAAAGGTGTGTGCACAATCAGCTGGTATGACGTAGTTGGGCTCGAGAAACTAGTGGACCTAGCGGTTTGAGTGCAAAACTAAGACCGTACACAAAAAAATATTTTGATTGAGTTGAATTAATTGGTTTGTATTGTAGTCGTCGTAAGCGCTAGTTGCGTGAGCCCTAGCGCTTACGACGACTACGTCACATCAGTTGACCCTGCACACACCTTTCTTTTTTCCTTACATCATGACTTACACCAATGAATACACAAACGTTTGTGTATTCATTGCTTACAGTCCAAGAGCCGACGACCGCCAGACCTTCGTTATTTTATAAAAGCTGAAACTTTCTCAACACAATGTCCCAACAAAGATAGCAACGACCATCAACTATGAAATTGTGATATTGGTTGCTTTGGTAACGAAATGGTAACAAAAATGTAAAAATTGTATCAAAGTTTCGTTAAAGTATAAAGCATAATTTTTTATATATTTTCTTTGGAGGAATGTTATAAATCACACCACCCATTGCCAGACACCTAGCGCGGTTTGAACCCCCAGCCAGACACACCTGAAGTTCAATCGTAGGTAATTATACTTTCGTTATAGTATAAAAGCTAAATTTTATATATGTTACTTGGGGCACTATCAAAAGACGTTTCCTCAAAAGCCAGACAGTTTTGATGGTTTCTAACCCTTGCCAGACACGTTGAAAGTCTGACATTTATGTGGAACTGTTACTTTTACATACGGTAGATTTCGTTCCAGTCTTATTTTTAGAGCATAATTTTATATATTTTACTTCTAGATTAGCTATCAGAGTATATTCCCCCCAAACCTAGCCATTTTCGATGGTTTTACCTCTTGCCAGTGATAAAAAGAATGCCGTAGTAAGAGTGCTATGCGAAACTGTTACTTTTGAACGATTGCAAATTCTGTTACAGTCGTAGCTACTTCATATATGCTGAACTTCATACATGTTAATTGCTGACCTATATAAAGAAGTCTCATCAAAAGCCAGACAGTTTTGATGGTTTTTATACCGTTTGCCAGGCACATTTAAAGAATGCAGTTGCATTAGTGGCGGGAGTAACCGTTACTTTTGGACTAAGATAAATTTAGTGTCAGTCAAAGTAGAAAAAAACAGACATACACTTCTAATGATAATTCAACACATGATTCAAAATATGCAACAGTTGACACGTACAAAAAGACCAAATGGAAAAACACTATAAATCAACAGTAACGGCTCCCACCACTAATGTAACGGCATTCTTTGAATGTGTCTGGCAAAAGGTAAAAACCATCAAAACTGTCTGGCTTTTGATGAAATATCTTTTTATCGGTCAGCAATTAACATGTATGGAGTTCAGCTTTTATACTACGACTGTAACCGAATTTGCCATAGTTCAAAAGTAACAGTTTCTCAAGGCACTCTTATTACGGCATTTTTTTATTATGTCTAGCAAGAGGTAAAAACCATCGAAAATGGCTAGGTTTGGGGGGAATATACTCTGATAGCTATCTAGAAGTAAAATATATAAAATTATGCTCTAAAAATAAGACTGGAACCAAATCTACCGTATGTAAAAGTAACAGTTCCTCATAAATGTCAGACTTTCAACGTGTCTGGCAAGGGTTAGAAACCATCGAAACTGTCTGGCTTTTGAGGAAACGTCTTTTGATAGTCCCCCAAGTAACATATATAAAATTTAGCTTTTATACTATAACGAAAGTATAATTACCTACGATTGAACTTCAGGTGTGTCTGGCTGGGGGTTCAAACCGCGCTAGGTGTCTAGCAATGGGTGGTGTGATTTATAACATTCCTCTAAAGAAAATATATAAAAAATTATGCTTTATACTTTAACGAAACTTTGATACAATTTTTACATTTTTGTTACCATTTCGTTACCAAAGCAACCAATATCACAATTTCATAGTTGTTGATGGTCGTTGCTATCTTTGTTGGGACATTGTGTTGAGAAAGTTTCAGCTTTTATAAAATAACGAAGGTCTGGCGGTCGTCGGCTCTTGCTCTATTACACCTCCCCAACAAGAAAAAGTCTGAACCTTGACTTTTTGATTGTGTGCAGTATTCTGCCTTGCTAACTCTAACCTTTTTTTAAATTAAACATGGATGATTTTTTATTCTTCTATCTTCGGCATACAACCAATGAATACACATACAACTATGTGAATAAGAGAAATTAGTAGCTTTAAAATTGTTAAACCACAATGGTAAGTCTGAAAGACGAGAGGAGTTCACTTAGTAAAATGAAGGTCGGTAGGAGTGACTTAGGGATGACTGTAAGAAGGACTCTATGATGGTTTTCAGGAAGGTATTAATATTACCCCCATCTACACAACTCATTACACCACTTTTGGTATAGAATTGTTAACTGATAATTTTTAATCTTTTGCAATCGATGATAATCGAGTGACCGAAATAAACTTAAGTTTAACTCGCAATGCTTACGGGTTCAGTTCTGGTGGTGTACGGGACAGCCTTCGAGACCCCCCTCGTGTCGAGGTTCCTAGGCGCCACGGGTTTGGTCGTCGGTTGTTTGGGCCGACTCGACGTGCCTGCTGACGAATACTTTGTGTTCGTCCTGAGCGACTTGATCTGCGTCGGCAGGCACGGACGCCCGTAGCCGCCCGAGGACGACATTGTCGCTACCCTCGGTAGCGGCGTGGCTGTTTGGCCACTGTAGCTGGAGCCGGTCGAGGGCGTGCCTCTGGTAGTCCCGGGTCCTTGTGTACATACGAATGAGCTGGGTGCGGGTTGTTTTCTGGTGGTCTCGGGTGCTGGAAAACGTAGGCCCGAGCTGGTTGTGGGTTTGCATTTTGTTCGTGCAGCCGTCTTTGTGCGAGATGGAATTCTGGATTCTTCCTGTTTAGGATGGAAAACAAGTCATCAACCTTAATTGACGAAGTTTTGTACACAGTCATGCATGACACAGGCTCTGTTGACCATGCTGCTTCAATTGAAACTTTTTTTTATCTCTCTTGAGTGAAGTGAATAAAAACTAGATTCTACTATGTAGAATCTACTAGTAAGACTTAGACCTAACTGATTTTGAAGTGAATAAGAAGTTGCTAAGTCTAGGTAGATGTATCTTGCCTCCGTCCGGATAATCAGTAGATTCTACTAAGGTAGATACATTTTAAGGACTTAGATACATCTAGCTTTACTCCGTATACGTATTCTGGGTCAATTACTTGGCCAAGTTTTTTAAACGTTTAGTTTTTTGTGTCTGTTCGTCCTCCATGTATGTGAATGTATTATTTTAAACTTCAACGATGATAGTTTAAATACCTTCAACTTCAACCGAGCCAAAAAATATTTTTTCCGAATTTTTGCTTATGACTCAAAAACCGTAAATTTTATGTGATAAACAAACATTTTCAAAAATAAAGTACATAAAATTTACTCCAAGAAACACTACTTGTTTTTATTTCTATATGATAAAGTCCGTGGGCAGTGCTGCTAATTGAAAATAGAATTTTTTCCATATAAGCTAATAATCCCTATAAGGAATAAGCTATTCCAGTATGAGTTCTAGTAATACCTAGGCCCCAAGGCTAAATTTTCATTTTGATGTTCCCAGACCCCTTAAATACCAACCGTTCAAATTCTTAAACTCATGCATATACATACATATAAATTTATACGTTTTTCTTTTATGGACGATAACTCTCGTAAAAGTAGGTTGATTACGTTCAAACTTGGTGAATATATTAAACATATAATTTCATTAGACCAGTTAAAAAATAAGCCAGATCGGTCAATTCTAGAGGGGTTAAAGGATTAAAATTTGTAAGTATTTTCCTTTAGAAATTTTGTGTTTCAAAAACGGGTGTTTTGGCATTTTTATATGTGAAATGTACTATATTTGAGTTTCAAGTTTCATATTTGAGTTTAGCACACAAAAATGAACAATTTAGTTTTGTTAATACTGTATGTCACACAGTCAATGAGTTGGGGTAATATATTTGTTTACTTAGTTTTTATGGGTCAATCATTGACGGATCACAAAATCCTCCCTTAATGAAGTTACAGATGGCCGACGTGGCTATTTTTTTACTGATGTAATTGCAGCATGTGTTTAATATATTCACCAAGTTTATATATAATCAAACTATTTGTACAAGTGTTATCTTCAGTTACTTTATATGTAAACAAATGTGCATGTATATGCATGTGTAAAATAATTTGAACGAATGGTGTTTTTGGGGTCGGGGGACATTAAAATGAAGTTATATAGTAGCCTTGGGGCCTTGGTTTTACTATAACCTATCCTAGAATAGCTTATAGTACAGTGCAATTAGCTTTAAAAATGGGAAAACCGGGGCATCCAAAAAAAAAGTTTCTAACCAGTGCCAATTTGTTCAATACACCTCCCCCAATATGTAAACAAAAGTTACACTGATTTGAGCGTCGGGTTTGGGTGGGAGGGGGCTTAATAGAGGGGAAAATGTAATTTTTTTGATATTTTAGCAAATATCTTGAAAACGGTGTGGTTTTTCTAAAATATTATACTTTGCAAAAATAATCGACATTAAATTTCGAACAAAATGATACCATATGTTACATATCTAACGTGGACGGTTATTGAGTTAATTAGGGGTAAATGTAAATTTATTATTATTTTATAACAACCAAATGTCTCAAAATATCCACTCCACATGCCCCATATTGACATTTTCCATTATTTTAAATAATATTTTACTTCAGGGAATCATTACAAGTCTAGGGAAGGATGTTTTTGGTCTTTCTAAATTTTTACTCCCTCCATCTAAAAAGTGGGAGGTAAAATTTTTTGAACAGAAACCCTATCATGTTGTATATCATTTTAAAGGGCGCGATGAAAGAAGATGAATGGTGAAAACTAGAGGTCTCCAACTTGATCCTAAGAAAAGTTGCAGCAGTTTTTGTAAAACTTAAAAATTTGATTTGCTGTAACTTTGCCTATTATCAACGTAGAGATCTCTAGTTTTCACCATTCATCTCCTTTCATCGCGCCCTTTAAAATGATATACAACATGATAGGGTTTCTGTTCAAAAGGTTTTACCTCCCACTTTTTTGATGGAGGGAGTAAAAATTTAGAAGGACCAAAAACATCCTTCCCTAGACTTGTAATGATTCTCTGAAGTAAAATATTATTTAAAATAATGGAAAATGTCAATATGGAGCATGTGGAGTGGATATTTTGGGATATTTCGTTGTTATAAAATAATAATAAATTCACATTTACCCCTCATTACCTCAATAACCGTCCACATTAGATAGGTAACATATGGTATCATTTTATTCTAAATTTAATGTAGATTATTTTTGCAAAGTATAATATTTCAGAAAAAACGCACCGTTTTCAAGATATTTGCTAAAATGTCAAAAAAATTACATTTTCCCCTCTATTAAGCCCCCTCTCACCCAAACCCGACGCTCAAATCAGTGTAACTTTTGTTTATTTACTGGGGGAGGTGTATTGAACAAATTGGCGCTGGTTAGAAACTTTTTTTTGATGTCCAGGTTTAGGTCTAATTGCACCGTACTATTATTCCTTATAGGGAAATTAGTTTAAATGGAAAAATTGTCAGTTTTCAATTTGCAGTGTGGCCCATAGACTTGTATATGGGCCCGCATTGCACTATCAAATATTTTATAAAACCCGTGGCTTCGCTCACGATTAAAATTAAACATACAATATCACCCATCAGTTATATAGTTTTGCTTTCCCATTTATTTTTCTTGTTGTAAAATCTACTTCTTTGAACATATCAAACGTACATCCATAAAGCAAAAAAAGTTTTTAGAAATCCGCTCTTAGTAAGCAGGTCTGCTACGACGGGGGTATTCTATTCCTGTATAAAGTGCCTGTCTATACAAAACGGCACCCTTGGCTTTTTCGACAGCACTTTGAATCTGCTCGCATATGTTACCCTTAATTAGAACTTTATTATGCACCCCCGTCGCAGCAGACCTGCGTGTGTGCATGTCTTCACGTGTATGCCTTCATGAAGGAAAGATATACGATTTCTACTATTTCTTTCCTTCATGAAGGCAAACACGTGTTAGAGGAACCATAGAACATGGCTTGAAATTTTATTCACTGGAAAAGATCATTTTCTTAAGGTTTTAGGGAGTTCTTTAGGGAGTTTTTAGGGATCCTTTTTTTCTTAAAGGATCATTTTCTACCTTGAACAAAAATTACAATGCCAATCCAGCAATTATTAAAAAGGGCTGACACGTTTTTAGACTCTATATTGAACAAAAAGATTGAATGAGCCGTCCCGGCAATTTTTTTAAAGTGCTGTAGATAAAACTGATTCTTTACAGTAGCACACTCTTGCTCTTTAAATAGCAGTTAGTTGTCATAAAAAAGAAGTCCTTCAAGTATAAGTGATCAGTGATCACTGAAGTCCTTCAGTAATCAGTTATTTATTTTATGTTATACTACATACCAACATTTTATATAGTGTATTGCACTTAAAAAAAATGCAAAAGTCTAATTCATTAACCACCTGGCACCAAGTAACAAATCTTCATGTAAACAAATACAATTAAATAGCAGAAAGAAATACCATTAATTTACATCACCTGTTTTAAATTTTAGTTTCATATGTTTTGTTAGGAAACAAATCTAACTCAACTTCCTTCAAAATCCCTGACATGGGTACCTTTAAGACGGTCCCAGGGCTAAGCCCTGAAAGTTATCACGAAAATGATGGTGTATAAACGTACTCCATGAAATTCTACATGTATCTACCAAGTTTCGTGGTTATCGGTCCAGTGGTGTCTGAGTTTATCAGTACCAAATATATAAATATATAAATATATATATATATATATATATATATATATATATATATATATATATGTATATATATATACCAACATCCTCTTCTATACTTATAGATTTAATTCGACCAATCACAACTCAAGCCAGCTGATTTTCAAAACAAAAACTTTAATTCTGACTGGGCAAATAAATCTTTTATCAAATATTTGATAGTGTAATGCGGGCCTTACATTATCAAATATTTTATAAAATATTCTATTATAAAAGATATATTTGTCCAATCAGAATTAAATATTTTATTTTGAAAATCAGCTGGCTTAAATTTTGATTGGTCAAATAAAATCTTTTATAAAAGATCTTTTATAAAATATTTGATAGGGTAATGCGGGCCATACAAATAAATAAAAGTAGAGTATCTTGTAGGAAATTTTATGTACTTTATTTTTGCAAATAAATGTTTACCACATAAAATTTACGATTTTTGATTTATAAGCAAAAATAAATTTACCTAATTAATTTAATTTTTACCTAATTATGCATGTTTGACGATGTTCCGTCACGAAATTTTGTTGAAAAACATTGGACTTGGATTCAGCGCCCCCAAAATCATGAGAAACAACAAAAATCAAACTTCAAACATTCCCGTGAGGGGTATTTTGAAGACAATTTTTACTGGACTAATGAACTGGTAAAAACTCTTTCACCAAAAAGTCCACACTTACATCTTCAAAATGTAAAAGTTTTTTTACATTTACTTACAACCCTAACAATATTTTTTCCACTTCTTACCGGCATAAATATCGCCATCTCACAGAAGGTAAGACTCTACTGAGACTGGCTAGCATGCTCCTCCACAGTCTTAAAAAAAGCTAGATATATGCAGTGAAGTGAATAAAAACCAGATGTAGCTAAGTCTTACATGATTTTGAGATGTATCTAGGTATTAAGTGAATAAAGTTAGTGGGGACTAGTATGACAAGATGTATCTAAAAAATTCCGGACGGCCTAGACCTAACCTGTGAATAAAGAGTAGAATCTAGCTTTATTTTGAAGATACATCTGGATTTTTAGCGAATTTCCCCTATAGGGAAGTAGCTATTACCGTAGGCGGCATGGTGAGACTTAAGCCCGGGACCATGTTATTTTTTCATTTTGAGGTCCCCAGACCCCAAAAACACCATTCGTTCATTTTCATATATATGTATATATATATATATATATATATATATATATATATATATATATATATATATACCTGTCCGTAGGCGCGATAACTTTTGTAAAAAAGGTCCGATCTTGATGAAATTTGGAACAAACGTATAAAGCGTCATTCATGACTTCGAGTTCGAAAACCAGCAAGATTGATTTACTCTAAGAAGGTTTTTTTCACAAAATAAAATTTATTTTCAACACCTTTTTACTAATTATTTTTGAACTTAATTGTCAAAATTGAATTCAGCTTAAAAAAACAAACAATTTAGCATTTTGAATTATTATTCTATGCCAATCCGTTGCTTAGATTTTGGATAATATTTGATGTGCTAAACACAGTACGTTGTCCAATATTGTTTTTAATTTTTCCCTCCAAAAAGAATAGTCACCCTGATTTGAGATTTAAAAAATATATAATTCTGAACATATGATTAAATTTGCAGGTGTTGAATATTTTATTTGTGTTTATTTTGAATAGTTAGAGTTCATTGATCAAGATTTTGCAGAAAATATATACTATATAAAAAAGTACAAATTATTTTTAAATTTAATAAAGAAAGTAAGAGCATTTGGAGGGGGGGATGTCTTGGTCTAAACTGCCTGAAAATGTAGCATAATATATGGTATGTTTACAATTATGAGAATTGATAATATATTTTATTGAAATTGGCTGCAGATGTAGGTCTGTTGCAACAGGGATGTTTCAATTACTATAAAACTGACCATATGATTGAATTTAATTTTTTCATGAGATTAAATTATTTGTTTGTTTTGAGTGTTTTGAGTTCTTTGGTTATATGTTTGTTGACATTTATATTCTATAACAAGATTTCAGTTATTAAAAATTAAAAGACTAAGAATTATATAAAATACTAAAGTGTATGTATTACTAATGAAAACCAATATGGTCTCTTTGTTAATCCTCCTCATGTTTAAAGCTCATGAATGATTAAGTTTGCATTTTTAGTATATTATTTACTTAACGTATTCAAATGATACTTCCTTCAAACAAGTTGAATGCTCACATGTACAAAATAAATCCTATGGAAATTCGCTGAGTACGCAGGTCTGCTGCGACGGGGGTATTTTAAGACGGTGGAAAAGCATGCTAGCCAGACTCAGTAGAGTCTAACATTCCGTGAGATGGCGATGTTTATGCCGGTGAGAAGTGAAAAAAAATTATCGTGTGCGTAGGGATGTTAGTAAATATAAAGAACTTTGAAGAAGTTTTGAAGATGAAAGTGTGGACTTTTTGGGAATGACTTTTTACCAGTCCATGAATAAACGCGTGGAGGAGCACTAACTTCCCGGAAACGGATGGAAATTTTACAGGGTATCTACTGACATCTGATTTTAAAATTCTAGTATATTTCCAGTATTTCCAGAATAACTTTTTTTTAATTCCAGTATCACTCACTAACTATTTGCCTAACTGAGAAGTACCAATAATACAACTTTTGTTAATATGAATAACATTTATTGTTAAAGTAAAATAAGTGATTTACAGCACCGACAAATGAGATAAATAATAAATAAAAGCTCGTCAAAGAAGAAAGATATTTGTTTTATTTTATATGAGGGTCTCCCAACTCCCGTTATAGGCCTAACACTAGTTTCTCCCACATTACTATCCAAATAATAACTACGAAATTACAAACACAAATTGATACTAACAGTTTGTAGAAAAAAGTAATAGTCAATAATACAATGACATAAAAACTTACATATGACTAGAAGTAGAGTTTACAACAAATACATCTTTCTATATTATTAAAAGAATTTCTGGGATTTTGTACAGGGCAAATCGACCCCCAAAAATTAATTTCTCTACACATATTTGGTATCAAATTAAAGCTATTACTCTCTAGATGTTCCTTTTGCAGGTTTGGAAATTATCCAATAAAAAGCCTTCACAAAGCAGGCTTTTGAAATTTCAGCGAAAGTGCTACTATCTGTGGTAGAACCTGCGAACTTTTTCAAATTCTCATTTGTTTGTAACAAAACAGATGATCTAAGATTTAAATTTGTACCAGAGATATGACATAGAATCCAGGGCAAACAAATGTCATTATGATTTTGATTTCTTAAAATACTGACGTTTTTTAGAAAACAGAAGATAAGGAAGAGTGTTTGCCATATTGAAACAAAAACCAACAGTCTGTAATCATCTTAATTTACTGTATTTCTTTTCTTAAAAAGGAAACGTAGGAACATAAGTAAATAGGAGGTGGTCTGGGGATGGGCTTTTATAACAAACTGTTGACAGTGATAACATGTTGATAGATTTTTCAACACATTGATGCATGTTTCAACTTTTGAGCTTTATATATCAATATTAGTTGAATGTTAACTGAAAAAATTCAAGTTTTAAAACACATTAAAAATTTATAACCTGTAGTTTGTAATTGCACGTGGAATGGGAGGATATTGAAGTGTTAACGGTTAGCCTACTTATTTTACTCGATTTTGAGATTTACCATAACAATATACCCAAATTAATGAAGGCTTTTCGTAGAATTTTGTGTTACTTGCTTAGGTAAAAATTTGCCAAATATGTATTTAAGATGCAAAACAAAAAGCGGGTTGAAAATTTAATTCTTTGGCCGTTATGTGTGTTGAACGAACGGCGAAATGGCTATTTTATAAATGTTATTTAGAGATTAGTTCATCAGTAAATCAGTGGTTTGTCCATCTTCTTACCGACTGTTGTAAATGCAACCTAACAAAGATTAATGCAAGAAACTGACGCGTACATGCGGTGTAGAATTAACTCTAAAACAGAGACATGAAGATGCGCCAAGCAATGAAGATCCAAACAAAGTAACCCCAATTTAATGTGAAATGAATGTTGATGTACTGTCAAAATTTCAAAGTGTAGAACGTTCAAAATTGTAAACATGGACACTTTTGAAGCAGATGAAATAAATGAACTTCTCAAATGCCGTGAGGAATTTCTTACCCATATTGAAGTTTCGAGTATAAAGTAAAAACATTTTTTTAAACGTTTGCCTCGATGAGAAGTTTAATTACTGGTAATTTTATTCCAGTGCTATGACATAAAAAATTAGTATGAAACTAAAACAAAATCGCAAAAATTCATACATTTCATCATTGAAAGGTATTTTACGCTGTAAAACTCCATACATAATCATCATGAAATCGAAGCCTATTTTACCAAGTCGTTTTTTTTAAGTCACGAAGTGACGAATAATGAATAATGAATAATGAATATCTTTATTGTCATAGACATATACATGCATGGACAACAGTGAAAGACAGTGGTAAAACATTGTCAGGTGGTATTAGAATAAGTGACCTTAATTTTATATGCAAGATTAATTTTGAGCATATCCGGTGTGGAAAAGTCATGCTAAAATAAATAAATAATTATGTAACAACAACAAATCTACAGGCAAAAAAATCAACAAGAACATTTATAACAAAACTTAACAACAATAGAATTAACATTTGCTTTAAAGAACAAACAAAGGTGACTAGAAAGTGATGTCTCTACATTCAAAGAACTCCTCAATTGAATAAAAAGGGTTTGCAGTAAGCCAAGAGTTGAGTTTCCTTAACGATTTTTCTGTATGATATTTGGAAATACAAGAGTAAAGCTTATTATAGACTTTCTTTGAAAGAACAATGTGACTTTTCAAGGATTTACTAAGCCTACAGTGTTGAAAACTTAAATGATTCTTACTTCTTGTATTGAAAGAGTGAAAGTCTTTATTTAAGGGGTTACAGTTTAAGTTTTTGAGAGCAAAGTTGGCCAGTTCATAAATATATAAATTAATAACAGTGTTTATTTTTAAATTAATAAAAAGGGGTTTACAATGTTCTCGGGGGGGTGCTCCAGACAAAATGCGAATAGCCTTCTTTTGTAAGATCAAAATGTCATTAATCTTACTGGCATTTCCCCAGAACAACAAACCATACATTATTAAGGAATGAAAAAAGCCAAAATAACTCATTCTTAAATAGTTAAAAGGCACACAATATTTGAGTTGGCTTAACAAAAATAATACCCTACTCAACCTTTTAGCTACATACTCTATGTGTGGTTCCCAGGTCAGTTGCCTATCAACATGCAAAACCAAGAAATTTAACTGAATCAATGATATTAAAATGAGAGTCACAGTCAATAACATTTCTTAAGCCAAAAATTACATGTTTAGTTTTCTTATCGTTTACCAAAAGGCCGTTAGCACTGAACCAAGAAGAAGCAACATTAAGGGACTCACGAGCTAGCTGGTTCACTTGCGGCAAGCTTTTGACAGTACTCACGAGGGATGTGTCATCTGCGTAGAGCAAACTGACAGTTTGAGCAGAGTTAACAGTGAGTGGAAGGTCATTTATAGTAACCAGGAAAAGAAAGGGTCCCAGGATGGATCCCTGTGGGACGCCAAATTCGATTGCAACTTGGTTAGACCACTCCCCATCAATGCAAACTGCCTGCCTGCGGTCAGTCAGGTAAGTTTCAAAACGCGGGCTGCTAGTAATTTATTACTAAAATTAAGTAAGCCAATGCTAAATTTAGGAAACAAAAGTTCAAATTTACTATGAGTGTCTTTTGACACAGACTCTCACTTTATTTCACATCATTTTTGTTTTATGAAAAATAATATAAAAATTTGAATATGAGAATGTAAGAAATATTGAGAATCTACAATATAAAAATAAGATATCTTCAATCTTAAAAAAACAACATATAACATTTTAAATCTAATTAAGGGTGTTTAATAATTGAACTGAATTACAAGTGGTTTAGTTTATGTTTGCAAAATACACATAGCTAAAAAACAGATGTCGAACTTTTTATACTGTATCTGAATGTATTGGACCAAACTATTTTAAAGGATTTTTTCACTTGTTTTCAACAAAATTTATTCCAGTATCAAATTTGAAATGCCAGTTTAATTCAAGTATTTCCAGTATAAAAAAAAATATGTTTATCTACAACTGACTGAGAGTGCAGACTGCAGTAGAATGAATGAGTACAGAGGTGAGTAGCAAGGGGTAGTCAAAGTCAAAGTCCAATAATCTTTATTCATATAATACAAAAAAAGGACATTGAATAGTAGGGGGCAACAGCAAGTTACAAGTCGCTGACAGGCAGACATCGAGTACTTTTAGATGTATCTAAGCCCTTCAGATGTATCTACCTTAGTAGAATCTACTGATAATCCGAACGGAAGCAAGATACATCTATCTAAACTTAGCAACTTCTTATTCATTTCAAAATCAGTTAGGTCTGTCTTAGTAGTAGATTCTACCTAGTAGAATCTAGTTTTTATTCACTTCACTCATGTATCTCCAAAATAAAACTAGATTCTACCATTGACTAGTCTTTATTAACAGGTTAAGTCTAGGCCGTCCGGAATTTTTCACATACATCTTGTCTTACTAGAATCTACTAATTTTATTCACCTAATACCTAGATACGTCTCAAAATCACGTAAGTCTTAGCTACATCTAGTTTTTATTCACTTCACTAATTTCTTGATTTTTCTCCAAAGAATATATGCATATGTTATAATATTTAACAAATATTCCTACCAGGTTATGTCTATCGATCTAGTCTAGTCGCTAAAATTCATTTTTAACCTAAACCTGGAAATGAGGTCCACCCGAAGTTTTTTGTTGATTTCTGTTTCTTTAAGACCTAAATAATTCAGATCAGCCGGGTGCCACTTTGTCACCCTTGAGCAAATTCAAAAATCCAAGAAGGCGGCCAAGATGGCTTAAAACCGTATAATTTTTTAAAAACGTTTCCTCACTGCATTTTACGTGCATTTTTTGAGATATTGACCAACGCCTATCATCGTTGGGTGGCTAATCCTATATTTTGACAAGATAACATTTTTCGGCCGCCATATTGGATCGCCACATTGGATATCAACTTAATTTTTTTTATGTAAAGATGGTGTTGTGGCACATCATTATGAACTAGATTTTTACGCTAATTACAATGCTGAGATCCGTTTTTGAAAATATGCATCCGTTAAAAGGATATACTCAAATAAGTTTTTATCCCTATACATTTCTTATGGACGTTTCGTATTTTCAATATTTTTTGGATTATTTTCCTGCTATCTCTCATTATAATAAAGAAATGTAGTTCGTTTTGGTCTTAAAATACTCAGTGAAATACCGGCTTTCATTTGAGATATCAATTATCAACATTGGACGAGTGACAGATGAGCTATAAGGCTCAGTTTAATTTTAAAATCAATTTTTCAGAAATATTTTTTTTTTTAGTCAAGTATTAATATCTCCGGTTCTAAAGGAGGTGTTAAATTCATTTTGGCCTTAAATCACTCAGTAAACTATCAGCTCTCAAGTAAGCTGATTCTCAGTAAGATCGGACTAAAGATTATGTGACTTTATGAGCTTTCACTCAACATAAATTTGTTTAACTTGCATAATTTTACATTTCTTTAAGAATTTCTCTAGTTCCAAAGAAGACTCAAAAATCGTAAAGGTCTTAATTGACTTAGTGGATTATTGGCTTTCATTTAAGTCATAAATTATTTTTTTTAAGTGAGTTTCAGGAGAGTTGTGGTTCTAAAACCCATTAAAAATTAAAATTTTCAGATATTTTCTTTTAAATAAAGACTCATGTCTCGAGTTCCAGGAAAGGTCTGGATTTCTGGATATTTTTAAAAGACTCAGTAAAATATCAGCTTTCATTTGAGACCGTGATAATTTAATTCGAACAAGTTCTGGGTGAGTTACAATCCTCTATTAAGCGTAACATTAAAAAATAACTAATGTTTATGTCGTAATGAGCCTTAAAATTAGTTTACAGCTGAACCAATTTCACGTATCAATATTTTAAATAAAAGCCGACATATCACTGCGTATTTTAAGATCAAAATTATTTAAATACCTTATTTAGAACCAGAGATATATATACTTAATTAAAAACAAATTTCAGAAAAATTGATTTTTTAAATTACATTTAGCCTTATAGCTCATCTGTCACTTGTCCAATGTTGATGATTAATATCTCAAATGAAAGCCGGTATTTCACTGAGTATTTTAAGACCAAAACTAACTACATATCTTTATTATAATGAGAGATAGCAGGAAAATAATCCCAAAAAATATTGAAAATACGAAACGTCCATAAGAAATGTATGGGGATACATTTTTATTTAAGCATATTTTTTTAACGAATGCATATTTTCAAAAACGGATTTCAGTATTGTAATCAGCGTAAAAATCTAGTTCAAAATGATGCGTCACAACACCATCTTTACGTTAAAAAAAATTAAGTTGATATCCAATATGGCGATCCAATATGGCGGCCGAAAAATATTATCCTTTCAAAATATAGGATTAGCCACCCAATGATGATAGGTATTGGTCAATATCTAAAAAGATGCACGTAAAAATGCAGTGAGGAAACTTTTTTAAAAAATTATACGGTTTTAAGCCATCTTGGCCGCCATCTTGGATATTTGAATTTGCTCAAGGGTGACAAAGTGGCTCCCAGCAGATCTGAATTATGTAGGTCTTGAAGAAACAGAAATCAACAAAAAACTTCGGGTGGACCTTACGTCTAGGTTTTTTCAACTGCAACCAGACTAATCCCTAAATAAACACTATTGTGTATACAGTGTGTAAAAAAAGTCTGTACCCCCCTCTTTATTTTTTCTAAGACAAACAATTAAACTTTACAGAATGATACTTAACCCAAATTATTTTTGGATGTTACCAAACATTATGAGTGTCCCCCAAAAATGGGGGATTTTGGGGGTAACTCAAAATTTTCAAATGCAAACCCCATTAAAGTGACGCCTCATTTCAAAGAGCTTTCAAAAAGTAGATGAATGGTGGAAGTTGGAGGATTCTAACGTGTTTCTATCCAAATTGACAGTTTGTCAAAGTTTTGAATACAACTCATCCTTGAAACCTGGCGTCTAGGAGATTTGGAGTTTTAATTCTCCTTTGTGACTTAAAAATGAAATGACCATGAGAAAAATGTTATTAAATGAAAAAGTGGTCTCTTTTGGTGATATTTAAAATTTTGAGTGTCCCCCAAAAATGGGGGATTTTGGGGGCAACTCAACATTTGAAATATCACCAAAACAGACCACTTTTTCATTTAATAACATTTTTTCCAATGTCGTTTCACTTTTAAGTCACGGAAGGTGAATTAAAACTCCAAATGTCCTAGACGCCAGGTTTAAAGGATGTGTTATATTCAAAACTTTGACAAGCTGTCAATTTGGATAGGAACACGTTAGAGATCTCCAACTGCCACCGTTCATCTACTTTTTGAAAGCTCTTAAAAATGAGGCGTCACTCAAAAGGGGTTTGCATTTGAAAATTTTGAGTTACCCACAAAATCCCCCATTTTTGGGGGACACTCAAAACGTTTGGTAACGTCAAAAAATAATTTGGTTTGAGTTATTCCTCAAAGGTCAATTGTCTTAACAAACACAAAAATTAAAGACGGGGGGACGGACTTTTTTACTTAGTATCATATTATGAGTATTATTCTCAAGATGTGCATTTCGTGGGTTTGGAAATCATGCCATTATGAGGTAAATCCGAAACACTTCGCCTCTCGATTTTTTCAATCAAACCACAACAGAGAGCTTTGAAACCAGTGAAATTGTATACTTCCTTACATCTGTGTCGCATACACAATATGTTGGATACCTAAATAAATAATTTAATGTCATACTAGTCAACTAGCTGATTTATTTCAGAGGCAAAGTTATTTGGCTATTATGTCGTTGGACTATACCTTTGATTATAAAGAAAAAAATAGATACAGTTCGCGCACGCTCATCCCGACCATTTTAAAGAACGTGTGCGAGAGATTTGAACAATGAATGTTTAGAGACATATAGACGATTCCTAATAAGCGTATGTCATTGGCTGCAGCAAAGTGGTTTTTTTGTACCTATGTGGTTTCTTTTTAGATGATCATTTTGTTTTTTTGATTTTTTTTCGTTCTTGAAGTGTTTTTGTTATCCGTAAGATAGCGACTATTAAACCTGGACCGAGTTGACAGCTGTCATCAATAAGAAAAATAAAAAACACTATTTGTTTACTTTTGGGAAAATGATTTTTTAATTAAAACTTATGGAGACACAACTATTTACAGTTTAAACTCTTATTTAATAACAAGCACATACAAATTCGGAGAATATAATGCATATTTCCAATTTTACTGGTGAAATGACAAAGATAAAACTTACGTAAACAAAACCTCAAACCATAACCTTAAATATACTTTGACAACCAAGAAATTTACTTTGTTTTGAATATTAGTACACTTATTTACAGCTCGTAGCAGTAGTAAAGGGGCGGGGCTTGAGTAGGGGAGTGACTTCCCTCCTCCCCCACACCCCGATGTGTCAAAATTCTCGCGCTGGTCGGGATGAGCGCGCGCGAACTGTAGTCCAAGCAATGTTAAATTTTGAAGCCAAAACATTTGATCATATGTTACAAAAATTAGCACTATCTGGTTGAGAATTTTGGTGTTAAAAATTAATAAATTCCCTTTTTATCCGCTCTTTTGTACTTGTTTTCACGTTTTAAAAATAAAATGCCTTTTATAAGCTCTGTACCATATTTTAGCATGGTAAGGCCCGGGACACACACGGCGTTTTTTTTATCGCGCGATTGCGCGTTAAAAAAACCGCTCGCCCAAATTGCGTTGATTTAAATGGACGCGTACACACAGGGCGGAAAAAAACCGCGCGATAATATTGCCGCTGGCGGTAGTTTTGACGCCGCTCGAAAGCGGTTTTTTGTCCGCTTTGTCATCACAGTGGCGTATGCAATTAAATGGGAGCGTACACATTTGGCGGATTTTTTACCGCCGCCATGGTCAGACGGAAAGACACTGTAAACATTGTATCGTGTTGATGACGTCAGGAGTTCTGTGATCATCATATGGTAAAATGCATTTGGTAAACACCCACCGTCGTCTCTCAAAATTAAAATGGTACCATGATTGGCGATATTTTTTCCGTGGCGTTTTTTTTACCGCCAGGTGTGTACGAACGTCATTTCGTCGGCGGCGGCGGAAAAATTATCGCGCGTTAAAAAAAACGCCGTGTGTGTCCCGGGCCTAAGCCGGTTTTAACTAGTGATTAACTTTGTGACAAATATATTTTTCGGAAAAAGTACAGAACATGCTGTTTGGTTTACTATTCATCACTTTGAAAAAGGTGTCTTACTTATTACTATATCAAAAACCCACAATTTACACGCGAAAAATCCCGAAATGCAGGGTGTTTTTTTAACGCAACCCAAAATTTTATTTGATCAGTGAAGGATTATTTCCCCCCAAGATCCCTGGATTTGACCCCACTGTATTATTTCTTTGGGTAAACATAAAAAGTAAAGCCTTCGAAAACAATTCACAGGATATTCAGCACCTCAAAACCAACATTACAAATTTAATGCAAGAAATTCGAAGATGTACCTTGCAACACGTGTTCGGGAATTTGATGGAGAGAGAACGACTTCATAAAAATGCTCATGGTGGATTGTTTGAACACATAATGTGAACTAAATGTGATCTAACTTAAATAATAGATTGTATAAAATGTAAAGATCAATAAAACAATATTCATTTCAAATTAAATGTGCATTATTGGTTGCGTTTAAAGAAAATTACCCTGTATATTTTCCTAATATATTTTACTGCATCGTTCACAAGGAACCCGCCAGAAAGCAGCAGCTGATCCATATCTTTTGAACGTTTCTTTTGGATTGTTCACGTGCAAAGTTTGGGTTTTCCACTTGATATAATTGTAAAATCTTTTTTTAAAGTAATTACAGAATCGCTAACCAAATTGCATGTGATTGGCCTTTTTCGGCATATATATTTGCCACAATTCAATCACTATTTCCTTTTGTATTTAAAACTAGCTAATAACCCCGGTTTTGCCAGGGAGGATATTTTTTTCTTGTATTCTTGTCTTAGAGCTGCATTCTCTTAGTTACCATAGTAGTTATATTTCTAATGGTGACCATAGCAACTATTCAAAGCACTCCAAAATCCTTGACATAGGTCCCTTAAGGACGATTCTGGGCCAAAGCCCTTAAAGATATTAAAACCAAACCACCATATCATGAGATTCCAAGCTTTAATTTGACACCAAGATCAAGAGTCTACGACGTGCAGTTTTGGCTGTAGCCCGAAATATACCAACACACAACTCTTTATATATTATATACATATATTGACTAGCTGATATATATATATATATATATATTAAATAGCTGATCAACACGGTTCCACCCATGGAAAGACAGAAAAACTTCCTTGGATTCATGATTTAATGTTTAGGTTGCCATGACAACTTCATAAGCGTCCCTATAGGGTAGAAATCAAATAAAATTCGCTTTTTAGAAGCTTGTTATTGAATTTCAAAAAGACGTTCGCTAGTTTTAATTAGTCACTAGTAAACCTGTTGCTCGAAATCGAGCAATTGTTATGTATTGATTTCAAAATAAAAATAATTATGGTTCAGTATTCTAGAACTATTTTTTATTAATTATATAGTTGAACTTCCTGTTATACTGAAATTTTTTGTGAATATTCAGTCATCTTTAAGGAGATGTCCATGTTTCGCGGCCCTAAGTAGCGTATGACCCGGCTTAATCTCAAACCGAACTAAAATGGTTCAATAAATCTATTTATAATCAATGTTAAGTCTGTTTCTTTTGTCTTTTATTTATATTTATATATTTATAGAATTTATAGATAAGAATTTATTTCTCCTTTTAGTATTTTTCTTTGGAATGTAAACATGAGTAAATATTAAGATCTTCACACATGTGATTCCAAATAAATGTTTTTAAAACTGAATTCTGACCTTAAGTATGTATTAGGATAATAGTTTATTTATTTACATCTTCCATCAACTGAAATACCTCCAGCTCTACATGCAATGGTTTCAATTCCATAAACAACATATGGCTTTGCTGAAAAACTTTTTTTGCTCCAATCAGCTGCTTTATTTGAAATTTCTATTCCCATGTTAAATCTTATGGACTAATACGAAACTTTAAGGGCGTCTAAGGCTCTTCCCTTTAGTCAAACCTTTTTTAATTTTATTTCCTGCAAAACTTCACGCCAAGCTCTTTCCAATGACACCAAAAACATGAAAATCGGTTCAGTAGTTTAGGAGGAGTCTTTGTAACAAAAAAACTGCTCGTGTATTAAATAAGTATAGATTAACCTTCTCATATGTGTAAACAATAAAGAAAATAAGTTTCAGCCATACCAGTACTCTAGTTGTTTATTCAGTGAGTGTGTAAAGTAAAGCCCCTCCCCTTTAATAACATTTGTATAGAAAAGAGCCAATCAGAGAACAGACAGTCCATATGTTCCCAGGGATGGTTCACAGCCATTCCCCTTAGTGATTTAAATTGAATGAATACTATATGACATGAATAATAAATAAAGCATGTGAGAATGCATTAATTTGTATTATAAACAATTTATTTACTTATTGTAAAGCCCGTGTGCATTTTACGTTCACTGCAAACAAACATAACCATAATTGGCTTTGTCAACAGACATCCAGTTCCAGCTCCAGATTTTACTAAAGCTCTTTGGAGTTCTGTAGCAATGACATCAGGCACTCATGTGACACCGCCTGCCAACATCAAAGCTGATGTAGGAGGTGTGGCTTTACTTTACACTCTCACTGAATGAAGTATAATGTGTGATGTTAAGCGTTACCAACAGAAAGACAGAAATTTAGATAAGGCTTGATTTGGATTCTCTGACCTTAAAAACGCAAAAATAATCAATAATTTCATAATTCTAAGCAATGTACAAACAAAACTCTAATTTTATTCACATAGAATATCTTCATTTGCATCCTATCGTTTAATGAACGAAATTTTTCACCAATACTAATTTAATGTTTTTTTTATAATTTTTAAAATGAAACTAGCAGCCCGCGTCACTTCGTGACTTATAAAAACGACTTGGTAAAGTATGCTTTAGTTTAATGTTGATTATGTATGGAGTTTTGCAGCGTAAAATACTTTACAATGATGAACTGTGTGAATTTTTCTGATTTTTTTAGTTTCCTACAAATGTTTTATGTCATAGCACTGGAATAAAATTGCCAGTAATTAAACTTCTCATCGGGGCAAACTTCTAAAAATAACTTATTACTCTATACTCGAAACTTCAATATGGGTAAGAAATTCCTCACAGAATTTGAGAAGTTCATTTATTTCACCTGCTTTAGTCCATGTTTACTCTTTTGTACGTTCTACACTTTGAAATTTCGACAGTGCGTCAGCACTTATTTCACATTAAATGGAGGTTAGTTAAATGGATCTTCATTGCTTGACGCATCTTCATGCCTCTGTTTTAGAGTTTCTACACAACATCTACGCGTCAGTGTCTTGCATTCATCTTTGTTAGGACTTAACAACAATCGGTAAGAAGATGGACAGACCACTGATTTACTGATGAACTTAAATCAAATCTCCAAATAACATTTATAAAATCGCATCTAAAATAGCCATTCGCCGTAAAAACAAATTATTCAACACACATAAGGGCCAAAGAATTAAATTTTCTGTTATGGTTGGCAACATCTATTGTCATCTTAAATTTATATTATCATATGTGTCTTTTTTGTTGTTGATTTTACTTACTAAAAATAAAACTTAGATCTCATTGTACTAATTTATTATTTAAAGGAACTTGTACATGGCGCAGCAGTTTTATTTGCATAGTTTGGGGTGAAGAAATACTTGGGTAATTTCAATTATCACTAAAAAAAGAAACCTTTTTGGTAGCTACCATTATCAAAACATTTTATCATGGCTCATACACAAATAAGAATGCCTGAACCTTTTTCCTTCCAACCGGCGGAATGGTCGTCTTGGAAAAGACGTTTCGAAAGATTTAGAACTATCAGCGATTTAGACACTCATATATGCAATGGGTCCAAAATCAGAAGAAATATTTTCATCTTTCAAACTGAAAAATGAAGAGACAAAGTATAAAACTGTCATGGAAAAATTTGATGGGCATTTCAGCCCGAAGAAGAATATTATTTATGAGAGAGCTAGATTTCTGCGGAGAAAACAAGGACTAACAGAAACTGCAGAGGATTTTGTTACAGATTTATATACTCTTGCTCGGACGTGTGATTGGGGACCACTAGAAGATGAAATGTTACTAATGGTCATTGCTATTGAAATGCTTGATTAAGGTTTGAGTGATAAATTGCAACTGGACAGTAAAGTAACATTGGAAACTGCAATAACTGCACTTCGTAAATCAGAAGAATTAAAACGACAAAAAGAAGAGTTGACCCCCACGTCACCCACGTCAATCGAAGCTGTAAATAAAAATAACCGTGAACCATCCAGTTTTCGGAATACGAAGTACTATGTGTAAAGGGGATAGGAAGAGAGATTTATAGGGTATTTTTTATTTATTTAAGTCAATTTCAACCTTGTACCTCAGGGTGAGTTCTTTGCCGTAGCACAATCCACTTGCAGGCTATCAATGATCCCCTAACTTGTGAGTTCTTGATGTAAGTGTGTAATTTGTGTGCTTAATTCGGTCACAGCATCATTTAAGATGCAACAGCGATCCGAAAGCGTAGTGTTATAAAGAATGCAGCATCAATTAAGATGCAACAGCGTAGCCTTTGTTTGTGAGTGTTATGTGAATAAAGGACGCAGCATCAATTAAGATGCAACAGCGATCCGAAAGCGTAGTGTTATAAAGGTCGCAGCATCAACTAAGATGCAACAGCGTAAGCTTTTATCTGTAAGTGTAAGTGTGTGTTTAATTCGGTCACAGCATCAATTAAGATGCAACAGCGATCCGAAAGCGCAGTGTTATAAAGGACGCAGCATCAACTAAGATGCAACAGCGTAAGCCTTTATTGTGTTTGTGAATGTAAAATGTAAAGTGCCACTAATTGTATGTTTTCGGACGCAGCATCAATTAAGATGCAACAGCGTAAGCCGAAGTGTAGTGTTAAGATTGCCGCGCCAACGGACAGTCGGGGCTAAACAATCTTCGAATGTTAGTGTAATTACGATAGCCTTATACTCACCAACTCGATCAACCTTTTTGGAACTTAAAAATATTAAATGAGGAGAAATGTGAATATTTTAATAGCACTGACTTTTATTATTTCGTAGATTAACTTACAAATGGATTTACAATCAATAAATAAAATTATTACTTAGCCTAGTGCCTTACTGACAAATCATAATTAATTGGGGATACGGGGGACTCTGCCTCTACCGTTCCAAAATAACACAATCGGGGACCTACTGTCTACCCGTTACTAGACAATAGACAATAGACAATAGACAAGTTTATTCTTCATTAAGTAATTTACACAAATTACAATAGAAATCGTCAAAGTAAAAACATTGTGCCCATTTATTACATAGGCTACATCATCCTAGGTAACTTATGTGTGAACAATTTTAAAATCCAAACTATCATTTAAAAATTTTACATTTAAAAATTTTCTTAGGCTATAGAAAGGATTCTTTTGACACCAGTCAAGTAAAACATGAGTAAGACTCTTGGCAGGTAAGTTACTGACATTCCTAGGAGGCATGTTAAACAATTTTATACCCAGAGTAGTATGATAGTTTTGAGTTCTGGCCAGCCTAACTCTATTTATTTCTAAATTGCTGCCATGTCTTGTTGTATAAGTGTGGATATTTTCTCTCTTAACATGATTTAAAGCATTCTTCTTTACTAACATAATCACTTCAAATATATATAAATTCACAACAGTTAAAAAACCTGTCTTAATAAACAAGGGCTTACAGTGTTCAAATTGCTTTGCTCCACACACAATTCTTACAGCCTTTTTCTGGACCTGCAGGACATTTTCAACACCTGTTCCATTACCCCATATAACAATTCCATATCTTATAATACTTTCAAAAAAAGCAAAATAGGCTAATCTTAGATAGTTATCAGTTACATGTTTTCTTAAATTACTCAAAAGATACACAACTCTTGATAATCTAGTACAAATGGCATCAATTTGTTGATTCCAAGAAAGCCTATTGTCAATACATAATCCTAAGAGTTTTACACAATGATTTTCATTTGAAAAATTAATTTGATTAGAAACAATTAAACTATCAGTTTTTTCTCTGTTCAACATCAAACCATTTGTGGTGAACCACTCAGTAGCTTCATTTAAAGTGAATTGCTTCAAGTGCAATAACTGGACTAGGTCACTATGATGACTAAACAAAGTTGTATCGTCGGCATATATTGTTACATTACATGATACATTACATGGCAAGTCATTCATTAAAATCAAGAATAGGATCGGACCCATTACAGAACCTTGGGGTACCCCAAATCGTACCCCCATTGCTTGAGAGCACAGTCCATTTACATCTACAATCTGCAATCGGTCTTCAAGGTAAGACACAAACATCTTTAACTCAGGTCCACAAAAACCATAATAAGCCAGCTTATCTAATAAAATATTGTGTTGGACGCAATCAAAGGCTTTGCTCAAATCACAAAGTGTGATTTGAGCAAAGCACCTATCCTCTAAAGCAGACAAAACCTCATTTACAAGAGAATCCACAGCTAAAGTTGTTGAAAGGCCCTTCCTATAGGCAAACTGACAACTACTAAACAAATCAAAATGTTCAAAATAGGCACATACCTGATTCTTAAGTATCTTTTCAAAAATCTTGGCCATAGTTGGAATACAAGAAATAGGACGGTAACTACAAGGTGAATTTATGTCGCCCTTTTTATAGATGGGCACAACTCTCGATAATTTCATAAAAGATGGAAATACCCCCTCCTCAAGACACCGATTAACACAATGAGTGAACGGACTTAAAATTACATGAGATACAGACTTAATAAGATTACTTGTGACACCATATACATCTCTGGTATCAGAATTCTTTAACGACATAATGACCTTGATCACATCATTTTAACTAACACACATAAATCTGAAATTAAAATCAGGCTTTGGGCTGTTTTCCATTAAATCACGAGCACCACTTTGACTTGAAACGACTTTATTACTTATATCTTCCACCACTGTAGAAAAATAAGCACAGAACTCCTCAGGCAGGATGGCTCCCATAGTCTTTTGTGATGAACGCCCCGATGCCGAGTTGATCAAGGACCACGCCGCCTTGCAGCTGTTGGTTGATGTCTCAATGATCTCCTCATTTCTCTTCTTTTTGGCTTCACGTATTGCTGTCCGATACCTTCGTCTCAGCGCCTTCAGAGATGCCTGATGACCAGAATCATTCGTTGCTCTGACAAGGTCATGATACACAGTTATCATTTTCTTTGATTCGCCCAATCCTGGTGTGTACCAATCTGTTACTTTATTTCTTTTCTTCTTATAACGATTTATTTTCTTTTTTTCCAGAGGAAAACTTGCATTAAATTATGTAAAAAATAAGTTCCAGAACACACCAAAACTTTCTTCCGCAGAAATATCAGTCGAGTAAACACAATCCCAATTATGATAGCTAAGATTGTCTATGAAATTTTCAATTTTCACAGGTGTGAATTTTCTTACCCACTGATCAGGCTCAGCACAATTTGATTCATCCAAACAAATATTAACTCTAAGAGTTAAGGCATCATGATCACTCAGCATAGGCTTGACAACATTAACACAATAATCAGATGATAGCACATTCGTCAAAACATTGTCCAAACATGCCTTGCCCCTGGTAGGCTTAGTATTAGCATAAAAAATATTAAATTGTCTTAAAACATTCAAAAAGTTAGAAACACTAGGTTTTTGGGTCGTTACATCGAAATCTGCATTAAAGTCCCCGCAGATTATTAATCTATGGTTGTTACCTGTACTCACCAAAAACAATAACATTTCCTCCAGTAACTGTAAAAATTTGTCCACTTTACCAGTAGGGGATCTGTAGAGTGACATCACAAAAACATTAAGATTAGTCAATTCAATAGCCGTGGCTTCAAAATCTAATTCTTTACAAAATTTGTTTAAGTCCACCTGTTTAGTAACTATGTCCTGAGACACAACAATGCTAACGTCACCTCTGATGTGGTTAGATCTACAAAAACTGTTTCCTAAACTATAACCACTTGGGACCAGCAACTCGACTTCTTCACTGCGAAGCCAGTGCTCGCAGAAACAAGCCAAGTCATAGCCTCCCTCTTTAAGGACTTCCTCCACTTCCTCGACTTTATCCTCCAAGCCTTGAATGTTTATAGAAAAAATCTTAAGATTATGTTGCACATGATTCTGACGTGTATCACTCTTATTGCAGGGATCACTAAGCCCATCAGTAGCTATAGGCCTACCCATCTCTACGCCGGATCGCCGTCTCCTTGAGTTTTCCCGTTTAAACGATTTTTATTCTTGGAGATGAATTTTGTAACATATAAATTCTTTGGCCAAAACTTTGGTCTGTACACTTGTTCCAATAGCTTTTTTGGAACACCTATCTTGAAAGAGGAGTATTTTTCAGGATGCCTGGAACCTATTTCTTCCACAGTAAATTCATCACTACTTATCTTCTTCTCCAAAAAAGACTTCACATCTTCACATTTTATCTCTGGGCCACATCGGGACACAAATAAAAAAGCCCTTTTTTCAACTGTAACCAAGTCATCATCCACAGCTTCTCCTGTAATGAAATCAGGCCTTTTATTATTATTCCTATTCCTATAGAGTTTATTACTTTGGCTTCCGTTATTTACTGATACTTCCTTTCTGTCCTTTCGTGCTTGTCTTCTTGATTTCACCTCACAAAAATTATTTTTATCTTTATGTTGCAGTTCATCGTCCAACACAAAATCTTGAGGGTTATGTTTGGTCAAACATGAATTGGAAATTTTAGTCGAATCCTTTATTCCCAGTCCTGGCCGGTCCGTAAACTGAGTTTGAATCCGATTGGATTGGATTGAGGTAGATTTATTTCCTTCCATCTCGTTATTTTCCGTGACATAATATACCTCTGAGTGGCCCACTTTTTGAATACCTTCCTCTCTGTCATCAATAGAGGACGAAGTTAGCCCTACATCAAGCCTTGGCCTAGAGTTTTGACCATACTTAGATAGGTTAGAATTTTGTGTTAACACTTTATTTTCAGTAATTGGCCCATTAGTTGCTAAGTAATTGAGTTGAGGGCCGACTTTCAGAGCATTAGAGTATGTTTTAGCACCACCAGATGAACCATTTATTAAAATATCGTTCATAACCTCTGCCTGATTGTTAACTGCCGACCGCAGGAGTTTCCTGTCTTCATCCATTTTACTTAACTGTCCAGTAATAAAATTATACTTCTCAATAAGACCAGTAATCTGATCGGTCAAATATTTTAATTTGTCTGGACATAGTCCATTGTCTTTTTCAACATCGTTTACCTTCTGCTCCTGCAAACATCCAGTCTCAGCACTGACAGATGACGATGCACGACACTTTCCGCAAATGTACACGGCTTTACCTTTCAGCGCTTTAAATAATTCATATTCTTCGTCAGATACATCAATGCAGGTGTTATGATGCCATGATTTACATTTCCCGACACATAGGAGTGCTTTATTAGTTTTCGTTACGTTTTTATCACACGAACCGCACTTCGAATGTTTACTATGCGCCGCCATCTTGAATGGCATTCAAAGAGTACTGCTGTACTCTTGAGTAATCTTGTACTGCTGGAGATGCAACAGCGAGCACAGAGTGCTCACAGCATCAGTCAGCTATTGAGGCGAATCTGAGATCTGAGGTGGCTGGCACTCGCCTATTTATAGGGCCGGTCAGCTGGGAAAAAATCACGTGACCACCCGTCAGCCGAAGCAACAGTCTACTTCTACAGGATTGACACTATTTCACAACATAAATGGAAACGTAAACATTCCTTTTAGCTATCTTTACAATCATTGCCATTAAATCATTAAATATGGATTATTCTAACTTAAAACTAATAAATACTAATTGTTTTACAATACGGACGAGGTATTCACAGAAAAATAATGAAAGTACACTCTGTGTTGTTATTTACAATGACGATATCGGATAACCTAACCTATTCGGTAAGTGGGCAACAAACATTTCTTCAACTATTTCACACTTTCAACAAATTAAATGAAGATAAAACTGATTATTTCTATTAAATGATATGAAGTCTTAACTTAGGCCTACATAATAAACAATCTATAGCTCAAAATATCATTATCTACTGTTAAAATCTAGGTTATCTAGACTAGGCCTAGAAATGAAACATTGCAGAAGTATGATAATTCAATGCTTTCATTAAAAAGAGTAAATAAGGATCAAAGGCCTGTAAGGTACTCAAACTCAAATGTAAAGAAATATCCTGACTCATGTACTTGGTGTGATTCGACCCCTTCTAATCGAAGAGGGGTGTGTCCAGCAAAAAATTACAAATGTTCCAGATGCAAGCGAAATGGCCATTTTTCACATTGTTGCTTAGAACAATGTTCGAGAAGTGGATTTGGATGATTCAGGTGACTTTTCTCTATATGAGAACGAAAACAGCTCTGATAAAAAATTTATTGGGTGTGTAGATGCTAGAGAAACGATGAATGATCCCTGGTCCATTAACGTAAGACTTAACGACGACGATGTAAAGTTCAAAATCGACACAGGAGCTGACGTGACAGTGTTGCCGTCCAACATAAAGCTAAGCAGAAAAATTGCGATTCAGCCCACTCAGAGAACTTTAAGTGGGGCCGGTGGATCTCCTCTTTCTGTTATTGGGACAGTCACTGCAAAACTCTCTTACAAATGACAATCATGTATAAAAAAAATGTATGTGGCTGACAAATGCACAACTCCCTGCTTGGCAAACCAGCAATAGAAAAAGTACATATAATACCGGTTATCCGTGAGGTATCGAAAACAAATTTCACTGCTAACATTTAGATCAAAAAATTTCCCGACCTCTTCAGTGGTCTAGGAAAAATGAAGGGAAGCTACAAAATTGAACTTAAAAATGAAGCAAAACCTTATGCAATATCAGTGCCTCGCCGAATTCCAGTGCCTCTTTGGGATGAAACTAAAAAGGAGATTGAAAATATGGTTAATATGGACGTTTATAACACCTGTTGATCACGCTTCTTCATGGTGCGCACCTATGGTCGTGGTGCCTGAGAAAGATGGCACTCAGGTACGAATATGTGTGGACCTTACTATGCTTAATAAAAACTTATTTCGACAAACTCATCCCATTTGGGGTATTGATTACACAGTGGCAAGAATAAAAGATGCCAAGGTCTTTTCCAAACTGGACGCCAACCATGGATTCTGGCAAATTGCTCTTGCAGAGGAATTTCAAGATCTCACTACTTTTTTAACTCCATGGGGTCGATACAAGTTCAAAGTTCTTCCATTTGGTATCACGAGTGCTCCGGAGTACTTCAAGAAACGAATTCAAGAAACATTAGGATCCCAACGAAACTGTTTAGCTCACATTGATGACATACGTATATGGGGTTCCAGTCAAGAGGAACATGACACAGTCTTAAATGAACTTTTACAGAAACTCAGAAATGCTGGAATTACATTGAACAAAAATAAGTGTGTATTTTCCCAGTCAGAAGTCCAATTCCTGGGGCATCACCTTTTGTCCCGAGGGGTTCAAATCAGCCAGGAAAGAGTTGAAGCCATTCTTCAGATGAAGCCTCCATCTAATATAAAAGAAGTACAGCGTTTTTTAGGAATGATAAATTTTTGTGGGAAATACATACCGAATCGATCTGAAATACTAAAACCAATTCATGACCTACTCAAAGAGAAAAATGAATGGTTTTGGGGAGAACAGCAACAACATGCGTTTGAGAGAATATACAGAAACTTCTGACCTCAGCACCCCAACTAGCATTTTACGACCCTCGCTTACCAACTCTTGTATCAGCAGATTCTTCCTCTTACGGTCTCGGTGGATTGCTTCTTCAGCAGCATGATGATGGTAAATTCAAACCTGTTTCCTACATTTCAAGATTGCTTACGGAAGCTGAGAAGGCTTATTCAAATATTGAACGTGAAGCCCTAGCTATTACTTGGGCTTGTGACAAACTTAGAGATTATATAATTGGTCGAGACATTGTCATTGAAACAGACCACAAGCCGCTTTTGAAAATTTTCTCATCAAAGAATTTGGATGACATTTCACCTCGCTTACAGCGAATGAGACTTCGCATAATGAGGTACTCATGTTCCATGATATATACGTCTGGAAAACATCTTGCTCCAGCAGACTGCCTTCCTAGATGTCCTATTCCAAACAAGGAAACGTACGACATGGAAGAAGAAATTGAAGCCTTCGTTCAGAATGTGGTTGAAAACATACCTACAACTGATGATAACATAAAAAGATTACGGGAAGCTCAGCAAACAGATCCCGTCTTCAGAAACATTGCAGCATACTGCCATACCGATTGGCCGGAAAAATCACAACTTCCATCTGAACTAGCTCCTTACTTCTCAGTTAAAGATGAAATATCACTGGTGGACAACTTGCTTCTACGCAATTCAAGAATAATGGTACCATCAGCTCTTCGTGAAGAAATGCTTCATAGAATACATGTTGGTCATCTAGGAGCCACCAAATGCCGAGAAAAGGCTAGATACAGTTTATGGTGGCCAGGAATGGCATCAGATATAAATATGATGGTAGCTTCATGCCCCACCTGCATCAGACACAGAAAAAATCGAAATGAGCCACTTATTTCTTCAGAGTTTCCTACTCGCCCGTGGGAAAAGGCAGCAATGGACTTGTTCAAACTCGATGGAAAATGGTTCATCGTCATAACGGATCAGTTCTCAAGATATTTTGAGATTGCAACTCTACAATCACTCACTGCTTCTGAAATAATTGAGAAATGCAAGTCAACGTTCTCTCGTCATGGCATCCCAGAAGTTTTGTACTCAGATTGTGGAACACAGTTCGGCACCACTAGTTCTGAATTCAGAAAATTTGCCAAAGAGTATAACTTCTTATGTAAAACGAGAAGTCCACAGTTTCACCAAAGCAATGGTTCAGCTGAAGCAGCTGTCAAAATTGCCTAAGCTGTATTAAATAAGAACAAAGGAGATCCCTATTTAGCTTTATTATCTTACAGAAACTCTCCACTTGCCAATGGTTACAGCCCTGCACAGTTATTATATGGACATAGACTACGAGATGTCTTGCCTACTTTACCATGTCATCTGGAGGAAACCCCAGACCTCACACATCTCCAAGAGAAAGAGAATCGTTATAGGCAATACTATAAACGAAATTACGATGAACGACACGGTGCTAGACTATTACCTGATATAAATCCAGGAACCAAAGTCTGGATATCTGATCTGAAGCGAGAAGGGGAAGTGGTTAAAAAACTAGACTCACCACGATCATATAATGTGCTGACAGACAAAGGAACTGTAGTTCACAGAAACCGATTCCATCTACTACTCCCTATTCCAAACTTTCAAAAAGAAAGCAACTATCAATCAACAGCAAGTATCATGATACCTCGAACCGATCAAGAAACAACCAACGGCTCCTGCATAACGAGCTTTTCAACTATGCCTCCAGACACCTCTAGAAAGTCCTCAACAAACACCACGAGATCAGGGCGGATTGAAAAACCTCCCCTGAAACTGAACCTTTGAAGAGGGAGGTGTTATAGTTGGCAACATCTATTGTCATTTTAAATTTATATTATATGTGTCTTTGTTGTTGTTGATTTTACTTACTAAAAATAAAACTTAGATCTCATTGTAATAATTTATTATTTAAAGGAACTTGTACATTTTCAAACAGACCCGCTTTTTGTTTCGCATATTAAATACATATTTGGCAAATTTTTACCCAGTCAAATAACATAACTTTCTTTAAAAAACCTTCATTAATTTAGGCATATTGTTATTGGTACATTTCAAAATCGAGTAAAATAGGTAGGCTAACCGTTAACACTTTAATATCCCATTCCAAGTACATTTACAAAATACAGGTTTTAAATTTATAATGTGTTTTAAAACTTATTTTTTTTAGGTTAACATTCAACTAATACTGATATTTTAAAGCTCAAAACGTTGAAAAATGCATAAATGTATTGAAACATGTATCAATGTGTCTCCACTGTCAATAGTTTCTTATAAAATCCCATCTCCAGAGTACCTCCTATTTACTTATGTTCCTTTTTAAGTTTGCTTTTTAAGAAAAGAATTGCAGTAAATTAATATGATTACAGACTGTTGGTCTTAGTTTCAATATGGCAAATACTCTCTTCCTCATTTTCTGTTGTCTTAAAAAACTTCAGTATTTTAAAAAATCAAAATCATAATGACATTTGCTTGTCCTGCGTTCTGTGGCATATCTCTGGAACTATTTCAAATCTTGATCATCTGTTTTGTTACTAACAAATGTAAATTTGAAAAATTTCATAGGTTCTCCCACAGATAGTAGCACTTTCACTGAAATTTCAAAAGCCTCCTGTGTGAAGGCTTTTCATGGGATATTTTCGAAACCGGCAAAAGGCACATCTAGAGCTACATGGCTTTAATTTGATACCAAATATGTGTAGAAAAATTAATTTCTATGGGTTGATTTGCTCTGGACAAAATCCCAGAAATTATTTTAATAATACAGATAGATAGATTGCTGAGAAATAGTTCAGGGGGTTGCTTCAAAATTTAATATCATATGTTTGGTGAGCTATTAATCTTTTATTAAAAATTTGAAAATTGTCAGAGCAATCTTTTTTTAGTTGTCGCGTTACATACACATACAGTCACACGGTGACGGACAGTGAATCTTTGACTCCGCTTATACATAAATTCACTTAACATCGTTCGTTCATCAATAAAATTATACTTACATCATCAAAATATTGACTTTTGTAACCCTGAAACAATTTACAATCGTTATTTTCAATATATAAAAAAAAAGCTTACGGGGTTTTGTTTTTTGTTAACATGCTATATCAAATAAAATCTTAACTTAAAAATTGTATTTATTGATTTTCAATCAATACTTTATCAAGTTTGAAAGTAAAACCATAGAATTCAATATGCGAGGGGTTTTCTTTTCATAAATTGATAACGACAGGAAGGGTTTTTGCATTTGATGTGTCATATCAAAGGTATTATTACGGATATCTACCAATACATCTCCAAATTTCATGAAAGGGCAAAACTTAAGTAAAGAGCTGTGGTAAGGGATTTGTCGCCGCCTTGTTTCTGGAGATAGGCTTGACAATATCGAGTCGCTTATCAGCACGGAATATCTTGTGAAATTGGTTACAAGTCTACAATAACTAAGGGGAGAAAATATTGTGTCACAGTAATAAGTTTGCAACGTTTATACGCTCATAAAACCTTTTATTTACAACAGTATATTTTACAGGAGTTACTTTACTAATGATATGATTTTGTTTTAAACTTTCCCTTAAGGTCCTCTATATCCTTTCTTATTATTTCGACATGAATATTACTTAGCTAAGTTATTAGTTAACAAAAAAATATACAATGTTTGTTATTGATTGATTAAACTTATGTGGTATTTATTCAACGTCATTCATTTATAAATTAATAATTAAGTGTATTTGCGTAGCCTGATGATTAGAGGAAACATTAAGGTGCAAATATTAATTATAATTCGTCATTGTTAATTAAATACCATACTTACTTGGGAATGTTGAGTTCGCTGCGTTGCAGGTGCCTGGACACAGATAAAACAGCAATTGTATTTTATTTTGTAAAATGATAGTAATATTAAGTTTTTAATTAGTTTTAGTCAATGTATTGCAGTATTTTATGGCACATTACATATACGACTGTATTGCGGTAGGAAACATCGCACCCGGTCCCTCTTTCTCTCGACATCACACGGCCAGTAACATGCGCGTGGAATACTTACAGGGCCATACGTTCTGGTCTTTGCTGTGGCCCTGGTCACCATAGACTCAAAATGATTACTCTTTTTGTTTCCATGCATTATAGAATACTTAACTTACCTGGTGGACCAACGTTTTACTTTTATCTTCAACTCACCCCTTTTTCTACGGTAGTAACGTGACGTAATAAAAGAAGAGCGTGATGTAATAAATGGCGGGGCATACGTTGGCAACACATCATGAACATATGAAAAGTGTAGGTTGGTAACACTGCATGAACACACACATCCAAAAAAAAGGGTTGGCAACACTGGAAGGGGGAGGGCATCTCATGGGTCAAACGTCAGGTTAGTTCAGTTAGGAAGGACAAAGTTAGGTTAGTCGGGAATCCCGGGGGTCAAAAGTAAAAAATCAGACCCGGAGGAGGTTCATATTAGCTGCATATTTGTTGTACCGGTTTAAAAGCTGACTCGTCACCATTTCAGTTAGACGGATGGCTGCATCCGATATGGAAAGTTCTCAAAAATTGTAGCTGAAAGTTGGTAGATTTGATCGCATGCACAAGTGGAAATAATGCTTATATAAGAGTATAGGACAAATTTCCATAATCATCTACAGTACACCTCGGATTATCCGGGCCCCACATTATCCGGATCCCGGATTATCCGGGCCGGTCTATCCGAGAAATTTAAAAATTAAAATAACGGCAAAATCATAATTTTAACGAGTTTACCGGTGAAATGCGCCTTCTAAAAGTGAAATACAAATGTAATACATTAATATACGCATTTGGAATCACAATAATTGAAGGAATCAACAGTACATTACAGCATTTTCGTGAACGTAGTTTTCTGCATTGGTACTTCGGGCGCTAGCAGTAATCAACAAAAGCGTAGCCTACGGCAATTTTGCGAGTTTGTTTCTTGCTGTCATTTGACGCGTTACGTTACTTAAGGAAAGTTACTACAGTAAGTTTCTCAAGATAGAAATAATTATGACATTAAGTTTCGTCATAATTATTTCTAGCTTGAGTTATTTTGAGTTATGATTATTTAAACTTAATAAATTAAATATTTTTATCTGGAGTCTTATTCCAAACCTAAACCGTAGGTACGGTAAAAGTTAACATTATATTCGTATGATTGTTTTGTTCTTAAATTTGTTTCAAAATTAAACCCTCTTAAAATTTGAAAGACTAACATGTTGAACAGGCCTGATGAGACGTTTGCAGCATCAATTTTGCAGGGGCAAAGGTTCGCGATCGCTATTTAGGCTATATTGTAATGACCTCGGATTTTCGGATTTTTTGCTATCCGGATCGGTGTTCCGCCACATTAATCCGGATAATCCGAGGTGTACTGTACTTGATTTCTCTTCCAAATTTCTCAATATTTAAATATTATTATTTTTTATGTATTACTAGCTGATGACCCGGCTTTTCCCGGGAGATTTGTTTTCTTCTTGTATTCTTGTTGTATAGAGCTGCATTCTGTTAGTAACCATAGTAGCTATTTCTAATGGTAACCATAGCAACTATTCAAAGCACTCCCAAAATCCTTGACACAGGTCCCTTCAGGAGGATCCTGGGCCTAAACACTTAAAGATGTCAAAATCAAACCTCCATAGTGCACATCTTGAGATTCCAAGATTTAATTTGACACCAAGATCAAGTGTCTAAGACTTGTAGTTTTGGCTGTAGCCCGAAATATATACACAACTCTTTATATTCATATAATATTTAAGGTTAAGTTTTCATTCACCGTGATAATGGTATAATTACCGAAACACGTGTCATGTTTTTGCACGTGTCGTGTTTTTGTGTGTGTTTGCACGTGTCATGTTGGCATAAATGAAAAAAGGGTGCTCAAGTTCATTATTATTTTTACAAATACTTTGAGCAGCTCTACGATGTGAATTAAACAATTATATACATAATATCTGGGGACCGAGCTTCACTCGGGGGAAAGGAGAAACATTTTCAAATATACATGTTCATATTGCTCCCCACAATGATAATTAGCTTTGTAATTTGATTTACTGAGGTTTAAGTTTTGTCCAGTAATTGAATTTATTCGGTATTTGTTTTCTAATCGATGCTCTCATTGCTCGTTTCAGTGGCCAAGCGCTGTGGTGAACGTTGTTGTATATCTCTACGGTGCAATGTCTTCATAAATTGCTCGACTCTGCCATTCGTTAACAGATTACAATAACACAGAAAATTCAAATTATATGATCTTGATTGATTGATTGGGCAGTGGGGATAGACTCAAGAGGTCCTAGCACGTCAACCGAGGCTTATTGTGCTCCCCTAATCTACTAGATTGGCAGCCCTACGTCTGTGCCTTCAACGAGGCTTAGGAGCTTCTTACCAATGCTAGCATCTTTCACTTCACCTGGTTGTTGAAGACCAAAAAGGGCTCTTCTCCTTGCCCCCAGTCTTTCACACTCCAAGATGATATGACTTGCAGTCTCAACAGAGCTGCCGCAAAGTCGACACTCCGGTTCATCGTGAGTGATACCCAGAGTGAAGAGATGTTTCCTGAAATGGCCGTGTCCAGTGAACAAGGCAATTACCCGCCTAACCTGTTTCCTACCCAGACTCAGCAGCCAGCTGGTGAACAGGGCAGAGCTCTCAGGTAGCAGCTTTTTGCCGAGTGATTGGCCAGGATAGTTGCACCATCGAACGCGGTGCTGATCCTTAGCCCAGTTGTCGATGACGATGTGGGCGGTAGCCCTACTAATGCCACAGCATGGCTCTGGGCCATAGAATGGCATTTCCGCTCCCGCTTTGGCGAGTTTGTCAGCATTCTCGTTGCCCTCAATGCCTATATGGCCTGGTACCCAACCGAGAAGCACAAAATTTTGCTTACCTAGGTCGCAGAGAGCGTTAAAACACTCCCACACCAGTTTTGAGGTGATCTCATTAGAGTCAAGTGCCTTAAGAGCGGCCTGACTGTCTGACAAGATCACAATTTGTCTGCCCTGAAGGCCCCTTGCGAGGCCTAACTTGGCGCATGAAAGAATACCAAAGATTTCTGCTTGAATATATATGATCTTACTTCATAAATAATAATAATAAATTTCACAAATGATAATGAATTTTCTGAGAACCTGAATTTTGAAGTACAAACTGAAGTTTGAGGTTGATTGAGTTGATTGAGGATATCACGTTTTTTTTCTAATATGAACCTTGTCCTCATAAAAGAAACTTTTTCCTTAGATCTTTGAGAATTTGCTAATTTCTATTTCATAAATTGTATTACAAACTTTAAGAAACATTAAACTGATGATAAAGCATAAAGTCAGCTTTAGGTAAACAAATACATGTTTTTGCTTTGATATTATTTATTTATAATTGGCCTAAAACACAGCTGTTTGCCTGTTTGGGATTTTTAGATGGGGATAATCGGGGCCGACTACTACATGAGCAATCTGTACTCAATTGTATTATCTCTGTTTAATTCCATCAAGGCGACACTAAGTCGCCTTGATTCCATTATACGGCAACGTGCTATAAAGGTTTTAAGTGGCTTAATCATGAACAGCTGGGTGATTCTTTTGTTTATTTTTTCTTTTGTATTGGCAACTTATATGGGCACTTGTTAATTTTAAAACCACACCCACATGTTGTAAATTTAAAAACAACTTTAAATTTCATGTTTTTAAAAAATTTGCGTTTCTGCTACAAATTCAACCACGTAGGTGAACTTAAAAATAAAAACTACACCAATATGCAAAATTTTAATTAAATCGTTAGAGCCGTTTTCGAGATACGATATACATATATATGTTAAGAAAAGTTATTATTTTTGGTGCAACAGAGACTTTAGTTTCTTTTGATTTAATTGATGGTCTATAATAGGGAATCCAACCCTAAAATTCCAATCTTATTTCCAATATCAGTTTACAATCCTTTCACTTTAATTCCAACCCAAACCAAGTTCAACCATCACCTACCACCCTTCTATGAAAGAGTTTAAATCAGTTCAAATTTGGCGCCATTATTCAAATGTGGAATCTACAGTCAGCTGACCAATAGCCTGTGGAAGAAACTACTAGACCAGTTGGCATTTATCTTTCAACATGTAGGGTACCCTCTCTCTCTCCTCATTATTTTTACCTTAATGTGCCCTAATTCCCTAATTTGCCAATTCCATTTGTTCTCAACCCTTAAGATATATATATATATATATATATATATATACAAGAATTGCTCATTTAAAGTTAAAGGATAAAATAAATTACATTCACTTGTTAGGGCTACTATTATAAATATAGAGATAATCATTTTTGATTAACAGAGTACCCTTTTTTTGTAAATAATTAATATAGTCAAATTTAATTAAACAAATATTTAACTATGTACAAAAAAGGGTACTCTCTTAATCAAAGATTATTATGTATACAATAATTTATTTCTATATATATATATATATATATATAGAAATATATATATATGTATTTATTTATTTATTTATTTATATTTATGAAAATGAACGAACGGTGTTTTTGGTCTAGGAGCATCAAAATTTAAAGTTATGGTGGTCCCGTGCTTAAGTCTTACTATGCCGCCTACTGTAATAGCTACTTCCCTATAGGGGGAAATTCACAAAAAGTTTAGAAAGTTACACTTACCTGACCTTGATAATAACCATGTTGACCATAATCCTAAAAAAATATTTAATTGTTAGTTTTGTTGAACTCACAAACGATGGAAAAGTGAATATTATTATTTTACATTTTTAACGAACGGAAATTATTCCATAGAAACTCGAATACCACAATCTGGATTTTTTAAACATAGTAATTATTGTGGCAGGCAACAGATAACTAAACTTCTTTACTTAAGTATACCGTACTAAAACTTCATTAACATAAATAACCCGAGTTTAATGCCAAACGGTCGAATACTTTTCGAGCCAACAAACGTCAAACAAACTCATTCCTCCCATATAAATGCTAGATATCTACGATATATATTAAGTTAATTGGTTCGATAACAGTTTGGCCGTTCGAAAATCAATTTGTCATACATATATAAACTTGCACGAAAAATATTATTTAGCTTGTGTTTTGTCCCAACTAATTAGCTTTATGCACTAGTGGCCTCTGTTTTTTTTTTTTATTTCACATGTTTATAAAATAGACCTATGTTATTCAAATAACAGATTTTTTTTTAGAACAGAACATACGTACTTCAGCTAAAAAAAAGACTACTCATGGAAAGTAGATACAACAATTCAGATGCTATCTAACCTGTGTTGCTGTCTAAAATTGCAAAAAAAATCATCACCAAAATCCTCACAACTCCGAAAACCACCAGTTTTTTACTAAACTTGGTATGGTATGTATTTAATTGTAAATTTGTTTTATTTTATAGTAGGTTTCCGTGTTTTAACTGTCTTTAAGGGAGAAAGCAAGTGTCAGTTTCCTATTTAAGTAATAACGAAGAGTATGCTCTTTTATAAAATTAAAGTCGGCCAAAAAAGTCTTATGAAACCATTTAAAACAAATAAGACGGTTTAAAATACAAAATAAACAAGTGATTTAAGTTGTGATAAATATTTTTTCAGAAAAAGTACAGAACATGCTGTTTGGTTTACGAGTCTAAACTTTGAAAAAGGTATCTTACTTATTACTATATGAAAAACCCACAATTTACACGCGAAAAATCCCGAAATATTTCCCTATATATTTTACTGCATCGTTCACAAGAAACCCGCCAGAAAGCAGCAGCTGATCCCTAACTGTTGAACGTTCCTTTGGGATGGTTCGCGGGCAAAGTTTAGGTTTTCTACTTGTAATAATTGTGCAACCTTTTTGAAAGTAAATACAGAATCGCTAACCAAATCGCATGTGATTGGCCTTTTTCAGCAAATATATTTGCTTAAACTTAATCGCTGGTTTCATTTATATTTAAAATTACCTTCATTTGCTTCCCATTGTTTAATGAAAGCAATTTCTCACCAATACTAATTTAATGTTTTTTTGTAACTTTTAAAAACAAATTCCTGAGAAATGGTTCAGAGGGTTTGTTTCATAATTGAATAGCATATGTTTGGTGAGCTATTAATCTTTTATTCAAAATTTGAAAATTGTCAGAGCAATCATTTTTAGTTGTCGCGTTATGTACACACGGAGTCACACGGTGACGGACAATGAATCTTTGACTCCGCTTAATAGGGTGGGTGCACCAGTGAATGACCATCCCACAGTGAATGGCCGTTTTGCTTAAAAAGCCCGGTATTAAGCATATTCTTTCGGCTAGCTAATTAAAAATAAGCGTAAAACCAGCCTTGGGATATTATTCAACAATATCCTTTCATTTTAAAATTGTTGTAGTCGAAAATACTTTTTGAACATACTTAATATTGAGTGTCCCACTATCTTCGATTTTTGTGTTTCCTGCTATAGTGACTATCCCTGCAAGGCTTGCCTGGATTTACATTCATTCTGTATTTGGTGATTATTTCAAAAATGCGTAGCAATTGAATAATATTTGACATACTATATCCTACAATTTAAAATCAATTTTATTGCTGTGCATGTTATAAAATTATCACTGAGGGCAGTCATAAATTGGAACGTAACTAGGGCAAAAACCAGTGAATGACCGGGGAAAAACTTAGCGGTCATTCACTGGAACAAGATCGGTAATTTAGTAGCTATGATCTATGTTTTCAGCTGAATTATTCTTATTCATTGTTGTCAGCTGATTTTTCGATATTTTGACAGTTATTCAACCAAAAGAGACCGGTCATTCACTGGTGCAGTCCAAGTCATTTATTGGAGCATTGACATAGTCGCCTTTTAATTAATATAATTACAACCAGTATTCTCATTAAGTAACGTATTCAACTAATTTTGCTTAATCCTTAAAGAGTGAATTAACTTTCTACAGTAAAATGTATAACTGTGACTATGAAATAAGGGAGTAATGTCAACTTAACATGAGACATCGCCCTCAACCGGTCATTCACTGGTCCACTCACCCTACATAAATTCACTTAACATCGTTCGTTCATCAATTATACTTACATAATCACAATCTTGTCTGCTGTATCCCTGAAACAATTTACAATGGTTATTTTCAATACATACCAAAATGCTTAAGGGGTTTTGTTTGTTGTTAACATACTATATCAAATAAAATTTCAGAAATTTCAAAAATGTTGAAATTGTAAGACAAATTTATGTGTCTTTAGTTAGATTTAGGCTTTAATTTGCATCAATAATTTGGAATCCGTTTTATGATACTTATTTTACTGCCATTGAGAAAGTTCAAAAACGGTTTCTACGATACTTGTTTTATAAAAAATTTAATTTTTACACGTTTTAAGTTAGCTACAATGATTTATGTATTTTATTCAACATTCAAACTTTAAGTTCAAGAAGAAAATTAGCTTCCTTTTTATACTTAAAAAAGTTTCCAAGTACAAAAAGTCCAAAAAAATCCCAACAAATGTTCCAAGCTCGAAACGTCCATAAGGATTATACAGTGAATAATCTTTGTTTGGGTATATCTTGAAAACGAGACAAGATTTTCAAAATTGGATTTTGGCATTGTAAATAGCGTGAAAATCTAGTCTGAAATGATGTGTCACAACACTATGTTTACATTTGAAAATAATTACTTCATCCAATATGGCGGATCCAAGATGGTGGCCGATTTTTTTACCAACGAAAACTGAAGTTCATACCTCCCTTCAATTATTGGCAGTGGTATTATGACACCAGATTCATTTATACATTGCCTATGGCATTTATTTCCTATATCTTTAATGCTATTGTCACCTTCTTGGACGCCATCTTGAAAATGAGGCACTTCCGGTGGTCAAACTTTGGTAAACTTTTAGTATGTTCATCAGCACATAAAATATATCAGAAAAACGCAGAAACCTCCCTTATAGCAATTTCCAGGGTATAACCCTAACTTTCCTCGACTAAATGTAAATTAATAACACTAAAAGATTGCGTTCAGAATGAAGGGTTAGTTAAAGTAATATTCTAAGTAGAGAAGAAATACATTTTCAAACCGGAAAAACTTTCAGGGACTTAGAATAATATTATGCATTAAAAAATTAAATTTCCCTTTTATATACCCCTTAAAATGTCATATTACAACAAATCTTTCTTATAATTTTGATTAATCAAAAACATTAACTATACTTAATCGCAAATAACTCAAAACCGTTGGGTTTACAGAAAAAATGATATTAATCAAAAATGTGTATCTTTTAATGGGCAACAATTTTTATTTGAAACTTTTTTCTGTATCTCCAATAATAAAGGAGCTAAAGACCAAAATACAGAATTTGCCGCCATTTTCCAAGATGGCGGCCGTAACACAGCTCCAATTTTAGGGGACTTTTAGTATGTTCAAAAGGAAGATATACCTAGCATCTGTGCCAAATTCCTTACTTGTGCTAGTTTTTCTTGGGTTTATGGAATTTAACTTACTTTTACTGTACTATATTATCATGTTTCCTTATTATTATTGTTGATTGATATCATTGCTTATGCTGTTCCATTTTTTTTGAACCCCTGACATTTACTTTACATTATTTTTGTATTTTCTTCCTAATATGTTTTTTATAACAATATTTTTATATTTAGTTAAAGTGATGTGATAAAATGAAGAATTCAAAAACTATTATTGAACTTGAAAGAACATTCACCAGTGTGAGGTATTTCTTATGTTTAAGTCAGAATAATATTGTTTTCTGTAATCGGAGTTTATGCTCTGTTGTAAACAATTAAATTGTAAATAAATAAATAAATAAATAAATAAAATCTTCAATTAAAAATTGTATTTATTGATTTTATCAAGTTGTTTTGTTCAAGTTGTTTTTGACTTTATCAAGTTTGAAAGTAAAACCATATATTCCAATGCCCGAGGGTTTTCTTTTCATAAATCGACAACGACAGGAAGGGTTTTAGCATTTGATGTGTCATATCAAAGGTATTTTTACGGATATTTACCAATACGTCTCCAAATTTCAAGGAAGGGCAGTACCTAAGTAAAGGTCTGTGGTAAGGGGTTTGTCGCCGCCTTGTTGCTGGAGATAGGCTTGACAATATCGAGTCGCTTATCAGCACGGAATATCTTGTGAAATTGGTTACAAGTCTACAATAACTGAGGGGAGAAAATAATGTGCCACAGTAATAAGTTTGCAACGTTTATACGCTCAAAAAACCTTTTTACTTTTTTATAACAGTATATTTTACATGGGTTACTTACTAATAATATGATTTTGCTTTAAACCTTCCCTCCAGGTTCTCTATTTCCTTTCTTACTATTTCGACATGGCTATTAATTAGCTAAGTTATTAGTTTCAGATTACTTTGCTGAATTGTTGTATATAACTTTTTTTTGTAGATTGATCAAACTTTTGCGGATTTTTTCAACGGCATTCATTCATTAATTAATAATTAAATGTATTTGCGTAGCCTGATGTTTATAGGAAATATTAAGGTGGAAATATTAATTCTAATACGTCATTTTTAAATACTATACTTACTTGTGAATGTTGAGTTCGCTGCGGTGCAGGTGCCTGGACACAGATAAAACAGCAATTGTATTTTCTTTTGTAAAATGATTGTAATATTAAGTCTTTAATTAGTTTTAGTCAATGCATTGCAGTATTTTATGGCACATCTATATCTATAAAAGAGGAAGTATGTGTGTGTGTGTGTGTGTGTGTGTGTGTGTGTGTGTGTGTGTGTGTGTGGGTATGGTCCCTATAGACGCCCAAACCGCCCAACGGATTTTTATGAAATTTGCAGGGATTGTTTACCATGTTCCCAGGATGGTTTTTGTCAAGTTTGGTGTAAATCCATCCACAGGGATCTGCCCCACGGACTCCTAAAGATACCATGTTATTCAAATGAGCTTTTGGTTTGTTTACAAAAAAACATATGATTATACTTAAAACTCCAATACACTGTTCTATATAAGACTGTGACTTGATGTAGTTCCTCATTTTTCCTGCAGACTGCATCACACACAGATACAAATTGTGTGTTTACAATGAACAGCTGACTTGATGATCCTTTTTCACACAGTCTGCAGCACACTTAATTTTCTATAATTCTTTGTCAAACTAACAGCTGTAGTTAAATATTGAGTTTGTTATTATGGTTAAAAGTCAACAAACCAAATAAATTATGTTTACCTTTTTGTGCTTAAAAACGTGATTTGTTATGTTTTACATGTTCAAATGCTTTTCTAATCATGTATAATTTTTTTTATTTGATGAATAAGCCTATTACAGTTAATTTTTTTTTCATTTTAAATACTCCACCAAAAGTGTTATAAATATTGTTTTTTGTTCTAAATATGTTATTTTGAAATCATTGACGCTTCTTAAGAGTATGAAATGAATACCAAACCAAATCAATTAAAGTAGTATTTTATTTTAATTAGAAATGACTTTACTAATACAGTTTTCTTTTCATTACATTTATCATTATTACAAACGATCTTCAAGTTCCCTAAAAACTACCCAGTAGAATTTCTGAACTCAACAAAGCCACCAGGAATGCCACCACACTTACTTGAACTAAAAGTAGGGTCACCTATAATACTCTTGAGGAACCTGAATCCACCAACACTATGCAATGGGACCAGATTAAGAGTGATGAAACTGTCTCCAAATTTAATTGAAGCAAAAATCATTAGTGGCAAGTTCAAGGGAGAAGAAGCCTTAATTCCAAGAATACCTTTGATATCCTCTGAGTTACCATTTGATTTTAAGCGATTGCAATTTCCATTACGCCTTGCTTTTGCAATTACTATTAATAAGGCACAAGGACAATCCCTAAAAATTGCCGGATTGAATTTGGAAAATTCATGTTTTTCCCACGGGCAATTATATGTTGCATGCTCACGTGTTGGCACGCCCACAAATTTTTATATCTATACACCAAATGGGAAAACAAAAAACGTTGTATATCCTTTGGCTTTAAAGTAAATTAAGTATTCTTCATTTTGATGTTTCATTTTTGTGTTATTTTTAATACAGTAATTTAATAAAAAAAAAAACAATTTTCATACCTAGCATTAATCAATATGATATTTTTTATTTAAATATTTAATTATCATGGGCGCAGCAACGCGCGCCGGGTAACGCTAGTTACATATACGACTGTATTGTGGTAGGGAACATCGCACCCGGTCCCTCTCTCTCTCGACATCACACGGCCAGTAACATGCGCGTGGAATACTTACAGGACCATCACTTTCTGGTCTTTGCTGTGGCCCTGGTCACCATAGACACATAATGATTACTCTTGTTGCTTACTTCCATTCCAGAATACTTAACGTACCTGGTGGACCAAAGTTTTACTTTTATCTTAAACTCATCCCTTTTTCTGTTAAAAAACATATGATCGAAATATAATACATGACAATAAAATAAATGTATTGTTATTAGTGGCTTGAACGGGCAAACAAAGGGGAACAACAGTATTTCCTTTGACGATGTAAAGTATGTATATATCAGCCGTAAATAAAGAGTATTACTCACCTTTGGTCGATTCATTCAATTCTTACTCAATTAATTAATAGCAAAAATGGACGAAAGGTAGCGTGACTTAATAAAAGGCGTTACATGAGCTTATAACACAGGGGCTGCGTGACGTAATAAGATGTATTATATTATATAAAAAATATATTATACTTACATATTAATACTATACTATACTTACAAATACATTATACTTACATTTCCAGCTCTAGTTTGCATTGGGCTGAACCCCTACAAATGGAGAAAAACAATTATTAATTATAGTACAAATTCAAATATTTACCTACCTCCACACCACTAAAAGGAAGATTACCTATCTTTATACATGTAAAAGTAATTATACCTAACTTTATACCTCACTCAATCACTCATCACTAACTCTACAAATTTCTATGAACCTAGAAAGCTGGAATTCTGTACACTCATTCTTCAGAAACAGCATAGCATACCTAAGTGGTTTTCGACCTGTTCTTATTTTTGGACAACACCACAAACGAGATCAATTTTAGATCATAAATAACCCTAATACCAGATTTTAAAAATCAAAATTTAATTTATAACAAAAAACATACATATATGCCAAACAAATGATAATTTACAATCTATTTCTGTTTTTACAATGAAAACAGATATGAAAGGGTTACTATTATTGAAAATCGCTTGAAAATAAATTTGAGAAACTATAATATGTAATTTGTGCTTTCAAACAGATTGTATTGAAGCCTATTTGATCTTAGGCCTATACCCGTTTTAATTTTGTTGTTTGAAGCAGACATTACCACTTTAACACGAGTTTAAAATAAAATTGAATAAGTAAACAATTTTAATCTGAAGACTGAGGTGAAAACAAAAAAAAACAACTTTAAGCTAGAAAACGTTTTCCCCCAAAAGTCATGGGGGTGCCGGGCACCCCGTGGAACCTCCAAAATCCGCCCTTGTTGCCTACTCTATTGCCGAAGCTGTCTGACATCGTTTATTGTAAATTATTTGAGGCAATAAACAATTTATAAAAAAGTGTCAACAAACTTTCACCGTATCAACTTGCATTTAGACATGAATTGACAGCTGTGGTGACCCAATTACTTTCGCCACAGGCCTGGCGGCTGCAGTTCCGCAAGCAGTCTATTACTTATAAAAATAATATCTTAAATTCAATTGTTACTTATTAATTATAATTAATTATATTAATCTGCTTTTACATGTGCACGTTGTAATTCATACACTGTTTAGAGACTTTTTGAACTCTTTCCCCACTCACAGGCTTATTATGCCCATGTGGGGAAATAATTCAGTAGGCTATAATAAAAAGTTTGTGTGGGCCAAACAGCTTGCATAGGCTGATTATGAAATGCTGATTAGGCTAATGTAACATATTAATTAACAAGTTGAACTTGAGAACATGAGTTAAAATAACATCCATAACCAGTAATTCAAGTTTTGAGGGAGGCTGAGTTTTAACTATGGGCCTCCCAGCCAAAAACGAAAAACCATATTTTTATGTACAAGCGAGTCCTAAATGCCAAGTGTGAAAATACAACATTTTCTTCACTAAAAATACGCCTGTGCCAAATTTCATTCCGATCGGACCATTTTTGCGAGCGCTATCGTGCTTACAGACACATATACTGTACAGGATGTCCGAAAATTATGGTAAAATATTTTAATATGTGAGAGTACAGGTAAAAATAAGAAAAAAAGTTCATATAAACATAGGTCCAAAATTGCTTCATTTTCCGTCTGTGTGTCTGTGATTTTTACATATTTAATCATATCTCAGGAACCTCTTAACGTACAAACTTCAAACTTGGTATATGGATGACAACTATTAAGAACTATTTTTTAAGAAGTATCAAATTTCTACTTTGTACCATTTCAAAATGGCGACTGTTTTTTGTTTTCAAAGCTTAATATCTCAAAAAACCGTAAATTTTAGAAAAACTATAAGAGAGACAAAAAAGTAGCGAAATTTAATCCAATTAACGCTGATATTAAGATTAAGATGATCGGACTACTATCAACGGAGAAACTTTAACTCTTCTGAATAAAAACATAGATTTTTAGAACATACTGTCTGAAATTTGCATGTTCTTATTCGGGAAATTAGGTAAATTTTAGGTAAGATTAACATTGGAACAACGTACTGTGTTTACCACTCATTTAATTGATTTTTATTTATATAGATTTCTGGTATTTTGTACAGAGCACATCGACCCCTAGAAATTAATTTTTCTGCACACATCAAATTAAAGCTATTATTCTCTAGATGTGCCTTTTGCGGGTTTGGAAAATATCCCATTAAAATCCTTTACACAGGAGGCTTTTGAAATTTCAGCAAAAGTGTTACTATCTGTGTTAGAACCTGTGAACTTCCTCCAATTCACAATTTGTTTGTTCCAAAACAGATGATCAAGATATGAAATAGTTCCAGAGACACACCACAGAATGCACGGCTAGCAAAAGTTAACATTCATCCACATTATGATTTTTATTTCTTAAAATATAGAGTTTTTAAGACAATTTAAAATAAGGAAGAGTATTCGCCCTATTGAAACTAAGACCAACGGTCTGTAATCATATCAATTTACAGTATTTTTTCATAAAAAGCAAACTTAAAAAGTAACATAAGTAACTTAGGAAGTGCTCTGGAGATGGGATTTTCTAACAAACTATTGACACTGGATATACACATCGATGTAAATTTTACATCGATGGATATTGATACATGTTTCAACACATTGATGAATGATTCAACGTTTAAAGTTTTGAAATGTTAGTTGAATATTAACCTAAAAAATCCAAGAGTTAAAAGACATATGTTAAATTTAAAACCTGTATTTTGTAAATGTACTTGGAATGCGAAGGATATTGAGGTGTTAAGGGTTAACCTGCCCATTTAACTCCATTTTGAAATGTTTCAATGACAATATGTCAATTTTAATTTTAATTATTTTAAAACTAAACAAAGCTTAAAGGAGGATAAAAAATCAAACAAATAATGAGGTGTGTAGAATATTATATTTAGTTACAATACTGTTGCTTTCAAGACTAACCTGTTGGCACTCCTGTACATTTTTTTGATTTGGAGGCAATATTAATTATGAACTAGGATAAAGTTCACTCCTGGACTATTCCCTAAAATTAGCACTGCTCGTTGAAAAAACGAGCCCGAGTATACAGTGGTATGGGGATAGAGTGAGTTGTCAGGCCAATGATTTAATATAATCACTGACATAGTGATAGTTATTTAAAGGAATTTTAGTTCATGAAAATGTATGGATTTTTGTATTCATAAAAAATATATGTATATCACCAAAAGCAAGAAAGCCTATTTACGCCTCTGTGTGCTCTCAGGAGTTCCTCAAGGATCGAACCTAGGCCCGCTTCTTTTTACCATATTTATAAATAATATTTCCGAGTGCATCTTGAACTGTGAATTTCTTCTCTATGCAGATGATCTAAAACTTTACAGGACCGTTTATAGTACCTCTGATTGCATCAAAATACAAGAGGATATTGAACGTCTGTTAACTTGGAGTGATCATCATTTAAAGTTTCATGTTAACAAGTGTTTTGTTATGTCCTATACCAAGAAAACCGATGTCAATAAAATTCTGTTCGATTATATCATATCTATCTCGATCAAATCAAATATCAAGGATCTTGGAATTATTTTTGACCCAAAATATTCCTTCACTCACCACATCACGTCAATCTGTAAGTCTGTATTTTCAATTCTTGCCTTTATTCGCAGGGCGAGTAACTTTTTAAAAAGTACTCGTCTGTCGAAACTACTATTTTGTTCGTTGGTGAGATCCAAATTGGAGTTCGGCTCTGTAGTCTGGAACCCGCAGAAATTTTATCTTTCTGAAGCAATTGAGAGTGTTCAAAAGAAGTTTATCAGATTCCTGTACTTTAGAGAGTTTGGACATTACACCACGGATGTCCCTTACTCGGAGCTCTTATCAGTTTTCGAGCTTGATCCTCTAGATAAGCGGCGGCGCGTGTCGGTGTTGGTTTGCCTGCATAAGCTGGCGAGTGGAGCACTGGACTGCGGTGCTCTGATATCGCAACTTAAATTCAGTGTGCCTCGTCAGAATTCCCGTTGTCGTTTTTCCTGCTCACCCCTCACTACTCTCGAAGAAACCATGACGTTATCTCACCGATAAATGCAATGTCTTGAGCTTTTAATTCAATTGCTCCAAATATAGAATTAGATTTATTTAATAATTCATTATCAGTGTTTCGGAATCTAGTCCAAGATGTATTACCAGCATAAATTAAACCATGCTGTTTTAATTAAATTTTATTTTTTCAAGCTTTAATTATATCTAAAATCATTTATTTTAATATTATGGTATCCACAGTTTTAAATTTATTTTTGTGTGTTGACTATTAAATTAAAATTAATCTTTGTTAACACTTTAAATATTTATTTGATTGTTTCTCCTTAATTAGATGTACAGATCAAACGTTTTAAGAAGGCACTTGGCTGAGAGTAGAAAGTCTGTATTCGCCTTTCATAAAACATCAGGCACTGTCGCGACCCCTGATCGGGACCATAAATCTTGGCTAGCCCGTCCCATCCCCTTAGACAATCCTATTAGAACATTTCCAACGCCCTAGTTCAAAATTCACTATAACAAATATTAGGTTTAGTGATTATCAATTGTATTGTAAGCTTTTGCTATTAAATATACTGTATTTTCACGTCATGATAATTTTTGTTTTTGGCCCATTTATCTAAACTGGTCAGTCTATCTGAAGATCTCTCATTCATAAGTCAATTCACAACTGACATCCGCCACGTTGACGGAGCTGCCAATGTCGTTGCTGTCGTGCTATCTCGAGTCAGCTCCATTAAATTTCCACAAGCAGTCAATTTTCAAAACCTTGCACACGCCCAAAATGAAGATTCTGAGCTTCGTTCTCTATTGGAAAGAAATACATCTCTAAAACTCGAGCGCACTACGATTCCAGTAACAGATATCATACTCTATGCTGACACGAGTACTTCAAAACCTTGCCTTTACGTTCCAACACCTTTACGTCGCCAAGTATTTGATGCATGGCTTGAGTCATCCCTGTGCACGAGCTGCAACTCGCTTATCTCCGTACGCTTCGTTTGGCCCCATATTCGAAAAGATTGTCGTCTCTGGGCCCAAACTTGTCTTCAGTGCCAGCGCTCCAAAGTTACACGACAAGTACACTCATCATTTGGACACTTCCAGCTACCTTCTGCACGTTTTTCACACGTTCATTGGCCTTCTTCCACCTGTCGGTCCTTACCACTACTGCCTCACCGCTGTTGACCGCTACACTCGTTGGCCTGAAGTTTGGCCTCTTGAACGCATCACGGCGGAAGACACCGCTGCTTCGATGCTGGATTTCCCGCTTTGGCTCCATTTCCTGCATCATGACTGACCAAGGACGACAGTTTTCAAATCTCTCGGCGCTACTCCGGGAACCACACGTTCTCGGACTTGCAGCAGGCACCCCTGCGCTAATGGAATGGTTGAGCGTTTTCATCGACAACTTAAAGGCTGCCATGAAATCTCGTGATACATGGGGGTAATACATGGGGGTGATACACGCCCATGTATCACCAGGGTATGTCACGGCTACAGGCATTGCCTATCGTCCTGTTCGGTATTTGCTTTACATTGCCTATTGTTTTCCATAAGGATAACATAAGGTGCAATAAGGGGTGTTCACTATGTACCGCTTTCACTATCTCGGTGACCAATGGACATTAAGTAATGATTCAAGATACTGTATTGTTTGTTTTTGAGCTGAATTTAAATGTGCCCACAAAAATTAGACAATTTTTATTTTAATACGTTAAAAACTAAAAAAAGGTGTTGCTCATTTGTAGGAGAAAATCGCGAAAACACCTTACTTTTAGTGCCCTATAACTCGGTAACCGTTAGGAGTACAAAGAAAATGTACTGTATTATTTTTGGAGTAAATTTAACTTCATTTTGTATATTGAAAGTTTTTACCTTCGATCAGCGGTTCCCGAGATTTTTACGAAAAACCAAAAAGGGTACTGTTTCCGGCAGTTGCCACTAGAGTTCGCTACGCATTTTTCAGGACTTTTGGATTTTCATCCTTAGGTATTTCTAAATAAGTGTGCCAAGTTTCAAAGTTAACGGAATGTTTTCCAGGTTGGGCCGTTTATTTAAGTTCTTTTTTTGCCTGGGCTAAATAGGTAAAAATGAAATAATCAGAAAATAGTCTCCCGTTGACGACTTCACGCTCCACGTGACGCTTTCGCATGACGCTCTGGCTCCAATTTATACGGGAGTTAGGTTTGGAGACCACGAGCTTCGTAAATTGTTAATATTGAGGATTTTACCTTACGTTCAACACGTGTGTATGGTCGCCCGTGAGTAAATACTGCTTTGTCTTAGTAAATTCAAGGTTAAATATTCTTTTATTGGCTAAATTTAAAGGTGAACCTTTTTGGTAGGATAAAATTTAAAGTTGATGTTGCACTCAATCGCTGTTTAATAGTGCAGCGCACTCTGTTGTTGCTCGGTCAAAACTATGACCACTTCCGACCGCATATAAAACTGGCAGAGCCGGGCCTTAAATATAGTGAATTAAATCTTTTGTGTACCTATAGTCGGCGCTTATTCGATTGGGTAAATATTACAAATCACTTGGCTTTAAATCAGCATCAGCCCTATAGCATACAAAAAAAATTAAGTCTCTCAAATACACTTCTTTTATCAATGTTTTTTTCAAGATATTGACTTTGGACCACTACCAATTATTGTTGGGTGGTTGGTTCTTAATTTTGACAGGGACACATTTTTGGCCGCCATCTTGATCCGTCATATCGTATATACATTTATTTCAAATGTTAAGATCGAGTAGTAACTCATCATTATAGACTAGATTTTTTGCAAACGGTGGAAGTATCTTATTTACTCAAATTCTCAACCATTTTGCAAAAGGTCGAGTCGAGTAGTGTAAAGTCGGTTCGAAACATTCAATATTCGAGTACTTGCACCCCCATGATCTATTTATTTATAGGTAAACACTTTTGTGGTGGAAAATATTTTTTCCTACAGTACTGGTTAAAAACGTAACTACGATGAACCAACCCATTTTCAATAACTTCTGCTTAAATGGATGGCTTAAAACATTCACTGATCATATATTAGGTCTATTATCTAAATCACAGTGAGCAAGCTACTTAAAAAATAGGCACAAAGTAACAACTTACTTGGTTCTTGGTCATGCCGGGGCTCCTGGTTTGGCTGGGGCCCTGGCACTGGGAGAAAAAGAGAAAAATAAAATACAATTAGTGAGGATGTCCTTCTAAGTAGACGTATGTTAGATATTTCGATAACTAAATCAATAATTTAAGTTTTAAAATTGTCAGACGATCCTCTTATCTCACATGGTCTCAATAGAATTTGCATTTACAGCGCTACGGTAGTCAAGGTCATTATAGGTCGAATGCCTGCAAAACCCCTTAATTTTTAAAAGAATTTAAAAACAAGATCCTACTTATGGCCTAATGGGGCCAAAACAATATTCATTGCTGATTACACTCAGAAGTGACGATAGTATCAAGGGTAAGTAACCCACAATATTTTCGTTGATACTTTGAGCCAGCACTTGATAGTAAATTTGATTGGCCACTTTGATTTGATCTATTTTCTCATCAAATAATTCAGTTTTAATGACAAAACTAATCACTTTATTAGTCGGTTAAATTGTATATGTTGTAGGCTATCATCCGACTTATTTTTAACTTAGATAATCATTTAACATATTCAAGCAGGGGCGAACCCAGGGGGAGGATAAAGGGGATATGTCTCCCCCCCAGAAATTTTGAAGAACAGAAATTTTGGACGACAAAACAACCATTTTCGGGTACCGCGACGCGAATACGATTTTTACCTACCGCGACGCGAAGACGATTTTCGTCAATTGCGACGTGACAGCGATATTTGTCTACTGCGACAATGAAATTCGTCTACCGCGATGACCATATTCGTCTACCTCAACGACGATACTCGTCTAGCGCATGGACGACCACGACGTCCATATTCGTCTACCGCGTCGCGATACTCATTTACCACGACGACAATATTTTATATACCGGGTCGACGATGCTCTTCTGCCGTGACAACGATATCCTTCTGCGAAATTTTCGTCTACTGGGACGTGAAAACGATACGTGTCTACCACGACAGTAATATTTGTCTTCTGCGACGATCATATTCGTCTACCGCGACGCGATACTCGTCTTCCGTGGCGTCTACCACAACGACGGTAATCGTCTATCGCGACGAGTATATCCGCTTACCGTGACAACAATATTTTTCTACCGCGACGACGTTATTCGTCTACCGCGACGACGTTATTCGTCTACCGCGACCGACGTCCATATTCTTCTATAGTGACGCGATACTCGCCTACCTCGACGACCTAATTTGTCTTCAGTCACATTAGTACGGGTTTTTGTGAGTACCTAAATACCCCCTTCCCTCTTCTTAGAGGATATCCCCCCGAAATTAAATCCTGGGTTCGCCCCTGAATTCAAGTTGTTTCTTATAACAGAAATATAATGTGAGGAGCAGCGTGGGTCCTCTAGCAGATATATTAAAAAAGACCAAGGATCGGTCCTAGGTTTTGTATTGGATTTCAATAATAAAAGGTAAATGTAAAAAAATTAAAACAAGTATACGTTACTTGAAAAGGTGGAGGTTGTCGAGCCTTGGGGACGGAGTCTGTAGGATAAGGGACCCACCACGATGACCCCTTCTTAGGTTTGGTCTTTTGAGGAAACTTAATATACCACGCGGGTCCTGCACCACATTGGTCGTCACTCGGGGGGAGGGGCTGACAACAAAGATTAGACGGTCAGCATATGAACAATATAACTCAAGTGTACAAGTAATAACTCTTGTGTCTAACACTTCGTGGCAGAAAATTATAATTCCAACTAAATAATGTAACTTAATGTGTATTTTAAACTGATCTCCAAATCAATCAGGAAGATTCGAAACCGCCAGGAAGATCAATCAATAATTTGTGACTGCAATTGGATACGGTTTTATACGATTTAAAATTTTGAATCATTAAATTTTGAATAGATTTAATGATAAATTTTTAATCATTAGCTTACCCCATATTTCTCGGGTTTATTTCATTCCCAATAATTTATTCTGGAGTACTTGACGTTCCCCACACTCGACAGGGTCTAGGTTCACGTTGCCGCGTAGTGTATGATCTGAGACCCTATTTAACGGATAAAAATGCGTTGTCTACATATAAATAGCAGCCAAAAACTGTTGAATTACTGACTGGCTCACCGACTCACTGATCATAGTTTCTAAAAAACTATAAGGTTTTGGGCCATGAATCTTGGCCCAAATATTCTCTAAAGGATCTAGATGTGTACTAAGAAAGGATTTAAAAATATTTTTAACGCTAAAATAGGATGGATTTAAAAATTGAAAATGGCTGCCAATCTTTAGTTTTCGAAGCTTATTTTCTAAAACAGTGTATTTTTTGTCATGAAACTTAACACAAAATATACTTAATGGGCTTTAGACCCGTATACTAAGAAAGAGTTCAAAAATATTTTCTCTCAAAAGGCTATAGGGCCTAATGAGTTGTATTATAAAATTCAAAATGGCGGCCTTTAAGTTATTAGAGCTATGATCAAATAAAAGTTATGGATGGAAGTAACGAATGTTTTTGAGAGATAAAAAGGTGGAAATTTAATCTACAAAAAATGTACAAAACTACTACATCTATGTACTATATGTTGGTCATATAACACTTAGGCTCCTCTTGTTTTACGGATCACCCAAAATTATCTAACTAGAATCTTGAAACTGCATGGAAATTTCATTCGGTCATTCCTTTGTTTTAACATAGATTCTTCAAGAATCGGGCTTTTGCAGAATTAAAAATGTTATAAGGGTTTACGTGCTGGTCGAAGGTGACTTAGGCTAAGCTCCAAAAAATAAACTATTTCTACCAAACAACGAGACTATTTCTATCTGCTAAACGAGCGATCACTCAATCACTCAGTGAGATTAAAATCTTGTTGGGAATTTAGGTTTCATTATTTTGGGCCAAAACCTTCTCTTTCGATTTTTTTATCTATTTTTTAAAAATTTACTACATTTAGGTGTTATCGTTAGGTCTAAAGTCCGCCCCTGGCACCATTTACAGTCGTTTACATAAGTTATACTTCGTTTGCCTCATATTCTTATGATTCAAATCGGCCGACAGGATTTTGGTGAGAGCGCGGTGCGATGAAAGTTGTTCAAACCCTTGAAGTGGCAACGTGATTTTTTTATTTAAACTTATTAAAACGCAATTTCATAAGTTAGGAAATGCCAGTATTTTTAAGGCTAAACTGCTAAATAAGAATGTGTTAGCACATTGTAGCAAATTCATACTTATTTAAGGAGATATACGTTTCACTTTCTCATTTCAATCTGCGGTGGAATAACTATCTGTTACCTTAAGGGTGTCATTAAATGCTTAACAACTGATAGTTCGGTTAAATGAACATAGTAAATCAGTCCATTTGGTAAATTGTAAAAATTGCACATTACAAAAAATAACGTATGATTATAAATATACTAAACATTTTTATCCTTTCAGCGGGCGAAGCTTCAGGTATCTTCTACTATCCTATATGTTTAAATTTTTACATTTAGGATGCAATGGATAAATATTGTTCTAACAACATTCTACAGCATCAAACTCGTATTTCACCTTGGGTGATATGGAATTTTTCAAAGATGTTGACGATAGATATAAAAATTATTTAATGTTATAAATGTTACCGGTTCATCGCACTCATCGTAGTCTTCGGCATCACGCATTCTTTGTCGACACTGAAATCACAGAAAAAAGTAACAATAAAATGTTAACTATAAACAATTTAACAAAAGCTTTAAGAGGTCGAAGGATATTAATTTATTACCTGTCATTTATATTCTCAATATGTTTTTTTTCCATATTTCAAAAGTATTAAAAGTCAATCTATTGAAAAGTCCACCCATCATTCCATATACTAGCTTATCTGCAACCCGACCCCAGCCTGCCGGCTCCGTAAGTTCAATAGGCCAAAGTTCCAAGTGCAGGAGGGGGTACAAGCGGACTCAGGTAAGGCAAAATCTCTCTCTTGCCGCCCGACCGTCGCACTATACTGTGAACATCCAGGGCTACTGATATAATATATTAGTAGCCCTGGATATTATATTAGTAGACTAATATAATATATTAGTCTCCCCCATCAATGACTGCATATTATGCAGCCCATGATGGAGGAGACCCGTCTGCAGCATGGTCTAGGGTGACAGCACAGCTGGTATGTACACTGGTTAATTGGTTTCCAAATTAGGCCCTATCAACCGTCAAAATTCAGAATTCTATATTATTGCCCTGTTATTTTCTATAGATATTAATTACTTAAACTGTGCCAGTCATGACCAGTCTGAGTTTGGGGGGATCAAATAGTCACTTCGTGTTTCACTCATTAACAAAATTAGCTTAGTCAAAAATGGCTCTCCAGGGCAAATAATATCCATGGGAAAATAACCACGGTATTGTATTTGGAGCGGCGAATAGTCAATTCAGCGTCTAAATCCTGAAGAATATCAGTACTGGACATCGGCCCATTCACTATATATGAGAAATCAGCCTTGCACTATATGAGAAAGGCTTTCGTAGGTACGGGCTACGATTTTTTCTGGCATAGTAAGTAGTTCAAAAAATGAATTACATAGGCTACTGTGTATAAAAGTTATATGTATTCCATCATTATATAGAACATTGATGTCATCAGTGCTAGCAAACGTATTATACAATGCAATAAACGTTTACCAGTGTGCAATCAATTCGAAAGAAATAATATGCCTTTTATTGTTGAGGGTATTTCCTGTCACCAACCAGTAATAATATTTCCTGTCCCTTTTTGTAATTATTATGCTATCTTATGATAGGAATCAGTTTGCCTAGTGATCAACGGCAATAACGATTTCGATTTAAACTTTGGCTGAATGTCTTAAGTATTGTTTTACTTTCTTCCTGAAGTCATATTTTTTCAATTGTCCACTCACATAAACAAGGCCGTGTTTTAAAAATTCACCTAAATCAGTTAAGAAACTTGAAATAATGAATTCGCTTCGGTTGAGCACAAAATCATAGAGCGGAATGTGGAACAATTCTCTAAAATATTACAAAGATGTATTCAATTTATTAAAATGGGTGAAGGATAAAACTGACAATAATTACTACTCACTTCACGCATAGCCTGTCTAGTTTGTTGACGACGGTCCATTTTGAAATGCTGAAATAAATTGTAATAAATTATGTTTCATAAAACTTTACCTTTAATAATACCCATAATACTTTAAATTTTCGATATTCTTCGAACTCTTACAATTGTAGAATTTCAAAACATAAAAACTCAGAGATACGTTTGCCAGAATAATTTAAAATTGTCTATGAATGCTGTCTGATTGAATGCAGTTTTGCGAATAAAGATTAATTAAGCACTAAACTTATTAACCTAGGTTATACATAATGTTATAATGTCTAATGTGTACATTACGCTTTAAACAAGAACATGTTTTTAAAGAGACTTAGTTCCTTGCAAATCAAAATAATTATGTTTATTTGATTGCTAAGGGTAATTTGAAACAAATTATGAAATAATCCTGCATTTTAATCGTGCGAATGAATCCCTAATGGAGTGTGTAAAAAAAGCCTTTCATAACATTACATTAAGATGCTAATGTTATGTTAGCATATCCCAACCACCATTAAGGGATATATTTTCAGTGAATAGGCAAATCTTTGAAATAATGACCCTGACGTTATTCATTATATGTATATTTTCTTCCTTTACAACAACTCAAAATGGAAATACCCCCGTTGCAGAAACCTGCATTTTCAGCGAAATTCAAATTAAAAAATATTTCAATCCAACATAGCGAGATATGATATGCTTTTGTAAGCTCCGTAAGAATAACATGAGGAATGAGTATGCAGGTTTGCTGAAACAGGTATGTTGAAATTGGGTGGTTTTAATTTAATATTTAGTAGATATGAACTAAAAGAAGCCATAAACCAATTTTTATCAAGATATGTTAAGAAATAAGGAAAATATAGATGTTTATTATCTCCCATAAGGGATAACATAGGGAATGAGTATGCAGATTTGCTGCCACGAAAATGGAAATATCGATGATTTATTACTATTAAACATTAGATATCATCTAGATTAAGCCACAAACCAAGTTTTATTATGATATGTTGAGAAATATGCGAGATATAGAATTTTAGCTATTTTCCGTAAGGTTAACATTGCGACAACGTACTGTCACAATCAGTATCTCGATAACCAATGGCCATAGAGCAATGATTCAAATTACCAAATTATTTGTTTTCCAAGGTGAATTCAACGGCGTAAACTAAAATTTGATGACACTAATTTTTCTATGTAAAAAATTCAAAAACCCATTTTTGGGTGCTTTTCCCCCTTAACCCCCTTTCTGATAGTCCGATTGGGCTGGTTTTCGAATTCATCCGAATAATCATTACTTTACACGCCTGTGCCAAATTTCATTCGGATCGGTCCACTTTTGCGAGCGCTATCGTTCTTACAGACACTTAAATAATATATAGATATATAGATAAATTTGAACGAATGGTGTTTTTGGTATCTGGAGGCCCCAAAACGAAAATTTATGATGGTCTCAGGCTTAGGTCTTACCATGAGACCTACGGTATTAGCTTCTACCTTATAGGGGAAATACGCTAAAATGAAAACATAACCTTTTATCTCGAATCACATATTTAAAATTTAACCTTGCTGTGTCCAAAAATATTTCGGAAGAATATAAAATACAAATTTGCTTCAATACTTACCCAATTTTAAATCACACAACACGAAGTACTGAATACTACAAATTTTGAACCATGATTTCTAAAACTAATTCTTGACCCTGAATTTCCTATGCCATGATTGTTTACATTTTCCCAAATGAATCCCTCCGCCACCTAATTTTATGATGAAGCCATCAAAATATTTTTGGTCAGCTGCCATGCACATTAAAAATATGGTATAAGAAAAAGAAAGGTGTGTGTATTGTCAGCTGACGTAATTGGGCTCCCATATACAGTATATATATATATCTATATATTAATAGGACAGCACGTTATTTTGTTGTAATCGTGAAAAGTGACATTCTCGGCAGAACTCTCGGCCTTATTAACTCTGAAGAGCCCATTGCCTACACACCAAACTAACTGGCCGTGTAGAAAGGAGAGGCCCGCAGAAATGAAAACCAAATAAGAACCAATCTACAAGATGAAGTTAACATAGGTTGTGCGAAACTTAACAGACGATTTTAAATGTGCATTGAAGGAAGTGCCAAAGAAATTCTGTGGTTCAGACATTGGATTAATGAACTAAAACTGGAGTACGACTGCATATTACTTTCAAATCTTGTTTTTTATTGATGGAGAACGGGTAAAATATCAAATTTTAGTGATGGTGATAGAAAGAGAGGGAAGGAGGGAAAAAATTCGGAAGGTTATGAAAGGAGGGAGGGAAGGTGGTAAGAAGAGAATGAAGGAGAAAAGTAGGGGAAAGAAGGAAGAGGGTAGGAAGGAAGGAAAATAGATAATGAGGAAAGCATTGAATGGAGGGAGGGAGAGATCTGTGGTAAGGGGTAAGGGATGACTGAATCTTTTCTCTGAAGCAGTAATCGGTTCAGTCGTTAAAAAACGTGGAATATTAAAAAATACTCATTATTACTCCAGAATATATGCCTTAATGTACGCAAGAGGTGAGGGTGAAAAAATTAGTCAAAGATTAAGTCTTTTCCTTTGCTTTTGGTTCCCATTTGGTTACATTATGTGTTTAGATGGAAAATTGGGTCCTAAATGAAATGTATTTAGAAACGCATTAGTGGGTGCAAATATCATTTTCAAAATCTGTTATCTTTTTTTCTTGATTTGAAAATTGGTCGAATGTTCAACCCTGGCGATCTCTCGTACCTATAAAAGGCAAAGCCCTAGCTGACTGACTGGCTCACTCATTCAATAATCACTAATTCTTCAACTTCTCATGTATAAATAGAGAGCTTAGGACAACTAAGCAGTTTTCACGCCAGTACAGTTCGCGCATCATGTCTCCGGCTATGGCTTCAACGCTACTAACCGTATCATAAAACATTTTCAACATGTGATATTAGTAAACACAACGTTTTGAAACCATTCAGGACTTAGGGATATTCAGGACTTAGGGATTATGGTTACTTGAATCAAAACTATTAGAGTGAAAGAAGTTCCGATAACCCTGGGTCCTAACATGCTCAGTTATCCGTTTGTCAGCTCATTTGTGTTTTTAACATGATTTTCCATAACTTTGGAACCAATAGAGACCATCATCATCATCATCATCACAATCATCATCATCATCATCTATCTATCTTCTATATTATTAATTCTGTAAGCGATTTTTTTTAAATCAAAATTGTGAGAGTTTGCCAGCTCGCAGAATGACAGGAGATGGCTCAAATAAAAGATCTCGGCCCCAGGGGGTCGGGAAAAATATCAGATTATGTCAAAATCTATCAGAAAATGAGAAATAACGAATAATATCTTCCATTTAAAATGCATTGGGATTGAAAAACGTCTGCTTTGTTTACATTAAACATGTGGTGCTAATGCTTGATTCAAAGCCATATGCTAGATGTTGACAAGTGGGATTTTTTTCAAAATGCAGCTAACTATGCACGTCCAATGTACTATAACCAAAAATATTTTAAATTTAAGATTTTACGATTTTATATTGACTAAGGGTTTGAGATTTTTCATAATTTAAAATTATACAAAGTTAAGTACGTTTGTTTAGTTTATGTTATAACGATTCAGATTTAATACCAAGTGATTTATATAATATATAATTACGTAAGGAAAATTTTTGCGCCGAAATTGTGGGCGTTTGGAAGGTCGCAAGATGATGGGAGGGGGCTGAAATTGAAGGTCTCCATCCCAGGGACTCGGGGAAAATACGGAAATTGCTTTAAGCTTGCTATAAAATGAGAAATAACGTAAAATAGCTATCATTTAAAAACATTGGGATTTAAAAAGGTCTGCTTTGTTTACTTAAAACCAAATGCTAGATATAATCATAATTTTATGGACTTAAAAGCATATTTTCTAAAAAGGTATTTTGTACTATAGTAAATAAGGATTTTGCTTAGGGGCTATTAGCCCCTTCAAGCCTCTAGTCTTCTATCTATATTACTAATTCTGTAAGCGATTTTTTTAAATCAAAATTGTGAGAGTTTGACATCTCGCAGGATGATGGGCGATGGCTCAAATGAAAGGTGTCGGCTCCAGGGGATCGGGAAAAATAGCAGATTATGTCCAAATATACTAGAAAATGAGAAATAACGAAAAATATCTTCCATTTAAAATGCATTGGGATTGAAAAACGTCTGCTTTGTTTACATTAAACATGTGGTGGTAATGCTTGATTCAAAGCCATATGGTAGATGTTGACATGTGGGATTTGTTTCAAAATGCAGCTAACTATGCACGTTCAATGTACTATCACAAAAATTATTTTAAATTTAAGATTTACTGATTTTATAATAATTAAGGGTTTGAGTTTTTTCATAACTTAAAATTATCGAAAGTTAAGTACGTTTGTTTAGTTTATGTTATAACGATGCAAATTTAATACCAAATGACATATATAAATAATTTCGTAAGGGAAATTTTTTCGCCGAAATTGTGGGCGTTTGGAAGGTCGCAGGATTATGAGAGGGGGCTAAAATTGAAGGTCTCCCATCCCAGGGACTCAGGGAAAATACTGAAATTCCTTTAAGCTTACTATAAAATGAGAAATAACGTAAAATAGCTGTCATTTAAAAACCATTCGGATGTAAAAAGGCTACTTTGTTTACTTAAAACCAAATGCAAGATTTAGGCCCTAATCATAATTTTGTGGATCCAAAAGCCTGTTTTCTAAGAAGGTATTTTGTACTATAGTAAAGAAGGATTATGCTTAGGGGCTATTAGCCCCTTCAAGCCTCTAGTATATATATAATTTCGTAAGCGAAATTTTTGCGAAGAAATTGTGGGCGTGTGGAGGATGATGGGGGGGGGGCTGAAACTGAAGGTCTCCATCTCAGGGACTCGGGGAAAGTACTGAAATTGCTTTAAGCTTACTATAAAATGAGAAATAACGTAAAATAAAACCCATTTATTTCACGTACCCATTTAGTAACGTCATTTAAAAACCATCAGGGTATGAAAAGGTCTGCTTTGTTTAGTTAAAACCAAATGCTAGAAATAATCATAAATAAAATAATGACTTGGACTGAAAACCATGGACTGAGACTAAATCATGAAAAGACTAAACCGATTGCAATTTGCCATTCTCGACTTCAAAACTCTATTGACTTTGACTCCATCAATCCTATCACGGTTGGTGGCAATGAACTACCGTACTATGACAAAGTAAAGAATCTTGGAGTGACATTTAACTCCACACTTTCTTGGGATGACGCAGTTACTGACATACGTAAAAAGGTTTTTGCCTCTATACATTCACTCAAAAAACTACAGAACTTTTTACCACAACATACTAAACTACACTTGATTAAATCTTTAGTACTACACCACTTTACTTACTGCAACTCCGTGATCAATGACATGACTGTTGCTCAAGCGGGTATGCTCCAGCGATCTCAGAATTATTGCCTGAGATATGTGTATGGTCTTAGACGCGATGAGCATATCACGCCATGCTTTATTGAGGCACACATTTTGAAATTGCATGATCAAAGAGCAATTAAAATTCTTTCATTGCTTTTCTCAATTTTGAAAACCAATTTTCCAAAATATTTTAAAACCGATTTTAAATTTGTGTCTCAAGATAGTTTCCGTAATTCACGTTCTTCCTCAATCACTTTGCGTATACCTCATCATGTGACCACAGCTTATGACAGGGGTTTTGTTGTTACCGCCTGCCGTCTGTGGAATACCTTACCCATGGAGGTCAGATCCCATGATAAGCGCTCCCAGTTTGTGGCGGCACTGAAAACACTTTACCTTGAGCGGATGGTCTCGGCTGGCGCGTCTTAGGGTTTCCGCGTTTGCGCGATTGCTGATGCATGTGTGCTTGAATGCTTGAATGTGTGATTGGAAAAATATTTTTTTATTTGCTGATTTTGTATATATTTTCTGTAAATATCAGACAAGTTTATTTTTAAGTTATATTTTTATGTAAATATTTGTTATTCAGTAGCTCATCCTTCTGTTTATTATTTTGTATATATTTAATTAATCCATGTTAAGTGTAAGAAATGGCCATGTGGCCCTAACTTTGCATGGTGAAATAAAGAATTTTCATTTCATTTAATTTCATTTCATAATTTTGTGGATCCAAAAGCCTATTTTCTAAGAAGGTATTTTGTACTAGAGTAAAGAAGGATTATGCTTAGGGGCTATTAGCCCTTCTTGCCTCTAGCCATATATTAAATTTCGTAAGGCGATTTTTGCGTCAAAATTGTGGGCGTCTGGCAAGTTGTAAAAAGATGGGAGAGGGCTCAAATTAAAGGTCTCTATTCCGTGATTGCGGGAAAAATACTGAAATTGCTTTAATTTCATCAGAAAACGAAAAATAACCCACCCCCCATAGAAATTAATATATCTGCCATATAAATAGCATTGGGATCTAGAGAGATCTGCTTTGTTTACATAAAACATGTGGTGCTGATGCTTGATCCAAAGCCATAAGCTAGATGTTGACATATGGTTTTCTCAAAAGCTAGCCAACTATGCATGTTAATTGTACTGTAACTAGTAAAGATTGAAGCTTTAACTTTTTCCGATATTGCAATTTTGGGTAGTGGACTATTAATAATTTAAAATTAAAAAGAGTTAAGTACGTATACGTTATAAAATGAGTGCTGATGCTGATTTAATGTCTAACTAGAGGCTTGAAGGGGCTAATAGCCCCTAAGCAAAGTCCTTCTTTACTATAGTAAAAAAAAAACTTCTTAGAATATAGGCTTTTGGATTCACAAAATTATGATTAGGGCCTATATCTAGCATTTGGTTTTAAGTAAAGAAAGCAGACCTTTTTACATCCCAATGGTTTTTAAATGACAGTTATTTACGTTATTTCTCATTTTATAGTAAGCTTAAAGCAATATCAGTATTTTCCCCGAGTCCCTGGGATGGGAGACCTTCAATTTCAGCCCCCTCCCATCATCCTGCAACCTTCCAAATGCCCACAATTTCGGCGAAAAAATTTCCCTTACGTAATTATATATAATATTTGGTATTAAATCTCCATCGTTATAACATAAACTAAACAAACATACTTAACTTTTTATAATTTTAGCGAATTTCCCCTATAGGGAAGAAGCTATTACCGTAGGTCTCATGGTAAGACCTAAGCCCGAGACCATGATAACTTTTCGTTTTGGGGCCACCAGAAGCAAAAGACACCATTCGTTCGAATTTATATATATATATATATATATATATATATATATATCTATCTATATATATGTGTGTCTGTGAGCACGATAGCGGCCGTAAATATGGTCCGATCTTAATGAAATTTGGTACAGACATATAAAGTGGTAATCGATTGGACAAGTTCGTAAACCAGCCCGATCGGACTATCGGAAGGGGGGGTAAAGGGGGAATAACCCCCCCAAAAATGGGTTTTTTGGGGTTTTTACATAAAAAAATGAAATCAATCAAATTTTTGTTGGCACCATTGGATTCGCCTCAAAAAAACAAACAATTAAGTATTGTGAATCATTGCTCTATGTCCATTGGTTACCGAGATATTGAAAGTGGTAAACACAGTACGTTGTCCCAATGTTAACCTTATGGGGAATAAGTAAAATTCTATATCTCGCTCATTTCTCAACATATCTTAATTAAACTTGGTTTGTGGCTTCATCTAGATGAGATATAATGTATTTTAGTCAAAAATCCCCGAAATTTCAATTTTTGTGGCAGCAAACCTGCATAATCATTCCCCATGTTATCCTTATGGGAAATAAAAAAATTCTATATCTTACTTATTTTTTAACATTTCTTGACAAAACTTGGTATATGGCTTCTTCTAGTTAAGATATACTAAATAATGAATTAAAACTAACCAGTTTTAACATACCTGTTGCAGCAAACCTGCATACTCATTCTACATGCTAACCTTATGGGTAATAAAATAAGTTGTGTAGTTCGCTCATTTCTCAAAATATACTGATAAGAAATGGCATGAGGATTCATACAGTTAATATCTACTTGATTATGGCTTAATATATCCAAATCATCAAATTCCTGAGGCAGCAAACCTGTGTACTCTCTTTCCCAATGTTAACCTTATGAGAGGTAAATGCAATTGGATAGCTTTCTTATTCCTCAGCATATCTTGATAAAACATGTTATGTGGCTTTATATAGTTTAGATATATTGGATTGTAGCCTATAATACCTCATTTTCAAATTTCTGTGGCAGCAAACCTGCATTTTTCCATACTAATCTTATGAAGAATAATTTATTTTTGAATACCAATTGTGGGCATTTGGCAAATCACAGGATGAGGGAACAGGGCTCAAATTAAATGTTTTAATGTCAGGGACTCAGGAAAAGTACTGCAATTTCTTAAAGTTTGCTAGATAACAAAAAATAACATAAAATAACTGCCATTTAAGTAGCATTGGGAAGTAGCATTGGGATCTAAAACGTCTGCTTTGTTTACATTAAAACATGTGAGCTGATGTTTGATTCAAAGCCACATGGTGGATACAGACATATGGCTTACTTAAAGGCCAGATAACTAAATATGTCAAATAAATGTACTATAGCGAATACAGATTTTTACTGATGATGTTAATGAAATTTTTTACTCAAACTTAAACAGCTGGTAATTTCCCCATACGATTAAATTGGAAAAGCCAGCTGTTTTGAAGTTTTGAACATTGCATTTTCGTGCCAAGTATAGGCAATTATTTTTTATAGCCTGTTGATCTTAAAAGCCACTAGGAGAGTATTTTTGCACGCTTTCTTTTGAATGAATATTGATTTTACTTGATGCGAGACTTCATTTAAATTATTTATTTATGCACTTGAAATTCGCTGAGTATGCAGGACTGCTGCAACGGGGGTATTAAGTTATGAAAAAATCAAACCCTTAATTATTATAAAATCAGAAAATCTTAAATTTAAAATATTTTTTGTTATAGTACATTGAACGTGCATAGTTAGCTGCATTTTGAAATATCCCACAACATCTACCATATGGCTTTGAATCAAGCATTAGCACCACATGTTTAATGTAAACAAAGCAGACGTTTTTCAATCCCAATGCATTTTGAATGGAAGATATTTTTCGTTATTTCTCATTTTCTGGTAGATTTGGACATAATCTGATATTTTTCCCGACCCCCTGGGACCAAGACCTTTTATTTGAGCCCTCTCCCATCATCCTGCGAGCTGTCAAACTCTCACAATTTTGATTGAAAAAAATCGCTTACAGAATTAATAATATATAATATAGATAGATAGATAGATAATTGATAAGACAAACTATAGGCAAGGGTACAAATAAGACCTCTCACTTTAAAAGCTCAGCTCTGCCAGTTTTATCTGCGTTTGACATAGTCAACAACAGAGTGCTGCATCATAGTTGAAGAAGTACCTACGAAATGCAGACCGGCGACCAAACGCATTTTCTCGTGCCGTCGTGCCCGTTTTTTTTCGGACGGCGTTAAGTTTGTTGGGCTGTTTTGCCACCCATATTTCACCGATTTAAAATAACATTTCCTCAATATAAAATCTTTAGGTCTCAAATAACAGATCTAGTAGATAATTACTTTTATGTCAATCGATTTGGGCAGCAAAACTGGCTAAGAAACTTGACCCAACGAGAGAAAAGAAGGAACAAAAAGCTCGCAAATCTGAATTAACCTTATCCAGGACTGACAGCGATTGAGTATAACGTTTACATGACAAATAAGGCTCCCATTTTGCTAGTGGAGCCAGAGTTTAAGACGTCATCAGGAGTCTCTAATCTGGCTTTATCCTAATCTATTAGCTTATTTGCTAAAATGTAGCCTCAAGGTTTCCATAATAAGTACCCTCTGAATGACCAAGATACATTTTTGAGCCAACTGGAGGCTACAGACGAGCTTCACTCTCTCAGTCTCTTGATGACATTACAAACTGTTTACGTTTTTTGGCTAATAAATGTCAAATAACTTATGTATCTATAATTCTATGGACCTTGGGTGGTCCCGACATCGCCTTGGATATAAATAAGTGCTGAAATTTGTGGTTAACCTTTAGAACTTTGTAATGTATCTTCTAAGGTTTGTGATGAGGTAAAACACCGAATCACGTGACCGCGGGGTTGAAGTTCACCAAAGTCGGTTCAGGTGGGGAGGACACGCCGTCGACTCGCCCTCACTCCCGCCCGCGTCTTCGTCAAATTAGCTTGTTTCAAATTTCGCTGCGAGTGCCTTTCGGAAAAAATTTTGAAAATTTTGTGGTTCACTCTTTCTCGCGTAAATAACGGAATATAATCAACCTTTCATACCCAAAGGGTAATTGAATAGGAATTTATTTTCGAAAAGTAAGAAAAATTAGAGAACGTGCAAAATGATCGTGTTGAACCGTGAAATCTGGTGACCACAAATTCAATTTTTAAAGTCCCGTACTGAATTTATTTGTCTTTTTGAGTGAGCAAGTTAATAATCAGTATATTAAAATCATCAAGGCACTCCAGCTAGGCGCGGTAATTGTTTTTAGTTAAATTTTGTGTATTTTATGTTGGCCATGTGTTCGTTAAGTGTATGTTGAAACCTGTGAGTATTATTATTACTTGTGAATTAGGGTGAGTTGCTACTGTATTTGATATTTATTTATAAGTTAGAGTTGTTCACCATTAATTAGTATTTTTATATAATTTATGTGATTTTTTTCTGATAAATCGAATTATCTGTTTCAAATTCAAAATATATATAATATACTGCTTTCTGACTGTGATAAATATTGAAGTAAACTCAAATACTGTCGAATTAACTGGCTTATATTTAACTTATAATAATTTTCTTGGATCTTAGTAAATGAAATAAAGCACCACTATACATTTTTAATGTAGACGGATCCTGGTGAAATAAAATAAAAGCTGTGTTTTTGGCAGATTTCAAAACTAAGAACAATTTATTAAATAGGCTCTATAATTAATTTTCTACTGTTGGGTTGCGCAACTGTGTAAATTCAGACCCTTAAATAAATTATAATTTGCAATCAAATAATTAATAATGACTCCCATTAGTTAGGACAGAGGCATTACAGTTATTATCTGTAATTTATTATATAACAACAAAAATCGAAGCCTCTGAGGAATAGTGGTAGAGGGAATTTTGCAAATAAGGTTCTGGCCGGAACTATGTATCAAAGCCAACCCGAGCCTCAAAAATGTATTTTTAATAGGACAGAAACAATTTGCCATTAGCGCTGCAGCCTGGTCCGTGTATATTAATTAATTTGGAAGTGGTGAAAAGCAGAGATATGATCCATTGAAAAAGTATATCAAACCATATTAAGCCTGTATCAAGCAATCTTTCAGTAACAGTTCTCGCATGATTTGAACTTGTATTTGCAATTTCATATTAAAGTAATATATAATTAGAAATGTATTGATATAGGGAAATACAGTCATTACTATAATCATTTGATTGATTATTTCTAATCCTGGTGTGATATTGGTATTTTGCAGTATTTTTGGGTATATAACAGATAATATTTCGATTCTGGTCAAAATAAATTAATTAATCAAATTTCATCTTTTACAGTTTATTGGTACACTATTTTAAAAATGCAGCGATTAACATAGGCCTAATATTTTAGAGTATAATTGATTTTTATGCAATATTAAATTTCAATTCTCATGAAACAGTAAGATCCACAAGTAAGCCTCTGGGTAGAAATGATTTTGTGAATTAAATGGAATTTGGTCGTAATCAAGGGCAGCATCTTTCCACTGTTATGCACTCTGCAAATCATAAAATATAAGTGGGGGGAAACTATTATAATTTATGTGAAGAGTAAGTTGTAATTGTGATTATAGAGGCAGTGAGCTATAATAAATATTAATAGTATTTATTTTTTTCTTCACATAAATAAAAAAGGAAGCAGACATTCAATATTAAGATCATGAGAATTGAAGTCCACAGGTTTCTTGTGTTTGTGTAATTTAGTGTTCGTCCAATTATTTATTTATTTCCTTGTTAAGATTGTTATTTAGTTATTATTGTTATTTATTTGTTAGTGCACGAATTGAATTTTGAACGAAATATTGTTGAGACAACTTGTTGAGGGGGGAAGGATGTATAATAGACAATTTTTCACCACTGGTGAAGATCGACGCAATCGCATGTTGCAGCGTGCAAATAGTGCGCCTGCGCCAACAGAGGAAGGGGCGGGAGCATCAAGTCAGGTAGCGAGGATGGAGCCTCCCTCCTCCCCTCCCCCTCTTGCCGAACGTCAGCTCGCGTCGTTGTCTGTGCGTACAACAATGGATCACCTGGACGGGCGGCGTATGACGACACCGGCCGCGCACTCGACTCACGTACCGAACAGACTTGTCAATGAGGGGCAGGAATTGCACGATCGTAGCGGGGTATCGATGGATTTAGATTATGATCAACCTAGTCAGGCCGTAACTTTTGATCCAAATTCGCGGACTGTGAATGTGCAACAATTGGGGCCGGGCATGGATTTTTGGAGTTTAGAAGCGAATTCAGATGTTACGCAATATAGGGAAATTTCTGAAAATACGCGTCACGTGAACCAAAATCCAATCATGACTCAAAGAGCAAATTTTTCTCAAACAAATCCCTTTCTGCCAGGTTATGGGGTAGTAGACCAACGCGAACACTTCAATCAATTCACACAAGGTCAAGGTCATTCGGTACAAGCGACGAGCGTGCCTTATGCACAGCCATTTTCAATGAACAATATGGGTTATCAGTTAGTGCCACAATTCTCACAAAACGTTTTAGTGCAAAATCAAATATCGAAAACAGAACGCACGGTTTTGATTGAATTATTAAAGAACGTTGGGATCGCGGACGGATCTGACGACTTGCAACTTTTGAATTTTTTAAAGGCTTTGAAACCTTTGTTTGATATCGCCCCGGGCAGCAGTGGTGAGATAGTTAAATTATTGATACCGAAAACAAAGGGTCAATTGTTTAAATTGTGGGTTGAAGCAACAACAACAGGGGTTAGTTGGGAAGGTTTGCACAGTGCAATTCTGAGCTATTTTTTACCAGCTGCACGTTTAAGGGAAATTGAGGCGCTAGAGTTAGATAGGCCGCAGCGACCCAATGAAACATTTGTTGAGTACGTCGAAAATATTATTGCCGTTGCATTTGCGTTGAAAACAAAGATGTCTGAAAGTGAGGTGATAGATATTATTTTGAGTAAGTGTGACCCGATCACAAAACGACATTTTGCTTTTAACAGTAGGCCGAGCAACATTTCTGAGTTAAAAATGTTCGCAAACAAAGTCACTGGTTCAATTAAATCGGAAATGCGTTATTTTGGCCCGCCTACAGGTATCAGCGGTAGAAATGTCATGCAAGCGAGTAGGCCTAGTTTTGCGAGGCAAAATGCGCAAAATTTTTCACGACCAGGTCGCCATTTTGAAAATTCAAACAATCAAAGGGAACGAGTCGTCAAATGTTATAAATGTAATGGGGAAGGTCACATGGCTAGGAATTGTCCATCTTTAAACTGATTTCGAACGCTGGCAGCAGGACACAGTGTTCGCAGAAGGTGTTTGATCCTGCAAAAATTAGCGCGGTGGATCTCACAGGGAAGTTGCCATTGATTAATGTTAAGGTAGGGCAAGGTTCATGCACATCTCTTTTAGATAGTGGTGCGACAAAAAGTTTAGTTAGCAAAGATTTTTTTAACAAGATTAGAAAAGAAAAATGTGTAAAGGGTGTTACAAAAATCAGTAATTATGTTGAAACAGCGAATAAAACAAAGATTCCAATTAGGCAGGAGGTAAAATTGCATATCAAAATTGATATTTATTCTTGGGATTATAGTTTCTGGATTGCAAGTCAATTACCATTTGATATGCTATTAGGTTATGATTTTTTTCATTTTTCAAAATTGAAGCTAGATGTGGGTAAGAATACAATAAAGTTCCGTTATGGGGAGAAAAATGAAAAGATTTTATTTTTGCTAGATGAGGATAATTTAAATTCAGAAAGGATGCAATTTGATGAGGCTGACATGAGCGGGGAATGCAGGAAAAAATTTCAAAAGCTTTTGCGAGATTATGGGGATGTGGTTACAAATAGGATAGGCAAAGCTAAGGTAGCGCCGTATAAACTTAGAGTGAGTAAAGAGATAAAACCATTTCGCATGCGTCCCTTCCAGATGACTCCCGATAAGGTCCGAGCTATGAGGGAAATCATTAATGAGCTTTTAGATAACGGGGTTATAGAGCCTAGTCAGAGTGAATATAGTAGTAATTGTTTTTTGGTTCAAAAAAAGGAGAAAGGTAAATATAGATTGGTGAATAATTATAAAACATTAAATCAATTCATAGAAATGGATAGCTTCCCTAGTCCCACAATAGATTCAACATTTCAATATTTGCAAAATGCTCGTTTTTTCACATCAATAGATCTTGTTCACAGTTTTTTCCAATTAGAGTTAAGTAAATCAAGTCGCAAATATACTGCTTTCAACACAAGTTTTGGTAGTTATCAATGGGTAAGAGTCCCTCAAGGATTAAAAATAGGTTCCCAAGCACTGAATAGGGTAGTAGATACTGTACTGGGTGATTTAAAGTTCAAATGTGTTATTAGTTTTTGCGATGATGTCTTAGTATATGGGCCAGACGAGGAAACTCATTATAACGACGTTAAAGCAGTTTTGCAAAGATTGAGGGAATACGGCTTAACCGTAAATCCTGAAAAAATCAAGCTAGCTAAAAGAGGGGTTCAGTTTCTGGGACATTATGTAATGGATGGTAAATTAATGATGGATCCATCACGCATTGAACCAATTAAGAACTATCCCATTCCCAAAACAGTTAAGCAGGTGCAAAGGTTAGTGGGTTTAGCAAGTTTTTACAGTAAATTTATTCCCAACTTCTCTGAAATTTGTTACCCTTTGAATAGATTGAAGAGAAAAGGTGTTAAGTTTAAATGGACAAAGACTGAGCAAGTTAGTTTTGATAGGTTAATAGAGGCGCTGACGTCACCCCCAGTTCTCCATTTGCCCGATTTTAGTAAGAAATTTGTTCTCAGTTGTGACGCATCGGACTATTCGATAGGTTGCGTGCTCCAACAAGAACGCGAGGGTGGATTAGTGGTCATAGCGTATTCAAGCCGTACTTTGCAAAGAAATGAGCAGGCGTATTCTATATACAAACGCGAACTGTTAGCTTGTTTATGGGGCTGTGAAAAGTATCGAGAATTTTTAATAGATAAGCCTTTCACCTTGCGAACCGACAACCAAGCGATTTTGTATCTTTGGAAATCAGATAAGAGTACCGGACAGCTTGCTAGGTGGAAACTGCGACTTTCGGAATTCCCGTGTGAAATTGAGCACGCGCGAGCGAGTCAAAATTTGCCCGCAGATACTTTATCTAGATTATTTGAGCCGCCAGAGCAACGCGAGGAAAATAAAGCAGACGCACAGCCGGCGAAAATAAATTTTTTGCAAAATTTTCCTGAGGTATTTCATGATATAGGGAGAAAGCAAAGAGAGGATCAAAATTTAAGAAAGGTAATCGACGAGTTAGAGAAGGGTAAAAAGGTTCAAAATTATGTTATGAAAAATGGGGTTTTAAAATATCAGAAAAATCCAAAGTGTTCTCCAAAAATTTGCGTTCCAGAATCATTAAAAAACATGGTTATGAAATTTAATCATGACACAACTTTATCAGCACATTGGGGAATTAAAAAGACAACAGCAAAAATTGCGAAAGATTTTTCATGGAAATCAATGTTTGAGGATATTAGGAACTACGTGCGATCTTGTGATCTTTGTCAGTTGCATAAAACGTCGCAGAATACGAAAGTGGGTTTAATGAGTTCATCATTGCCGGAGAGAAGTATGCAACGGTTGCATATCGATTTTTTTGGTCCGATGGTTAGGACAAAGAAGGGGCAAAATCAGTTTCTTTTGGTCTGCATCGATAGTTTCTCAAAGTTTTCTTGGTTTATCCCATTGAAAAAAGCGACAACGGATACCGTAATAAAGGGACTGAAAGAGCGAATTTTTGCACAAAATGGGATTCCGGAAATAATAATCAGTGATAACGGGAGCCAGTTCACTTCAAATAAATTCCGATCATTTCTTTTTGGTCTGGGCGTAAAACACATCACGACAAGTGTAGCTAGGCCGCAGGGTAATCAATCAGAGAGGGAAAATCGGAATTTAAAGTACGCATTGAAAGTTTTTCACAGCAAGACTCAGGATCGATGGGACGAAGACATAGAATTTCTTATGGTAGGCGTGAATTCAGCGCATCACGAAAGTATACGCATGACACCGGCGATGGCACTTATGGGCCGAGAGCTGAATAATCCCCTACAATTGGCTTGGAATTTGCTTGAGGACGTCACTCCTGAACAAAATGTTGAGGAAAGAGTGGGCAAAATTTTGCAAAATTTGAAAGTGGCTCAGCAAAAAATGAAACAAAATTATGACAAAAACCGGCGTCCCTCTCCTTTCAAAGTGGGGGACGAGGTTTTGTACAGAGTATACATCCCCAGCGACAAAGCTAAGAAAATTAGCAATAAATTGTCTCAAGGATGGAAAGGTCCGTGGACTGTTGTTGAGGTCTTGAATAACGTAAATGTCAAAATAAGGTTAAATGAAAACAGTAAAGTATTGAGAATTGTTCATGTAGCTCAATTGAAAAGATTTTATAGGAGAGATTAAAAATAAAATGTAACAAAAAAGTAAAAAAAGTGTTTTAAAAAGGTGTTTAAAAAAATTAGATTGTAAGATTAGTATGGTTTTGTACTAGGGTTGGGTGTGAGTGACAGGCGCCAAAATGCACATGACATTGCTAGGTGACAGCCAGGTGGTACGACTGCATAAGGTGTGGAGGAGGTCGCCGCATGTTACATCGGTGGATGTGTGCGCGGTTAGTGGGTGTACTACAGAACATTTAAAGACATTAATTTCCAGACATCACCATGAATTCAATCAAATGTGTTTCTTGCTGATAGGAATAAATGACATTTTAGCTAAGGTTCCTACACGCAAAATCAAGGACAATATTACCTCATTTATTAAATATTTAAATAAGAAGCACATCAATATTTTAATTTCAACTTTGCCTCCCACATTACACAAAAACTTGCAAATTCAAGATAGTGTCCGTGACATAAACATTTTTATTCAGTCATTCGCCACATCATCAGCTGTGAAAGTGATAAAGCTCCATAAACTATTCAAACCGTTCAATCTAGATGACAAATGTTTTTACCAACTTCGCTACTACCACGGCAGGCCGGACTTCGTTCACCTATCCACTGCAGCATTCCAGCGGCTGATAAGGCTTATCGTCGAGGCAGCGGCGCACCCACCCCCCGCCCACCCAATGACTGACCGCACTGACCTACGGCTCCTGACCTCCGATCACACCTCGACACCCCACGTCATTACCGGTCCACTGCGATGACTTCACACCTGTTGCTGAACATTCGCATAGAGTTGCTGGAGATGTCTACAGGACGGACTCATACTGGTGCAATTGTGCGCGATTGGCCCGCTCTGTGGGAGCAGTTTTGCGGCGGGTGAACACAGTCGTTGCAAATGGCAAGGTATAAACGGTGATTGGTGTCAAAGCACAAACATTAGGCCTACCCCAACTTATTAAAACAAATCATAATGAATAGTTTAAATTTATTTATTTGTATTAATATGTAAAATGTAACTATTTGTGTTTTTGTGTAAATTGTTGTATTTTTGTCACGATTGTCTTGTTAGGACCCAATGAAATTGATTCCGGGAAATTTGATCGATTTGAGGGCAAAAGCCAACGGAATCAATTTTTCAAGACAGGGGGCTTTGTGATGAGGTAAAACACCGAATCACGTGACCGCGGGGTTGAAGTTCACCAAAGTCGGTTCAGGTGGGGAGGACACGCCGTCGACTCGCCCTCACTCCCGCCCGCGTCTTCGTCAAATTAGCTTGTTTCAAATTTCGCTGCGAGTGCCTTTCGGAAAAAATTTTGAAAATTTTGTGGTTCACTCTTTCTCGCGTAAATAACGGAATATAATCAACCTTTCATACCCAAAGGGTAATTGAATAGGAATTTATTTTCGAAAAGTAAGAAAAATTAGAGAACGTGCAAAATGATCGTGTTGAACCGTGAAATCTGGTGACCACAAATTCAATTTTTAAAGTCCCGTACTGAATTTATTTGTCTTTTTGAGTGAGCAAGTTAATAATCAGTATATTAAAATCATCAAGGCACTCCAGCTAGGCGCGGTAATTGTTTTTAGTTAAATTTTGTGTATTTTATGTTGGCCATGTGTTCGTTAAGTGTATGTTGAAACCTGTGAGTATTATTATTACTTGTGAATTAGGGTGAGTTGCTACTGTATTTGATATTTATTTATAAGTTAGAGTTGTTCACCATTAATTAGTATTTTTATATAATTTATGTGATTTTTTTCTGATAAATCGAATTATCTGTTTCAAATTCAAAATATATATAATATACTGCTTTCTGACTGTGATAAATATTGAAGTAAACTCAAATACTGTCGAATTAACTGGCTTATATTTAACTTATAATAATTTTCTTGGATCTTAGTAAATGAAATAAAGCACCACTATACATTTTTAATGTAGACGGATCCTGGTGAAATAAAATAAAAGCTGTGTTTTTGGCAGATTTCAAAACTAAGAACAATTTATTAAATAGGCTCTATAATTAATTTTCTACTGTTGGGTTGCGCAACTGTGTAAATTCAGACCCTTAAATAAATTATAATTTGCAATCAAATAATTAATAATGACTCCCATTAGTTAGGACAGAGGCATTACAGTTATTATCTGTAATTTATTATATAACAACAAAAATCGAAGCCTCTGAGGAATAGTGGTAGAGGGAATTTTGCAAATAAGGTTCTGGCCGGAACTATGTATCAAAGCCAACCCGAGCCTCAAAAATGTATTTTTAATAGGACAGAAACAATTTGCCATTAGCGCTGCAGCCTGGTCCGTGTATATTAATTAATTTGGAAGTGGTGAAAAGCAGAGATATGATCCATTGAAAAAGTATATCAAACCATATTAAGCCTGTATCAAGCAATCTTTCAGTAACAGTTCTCGCATGATTTGAACTTGTATTTGCAATTTCATATTAAAGTAATATATAATTAGAAATGTATTGATATAGGGAAATACAGTCATTACTATAATCATTTGATTGATTATTTCTAATCCTGGTGTGATATTGGTATTTTGCAGTATTTTTGGGTATATAACAGATAATATTTCGATTCTGGTCAAAATAAATTAATTAATCAAATTTCATCTTTTACAGTTTATTGGTACACTATTTTAAAAATGCAGCGATTAACATAGGCCTAATATTTTAGAGTATAATTGATTTTTATGCAATATTAAATTTCAATTCTCATGAAACAGTAAGATCCACAAGTAAGCCTCTGGGTAGAAATGATTTTGTGAATTAAATGGAATTTGGTCGTAATCAAGGGCAGCATCTTTCCACTGTTATGCACTCTGCAAATCATAAAATATAAGTGGGGGGAAACTATTATAATTTATGTGAAGAGTAAGTTGTAATTGTGATTATAGAGGCAGTGAGCTATAATAAATATTAATAGTATTTATTTTTTTCTTCACAGGTTTTTCATGAAAAAAGTGAGTTGAGTTTATTTAGATGTCGACGGATAGCGCGTCTGTTCTGAAGATTCAGCCCTCTAACCTCTACTGTACCAGTGTATACAGAACCCTAGGGTTCTTTTAAAATTGACATCTCAAACATTAGAATCCAGCTTTTACCGAGTTATGACACGGAAGACAATATTTAGAAAATCAATCATTTTCAATGTTTCATTTCATTGTATTTGATTTTTTAGGGGTTTTGCCGCTTCAAGCCACTAGTCTATATCCTACTTCCTATCCTACTAATATTATAAATGTGAAAGTATTTAAAGGGGGTATGTATGGGATGTTTGAGTCCACATATTCATGTGTCTTTCAACCACGTGAAAAATACTGAACCAACTAAGCAGAAATTTTACAGGAATAGAGCCAATATAACAGAAATGGACATAGGCCTATTCACTTCCTTAAAATCTCCTCAAGCTACGTGAACGTCCTTAGGCCGGGGACACACACGGCGTTTTTTAACGCGCGGTAAAAATACGGCTCGCCCTTAGGCCGGAGACACTCTGGTCGTTTTTTTTATCGCGCGATGCCGCCGACGAAGTCGGTGTTCATACACACGTGGCGGTAAAAAACGCCACGGAAAAAATATGGCCGATCATGGTACCATTTTAATTTTGAGAGATGACTGTGGGTGTTTACCAAATGCATTTTATCATATTATGCTGATCACAGAGCTCCTGACGTCATCAACACGGTACAACGTTTAGAGTGTCTTGCCGTCTGACCATGGCTTTAAAAGCAGCTTTTAAAATAAAGGGAAGTCTCCCATAAGAAGTTCTTTGTCAGATTTATAATAAAAAGTTAGCTATTGGTTCACAGGTGAGACACCTGGAATGTAAGTACGTGGGGAATTTTCGCACCGAACTTGTGGGCGTTTGGCAAGTCGCAGGACAGTGTGAGAGGACTCAAAATGAAGGTATTGATACCAGGGACTCGGGAAAAGCACAGAAATTGCTTAAAGTTTACCAGGAAATGAAAAATAACGTAAAATGTCTGCCATGTAAAAAGCATTATGATCTAAAAACCGTTTGCTTTGTTTACATCAAAACATATGGTGTTGATGCTTAATCTAAAGCAATAAGCTAGATGTTGACATATGGTTCCCTCAAAAAGCACCTAACTCTATAACATGTTGAATTTACTGTAGCTAATAACGATTTTAACTTTAACTCGCAGCCCGCGTCACCTCGTGACTTAAAAACAATGGTAAAATATCCTTTAGTTTCATGTTGATTATGTATGGAGTTTTTCACCGTAAAATACCTTTTAGTGAGAAAGTGTGTGAATTTTTGTGATTTTTTTTAATTTTCTAGGCTAATTCTTTGTGTTTAAGCTCTGGAATAACATTTCCAGTAATTGAACTTCTCATCGGGGCAAACGTTTAAAAATAACTCATTACTTTAGACTTGAAACTTCAGTGTGGGTAAGACATTTCCCATGCATCTCCATGTCTCTATTTTAGAGTTTTCTTTCAAAAGTATTGAATATTTATGTTGATTCTACATAATATCTACGCATCAGTTCCTTACATTCATCTTTGTTAGGCCTTAACAACAAACGATAAGAAGATGGTCAAACCACTGATCTACTGAAGAACTAATTTTTGAATACATTTATACCATACTCCGTAAAAACGAACTATTCAGTGCTCATAACGGCTGAAAAATTAAATTTTCAAATTGACCCGCATTTTTGTTTCACATCTTGAATACACGTTTGGGAATTTTTTACCCAGGCAAATATCATAACTTTCTATGAAATGCCTTCATTAAATAGTCATATAGCTATTGGTACATTTCAAAATCGAGTTAAATAGGCAGGCTAACCGTTAACACTTGAATATCCATCGCATTCCAAGTACATTTAAAAAATACAAATTCAAAATTCAAATTTTTATTGCATTTTAAAACTTGAATCCTCTTGTTGAATATTCAACTAATATTGATATTTTAAAACACTAAACGTTAAAAGAACAGTCAATGTGTTGAAACATGTATCAATGTACGTATATTCACTATCTACAGTTTGTTAGAAAATCCCATCTCCAGAGCATTTCCTGAGTTACTTATTATGTTCCTTTTTAAGTTTCTTTTCAAGAAAATAAATACAGTAAATTAATCACAGACCTTTGGTCTTAGTTTCAATAGATGAAACACTCTTCCTTATTTTCTGTTGTCTTAAAAAACGTCAATATTTAAGAAATTAAAAAATCATATATTTAATTTCGTAAGGCGATTCTTTGCGTCAAAATTGTGGGCGTCTGGTAAGTCGTAGAAAGATGGGAGAGGGCTCAAATTAAAGGTCTTTATTCCGTGTTGGCGGGAAAAATAATAAAATTAATTGCTTGAAATTCACCAGAAAACGATAAATAACGTAAAACATCTGCCATTTAAAAATTATTGGGATCTATAAACGTCTGCTTTGTTTACATAAAACATGTGAGGCTGATACTTGATTGAAAACCATGTGGTAGGCCATGTGGTAGGCTAAATATCAATATAAGGTAGATTCAGTTTGCTATGAAGGTATTTTTTACTATATAATAGATAAGGATTAATTCTTCGCGATAGGTTTTATTTGTGATAGTATGTATGATTTTATGATTTATGTATTATTATTTGATTTGTAACAACAATTTTTTGTGTTTATTACAATAGTGATGAGTAGCCAAAATAGTGAATAACTTAAATAACAATTTTGTGAATTTTCCTTCATTAGGGGCTTTTAGCCCCTTCAAGCCACAAGTATATATTATTAATTCTGTAAGCGATTCTTTTTTTAATCACAATTGTGAGAGTTTGACAGCTCGCAGGATGATGGAAGATGGCTCAAATGAAAGGTCTCGGCCTCAGGGGGTCGGGAAAATAGCAGATTATGTCCAACCCTAGTGGAAATGATCAATAGAGATCAATAGAGAAATGTCTATTGATACATAGTGATACGTAGTGGTATTTGGACCAATATTGTAGTGATATCACTACAGGTCTATTGATTTGTATTGATTTCTGTTTGTCACAGTTTAAATGATTTCTATTGATGATTGTTTATTTCTATTGATCCGTATTGATATCAATACAGGTCTAATGATCTGTATTGATATCTATTTACCTGAGTTTTAGTGATGCGTATGTACTTGTAGTAATCCTTATTGATATCACTACAGGTGAAATGATATCAATAAAAAAAATTATTGATCTCTATTGATCATTTCCACTAGGGAAATATACCAGAAAATGAGAAATAACGCAAAATATCTTCCATTTAAAATGCATTGGGATTGAAAAACATCTGCTTCGTTTACATTGAACATGTGGTGCTAATGCTTGATTCAAAGCCATATGGTAGAAGTTGACATGTGAGATTTTTTTCAAAATGCAGCTAACTATGCACGTTCAATGTACTATAACAAAAAATATTTTAAGTTTAAGATTTTCTGATTTTATAATAATCAAGCGTTTGAGTTTTTTCATAATTTAAAATTATAAAAATTTAAGTACGTTTGTTTATTGAAATTGCTTTATGCTTACTATAAAATGAGAAATAACGTAAAATAGCTGTCATTTAAAAACCAATGGGATGTAAAAAGGTCTGCTTTGTTTAGGCCTACTTAAAACCAAATGCTAGATATAATCATGATTTTGTGGATCCAAAAGCCTATTTTATAAGAAGGTTTTTGTACTATAGTAAAGAAGGATTATGCTTAGGAGCTAATAGCCCCTTCAATTGCTAATATTGCATTATTGCTATGCAATACTTGTAGTGGCCTCAAACAATAAAGTTTAAAGTATTTATTGGGTTAGGGTTACTTTATTGCTGAGGTATTCTGTTCTCTTGAAGTTAATTTTAAGAACCATACTAGGCAAAGTAGGGAACGGTGCTGCATTGTACATTGTCAGTAACCGATTGGCAAATTAATAATCATTCAACATACTAATAATTTTATCAATTTGATTAATTGTAAAGCTTAATTTTAATGTTGTGTTTCTCCTTCAATTGTTCAAATTGTCATTTACCAATGGACCTCACCTCCTAGGCTATGATTTAAAATGTTCCAGAATTTTTTTCTCTATCGTAGGTTGATGATTTAACTGGCGAAAGAAAGGTTTTCTTAAAATAAATAATACCTCTACATGCTATTTAATAATATGTACAATTTATTTCTGATCATGATTTATTTACATTACGTCATGATTAGTAAGTGGAGGGCTCTTTGCAGCTCTCAGGAACAGTGTGTGTGTGATGCTCTGGACTGGCTTGTTCTGACTGCAGTCAACGGGGTAGCCGTTGTTTATATTCTCCCTGAAATACTTAGAAGAGCTTTTCTGAAGACAGACAAATTCTATCTGCTTCTCGACAGAGCCCTGAGGCTGACACTTACTAGAGCACTGAAGCTGGGGCTGCACGCTAAAGCAGTCCTTTCCATCTTTCTCGATGACTTGTGTACGCTCCATGGCGCACTTGGGGCTCTTATCATTTTGGCCATAGTTCTGCATTTTGGAATACTTCTTGTTGGAGTTGGAGTTTGAGTTGTGGCAGGAGTCGGGTCTTTCAGCCTTCTCATCAGCAACAACATTACCGTAGATGACGTTGTCACGGTAGCACTGGCCGTAGGACACCTTCTGTTGGGCTCTCTGCTTCAGTTCCTTTGGCAGGTCCCTGGCAGGAACTGTCATCCAGAGCACGGGAGGCAGTGAACTCGAAGAGGTTCTGGAGCACACAGTCTTGGGGAGTGGTGACGTCGTCCTTGGGCTTCGTGTTGAAGGTCCCGCAGAGTCTTCGCACTTCGGAGTGATAGCTGTTCTGGGCCTTGAGCTTGATGGCGTCATATCGAATCTCAATGTCTTGTTGGGGAGCGTACATCTGAGCGTAAGTCTCACCATCCTGATCTTCGAGAGTCCTGAGTCTGTTTTTAGAGACATCAGAGATCTGCTGTCCGTTGACCTTAACATTGGCAGGACTGTTTCCAGAGGTGGGTTGCATGTGGATGGCATTGTTTCCGATTACAATCATCATTTCCTTCTCGTTAGAGGAAGACACGTCATGGACGAGAACGGAGAACGGTATTGGTAACCGGCGTAGCGAAGGGCGGCGTAGGCCTTGTAGGTGGCATTCTTGAGAGAGGCAGGGATCTAAAAATTGGAAATAGCATATTTAATACACATCTCCCAGTGAAACCCAGTGGAGTAGTGATCAATTTTCCACAGAGGGGACATCAAAAGTACCTAAGACAATGCCAATATATCTTATTACTTTTATATAACGTCATTAGCAACATTGATAATGCTTCGGTGACAAAGAATGAACTTTGGCTTGCATAATGTCAAGGCCTATTTTTTTTTTTACATGTTGGTCCTCGGGTGAAACTTTTTCTAGCTTAGCTTTCATAAGTTAATTTTATAATCAATATCCATAAAATCATGTTTCTGATTTTATGACTTTACCAATATCAATATTATTTTTAAGGACGCAACTCGAATCCAGTGCACAGGCGTTAGAGCCCTGTTGGCTTACTCCCACAATCTTGTTTACAGTTAAATTTTGTTGTAATTGTATTAATCAATTTTATTTTCCATAGCTACAGCAAGAATGCAAAGAGAACAAGATTTTATTTTTATTTTGATTATAATAATCATTGATTTTGATATTATGAAATCATCATTAATAACAAGTACAAAGTATGTGCTATAAATATTGTATTCACTTTTTACTAGAATAAATCAATTATTCATTCAATCATTCGTTCATTACACTCGAGCTTAATTTGCTTTGAAGGGACTTAGTATAACTCTTTTTATAACATACACTCTTTAATAACAGTAATGTATGAAACCGTTTTCGTAAAAATAAAATAAAATGTACTTTTTAATCAATCACTCAAGTCAGCAAGCATACCAGTATTGTTTGTGAAAGAGAATAGGATATAACTAGATACAGTTGTATATTTATTTTTACCTTGTCAAAGTGAACATCAAACTTGTACTGGCCAAGCAGATTGGCCTGGGAGGTGGCTTTACGGCAAGCGGACTGGACAGTGTTTCCTTCTTGCATCTGCTGCTTGCATTGGTGAGCCAGAGGAGACTGCTCCAGGTACTGACGGCGCTCCTGGCTCTGTTGCATCTTGCCCTTCAAACATCCAACACACATCATGTATATAATAGTTTTTTTTCATGATAATATTCCACCTGTAGTCAAACGTTGGCTTGTTTTCAACTCAAATATTTCTTAACTAAACAGAAATATGCAGCAAAAATCAAGTGCTTCTTGCACATACAGAAAATTAAATTTTCCACAAGCAATTTATTCCCAAATATTTCATGGGCAAGAAATACTATTACTTTTGCAATTAAAATATCGTAACTATAAGAGGATCAGATTCAGGAATAAACTATTTTATGTCGACTGTATTATTAGTATTTTAAGGCCAATGCTCGGACATTTGTGGGGCAGATCACAAATGTATACCAATTGTTCTAGAATCGATCAACATTAAATCATCATAACATTATTTACTGCTGCTACCTTGAATTGGATTCTTGCAGGTTCCCCGGACTTCTCGCCAAAAGCGACCTCAGCGTTGAAGTAAGAGGTGGGGTCTGCGTTGAGAGCCTTGTTGTAATTCATCAGAGGAACATTGGGCATGGAGGTCTCGGCAGCAGCATAGATCTGAGCATGCTTGTTGTTGCTGTTAGCTTCGGCGGGGTTCTTCTCAGCCCAGAACAGGAGTCTGGAGGGTGTGGAGACGTTGCTGCTGGCGACAGCCAGGGTGGCGGCGTACTGGGCATTGGTCTCGCCCAGGAACTCAGCAGCCATGTCAACAACGATGCGGTCGCTGACTGTAAAGTGACATGAGCTATTACAGCTTTGAAGTATCAACTGAAGACCTCAAGAGCCTTTGTGACACATTTTTTATTATTTTGCTTATGGTTTAAACTAGAATAGTTTAACTAGAAATATTTCCTGAAGGATTGTTTATGGCAATTATTTTAAGAATATTTAATTGATGATTGGTTTTCAGATCTAAAGGTGAACTAAGAGTAATTTTTTTCTTTAATACATTGAGAGCAACAACCACCAGCTTGAGATTATAATTTCCTATTTAATAATAAAGAATTTCAAACCTAAAATGAATATTCAGGTATTCATTAAAATATCAGAGTGTCATTATTTAAAGTCGTCACCTCACGAGGAAAATTTTGAAGCTTTAGTGCAAAAAAGACACAAGATAGAAAAAAAAGAACAAAAAATTCATTCATTTAATTAATGGACATCATAGACTTAAGTGATTTGATATTCTTCTAAACCAAAAATCACCCAAGCTTCAACATGTTCCTCACCAGTTGTACAATCTTGAAAAATAGTAAAGGACAGTATATAGACGATCAATAATGTTTTTAAATACATAAAAATGAAGTTTTTTTAATATTACCATGAGATAGAGGAACTAGTCCAATCCAGTCTAATCTAATCTAACATAGTCCTTGCCTCACCTTGGATTCCGCGTCCAACCTTCTGCAGGAACTCCTGCTGCCTCCTCTGACAGCCGGGAGCGGACAAGGAAGACTTGGCCATGTTGGCGGAGATGTTGTTGTTGGGAGAAGCTCTCTGGTTGTCGCCGGAGCCTGGCTGGTTATCCTCGCTGTCACTGCTGCGCTGTCTGTTGCGGTAGTTCTTGTGTCCACTCTCTGTGTTTCCGGTGTTACTGTTGTTTTCATCGTCGGAGTTGGTGACTGAAAGTATCAAGGAAAAATGATTAATACTTTTGTAAACCTAACTACTGAGTAGGACTGGTTGTTTAGCAAGAACCACCCCCAAGTGACATTTGAGTTAGCAGGTATAATGTATTGAAGTATTTTTTTGTTTTTAACTCTCAGGTTTTCCTCCCCATTTATTTATTTTTTTTTTTATTAAAATTAACAGGCATAATGGGTGACGGCAGTCGTGTCCGGCTCCGTACCCCATGCACCTCATTCCAGTAATCCCTTAAAGCTATTTATAACCCCCCCCCCCTGTTACCTTGTTATTTGCAATTCAGTGATGTGGTGTCAGTTTGCGTAATGTCCTCTCCCGTAACACTAAATTACTAAAACACCCGTAACACTAAAATTACTCAATATGTTCAACTGAAATATTACACCTATTAAGTAAATCAATTATGAAATCAACTTGAAATGTGATTCCGAACAAATTTGTCAACATTTAAATACAATATTTCATTATAAAAACCAGTAAAATGACTCAAATTTGCACAATTTAGTGTTGCGTGGTAAAACTCTGCATGCGCCATGCGCCTTCTGCTGTTTTACCGGCCTGCTCAAGGGTTAAAAAACTTCTCTGAATCGACACTGAGTTATTGGTTTATGAGAATTAGCATAGAATCATCTAAGTATAAATAAAGACAAATTATTTCTAAGAGTAATTTAACACTTTTTGTAACTGCTTTAAAAACAAAGGATATGAACCATAATTATTTATTTTAAAATTAAATTAAAAGTTTCTGACTGATTAAACTTTAATTTCGGTCTTTGCAATTTTAGTTGTGATATAAATGGTTGCAAAATATTTTAATTGCATGCTGTAAAAGTGAAACTGAGTATGAAATGCCAGTTTTTATGTGATTCCTAAAAAATCACAAAAAAATGAATGGTATATATAAAAAAAGTATTTATTTATTGAAATAAACACTGCATTAAACTTACGATAGGCAGCGGAGAGACGGGCGTATTTAGCGATAGACTTGTGAGGATTAAAGGCGAGAGTGATGTTGTTGAGGTTCAGAGAGTCCTCAGCCCAAGTGTACATGACAGCCGAGATGGGGTCTTGGTGCTTTTGGGCCTCGTTGTAGATGGCGGCAAAGTCGAGGAACTTCTGCTCACTGTGGTAGTCAAAGTCAAAGTGGAAACCGGTGCTTTCCTTGCCAATGGCCTTGTGGATCTGTAAAAAAGTAAATTGTAAATTTAAATGAACCATATCTAAAACACTTTTTATTTATTATTACAATGATGTATAAAAAATACATATTTATTGTGATTGCACTGATCAATTAAAACTGTACCAAGGTTAAATTGAAGCTCTTGATGTGCACAGGTTATCACATATTGTTGAGTGATGAAAGCATTGCTGTTGCCAGAGATAATGGTTTGCTGACCATTGATTCTACATCTGTAGGACCATTTCTAAAATGTTCATTTACCTGGTTGGGGTGACGGACATGGATGACCTTCCTGTTGTTGTTGTTCTCATCATGGATCTGACCCTGAGGGTTCTGTGCCATCTGGAGAATGTTGTGTTTGAAAGTGTAAGGCTCGGTGCTGTACTCGAACATGTTCTGCATATTCTGCCAGTCAAGAAGCCTGATCTTGGCAGTCACGTTGTTGTTGACAGTGTCAACATCGATCTCGGCGCTGATGGGAAGGTTGATCTGGATGTTTCGGTTGACTCCAGTGACGTAGTGCTGATGGTTGAAGGGAACAACGAATCCAATCTGAGACTGAGCGCGGGTGGAATAGCTGTATGGTGGTGATAGGCAAGAAAATCATACTATGCTGGAAATCATTCTATTCTGAAAATATCTTTATATGGTGATATGAAAAATTATCTGAGGGGCATCATTATACTTTGAATGTTGGATGATTAATGATTATTTTATTACAACATGTTCCATAAAAATATTGTTTGCCTTATAATTTAATTTGTATTCCCAATCCGAAGGAATTAATTATTTCATATTTTATACTATTTTTTAGTTCTACAGTAAACAGTTTCAAGAAAGAAATGCAGTCTCTGAACAGACAAAGTTGGAGATTCTATTAGCAAAAGAGCAAAATGCTGTATACTACAGTTAAATTGCACAAACTGCATCTCAACAGAGGCGTTGACAGTCTGAGGGGCCTGGATCTCATGGCTGTGGCTGCTGGCGAGGTCGGGATGGCTCTTGGCCTGAGCCTGGCCTCCGATGTACAGCATGCTGGGAGTCTGCATGGAGAAGACAAACGGCAGACGATGGCGGTGGGGAAGGCCACGGTCATGGAGTGCTTGTTGACGAACTTGGTGTAGTTGAAGTTCTTTCAGGCACGGAGAGCAGCGGCGGCGTTCTTGACCACTGCAAAATTAAATGTATTACATCAAAGTCGTGATAAAAGGTATTTTTGTGCATTGTGTTCTTCAAACAAAAAAAGAGAGAAATTAATTTACCACCATTAAATATTTTAAGACAAAAAGAAGATACAGAATTTTTTATTTCCGATGAGGACAATATGGGGAATGAGTATACAAGTTTGCCTCCATTAAAGTGTAAATATCGGGAAATTTAGACTACTATACATTAGATCTCATGTACAGTATATAAAGTCACAAACCAAGCTTTATTAAGACATGTTGAGAAATAAGGAAGATATAGAATTTTTTCATTTCCCATAAAAAACATTGGGACAATAATGTACTGTGTTTACCCTTTAATTATTTTGGTAACCAACGGACATAGAGCAATGATTAAAACTATTTAATTGTTCGTTTTTTTTAGCTGAATTCAACAGGGTGAACCAAAATTAGATTTCTTAAATCTTAAATTTTTCTAAGAAAAAAATTTTTTTTTAAGTCTTTTAGAGGGTTTATTCCCCTTTACTTCCCCCCCCCCCCATCTGGAGGACCGATCGGGCTGGCTTATGAACTCATCCGAGTGGTTACCACTTTACATGTCTGCCCTCAATTTCATTAGGATCGGATAATTTTTACAGCCGCTATTGTGCTAGACAAATGGATAAACATATGAGAAAATGGTGTTTTTTGCGTTTGTGGGGCGAAACAAGAAATCATGATGGTCTCAGGCTTAGGTCTTACCATGAGACCTATAGTAAAAGCTTCTTCCTTATATGCAAAATTGTCTAAAAAAACTAAAAGTCAACTTAAAATAGTTGTTAGCTGAAGGACCCTCATAATATGAAAGAATTTTTGGAGGGCAATTTTTTTACATATACTATTACCATAGAATAAATAATCATAGTAGTATTTATTCTATACTATTACCTTATATTGAAAGGTAGGATCTGGGAAAGTGATAAGTCAATGGAAAAAAGCATATTATGGAATATAAAGGTGATACCGGCATCAAAAAGTGAAACAACTAATTCTATGGACTATATGTGCAAAACTCCTCAAGAAATCAAATGTATTTTTATTTCAATTAGGATGTATATGTTTGCTTCCTTTCTATTTTTTAGCAAATTTCCCCTATAGGGAGGAAGCTATTACCGTAGGTCTCATGGTAAGACCTAAGCCCGAGACCATGATAACTTTTTGTTTTGGGTCCCCCAGAAGCAAAAAACACCATTCGTTTGAATTTTTAGATATATATATATATATATATATATATATATGTGTGTGTGTGTGTGTGTGTGTCTGTTAGCACGATAGCGGCCGCAAAAATGGTCCAATCTTTATGAAATTTGGTACAATCATGTAAAGTGGTAATCAATTGGACGAGTTCGTAAATCAGCCCTATCGGACCACTGGAAGGGGGGTAAAGGGGGATAAACCCCCCAAAAATTGGTTTTTTTTTGGGTTTTTACATAGAAAAATAAAAATAATCCAATTTTGGTTAGCACCATTTAATTCAGCTCAAAAAAAAACAATTTTGTATTTTGAATCACTGCTATATGTCCATTGGTTACGGAGATATTGAAAGTGGTAAACACAGTACATTGTTCCAATGTTAACCTTATTGGGAAAAAGTAAAATTCTATATCTCGCTTTTTTCTCAACATATCTTGATAAAACTTTATAAATGGCTTCTTCTAGTTCAGATTTACTAAATATTGAATTTAAACCACCCAGTTTTAATACACCCGTACCAGCAAACCTGCATACTCATTCCCCACGTTATTCTTATGGAGCTTACAAAAACATGTCAAACCTCGCTATGTTGGACTGAAATATGTTGTTTTGCGCTTGAAATTCGCTGAGTATGCAGGTCTGCTGCAACAGGGGTATTTATAGTTCCATTCCACATATTTTATATTAAGTAAGAAAAATTAAGGAAAACTAATAAAAAATAGGTACTTATAGTGGTAAGAAAAGTTGTTATATAGCTACAGATTTGAACTTAAGAAGTAGTATTTTGTAAGGTCACTTTATTGATAGATAAGCTTTTGCTGACTTGCTTTGTCGGATTTTCAGCTTATCAGTCATCACAATTATAAATATTTTGCTGCTTTAGTTAATTTTATTGACAAAGACCTCTGGTTCCACTTCATCTTGCTAGAAGCAACAATAGTTTATAAAATAAAGTTTCTGTTTTTTGTGGGTTACAGAGTTATTTACAGTTACCTAAGAGTGCAGTGCTACAATGCTTACAATTTCAAATTAAACCTACTGTATACATTGTTCCACCTTAATCACTTAAAAATTATTTTCAGCTAATATTTTTTTTAATGATAACAGTTTTAGCGAATTTCCCCTATAGAGAAGAGCTATTACCATCCGAGACCATGATAACTTTTCGTTTTAGGGCCACCAAAAGCAAAAAACACCATTCGTTCGAATTTATTTATATCTATCTATCTATCTATCTATATATATATATATATATATATACGTATATCTATATGTGTGTGTGTGTGTGTGTGTGTGTGTCTGTCAGCACGATAGCGAACGTAAATATGGACCGATCTTGATGATGTAAAGTGGTAATCAATTGAACGAGTTCGTAAACCAGCCCGATCGGACCACCGGGAGGGGGGGGTAAAAGGGGATAAACCCCTCCAAAAATGGGTTTTTTGAGTTTTTTACACGCAAACATATAAATTATCTAACTTTTGTTGGCACCATTGAATTCAGCTCAAAAAAACAAACTATTTAGAATCATGAATCATTGCTCTATGTCTAATGGTTACCGAGATATTGAAAGTGGTAAACACAGTACGTTGTCCCAATGTTAACCTTATGGGGAATAAGTAAAATTCTGTATCTGGCTTATTTCTCAACATATCTTAATAAAACTTGGTTTGTAGCTTCATCTAGATGAGATCTAATGTCTAGTAGTCTAAAATCCCCGATACTTCCTTTTTCGTGGCAGCAAACCTGCATACCCATGTTTTCCTTATGGGAAATAAAAACAATTCTACCTTCCTTATTTCTTAACATATCTTAATAAAACTTGGTGTATGGCTTCTTCTAGTTAAGATCTATTAAATATTGAAGCTTCAATGATGCTACCAACCAGTTTTAACATACCTGCCGCAGCAAACCTATATTTATCTTCTTTTGTTTTTCTTTTGTTTTTACTTTTCCTATTCATCATCTTATTAATCATTTGAGTTTTATATCCATTCACTAAGGCTAAGTGCATTATAATTTCTTTTTCTTTTTTGAAGTTAGCTTTACTTAGCGGAATGTTGGTAAGACTTAAGTAAGTGATAAGTAAGTGATTGAAATGTGGCAATTTCTGATGACAAGAGCAATCAGTAAAACACTAAAGAATAATAACTTCAAAATAAGTTTCAAAATAAAGAATAATGTTTTTAAAATGATAAATAAAAGAATTACAAATAATCTTAATCAAACCCACGACTACAACCAAGCTAGAGGATACAAAATAAAATGTAGTGATTGCGACAAGTACTACATTGGACAAACTAGAAGAAATTTTAAAGTTCGTTTTAAGGAACATATACAAGCAAGGCTGTAGCCAATGGGAGGGGTTAGGGGGTCAGAACCCCCCCCCCCGAAATAGTAGAAATAGCATTGAAAACGTAGCAAATGGGGTTGAAAACCCCCCCAAAATAGTTGAAACCCCCCCCCAAAAACCTCCCGAGCAAACGTAGAGGGGCCCGGACCGGAAAGAGTTTAAAAGGGTCCAAAATGACGAAAAAAGTGGCGAAAAGCACACACGCGAGTAAAAAAAAAAGGTCACCACTTTTGGCGAGCCGGAAATTCACCCGCCGGCCCTGTCCAAACCCCCCCCCCCCCCCCCCCGAAAAAATTACCTGGCTACGGCTTTGTATACAAGCAATTAAGTCCAACAAACCACTACAATTAAGTCAAATTTCGCCGAACATATACTATCATTAGGACATAATTATAAATCCCTACAAGAAAATCTTACTGTCCTTGAATATGAAAATAAGGCAGAAGTCCTAAACAACAAAGAGATATATTGATATACAACAATATTGATATGAACAATATTGATATATTTTCATAACAAAAAAAGATCCCAGTAACATACTAAATATAACGCAAATAAGACAAAAACATCCAATATTTGATAAAATTCAAGAAATCAAAGAGAAAAGAAATTAAATTTATTTTACATAGTATACACATATACAGGTATCCAACTTAACTTTGCCACCATTTGTATTTCAGAAACTATAGGATTTAGAGAAAACTTTAAATGGGGGACTTCACCTACTTTTTAAGACATTTAAAAATATGAATTCCATTTTCTTCTAAATGGCCGCCATTTTCCAATATGGCGGACAACTTTGATTTTTCTTATGGAACACCCTGTGTTTTATGGCATATTTTAATTGTACACTTAATTTTAAGAACTTTTTACTCTTCAACATTTTTTCCTAAACCCAATGGTTAAGGAGATATAAGCCGTTAAAATTTGATTTTTCCCCATAATAAATTCATTGCGTTATTGTTGGTACTCGGTATATTGGTAACGGTTGGGTTAATTAAAAAATAACAAAAAACAAAAGTGCTTTAAAATGTGATTTTAGTTAAAATTCAACCATAGGAATAGTTTTTAGTCGAGATCACTCATGGAAATGAACAATTTTGAATAGTTTTTTACTCCATAAGAATTGCATGGGATGGCACAGTTAAAATGGAAACAATGCATTTTAAATGGGGAAAAATCAAACTTTAACTGCTTATATCTCCTTAACCATTGGGCTTAGGAAAAAGTATCGAAGAGTAAAAAGTTCTTAAAATTAAGCGTCCAATTCAAATATGCCATAAAATACAGGGTGTACCATAACAAAAATCAAAGTTGTCTACTATATTGGAAAATAAATAAATAATAGAATAAAACAATAGCTTTATTCACCATTGTTACAATGTTACATCTGAATCATAATTAACAATGAATAAATATATATATATTTTTTTCTTAAATTAAAACAGAAATTTAATAAAACTCTGGTGAATAACTTAGTTCCCCTAGGCAAATGCCCATAAGGGTCACCTTAATACAAACAAAAAAAAAAAATTAATAAAATTTATTCATAATCAGTGTTGCTCATAATTATTTGATATGTAATTTTCTCTTTTAATTAATGTTTAGTTTTATATTATCTATATTATTAATTCTGTAAGCGATTTTTTTTCAATCAAAATTGTGAGAGTTTGACAGCTCGCAGGATGATGGGAGATGGCTCAAATGAAAGGTCTCGGTCCCAGGGGGTCGGGAAAAATATCAGATTATGTCCAAATATACCAGAAAATGAGAAATAACGAAAAATATCTTCCATTTAAAATGCATTGGGATTGAAAAACGTCTGCTTTGTTTACATTAAACATGTGGTGCTAATGCTTGATTCAAAGCCATATGGTAGATGTTGACATGTAGGATTTTTTCAAATTGCGTGGTGATACGCAAAAATTTCCCTTACGTAATTATATATAGATCATTTGGTATTAAATCTGCATCATTATAACATAAACTAATCAAACGTACATAACTTTTCATAATTTTAAATTATGAATAAAATTCAAACCCTTAATTATTATAAAATCCGAAAATCTTAAATTTAAAATATTTTTTGTTATAGTACATTGAACGTGCATAGCTAACTATGCACGTTCAATGTACTATAACAAAAAATATTTTAAATTTAAGATTTTCGGATTTTATAATAATTAAGGGTTTGAGTTTTATTCATAATTTAAAATATGAAAAGTTAAGTACGTTTGATTAGTTTATGTTATAATGATGCAGATTTAATACCAAATGATCTATATATAATTACGTAAGGGAAATTTTTGCGCCGAAATTATGGGCGTTTGGAAGGTCGCAGGATGATGGGAGGGGGCTGAAATTGAAGGTCTCCATCCCAGGGGCTCGGGGAAAATACAGAAATTGCTTTAAGCTTACTATAAAATGAGAAATGACGTAAAATAGCTGTTGTTTAAAAACCATTGGCATGTAAAAAGGCAGGCTTTGTTTACTTAAAACCAAATGCTAGATATAATCATAATTTTGTGGATCCAAAAACCTACTTTCTAAGAAGGAATTTTGTACTATAGTAAAGAAGGATTATGCTTAGGGGCTATTAGCCCCTTCAAGCCTCTAGTATATTTTATATTTATATTGCTACTAATTTGGTAAGTGGTTTATAAATCTATTTGAAAGAAATTTATTTACATATGTTATCTCCTTAATAAAAAATCAACATTTTCAATTCCCAAAAGCCAAGTTTTTAGCCCTTTTAGGTAATTAGATTTTAGTTTCATCGGAACATTCATTACATTATTTATAGTTAAACTATATAATCTTGGGGCATTGTATGTGTAAAAATGAAGGAATATCGTCAAATTTAATGTGTTAATTGGATAGCATGTCTGTTTCTTAAACTTTAAATAGGGGACTTCATCTACTTTTTTTAAACATTTAAAAATTTGAGTTCTATTTTCTTTTCTATGGCGGCCATTTAGAAGGAAATAGAACTCATATTTTTATATGTTTTAAAAAAGTAGATGAAGTCCCCTATTTAAAGTTTTCTCTAAATCCAATAGTTTCTGAAATACCAATGGTGGCACAGTTAAGTTGGACACCCTGTATATATCACAAAGAAAAATGTTAACACCACATGATGTTTTATTTTATATATTTATTTTATACAGATATTTTTATACATATTTGGAAATAAATATGAGGTTATGTTGACTTTGAAGATGGCATAAATTGCTGAAACATGTTGTCATAAAATTATAATAACAAATATGAATAAATGTGTTTTGTTTAAAAATGTTCTTATTAATATATATACATGTGTGTGTGTGTGTGTGTGTGTGTGTGTGTGTGTGTGTGTGTGTGTGTGTGTGTGTGTGTGTGTTTGTGTGTGCGATTGTGTCTGTGAGCCATAAATATGGTCCTATCTTAATAAAATTTTGTACAAATGTATCAAGTGGTAATTACTCGGATGAGTTTGTAATCCAGCCCAATCGGACCACGGGAAGGGAGGATAAAGGGGGATAAACCCTTCAAAACTGGGTTGTTTTTTTTACTTAAAAAAATAAAAATAATCCAATTTTGGTTGACATTATCAAATTCAGCTAGAAAAAACAAACAATTTAATATCCTATATCATTGCTCTATGTTCATTGGTTATCGCGATATTGAAAGTGATAAACACAGTACACTGTCCCAATGTTATATCCTCAAGAGAAATAAAAAAATCTATATATTACATATTACTCGAGATACAGATCTATAGTCAAATAAACCATAACAAATTTATAAATTTATACAGCTTATTAGTTTATATCTTAACCCACACTCCTCATATTAAATAATTAATAGCTTAGATGGATGCAAGTAACTCACTGGGTGTACTCTTACCAAAATACACAAGATCCCTGACTTATAACTCAGGTGATGTATCTTTAATCAAGGAAAGTTTTCAAAATATTAAATTTTTTTTGGCTAGAGGTTCATAACTCATATAAAACCCTTTCGATTTCTACAATTGGTAACTGAAATGAAAGTCAGTGACCCCTTAATAATTATAGCCCATAATGTTAAACATAACCTTATTATAATTGATGATATAGTCCTTAATTCAGTAAAACTCTTGGAAAATTCAAAATTTCTATTTTTTGGGGTTCTATAACTCGCCTAAGCCTCGTCTGAAGTAATTATCTATGCCTAAAATGAAAGGCATTAGTTCACTGAGTGTTCTTGAACCCAAAGATGTAACATCACTTTCACTCAAAGCGTACATTGTAAATTTTAAAGAAACTTTATAGAAACTTGAATCTTTTCTTCGTTGAAGGCCTATAATTATTTGTATCTAACTTGTTCAATTTTAACAGCTATTATATATAATAAAGGCTGGTAAGGCACTATTTACATAATAAAAAATATAATATTTAGTCATAATTACTTGGAATAAAAAACATAAATCAAAATTATTTTTTTGAAAAATTTAAATTATTGTTGGGTGGTGGTATGTTACTTGCTTCAACACAACACGCTGAAGTTACAAAAAGCTCAAATGAAAGCTGATAATTCAACAAGCAACAAGCATTTTAATTCTAAAAACAGGTGGAAAAGCACAGGATATTATTAGTAAATAAGTTATAAATTATTTTAATATATTACTAGCAGCCCATGTCACTTCATGACTTAAAAACAACATGGTAAAATAGGCTTAAGTTTCATGTTAATTGTGTATGGAGTTTAACAACGTAAAATAACTGTCAATGAGGAAGTATATGAATTTTTTTTCTGGGCTAATTTCTCAAGTTATAGCTCTGGAATAGAAATTAATTGCCAGTAATCAAACTTATAATTGAGGCAAACTTTTAAAAATACCTTATTACTTTAGACTTTAAACTTCAATATGGGCAAGAAATTCCTCTCTGAATTTGAGAAGTTCATTTATTTAATCTGCTTTAAAAGTGTCTCGGTATCCGTACTATATTTTGTTATTTCAACAGTTCAACAGCATTCATTTTGCAAAAAATGGGGGTTAGTTTACATGGATCCTTCATTTGTCGCATCTTCATAATGTCTCTATTTTAGAATTTTCTTTTCAAAGTATTGAATCCTTATGTTGATTGCATACAACATCTATACTTCAGTTTCTTACATTCATCTTTGTAAGGTCTTAACAACAAATGGGAAGAAGATGGACAAACCACTGATCTACTGATGAACTAATCTCAAATAACATTTATAAAATATCCATTTGTCGTAAAAACAAATTCAACGCTCATAACGCCCAAGGAATTAAATTTTCAAATCCATCCGCTTTTTGTTTCGCAAATATTTGGCAACTTTTTACTTAAGCAAATAATGTAACTTTCAATGAAATGCCTGCATTAAATAGGCATATTGTTTAAGGTGTAGGTCAAAATCAAGTAAAATAAGCAAGTTAACTGTTAACACCTCAATATCCTTCGCATTCCAAGTACATTTACGAAATACAAATTTTTTATTTATAATGCATTTAAAAATTAATTTTTTAGGTTAATATTCCACTGATATTGATATTTTAAAACTCTACATCAATGTGTCAAAATAGTTTCACATACATTCATAACATGCATTCACTGTCAATAGTTAGTTAGAAAATCTTATCTCCAGAGCACCCACCTCTTGAGTTACTTATGTTCCCTTTTAAGTTTCCTTTGTAAAAAATAAATACAAATTAAGATGATTACAGACTTCTGGTCTTAGTTTCAATAGGGTAAATACTTTTCCTTTAATTTCTGATGTCTTAAAAAAAGTCAATATTTTAAGGTAAACCAAAATCATAATATTGTATGAATACAACTGACTTTAGCTCCTCCTGCATTCTGTGATATATCTATGGAACTACTTCAAATCTTGATAATCTGTTTGTTACAAATAAATGTGAATTGGAAAAAGTTCATAGTTCCACTAGATCAGCAGATAGTTGCATTTTCGATGGAATTTCAAAAGCCTCCTGTGTAAAGGCTTTTCTTGGGATATTTTCCAAATCCACAAAAGGCACTTCTAGAGAATAATCAATTTCAAGGGGTGGATTTGCTCTGTAAAAAATCCAAGAAATTCTTTTAATAATATAGAGATACATTACCCTTCTTTCTCAAAAAACATTTTCAAAGTTATTTTTTAAAGGGTTTTTATGACGTTATCCTTAAACCAATCACGAGTATAAAAGATACATTTGATGTCAAATTTCCAGATCTAAAACATCTGTAACAACTAACTATTATGGTCTTTTATCAAGTTACTTTGGTGCAATGTTGAAATAAATGGGAAAGTCATGATTTGCATGTAAATTATTACCTTTTAAAAGAAATATTGTTCCAAAAACTCAATATACATGTTTAAAGCATGATGTTTTCTTTAAGGAAATTTTATTCTGAAGTTTTTAAACAATTTGTATCGCTCTACATCGCATAGTCTTTTAATTACACTGTTTTAATTAAAAACTTACACTGAAATTTAAGCTTTCTGCCATTTTCCAAGAGTGCGGCTCTTGGCCCATGGGTACCAAAAAAGGTGCCCGGTGGTTTTAGGGTCTACATACCACATCAACAATAATATTGACTAAAGCCAACAAATTCTAGTTTGAATCTGCCAGACTAATGGATACCGGACAACCAAAACAAAGCCAGTCCGGTACTGTTGGTTGTTGGGACTGTTGGGTCTCTAACAACTCAAAAAAATGAAGAAATGCCTTTTGGCTAAAGCTGCTGAAACACTATCAGTTACACCCACTTTTACAAACTTTTTCTGTTATTTAATAAAAATTTTAGCTGATTATTATTATTCATGCCAAGGTAATCCCATATTTCAAACCGATTTTTTGCCATTATTTTGGTCGTGATGACAAACCAAACATAATTGAGCAATCGCTGTTTGTCAAAAAGGATGCTGCATCTTTTCTAGCCTGCAATTTATTGACATAAATGTAACATTAATGTTTTTTTCATCATACTGTCCGGAAAACAGTGTTTTTAGTTCTTAAATCGTACGCAAAATGATCGTTTTTGGATCACTTCGAATAGGAGTACTGAAAAAACATGTGGTAAATTTTGCCGTACTCTAATGTCAAAATTTGTTTATGTTACGTTTGAAAGTTTGAACAATTTCTTAACTTGTGTTTGCAAACAACAACAGATTTGTAAATGATAATGACTATTTTGGATAACCTCAAAACTATGTAGGATAACCTACATAATTTTACAATCGAGCTTTTTTACTAGATCGCATTTCCAAGCTCGGCTGCGCCTCGCCTGTAAATTACGATCTCATACCAAAAAGAGCCACTTTCGCTCCTAGTGATGAAAACTACTATTTCTTCTGGACCCTATTTCTTATTTTAATGCTATGTACATAATATTAGTAAAATCATCCCCTGATCATTTGTCTGAGTTGCTAATATTAATTGTAATTTTAAGTTTGTAATTGTATGTAAATGTAAGGTGTTACTACTTGGAAATTCATTATGAAATTGGCCTCTGGAGTATATTTTCAAGATTTTTCTTACTAGTTACAACTGAATATTATTTTCAATATTCAAGATTTTTAGTAACATCATTTGTAACATTTCAATGAGTCCAAAGAGCCCCACACGCCACAATGATATCAGTGGGGACTCAGCACTCGGAGTCAGCAGCTGATAACCAGGGTGGCACCACTGACAGGGCAGGGTATATAAGGTTGGCAATCCTAGTGGGCCTCAGACGCTGGAGTAGCGCATCAACATGTGGACTCCGCTGGTACTCTGTCTCCTGGGTAAGTCAACTTGATACTTTTTGATTTCCTTACTTTGTAATTTCTTACTTTTTAAGTTGATTCCCAGTAAATCTAGTAAATTTAAAAAATTACTATTATCAGGTACTACGTTTTAGTAAATTCTTTTTATTTTATTTTATTTTACTTAACATCAATTTATTGTTTTGACATGTTAATGGCACAGATTAAAATGTGATTTACATAATTAATATCATGATATAATGATGAAGGGCTGTGAAAAAGGGCGTTCTTTGGACAGTTTGAAACAATATTATAATACATAATAATTATTATTATTATTATAACAATTATAATTTTTTTAATTGTATTAAATTTGTTAGTAGTTATGTCTGAGACTGAGGGGAGGTTAACTCCAAACAAATTTAATGAACATGGACTTTGATTTATATTTATTTAATTATTATTTATTTTACAATCAACAACATGCCAGGGCAAGAGTTTTAAGATCATTAAAAGTATATTTGAAATTAAAAAATACATCAATTTTGAGTTTGATCTTCTTTAAAAATTTATTACCATAATGCTTTGATCTTCTAGCTCTTAAAAATTTAAAATTTAATGATTTTTTTAACCTATATTTTTTGGCTATCTTGAATTGTATAATTTGTCTTGAATTTTTGTTAAATCCTTTTTTTATACATTTAGAGTATTTTCTTGAGTACGGTATTTCTTTTCTAAGGCTTTTAAATTTCATTTTACGTTGTTGCACAATTATGTGTCATCGAATAGTTATCTTCATCATTCAGCGGAGTCACTATTTGTGAGAAATTTGTATATACTGTGCACTGTTAAAGTCTTTAGTTGTATAATTTTTTTTAACAGGCTCTGTTCTCTTCAAATTAAAAACTATTCTCATAGAATTTTTAGCACTTTCAAGATTTTATTCAGGTTTTGATTTGTTGTTGCGCCATAAATTTCAATGTCATATAGTTTGGATCTGTATCATTGAGAAATAGATTTGCTTCAGTAAATTTATATTCCATAATTTTGACATTTTCTGTAATGTGAAAATTTCTGATGCTACTTCTTTTAATAGGCTACATTATCTGTGTGTAAATTCCTAACCAAATTTTGATCTCTATCAAATTTTTTGCATGGCCCAAATATTTTGTATGGCTTAATTGTTAACTGTTGGTCTTGGATATGTGTGTTTTGAGCCATATTTTTCTTTGTTTGTCTGGTTTAAAGGAGATTTTCTTAGATTCAGTATAATATTTCTAGTACTAAAAAATATATTATTAAAATAATTGAATGTTTTTTTTAATTTTCTTCAATTTTTAAAGTTTAGAAAGTAATGTGTTTGAATGGTTTTATATTTTAAATTTTCACTTTAAAACAATAAATTACAAAATATACACCATATAATCTTTTAGGTTTTTACTATAATTCATCGATTAACTATTTAGATTTAATAGCTCCTAAAATAAGAAATACGAGGTACAGTCAAAAGGTTCCCGGAATGAATTTTTTTAGACTTTCAGCGCGATCGCCAGCAGGAAATAAGCCTTGCGGTAGTTGGTACGACTCTTGGGGAGGGCATATCAGTAATGGGGGTATAGCTGACTTGCCTTAGTGCAGCATTGGGAAGCACTTTTCCTTCCTGTCCCTGCAAATCTAAGTTGTTGATTTTGTTTGTTCAGCGAACAAATTTGATCATATTCAAATGATCATGAAGGATGGTGTGAACACTTCCATGTGATAAATTTATCTGAAACACTATTTCATTGATTATTAATTTTCGATTTTCACACACAACTTGTCATACTCACTCAATGTTTTTCAATGACCGATGTTGGAGGTCGTCCATCACGAGGATCATCCCCAATGCTTTCACTGCCTTCACGGAACCGTTTGTGACATTCATAAACTTGACTTTTCTTCATCGCCTCTTCTCCATAAGCTTGAATTGACAACTCAGAGCCTCACTAGGTGATTTTTAAGAAAACATAGAACTTTATGTTCATGTACTGTTCATGAAATGCCATTTTTCAAAATTCGACAATGTAGACTTGCAGGAACACGAAAAGCGCTTTCCAGTGCTGCACAACGACAAGTCAGCTATGCTGCCACTACCGATATGCCTTCCCCAGGAGTCGTACCAACTACTGCAAGACAAATTTCCCGCTGGCGATTGCCCTAAATGTCCACAAAAATTCATTCCGGGGACTTTTTGACTGTACCTCGTATGATTTCTAGAATCGTAATAATATCAAAATATTTTATAAACAAATGAAATGTTAAATTTGAAATTACTTTACATTGTGCTCCCAGACAATTCATGGATGAAAAAAGGGCATAAATAAGAAAAGCTCTTCAAACCGATACTTTCTTTGGTATTGTATTGCATTATATACTTCAAATTTTATATAAAGCAAGTAAAGAAGCTAATCTTAAATATCACTTTAAGTTGTTTGACTTTAGTTCATTATTAGTTGTTGAATAATTATTTATGATTTCAGTTGCAGTTGCTGCTCAAGCAGAAAACAGTGAGTAGCCTGTACTAAAATTTTATTAATTTAGTTATATGTGAGTGATATTTTATCACACTGCATAGAAAACAGTCTTTTTTTATTCTTTACAACTGTAAAAACACACTATAATTGTAGAAATAAAATTCAATTGTGGTTTTTTTTCAGTATGCTAACCTCAAACATTATTGTTTCATTCATTTGCTATCTGTTATTTCAAACTTTTTTAATTTTTAAACTTAAAAGTTAGAGTTTTTGTTCGAAAATTTAAACAAGTTTGATGCAAATTGATTTACTTGACTAATCTGTTTTAAAGATATGTACTTTAAAATATAACTACATATAGCAAGAAAAAGTCAATTTTTGATCAGAAGTTTATAGTCAAGCGAGTCAAGCTGTTAGGTTTATATCGATTATATTTATGTGTTGCTTTAGAGCCCTTGACAGTTTTACCTTTTGAGGGTCTCAAGTTAGACCCCCAGCCAAAAGGGGAAGAGGGGTGTAAGTTTGGGGTGGGTGGGGACCTAAAACTGGGAGAGGCAGTAAAGCACTGGCTCAGTATTCCAAACGTTGTTGGTTTGATTCCAGCCATGGGTGACTCCTGTTCGATCATGAGCAGTTACCTCTACCTAGCCTATAGACTCTTGCTGCTAAGTACCTTTCTGTATTTAGATTGCTGCACAGGCTTATTGGTCCATAACTACAGGTAGTTGAGGATAAAAAAATGTAATTAAAAAACCCTTCATTTCACTTAACTGATCACTCCGGTATATACTACACCAGTGATGTTGAACAATATTTAGCTAAAAAATAAAGAAATTTAGAGAATTTCCACCCTGTTACAGTTTTCTCAACATATCTGTAGCTGTAGCTACTACGCTACTCGGGGCCCGCTCACACTTTGCTGGTTACTACCACGCCAGGCAGCAATGCTGGGCACAGTCCTGGTATAAATAGACCTTAACAATATCATATGACAAACACAACAAATGATGATTCTTCTTGCAAACCATTTTTCATCGTATTGAACAAAAAACGGCAAATTTTTTATTTCGTTCTCGCTTGTAAAACTTGATTGAAAATAAAAATTAACAACTTTAGTCCTTGAGATAAAAATTACTATTTTTAACCAAGGAATAATATGTGTACAGTACAAAATTTTAAAAAGACGTATAAAGAAAATTACTTATCCACTTAAAGCTATTTAATATAGGTTGACTTATTTTATATCTATACTAAGCAAATAAATAAACCTTATTCTTACAATACAAAAAAGTTAACATAATTTAAAGATAATGTTAACATCTTCCTGGATAACAATGAGGCTGCAAATGCATCACCTAAATTTTGAAATGATATGATTTATGAATTTGCAATTTGTCTGAGGCTAAAAATATCGACAGAAAGTACAATTAATTAGTAATTAACTATGTCATTTGTTAGGAAAACATGCAATTGAAACATTGAAACTCAAACTATCTATTTTTATTGAGTTGAACTTATGAACTGCTGATGTTTTGTAAGAAAAAAGATTATTTTTGCAGAATGTACAAATTGATTTCACATGTTGACCTTATACTGAGAGCAGGTTATCACCTGCAATGGTTGTAATCTATTGAAATTTCCGCTTAATTATGTGGCGCACTGCTCGCTAATGACAGTTACATCTTAAATTCCTAAACTTTCTTTTAAAAAGATATTGTGAAAAGTTTGATTACAATAAAATATTTTTATTTGTCTCTGAACAAAAATACTGGACATCGTCTGAACATAGAAATTTTTGTTATAAAAAATAACACTGATCATATGTCAAAAAAAACATAATTTACAAGAAAATATACAGTTACCTCAGACGAATGAAATAAGTTTTACTGGATGTATCACGCTACATCAAGAAATTATTTAATAAATTTTTAAATGAAATACAAACACTATAGTTCTGGACAACCTTACTGGCGGGTGGCAAAAATTGTAATCTCCCAAAGTGTCTGCTTAAAAACTGGCCGAACTGTCAAAACTTTGTTTATATTTAGTTTCATTTACACTGTAAAAGTGTGTGCTGCAATATTTTACCGAGAGTTTTATTACGAAATAAAAATGTCTGCAACATATTTGTCCAAAGCATCAACCGGTCCTTTTGTTTTGGCAACGTTTAAGAACGTATTTCCATATGCTTCCAAAAATAAAGGAGATTTGAAAATATTTTCTGTAGGTTAAAAAGCAATCATAATCTAGTTTTGTGTTTTTATCCCTTTTATTACTAAATACTGACTTCGACCAAGATTGTGAAGAAGTTGAAGTAATAAACTAACTTGTATCCATTTTCGTTGTTATGCCCATCCAACATGGGTGTTTTTATCTCATCGAGCGGAATGAGCGCGAGAGAGAAAAACCGCGCGGGGAAAACCACGCTTTTTGGTTTGGGCGTCTTTATCGAGGGGAATATATTTTGTTCTTCGATCGATAATTCTGACTGTAACTCGTATCTCAAACGACCATCTATTGGAATTATATCCTATAAACATTACTTAAACAAAAACATCAAAATAATCTATTGATTCATCTTTTATCCTCGGGCTCCAAAACTAATTAGTGAATTCAATGGTTCCATTGTAAAAAAAATGTTGAATATTATTATAAACTCCTTCCTTTAGATTGGCGGCATACTGAAATTCTCTATGGAATCTTTTGTTGTTGTATTTCATGAATTGTGTTGACCTTGCATGCATTTAACCACGGTAACTGGAAACCCATGCATTTAAAATTAATTGCACATGCGGTTGCAGAAAAATATTTTCTTGAGTAAAAGTACCTTTACATAAACAAATAACCAAGTGATTTACCCAAACATTGCAGATATCAATCACTAATTACGACAACAGCGCACTCACTCACCCGCCAGTAAAGGCTGTCCAGAACTATAATTTTTTTTATATCTGCAGCTACAGACCAAAATCACCCCTAAAGTTTAGTAAAGCCGTTATGTTGTAAAAAACATTCTTAATGAGGAAGGTTTACATTTCTTTATTTCTTTATTTCACAAGTACAAGCCTGTACATTAGTGTCAACTGAATATCTAAACAATTAATTAACTTAATTCTAAAAAACTTATTCTACATACAGAATTATCCTTATTCTAAATATAGCAGTTAATTTTTTCATAAATTTCAAGCCAAGAAAAAAAATATATTTTTAGTTTCAAGGAAAAAACTTAGAAAAAGAATAGTGTGGATGGTCTATTAAGAACGATTTTAATTTAGACTTACATTTTTTTATTAGTTTCATTTTTTATTTCATTAGGTAAGATTTTGAAAAATGTTGCACCCATGAATGAAGGGTTTTTTTGGAAAAGAGATAATTTGTGCTCTTGAATGTTAATATCATTTTTATTTCGTGTATTGTAAGAATGGATATTTGAACGCATTTTAGTTTTCTGTAAGATATTTTCAAAATAAATAATACAATCAAAATATATACTGATTAAAAACTGTTAATATTTATAAATTTTTAAAAGAATCTCTTACATGATCATCTGGTTTAAGCTTTAGCATAATTCTGATTGCTCTTTTTTGCAGAAGTAAAATCTTATTTAAATTAGCATTGCTTGAGCTTCCATATAAAATTAATCCAAATGCAATATGTGAGTGAATGTTGGCATGATAAAAAGATGTTTTAAGATCCATGTTAAGATGCATGTTTTAAGATTTATAAAATATGTGTTTCAACAAAATTTAGGGGTACTTACATTTAACATTTTTTTAGGCTATTTACATATACCCTGGATTTGTACCAGGGGATGGTTCACAGATTAGGTGGTAGGAAGCAAACATAAGCTAACGACATTGAATTTCAAGTGTTTAGGGTTTTAAAACTTAAATAAATAACTGTTAACAATAGCACTAGCGATCAATGACATGGTCAAACTAATAAGCCCACCTCAAATTCTGCCGCTCCAAATGTGGTTTTGGAGAGGTTGCCCCAAATTTTAAAATATAAACCCCTGTCGAGTAACAACTCATTTTGAAGGGCTTGATAAAAAAACAAAATTCCACAAACCGAGGTCGATATCATGCCCCTAGTCAAAGTTAAAGTCTTTTGGATATTCCAAATTGCCTTGGGGATTGCATTGAAAAGGCATATCATGACAGGTCAGTAATATGCAAACACTTTTTAAACTAAACTAAATTATAAAAAATAATGCCCGTAGGACTTTCGGTACGATTATTATCCTTCGGTTGAATTTTGACACCAAACAGTCAAATTTTGGATTGGGAGTTATCCCACATAAAAAAAAAACAATCTAAATTAAGTGATTATTTATTTTGAAGGTCTCGACATTACATATATATTCCTTGCCCCTTATTAAATCTATTCAACTATTTAAATTTGTATGGTAAAAAAATTTGAAGGTTTTACAATTTGTAAATTTTGTAAAGAGCTGAAATCAGTTTGGAATATGCACTGGTAAGTTGTACTTTACGAGCCATTCAACTTAAAGGTTGACTGAGGTTTATTTTTTTTAATGAGGCATCCACTCCGTTGCAATAATTTTGCGGGTTGGGGTTGTGATATCAAAATTCAACCAAAGGGACTTAGTTCATGGACTAGGCACAACCATGTGAGAGAGACTAGGCATGGTTTAAAAACAATTTTCAAAAATTGTCATTAAGTTTAGAAGCCATTTACAGGCTACCAACCTGTCAAATGAGTACTTTTTTAATAAAAACCTTCAGGCAATTTTGAATTTTCAAATGGCTGTAGCTTTGAATATATATATATACATATATATATATATATATATATATATATATATATATATATAAAATAAATTACATTCACTTGTTAGGGCTACTATAATAATTAGAGAGATTATCATTTTTACAAAACAGAGTACCCTTTCTGGTTCATAATTAAATATTTATTTAATTAAAATTGACGACATGTTTCGGCTCTTGGCCATTTTCATAGTCAAAACAAAAACCTAACCTAATATTATAAAGTTAAAATTATAATGTTTATGAGAACAGATGTTTCTTATTTGTAGTATAGTATAGAAATATTAAGATGCTTGACGTTGTTTTCTTATATATGTCTCACTTTTTCATATATTGGGTTGTTTGTTTCAATATGGGTATTTAATAAGTTTTGGGGTTCTTTTTTGTAACTTAAATATATATAATAATTTTCTTTTGAATTCATTTTGTCCCCCTTTTTTAAATATTCTACTATTTTCAGATTGTCTTTCATGCTTTTGTATTCATGATTAGTGTTTAATAAGTGTTCTGCGAAGGTACTTTTCATAGTGGTGTTATTATTGCTTTTGAGTGCTTGTATGTGTTCTTTAAAGCGCGAACAGAAAGACCTTCCAGTTTGTCCAATATAGAATTTGTTGCAGGTAGAACAATTTATCTGATAAATACCAGATTTGTTGTAATCATTTCTATTATTGATGTTGCTTTGATTAATTTTATTGTTAATTAAATAGAAAGCATTGTTTCTTGTTTTGAAGCTTAAACAGTATTTCTTCTTGTCAAACGTTTTCCGTATTGTTTTATTAAGTACAGTGTTATAGGGTACAGATATGTATTTCTTTTCCTTGTTCTCGTTCTTGTCTTCTTCTTTAATAAAACAATACGGAAAACGTTTGACAAGAAGAAATACTGTTTAAGCTTCAAAACAAGAAACAATGCTTTCTATTTAATTAACAATAAAATTAATCAAAGCAACATCAATAATAGAAATGATTACAACAAATCTGGTATTTATCAGATAAATTTTTCTACCTGCAACAAATTCTATATTGGACAAACTGGAAGGTCTTTCTGTTCGCGCTTTAAAGAACACATACAAGCACTCAAAAGCAATAATAACACCACTATGAAAAGTACCTTCGCAGAACACTTATTAAACACTAATCATGAATACAAAAGCATGAAAGACAATCTGAAAATAGTAGAATATTTAAAAAAGGGGGACAAAATGAATTCAAAAGAAAATTATTATATATATTTAAGTTACAAAAAAGACCCCAAAACTTATTAAATACCCATATTGAAACAAACAACCCAATATATGAAAAAGTGAGATATATATAAGAAAACAACGTCAAGCATCTTAATATTTCTATACTATACTACAAATAAGAAACATCTGTTCTCATAAACATTATAATTTTAACTTTATAATATTAGGTTAGGTTTTTGTTTTGACTATGAAAATGGCCAAGAGCCGAAACATGTCGTCAATTTTAATTAAATAAATATTTAATTATGAACAAGAAAGGGTACTCTGTTTTGTAAAAATGATAATCTCCCTAAATATATATATATATATATATATATATATATATATAACTAATATTGACTGTGTACCTAAAAGGAAACTACTCATGCTTAAACATAAGTTTTGAAGCCAGAAATTGAACATATGAAAATGAACGAATTGTGTTTTTTGCTTCTGGGGGCCCCAAAATGAAAAGTAATTATGGTCTGAGGCCTAGGTCTTACCATGGATACTATGGTAGCAGATTCTTCCCTACAGGGGAAATTCGCTAAAAAACTCTCAAGATTTAAACTCAAATAGTTTACTATATTATAAAGCCATGTTTGCTTATAGCACCATGGAAATCCAACACCCAGTACAAGTACGCAGTGCGAGGTCGCACCTTGACTGCCCTCCACCAGGTGGCCGGTCAGTACGCGGGAATCCTCATGAAGGCTTCCGTCAACGTCCAGCAGAAATCTGACAGCATCGTCTCAGTCCAGGTGAGCAACATTATCAGAGTGACAACATTCATATTAATATTCAATATGATATTTTTGAAGTGTTGAGCTACATATTTGCTAGATTTTATTGAAGTGTCAAATAAAGTAGAATTTTATTAGAATTTTAAATTAGTACAAATCAAAAATTGCTTAAAAATATTGATAGTACGAATGTATTACAGTCAATAGCAAGTAGTATCAAAAACCCTCCAGAAAAATAAAATAAGTAATTTTGTCAACAGCTATTTCAGAAAATTACTTTTTTATTTTAATGCAGAGACTTAATTTCAGCATGCAGCAGGCTACATCATTCCAAATAGTATGTTTCGCAACAAGGGCCGAAAATGAGGTTTTGCAGGCTCGAGATCGTGTTTCAAATTCGAGACGAAGTCAAGTGAACCTGAACCTGAACCTCTGAACCTGAATGCCGTATAATTATGCGATGTTTTGACGTTTCAAGCAAATAAACGATCAGCTGACTTTCGGCCCAAGGGCCCCAAACATTTTCGGTCCTGTGGCGGCAACCAGTGTGTTTCGGTCCGCGTTTGACGTTTGTAAAACAGGTGATTTCGTCGTAGTGTGGTGAAAAAGCTATTTTTACAGTGGATTGTCGACATATATGAGCGCATAGAAGGCATCAGCCGAGTTGTGGCGAGTTGATTGCATCTTGATTTACTAATATGTTTATAGAGAAATTGTAAAAAGTGTATTTCGATTACGTTGCTATGAAAATTTTTTTTATTACTTATTTTGATCATTTAATTTCACCAATCTTTTATAGATCTGTTTTATAGAACTGAACGTATTTTTTATAGAAAATATTTATTTATATTTAATAATCGTGTGAATTTACACTGGTTCACCTAGTTTGTGTTTTTGGAACTTTTTATATATACAAAGGTTGGACTTTTTTCTCTGCCTATTTTTTAAGTAAAACTTAGGTATGTATACAAGATTGTACAAAGTATTGTTGATATTTCCCAAAAAAATGTTATTACTGTATTAATTAATACATTAAACAACACATTATGTTTTTATATTGATGTGTCTGTTCAGGTTGCCTCGGCCGAGTGGGCAGACATCCACGCCAACCTGTCTCAAGGCTGGTGGTCGCCCGTCCCCGAGAGTCAGCTGCACTACCAGCAGATGCCCTTGAGCAACAAGCCCTTCGAACTCAAGTACAAGAATGGAGCTGTAAGTTAAAAAATATTATTTTGTTTCATGTGTGTTGGCTTTTAGTTTTAGAAAGCATTCATATGTATTAATTGCAATGTTTTACCAGTTACAGAAATTGTTTACTCAGAAATTGTTTGTATATTTCTTTATTCACACTCTTTGTTTATCTTCCACATTATTCTAACCAGATTTTTAAACTCTTTTTTTAGGAATGCTCAGGAGAAAAAAAGAAGGATTTAGTTTTAATTACAACGAACAGCTTCCTAAATAAAATTAATTTCTTTTTGAGTATTAAATTGCTGATCAAGTTTGAGTTGAGATTTTTATTTGTTTAGATCATAAATCTTAATGCCATCCTTAACTGTCCCAGCTTTTTCGTAGCTTATCTTGTGAGTTAACATTCAAAAAGTCTCAGCCTCAGTTACTTAGGTATTATTATGTCTTAAAAATCTGTAAATTCCTAGAAATGATTAGATCATAAATGAAGTCAAATTAATATTAAATTATTTAATGGATGATTCTCATATTTAGGAAGTGCAAATTTATCCATTTATTATTCAGAACTCAAAAGGTAAACGTGTACTATATAGCTAATTGTGTTTATTTCAGATTGACGCTATGGTGGTTAGCAAGAACATCCCCACCTGGGAGTTGAACATGCTCAAGAGTATAGCCAGCCAGCTGCAGGTCGACACTCAGGCCGAGAACCTCCAGAAGTCCCGCATCAACAGCCTGCCCAACAAGGACACTTTCAACGGCATGTACAAGACCATGGAAGACTCTGTCAGTGGAGAGTGTGAGACCTTGTACGACATCTCTCCCCTGCCCAAGGTCGTTCTGCAGAACAAGCCTTACCTTGCTCCCATGCACCACCTCCAAGCCGACGGACAACTCATCGACATCGTCAAGACCAGGAACTTCAGCAACTGTGACGTCCAGTCCGCTTACCACTTTGGCATCACCGGTCTGACTGACTGGGAGCCCGCCTCCAACCAAATGGGACAGTTCCTCGCTAGGTCATCTGTGAGCCGAGTGGTCATCTCCGGCAACCTGCACCGCTACACCATCCAGTCTTCTGTCACCACCAATAAGATCATCGCCAGTCCCTACATGTTTGATAAGCAGAACGGCATGGTTGTCAGTCGCATGAACCTGACCTTGGTCGATGTCAAGTCCGCCAGTGGCTCTCCTCAGTCTCCTCCCAACCCCCAGACCATCAAGAACTTGGTCTACGAGTACAACCCGGCTTCCTCCGACGAGAACAGCCAGAGGCCCGAACGGATGCAGCAATACAACCGAGACAACGATGACTCCAGCAGCTCCTCCAGTTCTAGCTCAAGTTCCAGCTCTAGTGCCGCCAGTGAATCTAATGAATCTGGTAACTTCGGAAACAACCGCAGAAATAATGAACGTAACAACCAGAAGAGCAATGAGAAAGGGAATCGTTTTCCTAGATCTACTAATCGATACGACAATGAAGAAAATGAATTTGAACTCAGTGGCCAGCAAAAGTGGAACCAAAAGAATAGCCAGAGAAATAACAGAAGGAGTAACGAAAAGAACTCTGAGCACTGGAGCAAGGACAAGAACAACCAATGGTCCAACAACGAGGCCTCCTCTTCTTCCGAGTCTTCTGACAGCAGCAGCAGCAGTAACAGCCAGTATGGAAAAATGAGAAACGCTCAAGGATCCAACAAGAACTCAGCCGAGTCCTCTGAGTCTTCCTCTTCTTCCTCCTCCTCCTCATCATCCTCTAGCAGCGACAGTGACAGCAGTGCTTCCAACTGGTCCTGGGAAAGCAGCGAAGAAGAGAGTTGGCAGCCCAAGCCCAAGCTCTCTGAAGCTCCCAGGATTCCCTTCATGCCCATGTTCATTGGTAACCAAGGAAACAACATCCAGTCCGCCAAAGAGGTCAACGGTGTATCTGCAGTGAAGAAGATCGCTCAACAGATTGGCCAAGAGATGCAATTCCCGAGCGCCATGCCCGGACAAAAGACCCTGAACAAATTCACTCTGATGGCTCAAGTCCTCAGAACCATGAATGCCAAGCAGATGGAGGAGGCCACCAAGGAGCTTTACTTCCCTCATTCCAAGGCTTCCAGTTCCAGTTCCAGTGATGCCCAGAAATACCAGGCCTGGTAAACAAAATATTTCATCTTAATAGCTATTATAATTATCAGCATTTTTATTTGTTCCTAGCTTTATCTAAGTGAGAATGACTATTGATTTACTATGACTATGAATGACTATGTTTTGATTTACCTTACCTTAAAAAGTGTAAATTAAACATTCACATTTTAAATATGATTATAAAAAAATCAAACCTGACAAAAATTTAAAAAATAAGAGAAATAGGGTTGCAAGACAAAATGGAATGATTTAAGCTGAAAAATCAGTGTTAGAGCAGTTAATAAAAATACCATAAGGGGCCATGGCTAAGTTTTCTCTTACCACTTTCAGTGGGTAAAAAACCACTGACATTAAAGAATGTATTAAAGAAACTGTATTATTTTTTATTTAGTTTTCTCTTCTATATATTTCTCAAAAGATTTTGTGAGTGTTGTTATTTTTCTAGGGTACTTGCCTATAACTTTGAATGTTTAAAGAAGTAAAACTACTTTTAAATGTTGGATGATTCTATAGGGAATTTTTTAATAGATTAGATTGAAATCTAAAATTTTGGACCGCAAATCACCTGTAAATTACCTATTATAGCCACCATACCCCTCATACCTGTTTCAATTACTGTTTTTTCCATCAGGGTTGCTTTCCGTGATGCTGTGGCCCAGGCTGGCACTGGCCCTGCTCTGCTCACCCTCAAGGAATGGATCCAGTCCAAGAAGGTCCAAGGAAATGAAGCTGCTGAACTGCTCTCAGTCCTGCCCAACTCTGCTCGCTTCCCCAACACCGAGTACATGAACGCTTTCTTTGTGAGTAAAATTACCACATCAGATTTCTTTTTCGCCAGTATAGCCTAATAATTTATAAAGCATAACATAAACACTAATGTAAATTGTTGAATGATTAACAAACCACTGCTGCTTAAGGTATGTTGTCTGTTCTTTCTAATAATAAGAATAATGCAAATTATCGAATTTATATTTTTTCAACTAAATTCTGTGTCTAATTTCAAAATTTATTACAATCATATTGGATTTTATACCATTTATTTGCTTAGTACTTATCATTGGAATTGTTCTTGGTTTTTTATTTTATTTGGATTGCATACCATTTATTTGCTTAGTACTTATTGGAATTGTTCTTGGTTTTTTATTCAATAGAACACCTTGGATGTAAGAAAATTCAATTTCTTTTGTTATAAGTATCTCTTCAGAAAAATACTTATTGGTTCTTTCTCGGATTTGATCAACCAATCAAGAATAGAAAATAACTGATGATGGAAGCATTAGTTTTGTAGCGGAAAGCACCGTAAAAATAAAAAAGGTTACATTAATCAATAAACATTTTATTAGTATAAGAGTTTAAAAAAATTTATAAGGCTTTGTAGCTACAAATGGTGTAAATTATACTGCAGGAATTGGCTACCAGCTCCGAAGTACAACACCAGCAGTTCCTCAACACCTCTGCCATCATCTCCTTCACCGAGCTGGCTCGCAAGGCTTTCGTAAGCAACTCCACTGCCTACAACCGATTCCCTGTCCACGCTTTTGGAAACCTCAAGCCCAGGAAGGAGCAGCCCGTTGTCCAGAAGTACATCCCTTACTTTTCCCAAGCTCTGAAGCAAGCTGTTAAGCAAGAAGACAGCATCAAGATCCGCACCATGACTCTGGCTCTCGGAAACCTGGCTCACCCCAGAATCCTGAGAGTGTTCGAGCCTTACCTGGAAGGCAAGGAGCCCATGACTCACTTCCAGCGTCTGACCATTGTTACCTCCCTCGGAAAGATGGCTCGAGTTTACCCCAAGGTTGCTCGCCCTGTCCTCTTCAGGATCTACCAGAACACCGGAGAAGCCACTGAACTGAGAGTCGCTGCTGTTTTCCACATCATGAAGACTAACCCTCCTGCACAACTCCTCCAACGCATGGCTCAGTTCACTAACGACGACCAGGACCCTCAAGTCATCTCTGCCGTCCAGTCTGCCATCAAGAGTGCTGCTTACAACGTGCAGAACCCTGAGCTCCGTGAGATGTAAGTGTTCAAAACTTGTATTGACTTATTCCTTATTATTTATTTAAATTTATTCTATTATTAGCTGTTGATCTGTTGTCAGAGTTTTAAGGTCACTCCAGTGCCTACCCACTTATAATAATGTGGAAGTTGATAACAAACAGGTTAACACTAAGGTGGAATTCTTAGATATGCGTTGTACGGTAGTTCCTCAGAGGGTTTCAAGCCGGGACTTTAGAGAATAGGCACCACTCAACTTGCCCACTCTGACTGCCACAAAAAATTAAAAATATACTTAAATTATGTGAGGAAATTTTTGAAGCCGCAGAATCCTTATTAAAGGAATTTCTAGGATTTTGTCTAGAGCTTATCGACCCCTAAGAATATTTTTTTTATACATTTCTGATTTAAAATTAAGCTGTTACTCTCTAGATGTGCCTTTTGCTGGTTTGGAAATTATTGCATTAAAGGCCCTCATGCAGGATGTTTTTGGAATTTCAGTGAAAGTGCTACTATCCATTGTAAAACCTTTAATCTTTTTTTCATTCATATTTATTTGTAGCAAAACACATGGTCAAGTTTTGAAATAGTTACGTACAAAAGTCATTTAATATTCATCCATATTATGTTTTTGATTTCTTAAAATATCGCCGTTTTTATTAGAAAACAAAATAATCCTATTCTCACCATATGCCATCACCAATAACACCATAAAACCAATACCAACAGCCTGTAATTTATCTTGATTTCCTGTATTTCTTTTATAAAAAAAAACAAAAACTTAAAATTAACTCATGCATAGTTTTTCCCAAACTATATTACACTAATATAGTTAGTTAACTAATATACTTTAACTGCTTGTTCAGCCACTTAACAGTAAACTTAACACTTTCCACTAGCTTTACAAAAGCTTTACACAATGAAAACAAAATAATTTAAATTGTTTTAGAACATTTGGAAGAGATTAGACCACAAAAAACCCTTGTGTATTTAATAAGTAAAACCTAGACTGAAATGTTAAGCTAAGTCACTTACTTTCCCACCTTATTTATTCAGGCAAATGAACGCTCAGTCTGCCGTGAACCTGCTGAACCACAAGGAACAGCCCAAACACTTCTCCAAGAAGTACATGCGCTCCTACATGGCCAGCCAACTGAACCTGGCTTACAGGCAGTCCATCAGCTACATCGGCAGCGACGACAGCTTCCTGCCCAGCAACTTCTTCTACTCTATCCGCCGCAACATGGGCGGTCTGAAGATGAAGGCTGCCGGAGTAAGTTCCTTAGTAGTTAAGAAGAAAAATGTCAATTGAATCTAACAAGGAATATCTAGAAAATTACCTTTGATTATAAAGCTAGACAAAATATATGTTTGTTTATAAATGTAAACACTAGTTGGAATAAACGGGAAATCACTATAATATGGAGTATAAAATGGGAAATTACAAGATGGAAATAGTATTTTCATTCTTTTGTTTAACAGCTAGGGTCTAAACAGCTGATCGTCATTTTTGTCTTAAAAAATTAACATCGTTTGGAATATCTACTTAAGCCCTATAATCAGTAATATTACTGACAACTATGGAAGATATCCTATACTGTAAAATATCCAATATTTGCATGGGAAACATTTTCACCTGTCTAAGGATTTTTGAATTATTACTATGTATTTTCGGCCATGAGGAATAAATTAAAGCTGATTGCAAGGCTGGGCAAAATCAGGTTTTTGTCCTACAGCCCTTTGAAGTGTCCATATTCAAGGCTTTTTAACCAAACAGCTGATTTATATATTGAGGGTGGTTTTATTTTATCAGTGCAAAGCTTGGTCTCCCGGTACTAATTATTAAAAATAACATTTGCATTAACTTATAAATGATTCAGCCATGCTTAGAGCTACATGTAATAAATAATTAATATTCTTGTGATTTTCTTCTTATCAAGCAAACTTTTTTATTATTCCAGTTTGGTGCCATGACCTCCAGCCTGGATGCTCTTGCTGATCTCATCGAGGAACAGTTCGCTGATGACTCTTCCTCCTCCTCCTCCTCCTCCTCTGGCCGCAGAAGCAACAAGCAAGGCCAGGAGCACCAGACCTCTGGCTCTGACCCCAACTGGAACTTTGACAAGATCAACAACCTCCTGAACATCCAGAACCCTGAGCAGGAGCAGGTTGAGGCTCAGCTGTACATGAACGTCATGGGTGGAAAGCGCTTCTTCGCCATTGACAACCACACCGTCGAAATGATGCCTGAATGTAAGTTGGTCTTATATGATTAAACAACAGTTTCCTCCATACATTTCAGTAAGTTTATTTGTAAAAATTTCAATTAATCTTTAAAAATTCATATTTAGTCTTCTGAATAATTTAGTGGATTGTAATAAAGTACACTTAGCTCCTTGGGATTTTTTAATTATTTAATGGTGGTAAATTAATTTCTCTCTTTGTGTTTGAAGAACACAATGCACAAAAATACTTTTTATCACGAATTTGATGTAATACATTTAATTTTGCAGTGGTCAAGAATGCCGCCGCTGCTCTCCGTGCCGGAAAGAACTTCAACTACACTAAGTTCGTCAACAAGCACTCCATGACCGTGGCCTTCCCCACCGCCATGGGTCTGCCGTTTGTCTTCTCCATGCAGACCCCCAGCATGCTGTACATCGGAGGCCAGGCTCAGGCCAAGAGCCATCCCGACCTCGCCAGCGGCCACAGCCATGAGATCCAGGCCCCTCAGACTGTCAACGCCTCTGTTGAGATGCAGTTTGTGTAAGTTTAACTGTAGTATACAGCATTTTGCTCTTTTGCTAATAGAATCTCCAACATTTTCTGTTCAGAGACTGCATTTCTGTCTTGAAAATTCTTTCTTGTATTTCTTCAGATTGGGAATACAAATTAAATTATAAGGCAGACAATATTTTTATGGAACATGTAATAAAATAATCATTAATTATCCAACATTCAAAGTATATTGATGGCCCTCAGACAATTTTTAATATCACCATATGATGATATTTTCGGTATAGAATGATTTCCAGTATAGTATGATTTTCTTGCCTATAGCTACTCCACCCGAGCTCAGTCTCAGATTGGATTCGTCGTCCCCTTCAATCGTCAGCACTACGTCGCTGGAGTCAACCGAAACATCCAGATCAACCTTCCCATCCGCGCCGAGATCGATGTTGACACCGTCAACAACAACGTGACTGCCAAGATCAGGCCTCTTGACTGGCAGAACATGCAGAACGTGTTCGAGTACAGCACCGAGCCTTACACTTCCAAACACAACATTCTCCAGATGGCACAGAACCCTCAGGGTCAGATCCATGATGAGAACAACAACAACAGGAAGGTCATCCATGTCCGTCACCCCAACCAGGTAAATGAACATTTTAGAAATAGTCCTACAGATGTAGAATCAATGGTCGGCAAACCGTAATCTCTGGCAGCAGCAATGCTTTCATCACTCAACAATTGTGATAACCTGTGCACATCAAGAGCTTCAATTTGACCTTGGTATAGTTTTAATTTATCAGTGCAATCACAATAAATATGTATTTTTTATACATCTTATGTTATAATAAATAAAAAGTGTTTTAGATATGTTTCATTTCAAATTTACAACTTTTTTACAGATCCACAAGGCCATTGGCAAGGAAAGCACCGGTTTCCACTTTGACTTTGACTACCACAGTGAGCAGAAGTTCCTCGACTTTGCCGCCATCTACAACGAGGCCCAAAAGCACCAAGACCCCATCTCGGCTGTCATGTACGCTTGGGCCGAGGACTCTCTGAACCTCAACAACATCACTCTCGCCTTCAACCCTCACAAGTCTACCGCTAAATACGCCCGTCTCTCCGCTGCCTATCGTAAGTTAAATGCAGTCGTTATTTCAATAAATATATACTTTTTTTCTATATACCAATCATTTTTTTGTGATTTTTAAGGAACATTTCATGATCAGTTTCACTTTTACAGCATGCAATTAAAATATTTTGCGACCATTTATACAATTAAAGTTTAATTAGTCAGAAACTTTTAATTTAAGTTTAATTTAAATAGTTATGGTTTATATCCTTTGTTTTTGTAGCAGTTACAAAAAGTGTTAAATTACTCTTAGAAATAATTAGTCTTTATGTATACTTGGGTGATTCTATGCTAATTCTCATAAACCAATAACTCAGTGTCGATTCAGAGAAGTTTTTTAACCCTTGAGCAGGCCGGTAAAACAGCAGAAGGCGCATGGCGCATGCAGAGTTTTACCCTGCAACACTAAATCGTGCATATTTAAGTCATTTTACTGGTTTTTATAATGAAATATTGTATTTAAATGTTGACAAACTTTGTTTGGAATCACATTTCAAGTTGATTCTGTGATGGTTGGGTGGTTTGACCTTTGTAAAGGGGAAGTATTTGAGCGTGTTGTGTGAGTGGGCTGGAATTGTTATTAAACAGGCTCTTGTTATGCTGACTGACTGTCAGCTCAGGCTTTAAGTAGGTCAGGTAACAAGAGGATGGGGTCATTTGCTTAGCAGGGGTTTTTGGGTGTGTGTTGGAGGACCGAGGGGCCTCAGGGTTTCGTACACGTCACAATTCCATTAATTGATTAACTTAATAGGTGTAATATTTCAGTTGAACATATTGAGTAATTTTAGTGTTACGGGTGTTTTAGTAATTTAGTCTTACGGGAGAGGGCGTTATGCAAACTGACACCGCATCACTGAATTACAAATAATAAGGTCACAGGGGGAGGGGGTATAAATAGCTTTAAGGGATTACTGGAATGAGGTGCATGGGGTACGGAGCCGGACACGACTGCCGTCACCCATTATGCCTGTTAATTTTAATAAAAATAAATAAATAAATGTGGAGGAAAACTCTGCAAGCACCCACTTGAGGTTAAAAACAAAAAAATACTTCAATGCATTATACCTGCTAACTCAAATGTCACTTGGGGGTGGTTCTTGCTAAACAACCAATCCTACTCAGTAGTTAGGTTTACAAAAGTATTAATCATTTTTCCTTGATACTCTCAGTCACCAACTCCGACGATGAGAACAACAGTAACACCGGAAACACAGAGAGTGGACACAAGAACTACCGCAACAGCCAGCGCAGCAGTGACAGCAAGGAGAACCAGCCAGGCTCCGGCGACAACCAAAGAGCTTCTCCCAACAACAACATCTCCGCCAACATGGCCAAGCCTTCCTCGTCCGCTCCCGGCTCTCAGAGGAGGCAGCAGGAGTTCCTGCAGAAGGTTGGACGCGGAATTCAAGGTGAGGCAAGGACCATGTTAGATTAGATTAGACTGGATTGGACTATTTCCTCTATCTCATGGTAATATTAAAAAAAAACTTCATTTTTATGTATTTGAAAACATTATTGATCTTCCATATACTGTCCTTTACTATTATTCAAGATTGTACAACTGGTGAGGAACATGTTGAAGCTTGCTGGGTGATTTTTGGGTTAGAAGGACGTGAAATTAGTTAAGTCTATGATGTCCATTAATTAAATGAATGAATTTTTTGTTCTTCCTAAACCAAAAATTCATAACTTTTTTTTACACTAAAGCTTTAAAATTTTCCTTGTGAGGTGACGACTTTAAATGATGACACTCTGATTTTTTAATGAATACCTGAATAAACTTTGTAGGATTGAAATTCTTTATATTAAATAGGAAATTACAATCTCAAGCTAGTGGTTGTTGCTCTCAATGTATTAAAGAAAAAAATTACTCTTAGTTCACCTTTAGATCTGAATACCAATGGGGACGGTGGCGTGTCCTGTAATCCAGCTACTTGGAGGTCACGAATTGTGGATAGTTATGAACGATGGCTTGTGGACGCGGTGTTCCCTAATGGGGATTAACGTCCGCACTATTGAGTAGGCTACTCGTTCATGGGACCATCCTCATAATTAGACCAGTTCGTATATTGTTAACCGAGACGAAATCGTGGTTCGGATCCCACGTTAAAATGTAGGTCCCTTAGTTGCCATTGGCTGTTGGGCTATTAATTAACAGTCCTGTCTAGGGAATATGTCGGCCTTAGTCAGTAACAAGACTACAAGATCGCGCCACAATCATCCTTCACTCATTTGTCATTCATACTTGGCTTAAAATACCTAACTGGATAGGTTGCCATTTCAGATAATGTATCTAATGTATCAATTAAATATTCTTCAAATAATTATCATAAACAATTTTTCAGGAAATATTTCTAGCTCAACTATTTTAGTTTCACAACAAAAGCAAAATAATAAAAATTTGTTACAAAGGCTCTTCTTCAAGAGCCTTTGTAACAAATTTTTATTATTGGTCTTCAGTTGATACTTCAAAGCTGTAATAGCTCATGTCACTTTACAGACAGCGACCGCATCGTTGTTGACATGGCTGCTGAGTTCCTGGGCGAGACCAATGCCCAGTACGCCGCCACCCTGGCTGTCGCCAGCAGCAACGTCTCCACAACCTCCAGACTCCTGTTCTGGGCTGAGAAGAACCCCGCCGAAGCTAACAGCAACAACAAGCATGCTCAGATCTATGCTGCTGCCGAGACCTCCATGCCCAATGTTCCTCTGATGAATTACAACAAGGCTCTCAACGCAGACCCCACCTCTTACTTCAACGCTGAGGTCGCTTTTGGCGAGAAGTCCGGGGAACCTGCAAGAATCCAATTCAAGGTAGCAGCAGTAAATAATGTTATGATTTAATGTTGATCGATTCTAGAACAATTGGTATACATTTGTGATCTGTCCCACAAATGTCAGAGCATTGGCCTTAAAATACTAATAATTCAGTTGACATATGATAATTTATTCCTGAATCTGATCCCCTTATAGTTACGATCTTTTAATTGCAAAAATAATAGTATTTCGCTTGCCCATGAAATAATTTTGGAATAAATTGCTTGTGGAAAATTTAATTTTCTGTATGTGCAAGAAGCACTTGATTCTTGCTGCATATTTCTGTTTAGTCAAGAAAATATTTGAGTTGAAAACAAGCCAACGTTTTACTACAGGCAAAATATTATCATGCCAAAAATAGTATATTTCACTACTAGGACCTAAAGTGACGCTTTTCGAACAAGGTCAAGTTTTACGACCAAGACTGTAAGCCGAGGTTATTAAATTACCGAGTAACGAAAAGCAGCTTTAGGTCCGTGTGATGAACTATATTTTTTGTTATATTGCTCAATACAACACGCAAACTTGTAATCGAATGAAGATTGTTCGATTATTTACCTCGAATCAAAAGTATCATCAACAATGATCTTTTTGGCCATAGGAAAATAATAAACATCAAATCATATGTTATTATCCAAGGACTAAAAAGAACAACTTTTGAATCCCAAAGCATGTGTCAAAAACAGCTGTTTTTTAAGCAGTATGACGAAAAAAACTATGATATACATGAAGTGTGTTTGATGTTTGAAGGGCAAGATGCAACAGAGCCAGGAGCGCCGTCAGTACCTGGAGCAGTCTCCTCTGGCTCACCAATGCAAGCAGCAGATGCAAGAAGGAAACACTGTCCAGTCCGCTTGCCGTAAAGCCACCTCCCAGGCCAATCTGCTTGACCAGTACAAGTTTGATGTTCACTTTGACAAGGTAAAAATAAATATACAACTGTATCTAGTTTACTCTATATACTCTTACACAAGCAATTTAGGTATACATAATTGCTTGATAAATTTATTTAAATTGTTGATTCTTTTATTCTCACAAAAAAAGTTTCACACTTAACCAGGGCCGGCTCTACCATATAGGCGAACTAGGCGACCGCCTAGGGCCCTAGGGCCTGAGGGGCGCCAAAGGGGGTGCTGGATGGTCGCGTTTGTAAAAATAGCAGGGCGCAAAAATAAAATAAAGAACATGAACGTCAATTTTAGACTTAAATTCTAGGTTTATATTATGAAATTATTATTCAGGAATAGCTTTACATGCTCTGGCCGTGTAGTTGCTCTTAAAAGCACTTCAAAACTTATCTCCAAAGGTGGAAACCCCCAACCCGTCTTTTATCGACTACTTATACCAAACATTAGCACAAGTCATACCTTCTCTTGGAGCCGTCGTTGTTATGTACTTTGGGTTAATTCTTTTAGACAAACATTAAATATACATGAGTTGAGCCGGCTTTTTACACCACAATAACAACAGAATACGGATCAACATGGGGGGATATCTCCATGTTAGGAAGGCACTTCTTGTCCACGAAACGAATTAGTTTGTTCAACTTTGTTCATAATAATTTTTGCCTGAGTGTTAAATTGTTGAATTGAGTACATTATTTTTATTATTTTCTCAAAATCAGACATTATTAAACAGCGCCTTTAAGTGTCTCAACTAGGTACATATAAAATACTTATTTCGACTTTTTTCCAAAGAATCAACTCTTTTTTAAATCTATGAGTATAAATTGTCAAATGGTATAATGTCCTCTGAATTCTCCATGTGCAGTCGATCTTCACTCATTATTATAAATGAAATGAAGTAAAAACATACGGGTGAAAATTAACAGCTATGACAATACTTTTGTTTGATCTCGTTTTTGTTTAGAGTGGGGCGCCGGGCATACTCTCGCCTGGGGCGCCAAAAACTCTTGAGCCGGCTCTGCACTTAACTGTTATAAGAGTGATAACAGGGCCCTGCAAAGCAAAGCTTGAGTATGCAAGAACCGAAAAACAGGCCTTGACATTATACAAGTCAAAGTTCTTTTACAGTTGCCAAAGCATGATCAACAGTCCTAATTGCCTAATGGGCTATTAACAGTCCTGTCTGAGGAATATGTTGGCCATAATCGGTAAATATATCACAAGATCGGGCCGGAATCATCAGGTGTTCATCTGTCATTTATACTTGGCTTTAAATTATTGCCGGATTTACCAGTAGGCCTAGGGCCACGCAGTGATAGGGGGCTGCGCACGGACAAAAATAAAGCATCCAGAGCAAATCTAAGGGAATGACACCATTTTTTGTGAGGTCGTAGGGGACTCAGGGGGGCCTAGGGCTTGTTTGGTAGCTTGCCTCACCGAGATGTAGGCCTAGGGCCCACCAACCGTAAATCCGGCACAGCTTAAAATACTTATATGGGTAGGTCGCCATTTTAAGTAATGTATAATGTATATGTAACATATAGTGAGATGTATTTGTATAAAAGCAATAAAAAATATTGCTATTATTGTATTTTTAGTATGCCCTCTACCGGAAAATTTGCCAATACACCATTGGGTTTCATTGGGAGATATATTGTAGATATGCATTAATGCTTATTCAAATTTATAGATCCCTGCCGCTCTCAAGAACGCCACTTACAAGGTCTATGCCGCCCTTCGTTACGCCGGTTACCAATACATGAATGAGGATCTCATCAGCGCCAACAACCCACCCAACAAGGTCCAGCTGGAAGCCAGATTCGCCCCTGATCTCCAGTCCGTCAACGTGTCTATGGATGCTCCCCTGCTGTCAGCTGAGTTCAACAACATTCGACTCAACAAGTATGTTAAATCCTTGGTGGTCATGCACCCTGAGTACAGCCCGCTCCAGATTTATGCTCAGCATGCCTTCAAGGGACAACATTTCCCTACTTGTGCGGTAGACAACAACGAGGCTCAGACCTTTGACAACAAGACTTACCCCATCAAGCTCGGCAAGTGCTGGCATGCCATGTTCCACTACACCCCAAAGGACGACCCCACCAGCAACAGTTCTTCTGATGAAGACGATGACCAACAAATCTCCGTTCTCGTCCGTGACGCGTCTTCCTCTAATGAGAAGGAAATGATTATTGTGATCGGAAACAACGCCATCCACATGCAACCCACCTCTGGAAACAGTCCTGCCAATGTCAAGGTCAACGGACAGCAGATCTCTGTCTCTAAGAACAGACTCAGGACTCTCGAAGACCAGGATGGTGAGACTTACGCCCAGATGTACGCTACTCCTGCCGGTGAGATCCGCATGTACGCTCCCCAACAAGACATAGAGGTCCAGTATGACGGCACTGCCATCAAGCTCAAGGCCCAGAACAGCTACCGCTCCGAAGTGCGAGGACTATGCGGAACCTTCAACACGAAGCCCGAGGACGACTTCACCACTCCCCAAGACTGTGTGCTCCAGAACCCCTTCGAGTTCGCCGCTTCCTATGCTCTGGATGACAGTTCCTGCCAGGGACCTGCCAAGGAACTGAAGCAGAGAGCCCAACAGAAGGTGTCCAACGGCCAGTGCTACCGTGACAACGTCATCTACGGTAATGTTGTTGCTGATGAGAAGGCTGAAAGACCCGACTCCCGCCACAACTCAAACTCCAACTCCAACAGGAAGTCTTCCAAGCTGCAGTACTACGGCCAGAGTAATGAGTGTGCCAAGAAACGTACATTGGTTATCAAGAAAGACGATCAAGACTGCTTCAGCGTCAAGCCTCAGTTGGAGTGTTCCAAGGAATGCCAACCCCAAAACCACCAGGAGAAAGAGATTGACTTTTTGTGTCTGAAACCCAACCCCACTACCGAGCACTTCAAGAGCAAGATCAACAGAGGTGAAACCCTTGACTTCAGCCAGAATAAGCAACAAGTCCAACAGATCAGATATTCTGTTCCTGAGAGCTGCAAGAAGCCCAGCTCTACTTACTAAACATGTGCATCATGTTGTAAATAAAACATGACTGGACTCTTAGAACGTATAATTTTTATTTTCACACCCTCACCAGACTTAGAGTAATATTTTAGGTTAATTTAGTTAAACAAAAATATTGAAAACAACCTTTCAGATTACTGAATAAGAAATGGATAATATTAAGTGGACAAAAATTCACTCAGAAATGTTTCACTTGAGCACATTGTCTAAAGAATTTTTTTTGGAAAGATATTTTTCTCCTGATTACAAAAATACCACACATGTGATATTGTCCATATAAAATTTGTTTGAAATGAAACAAATTAATATTTATTTCATGATAATGGATATAGTTCACGCATGAATATCCCGATCATTTCAAAGAACGCGTGCGAGAGAGATGGCCGGACAATAAATGATTACAGAGAGATAGACGATTCCTAAATATGCGTAGGCCTATGTCATAGGCTGCAGCAAAGTAGGTTTTTCGTACCTATTTGGCCTCCTATTGAATGTAATAATGTATAATAATGTAATAATGTACAACCTAAATTTATTTTGGCATAGCAAAAAATATATCGTGTCAATAAATTCTGGAGGTTTAATAACTTTTAAATTAAATAATATAATTAAGTTAAAGATATTTTGCACGTGAGTTCCAACCAAAAAACACTACTTCCCAAGTACCAAAACAATATTGTCTCAATATTTTCAACAACATTTTCTCGACATTGATAAATATTTTTGCTGAATATTGAAAAATATTTAACAATAATGGCAACAAACAATTTCAAAATTTTGACAGCCAAAAATATTACAGAATAATCATGTGTTGACACCTGTCAACACACTTTACTGATATGTTTATTAATCATATATTTAATTTCGTAAGGCGATTCTTTGCGTCAAAATTGTGAACGTCTGGTAAGTCGTAGAAAGATGGGAGAGGGCTCAAATTAAAGGTCTCTATTCCGAGATGGCGGGAAAAATACTGAAATTGCTTGAAATTCACCAGAAAACGAGAAATAACGTAAAATATCTGCCATTTAAAAAGCATTGGGATCTAAAAACGTCTGTTTTGTTGACATTCAAACATGTGGTGCTGATGCTTGATTCAAAGCCATATGATAGATGTTGACTATGGGGTTTTTTTCAAAAGGCAGCTAACTATGTTCAATGTAGGCCTACTATAACAAATAAATATTTTAATTTTAAGATTTCAGACTTTATAATTACGCGTTTGAGTATATATTTACAATATAAAATTATAAAGAGTTAAGTGTTTCTTTTACGTTATAACGATGCCGATTTAATGCCAAATGATCGATATAAATATATTATGTAAGCGAAATTTTTGCGCCGAAATTATGGGCATTTGGCAAGTCACAGGCCTTGCACTTGCAAGATAATGGGAAAGGGCTCAAATAGAAGGTCTTGGTGCCAGGGACTGAGGAAAAATACAAAAATGTCTTTAATTTTATCAATAAATAAGATATTACGTTAAATATCTGCCATTTAAAATCATTGTAATCTAAAAACGTCTAACAGTGTAGATCAGCTGAGTGTAACATCAGCTTTAAATTTGATTCCACCAAAAAGGTTCACCTTTAAATTTGGCCAATCAAAAGTATATTCAATCTTGAATCTACCAAGACAAAGCAGTATTTATTCACGGGCAACCATAAAAAAAGTGTTGAACGCAGGGTACCAGAGGTGGAGTGTGGAGTCGTTAACGGGAGGCCATTTTCGGATTTAATCCTTATTTATTTATTTATTTGCTTAGTGTGTACAATGTAGCCTCAAACGGAGAATTCCATAACAAGTACCCTTTAACTGTCCAATATAATATTCTTTTGAACTAGGTGGAGGCTATAGACATTTGTTTACATTTTTGAGTTATCTTAAATGTCACGACTTTCTTTGGCAAATAAATTAAGTTTCACAGTCTGTGGTTAACCTTAAGAATTGTTTTAAACCATGTCCATATTTTTAATAATTGTAAACGATGTGAACTGAGTTGTTTTGAGAACGACATCCATAGCGCCATTGTTTCAAAGATTTAGCCGTTTACTACTGAAGTAGGCTAACGCCCTTTCTTAAAATTCTGATACGCACTAGCAAATGTCAAAGTATAATTAACATTTCACTTTACACATTTAATTCCGCCAAACAGTTACCGAGTTGTGAGTGTGAAGGAAACATTAAATATATATTTTATTAAGCATTTGTATTTTATTTTCAGGGGCTTTTGCCCCTACAAGCCACTAGTTTCTAATTAATACTGTTGCAATATAAAAACAATATTTTGTTAATATTGTTCAATCCAAACAAAAAATATTTTCCCAAAAATATAAATCAATATTGAAAGAATATTGTTTCGATATTTGTAGCAATACATTGTTTACAACATTGTCTCAACTTAGATCAATATTGAGAAAACATTGAAACAATATTTTCTGAGCAATGTTGTCGGCAATATTAAGAAATGATGCTTTAATATTTTTACATAATATTTTTGCTACTTGGATTTATTTTCAGTGCATGTCAGATCTGCCCCCGTTCCCAAAATTGGATGACCTGAACCATCACCTAAATTGAAAATCGTCTAATCTAATAAGAGGCCATAAGGCCATGAGAGTTTCAATATGGTAAAATAATCTACTTTGTCTTCATTGGGGTTATTTCTGACAGTTAAGAGATAATTTTGGGAAAAAAGTGAATGCCAAAATTTAGATGTTTTTTGACTTTTACTTAATGCTATATTGTTCTGCATTTAATATTTTTTTTCTTGTGAATATAGCTTATTTATCATGCTTAGGCCAGTTGAAAATTGTTAGTCTAATGTAAAATGTCTTGCATTGTAACATCTCAGACAACAATTACAACTTGAGTCAATGGATCAAATACAAGCACCCACTTTTGAGAATTTCAATAGGGGGATCAAAACTGCCGCGAGGGTTAAAGCGCTATTTACTATCCTTCAAAGCCGAACGTCGCAGGTTCACGCCCCACCCGATGATCTATTTTTTGCACGGATAAATTCAATATATTTTATTTTCCTTTTGCTAATATGTTTTCAAAATATTGTCTAGAAAATGTATTTTGTTGCACAAAAACATTTTGACAATATTGTTAAAATATTATTCAATATTCACCAAAAATGTATTGATATTGTCGACAATATTGAGACAATATTTTTTGCCTCTAAATTGGGTCACTGGACAGTAAAATTGTGATAACAAAGCAGAATATTTCATAGACTTATTGTAAAATAACAATAATCCAGAAGAACAAGAACCAGTGAACCAATTGCACTAAGTTAAATCACGAAGAAACTACTACGGAGAGTTATACACAGAAGTACTGGAACCTATTCCGAAAGCTAGAGGAGCCAGTGTGGGGACAGAACGTAGAGTGATAAAATCCAGGTGATAAACTAATGTGTTGATGAATATGTTGTATTTATCTTCACAGGACGTTGCAGTAAAAACTTCTTACCAATCTTCTTGGTAGGTTTTTTTGCTTTTAATAAGATCTAGATTTCTTCTTGATAAGTGCCTAACAAATGACTTTACATTATTTTGTACATTTATCGATATGCTATGGTACGGTACAAGTAATACCACTATGATCTGAAAATAGGTTATCTAAAACTTGAACTTGAGGAGTTGAGGGTCATGATAAATAGTTATGCACACATCAATACTATAGTTTCTGAAGTTTCTGACCTTCTTGTTGAGGAAAGTGTTTCTAAGGTTAAACAATGCTGTTTAAGCAAGTTTTGATGTTTAGTAAAATCATTCGATTCTACCAGAGTGAGAGTATTTATATTAGCATCACCCATGATAATCATAGTCCTATTACCAATAGTTAGATTATAAGAAAATTGTCAAGTTTATTAAGGAAGTCATCCACTGTAGATGTCGGCCTGTAAAACGTGAACAGGATAAACTTATTTGATTTAATGTCAAAATTAATAGCTGCTATTTCGCATGGCAAGTTCTTCAGAGTAAGGCTGGGTGTTTGACATTCTTGATTAAAAATTTCACAGGCATATATTGCCGTGCCGCCCCACTATTTCTAGCAAATTCACTAACAAGAATAGATATTCAATTAACATTTTAAAGAACTATTTATATAGTAAATACCAATAATTAATTATTCAACCATTTTTTATAATATTTCAAAATTAATCAACCTTTGTTATTCTGCAACCTTTGTTATTCAGCAACTTGTAAATCATAAGAAGGTGTTAATTTATTATTTACTTAATAATTATATTATATATATATATATATATATATATATATATATATATATATATATATATATATATCTGGAATATTTATAGATTTATAGGTTTCAGTTTGCTAGAGTCTAACCCATGTTATGCTATCATAAGGATATCAGTTTTTATTTTTTTTTGTACATCTAGAGAAAGCAAGTCAATCTTTTTTGGAGACCCCTCTGTGTATTAAAAAAAAAATTTAAATAAAATTGTTTTTAAAAGTGACAGGTTTGGTTAGTCATTATTGTTATTGCTTATTAAGTATTGTCATGATGCATTAACTGAGGTAATTTTTTCATTCCTTAAACTGAAGTCAGAGAACTTGATGAAGCCAATTTAATACGATACCGCCGAATATTTTATATGTTTTTATGCTCAATCAATCAAATGGTTTGACTCCCGTTACTTAGTCATTATATTTTTAGTTACTAATGCAAAGAACAAAATTACCTCCCTTATATTACCAATCAAATTACTACAGAAAAATGCGCGTTACCTCCAAGAAATATAGTATCTGACCTCCGTAGATATCTAACCTATACTAAAATCCATCTTCACTCAGGACCTATATGTCAGAAATCAGTACCAATCAGTATGATTTTTTGTGTTCACATTTTTTACAACACAACTTCAGTTCATTCGAGTTTGGGACTGCGTGAGGATTAGACCTGTCTATTGCATACGGTTGCTTCCACTCCATGCTTGTTCCAGCTAACTACTTTTGTGTGGTAACTTTTGCATGCATTTCTAGTATGTAATTTCTTGTTGTGTATGTTCTTTTTCTTACTCTGCTATCAGTTCTAATATTTTATTTTATTTTTTATAAATAAATACCAATTTCACTGTTAAAACACAAATTCACTTTGTCGGCTGGACCTGACTCAACAGGTCTGGCCATGGCCATGTCTGTGAATCAGAACATAGATCTATTGCAGCAAAGAGCAATTAACTCTATTCTAATGGAAACTCAATCTGAAAATGAAAATCTGAATTTTGATTACACCCCTGATAGTGACAAGAAAAATAAAAGAAAATCTGAGGAATTTATTGAGTCAAATGAAATTAATGGACTGAAGTCTCCTGACAAGAAAAAACCCGCATTGACTGTTCTGAGATATAACGAGACCCACAAGGGCCCTTTCGAAGTAGTAGTGCAGCATAAAAATAAAAATGCCCTCAGTGCTTTCCAAATTGGAAAACTTCTTAAAACACAAAACGGTATCGAACATGTTAGACGAACAGGTAAGAATATAACAGTAACTTGCAAATCATATTCTAAGGCTAATGAAATAGTTTTAAATCCTAGCCTTAAGCAATATAATGTTTTCATACCGACCCGTAGGCTTTATTGTGTAGGGGTAGTTTATGTTGACCCAGATGTGACAGAGTCTGAAATTCAGGAGGATGCAGATAGTGAGTACCCAATAAAAAGTGTAATGAGAATCAAAAAGAGAGTTAATAATGAATTGAAAGATACTTATTTTGCCAAAATCACTTTTGATTCTGATACACTGCCTAAGGAAATAAAATTAAATCATGTTCTAATGAAAGTAAGTCCCTACATTATTCCAGTAAAGCAGTGTTTCAGATGTTTTTCATTCAGCCATGTCGCTAGTTCTCCTTGTGATAACAAGAGAGTTTGTAGAAACTGTGGAGACCCATTTCATGATGGTCAATGCTCAAAAATCCTGCGATGCGTTAACTGTGATGGTGAACATAGCAGCAATTCAAAAAAATGCCCTGAGTATTTGAGACAAGTCCAAATTAAGACGCGTATGAGCATCCATCGCGAGGACTATTTTACTGCCAGCCAGTTTTATCCCGCTAAATACAAGAAATTTAACAATGTTAGTAGTTTCACTGAAATTAAATCTTACTCGGAAGTGACTTCAGGGATGTATGACCCTTCTGATTTCAAAAATTACCCAAAGTTGGCTCAACTCGATCCAAACAAAAAGCAAACACAAAATTGGAGCTCCCAAAATAGATTCCAACACTTAGCGGAAGAGGAGTCTCAAGCTGAAGAGCAGGTAGACCCTAAATTGATGAGGAACCCAAATAAAAATGAAAATAAAAAAGCAAAATACATCCAGGAACATTCATACGCATCGAAACCTAATACATTCAATCATAAGCAAAGACCTAGAACCTTCAAATCTTCCTCCAGCCCCGTAATCTTACCACCTAATGACAAACTATGGCTGGTGAGAAAACTTAAAGCGAAAATCGAGGAACTAAGGTGTAATTTATCAGAAAATTGCTCTAAGAGGGAGGTTGAAAGATTATTGGATACTTACCTACATGAAAATATCTTCTCAGAGACCCCAACTGATAATGGAAGGCCTAATGACAGCACAGGTAATGTAAAAGATAAAGATTCAATAAAAGAGCCACCAGGCATCCCCAATGAATCATAATTTAAGCTCTCTAAATATAATACAATGGAACGCTCGTTCTATAAGAGATAAGTGGCCTGAATTTAATAGGCTGTTATATGTAGAGAAAACACATATAGCCATAATTCAAGAGACTTGGTTATTAGATAATATTAAACTAAAAGATAATAATTATAATGTAATAAGGAAGGATAGGATTGACGGATATGGTGGAATTGCATTTTTAATTCATAAAAGCATTTTATTCGAAGAAATTTCAATGAATGTAAATGAACCATTACAAATAAGTGCTATTAAAATCAGTAATTATAAGGTTCCAATCTTTGTATACAATTTATATTGTCCTGACAATAAAATTAGTTATAAATTTTGGTCTGAGTCTCTCTTCTGTAACGACCAAGGTTATAATATTGTCTGTGGAGATTTTAACGCTCATCATGTCATCTGGAATTGCAATAACACCAATACAAGGGGCAGGGAATTATTTCAGGCTTATAGTCAATCCAAATTCATCCTGGTGAATGATGATAGTTATACAACTGTACCTACTTTGTTTAGGAAACCTTCTGTCATTGATTTGACATTTGTCTCCCCAGAATTATATATATATCTGGATTATTGGAAAGTTGGGACGGATGCAATGGGCAGTGATCATTTTCCAATATTTATGAGCTTTAATACTTCTCAAATTAATAGGCCTAATAACCAAAATCCGACATATTTACAAGTCAAACCTAACAATAAGAGAAACTTCAGCAGGGCTGACTGGAATGAATATACAAATATAATTGATAAGGAAATTAAAAAATTAGAAAATCTAAATCAGGACATATCCACAAATATAGATAACCTATACGAAATAATGTATAATGCTGCTGAAAAAGCTATCCCAAGATACAATAAAACTCCAATTATGTCTAAGAAATATAATGCTAAATCATGGTGGAACCAAAATTGCTCCAGAGCGGTAGCAGAGAGGAGATTGGCATTTAAACAATTTAAACTGAATATGACACTACATAACTATAATAAATATCAAATAGCGCAATTTAAGGCCAAAGAAGTAATAAAAGTTGCCAAAAAACAAGCATGGGAAAATCTCTGCAAAAATATAGGAGACAAAAAATGCTCGCAATACGCATGGAAAGTTGTGAGGAAATTAAAATATAATGACAGACAGATAGGAGATCCCTTGCAAAACAACCCTGACCTCAAAGAAGGTATTTTAAAACAACTAGTGCCTGATTATGCACCTAATAAACCGGAGTTGGTTCTAATAATAAAAGAAATCAATAGGCCTAAACATTTCCTGGAAGATTCCTTCACAATTAAGGAATTAGAATTTGCGATAGCATCAAAAAAAAGGGACACCTGCCCGGGTTATGATGATGTATCTTATAGTATGATAAAAAATTTGCCAAATAACGCCCTTGTTAAGTTATTAAAGGTTTATAACAAAATATGGAATAATGAACTGGACTTACCTAAAATGTGGAAAATTACAAACATTATTGCAATCCTTAAACCTGGAAATGACAAGAAAAGAGAAGAATCTTACAGACCAATATCTCTCATTTCATGTCTCATGAAACTATTTAATACCATGATTAAGAATAGATTAGAATGGTTCATTGAGCATAACAAATTAATACCTGACACGCAATATGGCTTTAGAAAACAGAAAGGTTGTGGAGACTACCTAATGCACTTAATGTTAGACATTAACACGTCCCTATCCCATAAAGAACACACACTGCTTGTATCGCTTGATCTATCAAAGGCATACGATAAGGTGAATATAGCTGTGCTGTTAAGGAAAATGTATATATATGGGATTCCGCCCAAGTTCATTGCCCATTGTCAGAAATGGTTAATAGATAGACCTGTAACTATGAAATCATCTGACTCCCTTGAAAACTGTAGTAGGATGACGTGCAGGGGCCTTCCGCAAGGGAGTGTGATTAGCCCTACCCTTTTTGCATTGTATATAGCTGACATCAACCATGATATACCAAAAAGTGTTAAATCATTACAGTATGCTGATGACATTATCTTATACTGTCCAGATAAACATATTGAAAATGCAATCCAACACACCCAGGAAGCTCTGAATCAACTGGAACACTTCACAGTCAGACTAGGCCTAGAGTTCAATCCAAACAAGTGTAAATTAATTTGTTTCTCAAGAAATAGAACACAAATAAGCAATGGAATTCAGCTTCATTTACATGGTCAGGTAATTCCAGCTAGTAGCAGCATCAAACTATTGGGAGTAACAATAGATAGTAAACTCCGGTTCAAAGAGCATATAGAAAACGTACAACGACAAGGGTTAAAGGACATTAATATCCTTAAGATAATGGCCTGTGGCAAAAAAGGAACACAGCCTAGTTTTATTACACAAATATATCAAAGTCTCATTAGACCTAAGATAGAGTATGCCAGCTTTTTGTTTGGACATGTAGCTAAAGCTGACCTAAATAAACTGGAAATGATTCAAAATCAAGCCCTAAGAATAGCTACTGGAGCTTACAAAACAACACCAGTAATAGCCTTAAATTCAGAGAACGCTTGCTTGCCACTTAGAAACAGGAGAGTTATGCTAACTGAAAGATTAACATACAAAATCCTCACTGACTATGATCATCCAGCCCATTCACAACTAGTTTATTTACATGCCATGAGTATGCACATGCCCTACTGGGCAAAGAAAAGTAAACCACTGTACATAAACTCAACCAATAATATTGTGAACATGAACCCAGAAATTTTCAATATCCCTCAAAGAGTTAAATCCTGGGAATTTGATAAACCGATAGCTATGTTAGATAATACAAACTGCAAAACAAACTATGAATGCCCAATCGTCAACAAAAAAGATATTAATGTATCAATAATACAACAACAACACTTTCACACAACGAACATAACCTACAAAGATTATTTACAAATATATACAGACGGTTCTAAAACCTCAAATGGAGTTGGCGCTGCCTTCTTTATACCAGAACTTCAGATAATTTGTAAATATAAATTGGCAGACTATATGTCTAATTATACAGCAGAGTTGTATGCTATTTACAAATGCGTTAAGTACTCCCAGAATCTTTCACATAAAAATATAATAATATTCTCTGATTCACAATCTGCTATCAAGGCAATTGAAGGCTATAAAAATATTAAGAATGATAATGATATAATTTTAAAAATTTTCAAAAGTATTATTAAAGATGAAAGATCTTACATCTTCCACTGGGTCCCAAGCCATGTTGGTATTAAGAACAATGAAGCTGTTGACAAACTGGCTAGGGAGGCAATCTCAGATGGGGAATATATGAATGACATTCATATCCCAATATCAGATTACAAGAAATTCAGACAAAAATGGCACAAAGATCACTATAATGACATTATAAACAACACAACAAAGGCTCATTGGTATAAAACTATACAACTTAGTTTTCCCAACAGACCATGGTTTAAACAGACAAAACTAACCAGAAATGAAGTAATAAATATTTGTAAATTAAGATTTGGCCATGCCAGGGTGAACTATTATCTGTTTACAAAAAAAATGTACTTCACTCCTCTGTGCCTTAATTGCACTTTAGGCCAAAATGAAACTTTGGAGCATATATTCTGGACTTGCCCCAAATATGATCATTTCAGACACTCATGCCTTAAAGAGACCTATGCATTGTATAGAACAAATTTGGCAGAAGCTCTTAAGTCGAATGATGACAAGATTTATAAGGAAATCAATAACTTTTTAAAGGAAATCAAAAGGGATATCTAGAAACACAAAGTGAATACACTTAGACACATTTATGTTATCCAATCTTGGGTTCTTCATCCGTGGCCCCCCTCCCCCTTTCTGGGAAGTTAGGTCAGCCTGACGGGCCCCTGGCGAAGAAGATACCTTCCTTTCCTTCCTATAATTCCTCTGAACCATAGAAATCCTATCTTTAATACACTGTTAGGTACACAAGTTCAAATAGTCAAAAGTGTTTAACTAACTAACATATTAACTGAAAAAGAGTTGATACAAACAAAATAATGCAACTAACCCAAGTTAACATTTTCAGATAACACAGTGGAAGCAACCAGATGAGTGCACTTCGAGGCTGCATGGTTCTTAAACCCTAGCCTGCTCAGTCAAAAATAGAACAACTTCAGTTTCAGTTTCATTCCTAACCTCAAAATTGCGTCTTTATATTATTTAGTACTAAGTTGAAGTTTTAAGTTATGAAGGCTCTAAAAATGCAATAATTGTGATTGTATGTCAATAGATACTTTTGAAATGGATTTTATGGGATTCGAGAGATAAGCTTATCTTCGATTTTTTATTGAAGTCCTGTGTATAAGGTGTCTCTAAGTTTCTTTTAGGCTAGAGAGTGGTTAACCTCTTAAACAGTGTTGATTTTGGTATTGTGAGTCACTTGAATTTGCATTTCATACTAATGAAACTAATAGTAATTTGCTCTAAGTTACTTTCAGTTTTTAAGCTTTAATTTTCATATTAGTCTAGCCTAATCTTTGGTCAAGATTTACAGACATAGCTTAGGCCTATAGCTTATCTATAGTACTGGACAGCCGTATTGGCGAGTGAGTGAGTGATTAGCGGGTGAGTGAGTGCGCTGTTGTTGTAAATTGTCCTTAACATCTGCAATGTTTAGGTAATAGATCACATGATAATATGTTTTTGACAAAGTACTTTATACAAGAACATTTGTTCTGCAACCGCAAGTGCAGTGAATGTTAAATGTATGCAAGGTGAACATAATTCATGAAAACAACGATAAAAGATTCCATGGAGAACTTCAGTATATCGCTAGTCTAATACAAGAAGGTTATAATGATGTTCAACATTGTTTTAATGATATTCGACATTATTTTTGCGATGAACAATATATTAAATTCATTTAAGTTTGTAAGCGCAAGGATAGTAAATGAATCATTAGTTTAGTGTGATGTTTTTGTTGGGTTGGTCAGATATAATTTTAAGCAAACCTTCTTTAATGTTAATAATATGTTCTTTTAAATGAAAAAAAAAACTTGACAATTAAAGGTTGCCAATACGATAAAACCAGCTGATGCATTGCACAAATATGTTGCAGACTTTTTTTTTGTAAGAAAACTCTCAGTGAAACATTCTCTCAGCGAATACTTTTGTGGTGTAAATGAGACGAAACCTAAACAAAGTTTTGACAGTTCGACCAAAACATGTGTTTTATTAGCAGACACTTGGGGGGATTACAATTTTTTCTACCCGCCAGTAAGGCTGTCCAGAACTGTCGTCAGGCTTTGAACTGCGTTATGACACAACTCAATTTCATGACACAGTTTTGAGATTGTGAACAAGTTAAACACCATAGCTCTTCTCTTATTACCGTAAGAAGATGTTAGACACATCATTAGCTGTCATTAAACCCTAAATAACAGGTGAATTAGTTTAACATAGGACCTAGTCGACCTAATTGATTTGTTTGATAGGCCTTCTTAGTTGTTGCATGATGGCTAATCTAGGCTTTACCTATATTTACTTAGTTCCTTTAATTTTTGTGGGTATTATTTACCCGTAAATTGTTGAACGTATAGTCAGCCGCTCTTGCCCAGCTGATCACAAATCAGCAAGTTGATTCTGCAGTCAGATCATCTGACCACAATTTTGGTTGAAAGTATAACCCAGCCAAATTTTTGGAGAGGCCAAATTTTGTTTTGTAGGCCTTTTTGTGTCAGTGCCATTTGACTGCTGTACAACCGACAAATGATTTTAACAATAGCTCTGGACAGCCTTACTGGCAGGTGAGTGAGTGCGCTGTTGTCGTAATATCTGCAATGTTTTGGTAATAAATCAAATGGTCATTTGTTCATGTAAAGGTACTTTACACAAGGAAATATTTTGCTGCAACCGCAAGTGCAACTAATGTTAAATGCTTGCAAGCTCAACACAATTCATGAAGTACGACGACAAAAGTGTGCAAACACATTCTTAAATGTAAACAAATCATTTAAGATGAAAGGTCGTCAAAACAAAAATACCAGCTGATGCATTGCCCAAATATTTTCCAGAAATTTTAATTGCGTAAGAAATCATTCGGTGAAATATTACAGGGCATTCGTTTGTAGTGTAAATGAGGTGAAACGTAAACTAAGTTTTGACAGTTCTACCAAAACATGTGTTTATTTAGCAGACATTATGGGAGATTACAATTTTCGCCACCCGTCAGTAAGGCTGTCCAGAACTATAAAGTTATTAGAATAACGGCATTAAAGAAACATACTATAGGAACCTATAATAAATATTGTGTTATTCAGGATTATTAACTCAATTAACTTATGTTTGTTGTTGCTTATTAATTTTTTAAATCACATAATTTTTTCAAGGAATGGTGTCCACACTGCAAACAATCCGAGTCTGTTGGCTAACAGCTACCTCCTTTGCAGTCACTATCTCACAAGCTTCTAGACGGAATTCACCTTTGCTGAATCATACATTTAGAGCTACAATGGCAGACTCTGCTAAACCTTCCGGAGATTATAAACCCAAAGTATTCGTAACTCGTAATGATTATCCTCAAAATGGGATTGACTTACTGCAGAAAAAGTAAGTAGACCTAATGGATAAAAAATCATAACCCAAAAAGTAGACACAAAATCTGTTGAAAAAAACATCTGAAATTTATATTAAGCAACAAAAAATATTAAGTTTTACTCCACTGAATGCAGATATTTCTAGCATTATTATTGCTTTACATTTAAATTACAATGAATTTTCAATTTTTTCCTTAGCAAATCGTGATTTAACTTAATTAGTTTATTCAAAATATGTGTCAACTTGCAAGTGAAGTGTTAAGCTTATGCACATATATACACAAGATGAACCAGATGTACAATTTATGTAGGCCTAAAGACTGTCCAATTTTATCATATTTTATTTTGTTTTGTAAATATTTGTTTCTATGGGTTAAATAATTTCAATGAAGTTTAATTGTATTCTCAACATTGGCGATCTTCATAAGAAAACAAAATTGCTCTACCTTCCAAAATTTAAAACTTGGGAACATCATCTGTTATTAGTTTTTCTTTTCTTTTATTGACCATTTGGGTAGGCCTAATGAAATAAAAATGAGTCAACCAAATAAGATAATTTAATATATCAGATCCCTTGTATTGAGTAGACCTATGATCAGCAAGGATTTACGCATTTTCTGCCCCTGGGCTCTATTTTGACAGCTACCCTCACACGGTTCTCATTGACGTAAAGAAATTTCTTTCATTTTTGAATCAAAGCTCATGATCGGATCCAGTATCAGACACTCACAAATTGCACAAAATATAGTTTTTTATAAAACAAGTGACATAACATTTTTCAACCTAAATTATAAAAATAGTCTTTATTTGGTTATCAGCAGATGCCTTTTAGTCCATTGAAAAAACTCTTTTGACCAAGAGTACATTTTTTGGGGGGGGGGGGGGGGGTCCTTGCCGCTCCCCAGGCTGTTGTGGCCCCAAGGTGCATTCATTTGTGCCCAATGGTGACAATGGTGATTTTAATTATTCTTTTCTTTTTCCTAGATTTGATGTAGATATTTATCCAAAAGAAAAGACCATTATTAGTAAAGAAGAACTTAAAGAGGGAATCAAAGGAAAATGTGCAATATTTTGCAGTCTGAATGACAAAATTGATAAAGAGATTTTAAAGGCTGCAGGTAAACTTTATTTAAACTAAATCATTTTATTTATAAGTAGGCCTACTAGTGGACCGAACCTTGCTTGGTAGTTCATTTTTTTCAGTTTTACTCATTGTATAATCCTTTCTTTACATTTTATATGAAACTATGGTACGGGATACCTCAAGCATTAGTTTAGTTTATTGATGTTTTTTTGCTGTTACTTCGTTGTCAGTATTATGTTGTTTCATTCAATAAGGACTCATAAAACCCCATTTTAAAACTTTACAACTTTTAAATTAATTTGTTTACGAATTTGAATTTTTACTGGAGGTATGGTCAGCATAAAACAGGATTTTTAACCAAAAATTAGTCACGGTATTTCCAGACCTTGAAGGTAATCCACAGAACCATCAATCAAGCAAACTTTTCTCACAAAGAATATTAGTTCCTGGTTAACAGAACATTACGTGATGTATTTTATACTCCATGAAATCTTGCATTGTTTGCACACAAGTATCCATAGTCGTGATGTCCCATCTCAATTTACTTGCTGGTCTGGATACTGGCCAAGCTATTACAGTTCTCATATGACAGTGTCATAGACCCGAACACAAGTTAATTCTATGAAGTAGGTTAACTCAAATCAGTTTACAAAAGCAAAAAAGAAACCAACAAGGAAACATTGGTTTACTTATGAAAAGGGATATGTAGATGTCCTACTCAACATAAAGGTGTGTTTATGTTGAAAGAAATTCTTTACATTGTACCAATACTTTTTTACTAATTTGTTGATTTTCAAAAATAAAATATTTAGTGCAACTCTTGTAAAGCACAGTTACTGGTACTATTACATGGATGGATTGTTACTGGTGATTAGTTTTCTTATAAAAAAAAACTAAATTATCCTAGATAGAAAAGAAGAATGATTCTGTCAGTTGGCTAAGTAAACATGGCTTACACTGCATTTTATCATTTGTTTCTTTAATTTTGTGAATCTCTATAGCTATCGCCCATTTACAACTAAGACAATCTCGAAATATTTGTTTTCAGGTCCACCAAATTGAACAAAAAACTCTGAGCAACCATCAAAGTTTTATTGGTGTGCATCCGTTAAAGTAATTCTCTTCGTAAAAGTTACCATTAATCTGTAATAATAAAAATGTTATTCTCTAAATAAAAAGTAGTTGCTGAACTAATGCAAAATTGTTGCACATCTAGATAAATCAAACAAAAAACTGTATTTTAAAGTTTATTTAACAGTCACCACTCTGATTAGGCCCGCAGTTGCGAGTGGTGAGCACCATGTCGGTTGGAGTGGAACATATCGACGTCAAGGAATGTCAGAAACTGTCAATCCGAGTGGGCTACACTCCCAACGTTCTAACGGAAGCTACGGCCGAGCTTACCGTAGCACTGTTGCTGGCCACCTCGCGTCGGCTGTTTGAAGCGAACACTCAACTGCGTACGTAAGTACAGCCCGTGCTAGGAACATTGCAGTATAGGAATTACCTCTAGAAGACTTTGTGGGAGGTTAAGAAGCAAATAATGTAACATAAATTTTTCCTTAAAACACAGTAGATAAATACATTAACCATTTTGAATTCACTGTGGCAGGTAAAAATGCGTTACATTGGCTGAAATCCAAAATTATTTAATAGGCTTTTTAGAGTGAAAGTTAAAGACATAGATTTAGCTACAACTAGTACTTAGCTAAATCATGTTTTATTTTTACTAGAAATGGTTGGAAACTCCTGTTCATAAATTACTTTATCTGCAGCTGTTCTCATTGTCATTTGTTTATTTGCAACCTAGTTTAAGGGAGGTGAAAGTAAATTCAGTGTCGCCTGTTACATAGATGAAAGAATAAAAAACATAGGCCCTCCTCCACACACAAGAAAGGCATGGCGTGGCACTGCATAGCCAGTATATAATTAACATGGGAGTTGCATCAAGTAGCTGAAAGCGACTCATCTCCAAATCAGCTGGTTTTACGTAAACACAATGCTGTTTGACTGAGTTTCTGCCATGCAGAGCCTCGCCCCACCACTCTGGTATGTGGAGGGCCATAGATCTCCCAAGCTTATGGACAAAAAAGTGTGGGTTCACTAGCAATGTGGATCAAAGCAGATGTCACTGGCATTGGTTTTTTCCCCTTGTGCAGGATGTTGATGTTTATATAATGTGATTTTCAGTGGAGGTTGGAGCTCTTGGGCCCCTGTTTGGATGTGTGGTCCAGCTCTGAAAGGCTCCACAATTGGACTCGTTGGCTTCGGAAGGATTGGGAGAGAAGTCGCTCGCAAACTTAAGGCATTCCATGTTGCAAAAATCCTTTACACTGATTCTGGAAAAAAATCATCTAACGAAGAAAAAGACGAAGGTTGGTTCTTTTTAATAAATGTAATATAACTCTGGAGTTTTATTTTCATCAAAGTCATAGTTCATCCCTCAATTTCATTGATAAAACAATTTTATTTAACTTTGATACAAAGAACGGTATCTCAGGTTAATTTTTTCATGAGCACTGAGCACTGAGCACTGATTTGAGCACTGAGCACTCATTTGTTACGTTTCTAGCTGTCGCTGAACTAAAAGCTGAGAGGCTGGAATTGGAGCCATTATTGGCTGCTGCAGACTTTGTCATTGTAACTTGCGCCCTCACTCCTCAGACTCAGGGAATGTTCAGTGCCGAGCGCTTCGCGCTCATGAAACCCACAGCCATCTTCATCAACACTGGCAGAGGAGGTAAATTAGTATTTAGAAAAAGCACTTGCAGCTTTCTACTCACATGCTTAATTGTTTTACTTAATTTTGTTTGTCAAATAAAAGGAAAATCTATCATGTTGGATCAAAAATCAGTCTATACAGTTTTCCATTTCGCATGGCGTGTAAGGGATTAAGAGGACCCTTGCTCTCGCACGCACACTCACCAACACGGAGCGGCCGACCCCACTACCCTCTGACCGGCAGGTCAGAAAAATTTCAACTAATGATCATAACATATTTGTAATCTTCGTGAAATCATGAGAAAAATGATACCAAATAGGTATAGTTAAGATAATAGTTCATGAATGTTGCGTGCAGTTACGATTCATGAAACATATATAACCAAAGATTAATCTATAAGTAAAAGTAGATTAATCCATTTTCTAGTAACAGAAAAAATTTGTGTTACTTTTCCCCGCCTGCTATTTTTTGTCGTTTCATACTCCTTGAATAAAATAATACTCTATCTCTCACTGGGAGTAAAGTAAAAGTAAGCCTTAAGAATAAAATAGTTCTACACATTTAACTATTTTTGCCAAGCAGGTTTTCTTACATGGAATTCACGTTCATTAAGTAATATATTTGCTTGAACTTAAAAAACGAAAATAACTTTTTTCCTGCCTTATACAAAATTTGCAAAAATGCAATCATTTTATTTTAGCTGTCGTGCGGATACAACAAAAATATAATGCGTAATAAAATTAGCTTTAGTAAAACCATATATTTAGGTATAAAGTCAATGGTAAAACGTATGTACAGTAATTTTTGTATTGTTTTTCCTGTAGGCCTACTAATTTAATAATTACTAGTATAATAGTGCAGAATCCCCCACAGCTGATCAGATGTTTGTTCGTTTATATTTTCGATTCTGTCAAAACAAACTATTTTTTCAGTTTTTCTCGCTTTTTCGAGTTACATTATTGTTTAAGTTAAAAATTGTATTAATAATAATAGTAATAGTTTTAATCATAAAATTACTGTATTACTATTTTCCAAACCAACCAGCATTTTGGGCATATTGCCTTAATATATCACCCTAATAGCACATATTTGGTATCATTTTTTTTTTGTAATTGCACAGAGATTCCTGATATATTATCACAGATGGTCAAAACTGTAGTAAAAAAAGTTACCATTCAGTACTAGAGGCCCCAGTGCATGAGTCATCTACCTGCCGGGCGAGGCTTGGCGGGACGGATGGGGAGGGGGGTGGCTGCGTTTGTGTGTAAGGGTCTCCTAATCCCTTGCACGCCATGCGAAATGGAAAACGGTATAGTATGAGATAAGTTATAGTAAGGTATAGTATGGAAAAGGTATAGTAGCAATATTACATCTCAGAGGTGAAGCAGAGGCGTCGCATGAAACATAGATGAGGGGGGGGCACAATCTACTGGGGAGTATGGAATATCCCTCATACTAGCGCGAGACCTGGGGGCCCTACCCCGGAAAATGTTTTAGTTTTTTATACCTATTTAAAAGTGGGGTTTTAAGCCTTTAAACCTGTGAAATATACAGCATTAAAAACCCTAGTTTACCTACGATTTTCACAGTAAATTTGCAGGATAACTCAACATTATATTCTAATTATATTTTGAACACTTGACTTTTCTTGAACTTCTTGTTCTTGATGAACATCTTGTAATGGTTACATCAAAACCATTGCAGTTATTGTTTTATTTGTTAAAAAATAGGGGGTTGGCAAAAACAACCGTGTTATTTACAACTCCCTTCCTTTCCTGGCTGCAGCATGTTTAACTCAATAAACTAAGACGGGTAAGACAGGGGCGGATTTAAGGGTACATTTAGGGGGGGGGGGCGATGAAAACTTTTTGGAGGTGATTCTTCCGGGAGGTCTGGGGGGTATTCCATACCCCCCCAACAACTAACAGAGGGGGGTCCGGGGGGCCTCCCCCGGGAAAATTTTGAATAATTAGGTATCAAAAAGTGAAAATCTGTGCTCTAAAACTGCAATTATGTTTCATAAACAACTGAATAAAATTATAACTTTTTAAAGCATTATGCATTTTTCCATTGGAAATTATATTTAATCAAGTTAACGTGAGATAATACAATTTTGAAATAAAAACACGCACACTGTCATGCCTTCTAGCAAGTTATTTCCGTCGATTAACCACTATCAGTGAATACCTAAGATCGTTTTCCACACCCTAAGATTGCGAGTTGGCATGTTACGTTCGTCGTTTATCAGCAAATACGCGCGATCGTTTTTCATGGCCGCTCGCGAGTTTCGTAAAGCTACATCGGCCGTTTATCCGCGATCGGCAGATACGCGCAAAGCGTATGTCGCGGCCGATCGCGAATAGCGCAAAGCTGTTTTGCCGTTCATCCGCGACTGGAAAATATGCGCGATGGTTTTCGCGGCCGATCACGATATTTGCAAAGATGCATTTAGCGTTTATTTGCAATCGGCAAATACGCACGTTGTTTTAGCGGACGATCACGAGTTTGGAAAAGCTGGATTTGCCGTTTAATTGCGGTTGGCAAATACGCGAGATCGTTTTCCGCGGCCGATCGCGAGTTTTGCGAAGCAACACTCGCTGTTTAGTTGCGACCGCTGAACGATTCCGTCCCGAAAATTTTCCGAAGTGATTAAAAATCCCGCCCGAAAATTGGGAATTTAATTTTCCCGAAATTTCGGGACCCGACATTTGGAATGTTTGATTTTAATTTATAAAATCATTTTGCGTTTTAGGCCTATATACGTTTTTGTAAATACCATAAATTTATGTTTATTGGAAGATTAGGCCTACTGTATCAATAATCAAAATTTAGCTTGCCAAGGGGGGGCGGCTCCCCCCCCACCCCCCCCTTAAATCCGCCCCTGGGGTAAGATCTCGTATTGTGGTAGGGGAGTGGATGACAGAATGACAGGTATAGCGCACAGGGTGGGGTGACCAACACTCAGTCAAAAAATAAAAAGACAGCGCATACTTAACAAGCGTTTACACTTTTTCCGCACCTTGTGCCTAGCCAAGGCACAAGATCTATTTATTATCAAATGAGTGTGTATAAAAATAAAATGAATGTTAACAATTACGTTAACAATCTGGTAAAAATAACCAACTCACTTAAAAACAATTGGTTGAAACGTCTGTGAGAAGAGGAAAAATGTTTAGATAATAGTAGAAAATAATTTTGATTTGTATTTTTATTGTTGGTCGGCAGCTACAAAAATACTTTTTTTATGTTGGGGGAGCACGTGACCCGCCCATACGGCGCGACGCCTATGCTCAGAACACCTCGGTAATGTACTATGAACACATGGTTATAGTCCTATGATAAGTGATTGCCGTGTAGATTTAACATGGGTTTCATTAACTGACGAAAAGGTTAACCAAGATTCCTCAGAATCAGCATTGGTCCTTTAGGTCATGTCCTAAAAACGTTTGAAGGTCCAATCACTGTGGTGGAATGTAGAAATTTTATTTTAATTTAAAAGTTTAGCTCCAGTAATAAAACAGGGTAAGAATAGCAAAACGAGTTGTTGTCATCTGTTAGGTAAACCATTTTGCCATCTGATTTTTAAGTTGAAAAAACCAAACTTAAAATTTTATAAAATCAAAATATATCACCTCTGTTAGTGAAACCCTTTTGCATATCACATAACTCTTATGTTAATTTACATTTCTTGTACTTCACTGAGGCATCTGTTAATTAGGACTTGTAGACCATGATGCTCTCTATGATGTGCTGAAGAACAACAAGATTTGGGCGGCAGGACTGGATGTGATGACTCCTGAACCTTTACCTACAGACCACAAACTGACCCAGCTCACCAATTGTGGTAGGTCTTGCTTTACCTTTTACTTTTTTACCTTCTCATTCATCGTTCATCCTCAAGGTTGAGGGAATAGACTGCATTGTGTGTACATTGGCATTGAATCATTGTTAAGATAGACATCACCTAACAGCTGGTCCATTCCGTCTATGATAATGAAATGAAAAGTGTTTATTTCCCAAATAATACTTCACAAATTAAGATCATGAAACAAATTAAACCTAAGGAGTTAGTACAATACTAGGGGACCCATGCGCAAATTGCGCATTTTAATTATTATTTGTATATGTGAGAAAATCAGGAGTGTTGAAATCGCCCTCTAGAAATAAATCAAAGGCTTGAGGGTCGAAGCCGTAAAAGAAATGACCATTTTAATTACTATCAGTCGCCGGTGCGCTGTATTATAAGCTTTAAAATGACACCTCAATCGAAAAAATCTGTCAAGTTGGACGGCTGAAAAAGGGATCTAACAGAGAAAACCCTTATTGTATTAAGTATATAGATAGTGGCCTCCAAATCGTGTATTTATGATAAGTTATACATTAAAAGAATAATGAGGGAAAATTCAAACAATCCCTATTTATTATAGTACAACACACGATCATAGCAAATTGGATCTACCTCATACTATAAGGTCTATCTTATAATGTTATTTTTATAATGTCTAGCCTACCACATGGTTTTTCAATGAAGTATCTGCATCACATGTTTTATGTAAACATATCAAAAGTTTTTAGATCCCAATGCTTTTTAAATGGCAGATATTTTACATTATTTCTCGTTTTCTGGTGAGTTTCAAGCAATTCCAGTATTTTTCCCGCCAATGACCATTTTAATTATTATCAGTGCGCTGTATTATAAGCTTTAAATTGACACCTCAATCGAAAAAATCGGTCAAGTTGGACGGCTGAAAAAGGGATCTAACAGAGGAAACCCTTATTGTATTAAGTATATAGATGCTGTGAAAAATATAGTCAATTTTTTTAAGCACATTAACAAATGTATACATATATAACACACAAACTGTGAAGACTTCAAAATCAATCTGAAAGCAAAATACCCCCGTTGCAGCAGACCTGCATACTCAGTGAATTTCAAGTGCGAAACAACATATTTCAATCCAGCATAGCAAGATTTGACATGTTTCGGTAAGCTCCATAAGAATAACATGGGGAATGAGTATGCAGGTTTGCTGGTACGGGTATATTAAAACTGGGTAGTTTTAATTCAATATTTATTAGGTCTGAACTAGAAGAAGCCATTTACCAAGTTTATCAAGATATGTTGAGAAATAAGCGAGATATAGAACTTTACTTATTTCCCATAAGATTAACATTGGGACAACCTACTGTGTTTACCACTTTCAATATCTCGGTAACTAATGGACATAGAGCAGTGATTCAAAATACTAAATTGTTTGTTTTTTTTTAGCTGAATTCAATGGTTCCAACAAAATTTGGATTATTTTTATTTTTCTATGTAAAAACCTCAAAAAAACCCATTTTTGAGGGGGTTTACCCCCCTTTACCCCCCCTTCCGGTACCTAGTTCAATTGGGCTGGATTACGAACTCGTCCGAATAATTACTACTTTACACATCCATGCCAAATTTCATTAAGATTGGGCCATTTTTACGCAAGTTATCGTGCTTAACACGCTAGCAAACGTGCCATTTTTGTGACGCCTCAGCACGCGTGATGGCAAATTGCTCTTACAACTTTTAGGTCCTCCTAAAGCCTAGGTTCGCATATATATTTTTGTGACAATTTTTGTACAAACTATTTGGTTCTTTAGGAGTTTTTGAAGACGTAGCTTTCATTAATAACTATGATATCAGTGGAAAGAAAAAACAAATTCAAAACCTTTGCAAATGCATAACTCAAAAACATCATGAGGACACACACCGTTAGCAAACTGCCACACTTAAAAATATCTCAAACATAATGTGATAGCACGCCCAGTTTAAGCAAACTGTCGCTTTTATTGGGAAAAGGTTTGCAGATAAAAAAGACTATAAATCAATATTTAGCAATTAAAAATATTTATTTTATATAACAAACAGCTCACAGCAACTTCAGAACGTGACAGCACGCACGTTAGCAACTTGCTCATGATTCACTGCACGGCCCAAAAAAAAACTTTGAATAGAGCACTCCAATGGTCCCCGACCAACTGGCGAACGTCAAGGTCATGTCGAGGGAAGGGCAGGGAGGGATGAGCTGGCCCCCCACCCCCACTCACTCGGTAGCACCAAAGATCTGCCCTCATTTCTATTGGTGCGGCAATTTGCTAACGGTGCGTGTGCTCGTGTGTTAAAGACACATAGATATATATATATATTTATGAAAATGAACGAATAGTGTTTTTTGCTTCTGGGGGGCCCAAAACGAAAAGTTATCATGGTCTCGGGCTTAGGTCTTACCATGAGTACTACGGTAACAGCTTCTTCCCTGTAGGGGAAATACGCTAAAATACATTTTATCAATTCTCAAAATGTTTTTTCTAGCATTTATCAAAAAGTTTGAAAAAAAAATTAGCATTTATCAAAAAGTTACTATCTAGCATTAATAGTAGGCATATCCTATCAGTGTTCATAAAAATATTTCAATTGGATTGGGACTTTCCTTAATTCGAATGAGCTATATAGCATAAAATATAGTGGTTGTTGTTAAATAAAAGAAATAGCTTCATAGAAAAAGCCTTAAAATGGATTATTTTGAAATAGGAGTATAGTTAACCAGTAATCTGGTGGTGAGCTAGCACTCCCCAAGAAATTTGCTCATGATGGGGAGATTTTGCCTTTCAATCATAACCACCATTATCTCTAACCTTTAACTGGCACTGGTTAGTTTAGATTACCAAGTTAGTTTAGAAACCAAGTTTTAGATCGCCAAACAAAAACAATTTTATTTATTAGAGTAAATGTTAAAAGTGAAATTTGTTGTTGCAGTCCTCCTGCCGCATATCGGCAGTGCCACCTACCAGTCACGCATGGCAATGAGCGAGATGACGGCCAATAACATCATCTGCGCCCTGGAGGGACGGCCAATGCCAGCGGAATATCTATGATTGGGCCTGAACATCCCCTCTCTACATAACCTAATTATGTAACCCCTCACCAACAATGAACGACTGCATCGAATCAAATCAAAGTGCCACCAATGCAAAGCTTTTTTAAGGCTAGATAATTGAGCTAAGTCATATTTACGCTTTTCACGTAGATATTTATATAAAATATTTAACTATTCATGTAGCTAAAATTTATACTTTGTTAAAAGAATTTTATATCTATTGACTTATGTTCACAAAATATATAATTGTTTCTAAATTATGTGAGTTATTTGAATTACAGTGGAACCTGGTTCATTCAAACTTTTTGAAATCTTCTTTCTTTACTTCCAGTCAGTAAAACAAAGAACTAAGCCATCCATCCATTAACTCTTAGCTTCACTTTATTATATTTTTAATAGTCAAAGCTTTCAGACATTTAAAAGAAGGCATACACAAGCAGTTTTCTTTTCACAGTCAAACCTAAATAATGGCTGAACGGATTTTAACGTTTGAGGTGTCAATTAAAGGGATTTTTATGTAGATTTGTCAATACGTCTCAGAATTTTTAAATTCAGTAAGGACTGAATTTCTGGAAAAGAGGTGCTCTCCATCAACAGTTTACCGGTCTCAATTCACTTTGTTTACAACTGAACATACAGTCATGCTTTGAAATAGTTGTACAGATAAACCACTGATTGTAGCCCTTAAAATTTATTTTTCAAAAAGCTGTTTTTTTTTCGGCTGCTTGGCTACTGAGACATGACAACAAATTGTTTTCAACAGTTTTATTTCCTTTCTTTAAAGATTCATCATTACTTAATTCAGGAGTATTAGCCTTGGTTACTAGATAATTGTTTTTATGTGCTTATTGAGGGCAGTTAGCAGTTTACTGTTTTACAGTGTAGTTTACGATACATCAAAACATTTCAGCATAGTGTTTTTTCTAGTTTTATTATTAACTTGAGCCAATTTATTTGTGGGTTTGATGTAGTTATAATGCCACCAATAAAAAGACGCACATTGACAGTTTGGAGGGAACACAAACGTAACTGCCCTCCTGATATAACATTTGATGGAGACAGAGATTACTAGATTGTCGTGGTGCTCCTTCCAACCTTGGACTGATGAACTTAAAATGTTTGCATTGTGCTGCTTGCTTTTCAAAAATAAAGAGACTGGTAGAGATCATTCACCCTTTTTTTGCAAACAAGGTCTGCAAGGACAATTTGCGGATTTCACCATATTTTCAAGAGCCTACAGAAAACTCTCAATCTGAGAACAAGGCTGTCAAGACTTAAATCCAGAAACTATTTGGATAGGCCCTAACATTCGACGGTTATCATTTTTTTGCCGGTATATTAAAATATACATTTCAGAAACAAAAGATCAAAGGAAAATGAAGGAAACTGAACAGGTGTTCATAAAAAATATTTTTTACCTCCGGGACTATTTCGGTTATCAAATGAACTTTAAATTATCAGTAGTTAGGCATATTTTTGTTTCTAAATTTAGCCCTTTGATTTAAATATCAAAGTGTATAAGTTAATAGTTCATCCGTTATTCTTATTTAAGAATAACTAAAAGACCAACCAGGCCTGGCCCTGGGGGGGGGGGGGGGGCAGGGTGTATTCCTACTATTTAGTAGGATTTTTTTTTTGTTCGACTTCAAGCAATAGGTTATCTACTTAAGGATGAATCAGTATAACAACAGTTTTAAACAAAGTAATTGTAACTTTATCGAAAATCATAATAATAAAAGTATATACAAATATATACAAAGTCAACAGGCTGAGACATAAACACACTTCTGAAGATCAGACGGCCTATTGTGAAATGCCTTCTGAAAAAAAATGCCTGCCTAAAAAATGATTTGTTGAAATTCAAACATTATTAATTTAATAACTGATATATAACTGTGTATTTTTATCAAAACAAATTTATGTTTGTAATTAATTACAGAATAAGCTACAATTCAATTAAGCTATTGTAAAAAATTATAAAAAAAATATAAAATCTATACATTGTATAGAAATAATTAAAAATTAGGAATGAAAAAGTGTAAGTATGTCTCAAAACGCTGACACTGCTACACCAATTCATCAACTTAAATGTATTTAAAGGGAATTAGTTCTCTAATCAAAATAATCAAAATTTTTACCAACTTAAAAGTTGTTCCAACATTAGTCAATAATTTGACAGGAAACTTATTCGTATTGACTTGACTAGTTAGGCTAGTAAGAATACTCTTTGAAAATCTAATTACATATTTGTCTTTGGCTGGTAAGAGGAAGTTGCTCCAAATTTTTAGCAGTGCCAAGTGAAAGACAGGCGATCAACTCTCCCTCAAAAGGTCAACAGCTGCCAGTGTGTACCATATTTTATCTTCCAGTGCCTTCCATCCACTTATCTGTGACTCATGAAGTTGATCCAGGTACTCTAACAGCCTTGGAGTGGTTGCTACTGTATTCCCATGAACTTTTAAAAATAGAGCCATGTAAGCCTGTCCAAGTTCAAAATCTCTATTTGTTTTCAACAAATGATTCAGTACTTCCATGAACTTGAGCAGTAAATCTTCACCGTCTTCTCCCTCCATGCCCAGGGCATTTACTTCGAAATCTATTGCAGATGGACTCAAAGACTTCAATTTTTCAATAACCAAACTTAAATCCTTGCTGTCCTTAAGTAATTTAGCAAACTGAGTCAAATTTTGTTTTACATTTTTCAGGGATATGGTTTTAGTGTTATTTTCACTGTCCATTACAGAACTCAAATCAAATTCCATATTCAGAGAGGGAAGGGTGGGCAGGAAGAAAGGCGCATTCTTAGGGGCTTTAGGGGGCTCCAAAGGTTTATTTCTCTTCTTGATGATGTCAATGTCGAGGATATTCTGCCATCGGGATGGAGCCAATGTTGATAATGTGATTAGATTTCCTATTTGTTCGAGTTCCTCATCTTTCTCGTCTCCACTTTCGTTTTCTTCTAAATCAACGGATTGGTAAGTTGAACTGGTTGATGGTAGGCTAACCAATGGTACAGCGATATCAGGAGATAATGGTTTCAAAGAGACCAGACTCCATAACGTTTTGTTGGACCAGAGGAAGATCCCTTTATAGTCAACGTGCGATGTAGCAAGAAGTTCTCCGGTCGGTGACATTGTAATTGATGTGCAGGCTGCATCAACCTGATAACAAAAATGTCACTTGTATTTGCCTCAAAAGGAAGACACGTACAATATTTTTAATTTCAGCAGGACAGGAAGGTTGCTATGTATGTTAGTAACTATCATTCAATGTTGGGCTTCTCATTTACACAGGGTCCTTTGCTCATCAATGATAATTTTACTTTTTTTAATTTTAATCCCCATTTTTGGGGGGCAAAGAGCCAAAACCCCAAAAATTTGAGGTTTTTGGATCTAAATGGGCAATTGAAACCCACTACCTCAATGCAATATCTAAAAATCTAGTCTTTGAGGAAAATATTGTACCTGATACACTCAAGCAGTTGAAACCGGACTAAACCATAACTAACTATGCAGTAAGCTGTTTGCAGTACCAAACTCGTCTGGGCTAGCTCTCTTGAGGTTATTGGTTGTTGAGGACTTTTGGTTAATAACTGCCACTGAAAAGGGGGGGAGAATGTACCTGTTAAGATACTTTTGCGGACAGACTAAAGCCGATCAGCCCAGAGTCACTTAAGTAAAACTATTGAAAAATAAAGTGATGTTGCACGGCTTGTTGTTATGCCATAAATGCCATAAAAATACCTTTTGTTCAAAAAAATAATCAGATGATAAACACAGATAAGGCATACTTTCTCAGGAATTACTAATCACACATCTTAATGGTCCATACTTTTCCAAAAAATTTGGAATTATCGTAGGGCCTAACTACTTTTTTTCTTCTAACTAAAATGAATCAACATTGATTTTTAAGTAAAATGCTAAGGACCAAGAGTTTAATCTGAACTTTATCTTTTAAGTTCAGATTACAGAAAATCTTGAATTGTATAAATTAGAATCAACAACATTCCACCATATCAAATATTATGTTGAGCAACAGAAACAAAAAAATATTGAAATTGAGACTATTTTTTTTATATGTGAGAAAAAAAAATGAAAAGGCATCTCTTGTCGGTGAAGAAAAATTTTCAGTACGGCCGACATAACCGATTAGGGTCAAAAATATCGAAATTTGGGCCTCTATCAGCTAAAATATCGAATCAAAGTTTAAAAGGTTGAAATAAATCATTTTCTTAGCCTCTGCATGGCTTGAGAAAAGGGACCTCTTGTCGCTCAATGTTATTTCACCATAACGACAAGAGGTCCCATTTCCAACATGCACTTCGTAAGCAGACTTTGGTCCAAAAAATGAACTCTCCTGAATTCTATCGGAATTTTAGAGAACTTAACGAAGTTTGGTGTGAGGAGGACAACATCTTACACGAATTTCATACGGTCCCGACAAGAGGTCCTTTTTTATAAACAATATTTTGGCTATTAATCTTAGTCTTTTCAGGAGACTATTTATACGTAGGGTAATAGGCCTAATAGTTATTTTTATTGTAATAAGTGAGCAATTAATTATATGTTACTGCTCCTTGAATGCCTCAATGATGAGCAAAATTAAATATAAACAGGGTAATGCGATTACAAAAGATAGTGTTGGGATTTTTGTTTTTGTGGCTGAAGCACTGATAGCGATGCAGTCTGTCAGGTGAACCAGTGTTATCGCAGTAGGTGATGACTTATCAGTGCGGGTTCTACGGCTGTTTGATGATAAAAAACTTTATAAAATAATAAGATACCAGTAAAATATTCAGTTTTAAAAAGGGACCTCTAATCGTTATGGAGAATAACATAGGGCCGACAAGAGGTCCCTTTCTGGAATACGACTTTTTACGACATGCTTCGATAAAAATATTATTTTCCTGAAAACGACCGAGAGTTAAGACAAAAATTTGTATCTCTTGAAAGAAGACATTATAAGCTTTCTTTTGATACCAAAATCATTTCTTAAACACAAAAAATATAGGTTTTATGATTATTTGAAATTTTCAAATCGGTTTTCCTAAAAATGACCCGTTTCCCTCACGAAATTTTCAAAGTCCTTTAACTTTACCAAAAAAAATCGCAGACTCATGGGACTTGCGCCAAACTGTTAGGAATTAAATGAGGAATTCAAAAATATTAATAACTCAAAATCGAAAATTCCCGACAAGAGGTTCCTTTTCGCTTTCCACCTCACATATAATTCAATATCAACATACCTGAAAGCAATCTATGAGTTGGGCAGAGGGGATATCCCATGTCCGAATAGTACAGTCCATTGAGGCAGAAATGATCCATCGGGAATCAGGACTGAATGTTAAATCGGTCACCTGACCCGTGTGCCCTTGAAAGTGCCTGACAATATTTTTTGTGTCTAAATCAATAACTGACAGTGAAAAATCTTCCATAGACACACACAATAAGGAGCTCTCTCTGTGTGTGTGGAAGAAATTTACGGACTCCCCAAGACTCAGTGTCTTTACAGGTGGTTTTCCTGGAAATTGATAAATTAAGTTAAAAAATTATAAAAATGAAATAATAGCCTACCAGATCTACTTATATAATTAGATACATATTATATAATATTATTTATATTATTATTAATAAAAACTTTTTTTAACAAAACATCCTTATTTATTCATATTTTTTTGTAATCATAAAAAAATATGAATAAATAAGGGGGTTTTGTTAAAAAAATGTTTTTATTAATAATTATTATAACAGCCCTAACCAATCAATTAATTTCATTATATATTAGATATATATTATATAATATAGATAAACAAATAATTAGTTGGCCGGCACAAACATCACAACTATTTTTTTTAACTAGTTGCATTATCAGCCCAAAGGAGAAAGATAACTGGAAAGTAACAATAGTTGTGATGGAGTCCCAAGTTTATATAAATATTGTTACATTTGATTAACATTATTTGAACTTTGGACACCCCACTACAACCACCTCAAAAGTCAAGATAATGGAAAGATAGAATGTGTACCTTTAAAAATTACGATTATTCCGTTATTCCGTTTTTGAGGGAAGAATATCTTTACTACAAAAAAAAACTTATCGAGCGATCCATTTCACCTTGTGCCATTACTTGACACAAGGAAGTGTATGTAAATCTAAAATAGCAAACCTTGAGATCTTGTTGATCATATAACCAACAAGACTGTAAATTATGTTTTTTTTTCAAGAATTTGAATAAAAATGCACGTTAACGTAGTAGGTTGAATATGTTTTCCTCACTAGCCTAACTACTATGTTTAGTTACATTAAAAGTACTCTGAATGAGGGTAATCATAATTTTTCTTTTACTACCTAGCACAAAATATACAACATTTTTGGTAAATATGTACAGGTGCTTCGACATATAGGATGTAAACTAAAAAAATATTCTGTCAGAATAACACTGTCTGTCAGTTAATAGTAAGGCCTACATTCATTTTGATAGTCTGATTTATATCCGCAATGTAACCAAATTAGACAATCAGCAGACTAAAAGTATGTGCAAGTTTGAGGTGTTCTGTGTAGATATCCTGTTTTAAACAGGACTGTCCCGTTTTTAAGGGACGTCACATCGTCATGACACACTCTCTTACGACACCGTTTGGCGTTTGCAAAAAAATTAACACTTTTACACAACATTTATTTCAATTTAGGGCCTAAATGTTGAATAATAATAGTAGTTCACTTGTTTCTTTACTCCTGTAACACTAACAAGAAACCCATGTTTATGGCCAACACAAACACCTTTGAGCCTATATGATAAGATGTAATTTTAAAATTTGGGATCTAGGCCTCAACTTATACTTTTTTATTTCATGATTCAAGCAGGCTTTCACATTTTTAAAGTATGCGAGAATATTTAGGAGAATATTTTTAAGGATGCGAGTGGATTTAGGAATTTTTTTTTAGAATAGGACGTAGTCTAGAATAAATGTGGGGTGAAGTGGGGTAAGTGTACGCACGGGGCAAGTGGACGCGTTGACTATAAATAAGCCATAAATGGAAAAAAAAATTTTAATTCATCTTTTTATGTGATTTGAAATGTGATCTTTCAGATTCTGAAGTCAGAAATCAGTATTTATAATTGTTTATACATGAAAATTAAGTTTTAAAACACCTTTGCATTTCTACTTACTACGAAAGTACTGCCTTCAAATTTTGAAAAATCATATAAAATCAAAAAATAGGAATAGAAATTTGAAAATTGGTACACTGATGCAGTTTTGTAAGAGGAATCCAAAAATGTGGTTTATGTATCTCTAAAATGTATTGTTAAAAAAAAAGGGGGGGCGTACACTTTCCCCGGGCCAAACAGTGGTTGGGGTAAGTGTACTTCCAGCCCCGGGGTAAGTGTACATAGCCCTAAATGCAATGGAAATTGGCTTATCATGTTAGGGACAAGTTTTACTCTCCTACTTTCATCTTTCTAGTTGATTTAACCTTTGAACCTTACACTTGACCTGTGTTTTAAATAAAAAAAAATAAAAACATTTTTTTATTTTTTTAAATAAAAAAAAATTTTATTTTTTTTAATAAAAAAAATAACAAAAAACTAGCTGTAAATATGTTAATAATAAGTATTTTCAAAGCAAGTGAACAGTTCCTTAAATATAGTGTTAGTGAAATAGTCATGTAGCCTAATATGAACTACTTAAGAATTATTTGGCGGAATTTAAAAAAAAGTCATTTACATTGCAGAATTCACCTCCAGGTAAGATTTGTATACGCATATTTAAAATTGTGTTTCTACATTCTAACTAGCCTACCATTATTTGTGAGATATTAAATAAGTTTTTTCAGCATTTAATTCATTTAAAATAATTTATTAACACACTAATAATAATAATTGTAAATGTACCAATTAGCCGTTTCACGAAAATTGTATGCGGAGTTCCACAAAAAAGTTCATAACTCCTGAACGGTTGGAGCTAATTTAACAAATAAAAAACCATTTTAATCAGCAGATTCTAAGCTATGCTCCACTTGCCCCAGATTCCACCTAATGTGAGTTAATAAAAATATCAGGGGGGTGCGTACACTTACCCCGATTTCAGGGGCAAGTGTACGCACAGGACATCAATTTATAAAAAAATTTATATAAAAAAAGTTTAATAATTTACAATTTAAAAAAAATATCACATACACAAAACATTCCAAGCTTTCTGCTCACCAAGTTTCATTAAGATATCTGAAATACAATTGAAGTTATTGTAAGTTAAAGTGCAACTAGTCGTTTTGGCGCGTACACTAAATTTTTAACTAAATTATTTCAAAAGATCACCGTGTTTTTTAACTAGGCAAGAATACAAACTAGATGTAGGCCAAGTGTAGGATATGTTAAATGTGTTTTCAATTTATTTGTTCAAGGAGGTCATCGCCTTTTTAAATTACATGAGAATATAACTTATGTACCTGAAGAGATAGTCTTACCTGCAGATTTAAAGAACCAAAACTTTACAAGCCCATCTCTTCCGCCTGAAATAACCATTTGGTTCAATGAGTCTACGGCAACCCCTCTAACAGGACCTTTGTGGGCTAATGGTGTACCATAACTACATCGATGAATCCCAGATTGAATATTAAAACGTTCTATATTGCCAGAGCTATATCCAATCACAACGAAATTGCCACAGTGAGTGAGACAGAGAGAGAGAGCTGTTAGATTATGTCTAACATTATCTCCTTTGAGGTTGCTAGGAAAAAGCTGAAGTTCACCCATTTTCTGCTGGTGATATGACCATGTTGTGACAACAGGTAATCCTAGGTGTATTGCTGCTATATTATCCCATTCCTTTTTACGTGTTGTTTCAGAAGTGAACTGAACTATGGGAGGCATCTGAAGACGTACTGCATCTAGTTTTCCCTTCTTCTTTGCTAACTTACGATTGTAAGATGCTTTCCCTAGACTCTTATTGGCTGTTTCAGAAACTGTGTTAAATACTCTTAGTGATGAATCACCACCAGCAGATAGTATACTTTGACCATTATTGCCATGAAATCTGATAAAAGATGGGGGCGCAGCATGGCCTTCTCGTAACCGGAGCAACCTTACACCTCCATCAGGTTGATCAAAGATCCAAATTTTGACTGAATTGTCAGGTGAAGAAGTCACCATCAAAGGTTCATTTGGAAAACAATACAAACCGGATATGGCACCTTCATGCCCACTTAGTAGTTGAGAAGCAACTTTCCTTTCTTCTAGATTCCAAAAAACTACATGTCCAGCCATACTTCCAGAAGCCATAATAGGTTCCCCATCTGTTCGGAAGGATAATGATGTAACAGGTCCCCAATCTTGTGTAAATTCAATTACAGTTTGATCGAATTTGATATTGTACAGGATTATTTTTCCATTTACTAATCCTACTGCAATGACATCAACTGCAGGAGCTTGTTCTAGCACTGTTACGGGACTACCCCATCCATTAAAAGTAAAAATAAGCTTGGACGTTTTAAGATTCCAGAGTTGCAGTGTTCCTTGCTGACTTCCAAGCAAAACCTTATTTAGGTAAGTACTAGGGTGGCATATCGCAGATATTTGGAAAACTTTGTTATCAAATGTGAGCTCAAGATATGATTCTTCAGTTTTAATATCCCACACTCTTAAAACACTTGATTCATCAACAGATATTAAGTGAGGTCCGAAGGGTAATAAAATATGAACTGGCTTTTGATGACCTAAATATGTATGTTTTAGTTCTGTACCTCTTCTCCAAGCAAAAACATTGTTTCCGCAAGCTGTATATACATGAAATGTATCACCAGCCAAACAAGTGATCTCCTCATCATGTAAATTACTAACAGCTAGAAGTTTCAAGTGTGTGCTTCCATAGGTATGGAAGGACTTCCCTACACACGTGACAATTACATTTTCTCTCCTTTTATGAATATATCTTACAACTGCGGGAATGTGGTTACTAACATAACCTAAAGCTCTGTGAGGCAAAAAGATTTTGCTTGAAATAGGCATAGTGAAATATTAATACATGATTGTTGTTTTAAAATATCAAAAATTGCGTTTTGACAGTAAAATTATACAAACTTCTCATTCAGGGATCACTTGAGAACAACATAACACAATCACTTCATCAGAATTTAACATAACCTCAAACTCAAACTGTTGTGTATAAAATGTGTGGTGTGTAAAGGAGAGAGAAGAAGAAGATGCCGTCAGTGACTGCGACGAAGGTCTATAGATAAGAGTAAACCGGTAGTTGGGAGGTCAAAAATTACGTCTAAGGTGCACATGTAAAAGCTGTGCTATTTTGAAGGGGCATCCTGGAGGGTTTCAAAAATGGGTTTGTGGGCCCTCGAGCCCTCAATCTGGGGGCTTTCTCCAAGGAGGACAAACTTGAATGTGACTTTTTTGTAATCTCCATAAGAATAACATGGGGATGAAGTTTTCAGGTTTGTTGCAACAGATATGTACAGTTGGATTTTTTTAACTAGAAGCTGTTAAGACGAGGTGGAATATCTTTGGCAATGAACTTCTTTTATTTAAAGTAAAATCATATGTTTCTGTTTATATTGTAATGCCTTTGTTTAAAATCCAATATAGATATAGCTTGTGTAACTGAAACTCATTTCATTAATTCTGAGCCTTTTCGAGTACCTGGTTATGCTGTGTATAGGGAGGATAGGCCGGCCCCAATTGCTTCGGGCGGAGTTGCAATTTTTGTAAAGAGGTCAATCAATCACCATTCTTTATTCTTACCTGGATTGTTAAACATTGAAGCTGTCTCCGTTAAGCTAAATTTGTGTAATAATGAAAATTTAACTATTATTTCTGCTTATAAATCTCCAAACAGGCGACTTCAAGTAAACGACCTGCATAACCTGTTTTCGCTAAATACTCCGACTCTTCTAGTTGGTGATCTTAATTGCAAACACATATTTTGGGGCTGCAGGTCATCTAACCCCAATGGTGAACGACTACTTCGAATTATGCCAGATTTCAACATACACATTTCAGTTCCGGAAGAGGCCACGTTCCATCCTTGGCAAATAAATTGTCAGCCCGATATATTAGACATTGTCTTACACTCACGATTTAATACTCCCATATTCCAGCAAGTATTACCGGAGCTTGATTCTGACCATCTACCTGTTATTTTGAGTTTCTTCCTTGAACCTCAGTTCTCTCCACCACATAACAAAATGATTACTGGTCATGTTGACTGGGTCATGTTTCGATCAAAACTAGATGAATCTCTAAACTTTCCTCGTAATCTTTCTTCGGAGGCTCATATTGATTCGGCTATAACACATTTTACAAATTGCCTTCAAAATGCCACAAGGAGTGCCGTAGCCAAGCCATTCCCCCGACGTTCAAATTCCTTTTTGCACCCTCCTTTAAGGATTCTAAATCTTATCAAGGAAAACATAAAGCTAGGAGGCAGTGGCAAAGGTATAGACAGCCTTGGATGCGACGAAGATTAAATCAACTCATTCGGCGAGTTAAATTCGAACTGGATAACTTCAAAATTAATTCGTATAAATTGTATGTACACAACATTAATCCAAACGACTCTAGCCTATGGCAGGCTACAAAACGTGTTCTGCGTCAGCCAACAGTAATTCCTCCCCTCCAACAAGACGGTCGGTACTTCCAAAGTGATTCAGAAAAGTGTGATATTTTTGCAGACTTCTTTGAAAAAGCTTTTTCGCCAAATGAAGTAATTGACCAAGAGACTGCAGATCTTGTCGAATCCTCAATTCAAAATGTGACACAGACGGTTGAACTCCCTTTAAAATTCTCTTCCCCATCAGAAATTTATGGCTTAGTAAAAAGCCTCCCAATTAAGAAGACCCCAGGACCTGACCTTATACCGAATGTCGTTCTAAAGAATCTTACCCGTAAAAGCCTTGCGATCCTAGCTTCCATCTTCAACGCCTGCATCTCTCGTGGTTACTTTCCAACTGCATGGAAATTAGCAGAAATTATGGTAATACATAAACCGAACAAACCAAAGTATTTTCCTTCTAGCTACAGACCCATTAGTTTGCTGTCCTCTATCTCAAAGCTATTGGAAAAAGTGATCCAGAAGAGATTTTTACATTTCATAGAGGAAACTAATGCTATCATCCCTCATCAATTTGGCTTTCGTCCAAAGCACTCCACGACTCATCAAGTTCAGCGGATTATCGAAGTTATCAACAACGGTTTTGAGAAAAAAGAACACTCATTAGCAGTTTTTCTTGACGTCGCACAAGCATTTGATAACGTCTGGCACAAGGGCTTGTTATTCAAGATTAAATCATTAGGGGTTCCTCTTTACTTACAAAATCTGATAAAATCCTTTCTACTAAATAGAAAATTTCGTGTAAAACTAAATTATTCTTATTCAACTACTCGCAATGTCTTGGCCGGAGTTCCCCAAGGCTCAATATTAGGGCCCTTGCTTTTTAATGTATTTACAACAGACATCCCTAATATATCCGTACGCTTCACTTGCTTTGTACGCAGATGATACTGCAGTAATAACTCAAAATTCTGACATTCATATAGCTCAACAAAATCTTCAAAATTCCATTGACACATTGGTTGAATGGTTCAACAAGTGGAGGTTTCAGTTAAACGCCTCAAAATGTGAAGCTAAGATATTCACTTTAAGAAGACCACAAATCCCTCCGAATATCACAATAGGTGATACGAGAATAGAATGGAATCCTTCTGACCAGTCCATAAAATACCTGGGAATTCATCTCGACCAAAAGTTGAATTGGAATCTACATGTTAATTCAAAATTGGCACAAGGCTATTCTCGGCTATCAATTCTTTTTCCCTTGTTAAACAGAAAGTCTTCACTCAAACCTAAACATGGAATTTTATTGTATAAAACTATTTTAAGACCTTTGGTGATGTATGCCTGCCCTATCTGGGGATTATCAATTTCAAAAACTAAACTTAACAAAATTCAAGTATTTCAAAATAAAATTCTTAGGCTATGTGTCAACTCGCCCTGGTTTGTCCGGAACAGACAAATTCATCAAGAATTTGGGGTGGACTCAGTTGAAGAATTCGTAAAAAAGAGTGCAACCAAGTTCCTTAACAATATTGGTATTGTCCCCGGTGCACAATTTTTCAATATTTGTGAACCAACAGTGAATAGGCGTTTGAAGGCGAGGGTTCTGCAGGACATAATGAACGAAATAGATTAGGCTTTGATTGAAAATTAGTTCCTGGGTGTCTCCATGAGAGCGAGCCCAATAATGTTTCACATGTTATATTGTTAATGTTATTACATTTTGTGCATAATACTTATTTTGTATTGATCCGGAAATAAATTGATTAGGAAAAAAAATCCAAAAAAATAAACAATTGTATGAAATGGCTTAGAATATTGTTTGTTTTGATTAAATCTAACCACAATATTTGACGGGTAGAAACATGTGATTATATTACAAACAAAAAAGTTCATCACTAAAGATATTCCTCCTCATCTTGACCGCTTCTAGTTAAAAAAATCTAACTGTACAAATTGGGTGGTTTTAACTCAGTATCCAATAAATCTCTACTAAAAGAGGCCTTATGCCAAGTTTTATCATTATATGTTAAAGATAAGGGTGATATAGACTTTTATTTTCTCCCCGAAAGAATAACATGGGGAAAATGTGTGCAAATTTACTGCCACGGAAATGCATAAATGGGGGATTTCATGCTAATATACAATATAGGTCTTAACTAAATGAAGCCACATTTCAAGTTTCATTAAGATATGTTGAGACATAAGCGAGTTAGTTATGCGATTTTATTTATTTCCCATAAGGTAACATAGGGGTAACCAATGAACATAGAGCAATGATTCAACACGCCAAATTGTTTTTTTTGCAAACAGGTTTTTTTTGCAAAGATTAGTTATGGTGTGAACTAAAATTTGATCATTTAAATTGTTCTACATGAAAATTGTAAAAACCCATTTTTATGGGTAATTTTCAAGTTTGGCCACCTTGAAGAAAGCCCCCAGATTGAGGGCTCAAAACCCCATTTTTGACACCCCCCAGGATGCCTCTTCAAAACGGTATAGCCATAGCTTTTACATGTGCACCTTAAGACGTAATTTTTGACCTCCCAGCTCCCGGTCTGGGGAATATATAATGTTATTAATGTCAGGATGCCTGATTCCCATATGGCTTGTATGATGGCTTGTGACCCCAATCATAGACCAATATCCAGGTCTGAGGTAGCTCGGCAGGGCAAGCCTATTGGGTAAAATGTAGTCTCGATCCGGGGCCATAGAAGACAGGGGCTGGCTCACGGGAGCGAGAGAAGTGTCCACGCTACCTCCCCTACTTCCCCTCTCCATGACGTCACCTTGCGTACACTATGGCCCCGCGGCAGGACGGCCCGCTGTTTCGTTACATCTCGCTCGTTTACACGCTCGTGGACTCTTATAAAATTTTTGTTTTCGTCGAACATTATATATTTGTATTCTGCATATTTTGACGCACCTAATGGTGTAAAAATCCATTAGGTAAGACTTGCAAATGATTAAAAAAAAACTTTAAGTATTTTAATCTTTATGACACGTAAAAGTTAGTCGGCTACTACTTTTTTTATTTTTAGGTCAGGAAAGTTTCGTCTGCACGAAAGTTGTAGGTAATCAAATGAACTTCCGACTTTGTATTTAACGTTTTTTTCTAATTGGTCTAGTTTTTTTCAGAAAAACAGGATTAATAGTGCGGCAAAGTTCAAACTCGAGTGCGCGGCTCGTCGTTTCGCAAGTTAACGCTATACTTCAGGATTACTTGTCCACATAATAACAAAAAAGTGTAATTGTTGTCAATTACAAATACATTTTGTGTCTTATATATCAGAGAAATATAAATGATTATAATTTCAGTCAAGCCTAAAAGACCTAAGAATTAATAACTTACTTTGTCTATCTTGTATTTATGTAGATCTGCTTTATTTTTTTCAATAACACTGATCTGTATAGAATTGCATGAGAAGTGCGTTTAATCATAGGTGTCTCAAACAATGGAAATAGCTAGGATTTATTAGGTATGATTAAAAGTATTTTTCACTGGTGGGTGACAACACTGAAAGGCGCGAAATCAGCGCGGGAAGTTTTCCAATTCCACGGAAGTGGTGCTTTAAGTTCATCTTCACTTTTCTATAAAGGTGCGTGTACATCCAAGGTTTTGCGCTATTTTGTGTTTAATTTACTGATATACATGATACATGTAGGCTACAATGAGTGTTTGCTCTGTCGCGGTATGTAAGAATTATTCTCGAAAAACTCCTGGTGTTACTTACCACTCATTTCCGACGGATCCCGCGATTCGTGCAACGTGGGTTGTTAAGTGTAAGCGGGCGGATCCTTTAAATCCGAAAACTGCTAGAATCTGTAGTGATCACTTCACCCCTTCTGACTACGAAGATGATTTAAAGAACAGACTTCTTGGATTACCGCAGAGGAAGATTTTGAAGAAGACGCTGTGCCATCTGTTAATTTAACTCCCAAGGTCTGTGCGGAAAAACCTAATGTAGACGAAAGAAATGACAGGCATGCCAAAAGAGAAGTGAGAAATGCAGCTTTAGAACATTTAAACATTTTAAGCCCCAAAAAAACCTTGACTGGAAATTAATTTAGAATCAACGTCAAACAATATAAATGACGATGAAGCTGGAGACATTCCAACGAACTGTTCCGAAAAAGGGGGGGGTATGTAAAGAATGCATGGGTAAACAAAATAAATTATTAAACCTTGGAAGTGAACTGCGCACTTTAAAATCTGAATTACAGTCAGCTAAAAAGACAATCAATGCAAATGCTAAAAAACTTAAGAGACATCTACGAAGTAAGGTTACACTGAAAACTTGTCTTACTAAGCAGAGAAAAGAATTATTAAAAATAAGTAAATCTAATACCATCTGTCACACTTTTTTTGAAAACGCCAAAACATTGCTTAATCCAAACCAAATTAAAGAGATTTCTAGCAAAAAGAAGATTACAAAATGGAGTGCAGATGACATTTCTAGGGCAATAATATTAAGATCACTTAGCCAAAAGGCATACGAATTTATTAGGCAAAAAATTCACTTCCCTCTTCCTATATATTCCTATATAAATAAGATACCAGAGGTATACGTATTAGCCAAAACAGTGTATATTAAGTCGTCAAATTGTGATTAAGCAGTGAAACGGCGCGCCGCGCATTCGACTTTGAACATTGCCGCTCTGTTAAAGCTGCCGATATGAAAAAACTACACCAGATAGCGAAAAAAGTTAAATACAATGTTTGTAGTTCATTTCATCTCCTACAAATTTCGTGCAGACGAAATTTGGCTGACCAAAAAATAAAAAAGTACTGGCCGACTAACTTTTTCATGTCACAAAAAATATTCTTATTAAAGTTTGTATTTTTTTTAATTATTCGCTAGTCATACCCGGATGAGTTTTGCACCATTAAATTTGTCAATTTATGTAGATTACAAATATATAAGGTTTTACCAAAAAATATTGTTGTAGAAGAGATAAGGGTGTGTAAACGAGCAAGATAAAACGTAGCAGCGGACCGCCCTACAGTGTCTGCACCGTGACGTCACAAGAGAGGGGAAGTTGGGGGGGCAGCTCGGACGGCGGCGGTGTCGGATACATCAAACGATGAGCCGGCCCCTGTCTTCTATGGCCCCGGTCTCGATCGAGGTTTCAGCAGTATACTTTCACTGATTGGTCAGGATTGATAATTTTTGTCCCAGTCGGAGGTTAGATTTCCGGTCTACAAAAGACGTCACGATTTGTCTACATTTTTGAACCTAAGAAAATGTTTCCTTGTACCTTGTACCTTGTTCCTCCTTTTTCGTCCAATTGGCCAGAATTAAGCGTTGGTCACGTCAAAATGCCCGGATCATCCGGGTCATCTGCCACACGTTCTTGATTGATGTGTTAGTGTTAGTAGGGTTAGGGTAAGAGGAATATTATATATCTATGGATGACTCTGAAAAGAAAACGATTCATTTAAAGAATAGAAAGAATGTTGGATTAGGATTTTTTCAGGCTGCTCTTAAGCTTATAAAGGAAAATTTCTTATCTTAAATCAACAGGCAAATTTTGAAGAATTTTTAGGCAAAAATGGGCCAGTGCACCGTAGGTTTGGCCTTATGGACCAAACCTTAATTATGGGCTGCCTTGGATGAGCAGTGTTTTTTTTAATAAAAAAGGTTAACCTATGTTGTGTTGCGAAGTTATTTTTGAATCTAGTATTATAATTATGTCTATTGTTGCTATATTCCAGTGATTGTGAGTTATATAAAAACAGATTTCAAAAATGTAATTACAAGGGACTGTTCAAATTTTTAATTCAATGAAAATTATTTTAAAAATTTCATTCTTCACATCCGTTTTTTGTCTTCTCTACAAACCTTGGACTGTGACAGCCCCAAGTAGTGCGGCCTGGCCCAAGGTCCTTATAACAGAAATAGACCCCAAACATAAACATGAAAACAATTTTCTGTTCCTCATTTATATAGACTAGAGATCGCCAGTGGTCGAAAATTCGACCAATTTTAAAATCAAGATGTAGGGATAGCTAATTTTGAAAATGATCTTTGCACACACCAATGCGTTTCATAAATACATTTCATATAGTACATATTTTCCAAGTAAACACATAATATAACCAAATGGAAACCAAAAGCAAAAGAGAAAGAATATCAATCTTTGAATAATTATTTTGCCTCGCCTATGGCGCATATTTATGACATGGTTCTTAGTAATAATTATATTATACAGTATTATGATTCCACGTTTACTGACTGGTAATTGATTCAGAGGACTGCACAAATTCAGCCATCAAATCAGTTTTTCCCATACACCCCTTACCACAGTTCTCTCCCTCACTCCCTCCATTTATTCGTTCCCTAACTCTCTACTTCCCTTCCTTCCGACCTTCTTCCCACTTTTCGCCCCGCCTTTTCTCCTTCATTCTCTTATTACCATCTCCACTCCCTCCTTTCCTAACTTTCGGAACTTTTTCCCTCCTTCCCTCCCCTTAGGACATTTTCCCCTCCTTCCCTCTCTTCTTATCATTATCACTAAAACATTACACATATTTTACCCAATCTCCACCAATAAAAACACAATTTGAATGTAATGTCCTTCTGTTCTCCAGTTGCACGTCAATACATTGATGTTAGAGACAACTTTATGTTCTTTTTTCTTCCTTTTTTATCAGCAAATTTTTTATCTCCTAATCTTATTTAAGTGAGCAAACTTTATTTGCTCGCTTAAATGGAACATCTTAAGTGGAACACATCCAATCTTCTCTAAATAGCCCTGGATTTCAATCAAATACTATATTTTTACTCCACGCCTCAATAAAACATGTGGCTTGAAATTGTTTGAAAATAATAATTTTTTCTTTACTCTGTTGGATTTTTTACTGGACAAATACTAACTCGTATCATTAATGAATTGCTTACATTTATTTATTGCTTGATAAAAACTTAATATTGTTTTGGTTTTATATCTCATCGGATGTCAGAAAAAACGGCGTACATTTTTGCCCAATTTTCGCCCTCACATATTTCTACATCTAATCTTTACTCTGCGAAAAATAACATATGATAACAGCAACATATGATGACAAAAGGACAGTTCTGTTTTGTTATTCTATTACCAAAACAGCAACTCATAAGGCCACTGTTAATTTTTTGAAATTTTAAATTCAATTTTCTACATGTCTAAAAGACTAATGTAAATTTCAATGGGATCCTGCACATCTACAAGAAAATACAATTCTATCGGTGTGCTTAGATTTTTGCTACGATGCACACTGGCTGAGAAAAAATGAGTACAAAAACCTTATAGAAAAAATGCTTGTCTATTAATATAAAGATGACAGTGAATAATCACTGCTCTCAGACAACCTGTTCATTTTTGCAGATGACACAACAGTAAGTTTTAATCAAAAACAAAAATATTCAAAATTTAGAGGTTGAGGCAACAATCAGAATTAACTCCATATGACACAGTTTTTTTTTCAAAAATAACCTCGCCTTGAACACAACCACAGTCTAGGAAAAAATATTTTTCCTAGACTGTGACACAACCAAAACAAAATTCATGAGCATCTAAACAACTCAAAAAAGAAACTCAAAATTGTCTACAAACTTCCCAATTTGCATCGATAAAGACCAGCTTGAAGAGGGCGACTCGGTTGACTTCTTATAATCCGGTTGCTTAGGGCTGTATTTTAAGAACACCGTAACCAGGTGGATAAAAGCACAAAATTTGGCATGAAGGTACTTTAGGGTATACTAATCAATTTTAGCTTAGGAGCCCTCACGAATCTTTAAGCATTTCCATACACGGCACCATAATCCAAAATGGCCGACAAATACAGAAATATATATTGAAAAAATTTTATTTATGTGTATCCAAGCTAATATCTCCCAATATATCGAGTTGGAACCACCGACTTACTTGCTGAGTAGTAAATACTTCAATCTGATTGGGTATTAATTTTTAGCCGCCATCTTGGGTCCGCCATATTGGATATCATGTCAATTTTTTCGAACGTAAAGATGGCGTTGTGACACATCATTACAGACTAGATTTTCACGCTGAATACAATGCTGAAATCCGTTTTTGAAAATATGCATTCGTTAAAAAGATGTACTCAAATAAAAATTTATCCCTATACATTTCTTATGGGCGTTTTCTGACATATTTTAGCATTTTTAATTATTTTCCTTATATCTCTCATTATAATTAACTTATGCAGATAGTTTTAGTCTTGAAAATATTTAGTGAAATGGCAGCTTTCATTTGAGATATTAATTATCAACATCGGACAAGTAACAGATGAGCTATGAGCCTCAATGAAACTTAAAAGTAAATTTTTCGGAAATTTGTTTTTAATTAAGTATTTATATCTCGGGTTCCAAATTAGGTATTTAAATCATTTTGGTCTCAAAGTACGCAGTGATACTTTGGCTTTTGTTTGATATATTTCAAATGAGAGCCGCTATTCCACTGAGTATTCTAAGATTCAAATTAAGTACATATCTTAATTATAATGAGAGATAGAAGAAAAATAATTTTAAAAAATGCTAAACATATGAAACGCCCATAAGAAACGTATAGGGATAAATTTTTATTTGAGTATATCTTTTTAACGAATGCATATTTCCAAAAACGGATTTCAGCATTGTAATCAGCGTGAAAATCTAGTTCATAATGATGTGTCACAACACCACCTTTACATTAAAAAAATTGAGTTGATATCCAAAATGGCGGATCCAAGATGGCGGCCAAAAATTATTAACCTGTCAAAATAAAGGATTAACCACTAAACAACGATAGTCGTTGTTTCCAAGTCAATATCTAAAAAAATACATGTAAAAAATGCACTTAAGTAACTTTTTTTTTAAAATGATCCCATGTTAATTGTTATTTTACATACCACATTCGGATTTTGGTGCCGGGTGTGGAAATTCTTAAAAATTCAAAAGGGCTCCTAAGCGAAAATTTATTAGAACACCATAAGGTACCTTCACACCAAATTTGATGCTTTTATCCGCCAGGTAACGGTAATTTCGCTAAGCCACCTCACTATTAGGGGTGAGCTTGGGAGAAGATCTCAGAGATATTGGGAGAGATCTCGTGGGGTGGTCAGATATTGAGCGGATCGAGGAAAAACTTGCTGGAGGTGTTTTTGTACTCCGGAGGCTAAACAAGATAGGCAGACCTAAATTTCCGCTTCTGAGGACGGTCTACTTCAGCCTAACAGAGTCCCACATATCCTACTCCATTGTGGGGGGCAGCAAAAGGCAATTCAAGCAAAGATTTTACCTGGCACAAAAAATTATCAGATCAATTCTGAGACGTAACGAGCTGCAGAGAGGCTTTTGTGATTCTGGGAATTCTAATTGTCCCATGCCTGTACATTTTGGAGGCCATAATGTATATCAAATCCTCCAACCTTGATAATTTCCAGCCGTCTCACAGCCACAACACAAGACACAAATCTCGCTTTGCACAACATAGACTCACTGCACTTGAACAACAACATAAATACGCAGGCAAAAAAAACTTTTTCAATCCTTACCAAATTGGTTTAAAACAATAGAAAAACTCACCTTTTTAAACAAAAACTCAAAATTATTTTACAAACCCATACTCCTTACACCAAAGAAGAATTTCTAACCCCCTGTCAAACCCAAACTTCTAACAACCCCCTCAAACTAGATCATGACGCACGGACTTGGTTTGTCAGCACGAAAGATTCTTCGAATCTATTGACGCCTCCAGTGCCATCCTAGGAAAGCCAGAAGAGAAGAGGACATGCAAATGTAAAATATGAGATCATAAGGTGACCGGAAGAGTGCAGTCACAAGAATCAATATATAAAAACACACTTGTTACATTTGTGTGCTTTATATGTGGATGCTAAACATAGCTAGCTGTACGTATTAATGTCCTTATACGCAATTCTTTAACTGTGGGACAGCTAGTTAGATTGGGCGCGTTCAGTCGCTCTTACTTGGTGAATAATCTACCTAAAAATAACATGTGAACGGTTATGATAATTTTACCTATTCAAAGACGATGAAACGGTAGTTTCGAAACATGTAGGAGAATCTACAAGATTAGAACTGTTGACTGAAGGTATTGTAAACCATATTTTAATAGATAAATTTACCACCTACCGACTATTTTATTTTGTGCATCAAACAAAAACATTACGGTGGGTTCGGTCACTAACCGGGCATTTTTTATTATAAAGATGCGTTGGATTTGCCTATAACGGACTAACGGTTTCTGGTGCTTGATTGGTGAGAGTGCGGCTGAACGCACCCATTGAGTCAAATAACGAGGCTCTATCCGTCCATTAGACAGATTAGACTCATGTTATATTTAAATTGGGCTTGCTGACTGCTTAGAGCACGTAATTTGGCACGAACTTGAAAGCATTCTCTACGCACAGATATTTACCGGAAATGCAATAGTGGCGGGGGCATCTAAGATTGGTGAACAAGAAAGTTAATGTAATTCTTGATAACGCGCTATATATATTTACACGGCCCTCTCTGATCCTGCCACGTTCGCAATACAATTGTTGACGCGTCAACAATCACCCACCATTGCGTTGCCACTGCCCGCCTTACGCTGAACTATAGCGCAATGATGTACAGTAGGACACCTCGGATTATCCGGACCCCACATTATCCGAATCCCGGATTATCCGGACCGGTCTATCCGAGAAATTAAAAAATTAAAATCACGGCAAAAACATGTCTTAAGCGAGTTTTAGGATGAAATGCGCCTTATAAAAGTAAAATACAAAAGTAACACATTATTACTGTATGAATTTGGAATCATAATAATTGAAGGAATCACAATGGCTAAAAAGTACATTACAGCATTTTCGTGAAATTGTAAAATTTGAAAGACTAACATGTACAGTCTTGACACGCCGTTTGCAGCATCAATTTAGCAATGGCTAAGGTAAGCAATATTGTATTGCGATATATATTGAGGTATTTAGGCGATATTGTAGTGACCTCGGATTATTATCCGGTTTTTTTGTTATCCGGTTCTGTGTTCCGCTACATTGCCACATTAATCCGGATAATCCGAGGTGTACTATAAGTCGATGTTGAGCGCACTGACGCCGTGTTGGAAATAGAGAATTAAAACAAAATAAAACAACTCAGAAATGAGAGTCAAACCATATTTGATTGACCGAACGTCAAAGATTCGATTTAGTAAATTGGTTTAATCGTTTACTTGTACGTCAATTTCAGAAAATTTGCGGACAATTATTGAGATTAATAATCAGGCCATTAGCATTTATATCCTATTTTTAAGAACAGATCCAAATTTTTGACCAATCTTCCAAGATTAATTTAGCCTACCACCCCAACCTGACATAATGAACCGTCCGTTTTTTATCAACTGAAGCATTGTCGTGGTAGAATAGGATTCACCTAAGTTGGCCAAAGCATGTACTAATCATCTAATCAAAAATGTTTATTTATACGATTTACATTGAAAACATTTTGTTGGTTACACGGTGTTTGTTTACATTTCCTCCGAACTGTCAAATCGCCACGTTGCGTTTGTTTACAATATTGTTTTGTCGTCATTCGTGGTAATCTTATAGGTTATAGAATGTTTACATAACATCTAATTTTAGAATTTTCTATTTTTATTCAACCTTTTCACATAGCAGGAAAGTTTAATCGATTCTATTCCTCAACTGACATTTATTTTAGTTTGTTTAGCTGTCCAATCCAATACCAATCCTTTTTATGCTGGCCATGTCTTGTACCGTAATATTCCACCTGATATCGTAGCCGCTGAGGGAGGCAGTGTCGCCTGTTCAAACGAAGGGTGGCTGAGTGGCTGACTCGCATCGGGAGGGCGGCTGCGGAGACGCTGATTCAATCTCCTTACCTGTGATTCAAATTTGATGTGATTACAATGGGGTATCACCTTTTTTCCTTGTTGGCTGTTTATTTAGGTATCATTACAGAGTAGCTCCTTTTATTTTATTTAAAATACATATTTTTAAATTTTTATTTGTATTTAGTTTTAGTTTTTTTTACTTTACTAAATAGTAATTCGAATATTGTTTGTGTGAGCTGGACAATATTGCAATACTGAGGATGTGCGTTGATATGAGTTCATTCCCCGAACACGGACTTAAACTCTATTCGGGGAATTAATTCCTGCAATAAATGTATTGTAATGTTGTATTTTTGTGTTTTTGGAATAAATATATTTGATTTGATTTGTTTTTGATTTGTTTGTATATTTTTTCCTGGACCAATTAATTTTGATAACTTTTGAACACAATGTAAAACAATATTTCTTGTCAGCTGCTGACTTGCAGCAAGTACTGTAGTAATGGCTATTCATAAACTCTCCTTTTTTTTATACATACTATTGAATAATAAAATCTAAGACTATATTGTCCATGCCTTCTCCATATTAATACACACTTAATTTGAAAAAAAGCCCATCAGAAATATTTTAAGTTGCGCAAGAGAACTTCCAGTTGCAATACTGTATTGCAACAGAACTTTACTGCAAGTGCTATACTAAAACAGATGTTCGTTAGCTATGTTTTCAGCACAGCTGGATTTTATGCTTAAGTTCGTAAGAAGATAATAGTTTGTTTACTTTCATTTTGACCAAATTAGGTGACTCCTACCACAGTACCTAGAATCTTTATACGGTAGGTATTTGCGCAGGTGAGAGTAAGAAAAAGATGTGACGTCATGGTAGTCTAACACTTGAAAGAAGATTCAGCAAGTTCACGTGCAAATCTCGTGAAACTACGCCAAATCTCGTGAGATTTTTCATTACTAGAATGAAACATAGCCTTCATTTGTTGACAAATAAATATTTAACCTTGAAATAAAAGATGAGTTAGAAGCTTAAGAAACATGTTATAATAATAAATCAGCTGTCTGTGGTTGGTGCTAATTTGGCTTGCAGTGAAACTTGCTGGTGCGTCGACTTGCGCAATAATAAGTGTAAAAGTAGTCCCGTCGCTGGTGCGCACCACCGACCAGCAGAACGGTTGCTGATTGGCTGGTTGTTATGAATGTAAAAGAGAAAATAAGTTGAAAACCAAATTGATATGGTTTTATTCAACTATAAAAAACTACTACATTTCTTATTATAAAATGAACATGACATTGTAAACATAAACATAAACAATCTTAAAGAACATCTGATTAAAGATAGACAGTTGATATGAAATCATACAACATTACATTCACCCCACCTTCTTTTTTTACATATAATCACTTAGATAGGCAGGAGGTCTTCTGATTCTAGTAGAACGGCGTAAGTTTGAGTCTTGATCATTCTTCACTGAAGTAGGGGTTACAGCCTCATGTAAAGTGGACGTTTCAATTTCAGACTGAATGGGAACTTCATTTGCAGGTTGAGGTGGAGTACTTTCTCGTGTTCGGTATTGAGAAACACGATTTTGTTCTTGAGTGAGATTTTCCGAAGAAACGTAGTCTGGCGATAATTGAGACATAAGATCATCCTCTTGATGGATGGCTTCAGGAGGAATTGCGAGATGGCGCACCGATACCAGAGACTCTCTTCCATCTCTATACTTGATTCGAGCATAGTCTGGATTGCCTTCTATCAACTGGGCTTGTTCTACTAAAGGTTCATACTTGTTAGTTCTCACGTGTCTTCTAACCAATACTGGCCCCGGATTCATGAGCCATTGTGGTTGAGAAGTGCCATAAAACGATCGTCTTTGATGTTTGAAAAGGCGTTCGTGCGGGGTCTCATTAGTAGCTGTACACAGTAAAGAGCGTATACAGTGCAAAGCTTCCGGTAAAACACACTCCCACTGTTCTGTCTTCAGACCTTTGTTTCTTAGAACGAGAGATACCGTCTTCCAAATCGTTCCATTGTATCTCTCAGCTTGAGAATTACCTCGAGGGTTGTAAGGTGAAGACCGGCTTGTGGCAATTCCTTTGGAGTGCAAGAAATCGTTCAGTTCTTTTGACATAAAAGCAGAACCTTGGTCGGAGTGGACAAAAGCAGGCATTCCAAAGATGGTGAAGATTGATGTAAGGGCTTTAATGACAGAAGATGCTGATGTGTCTGAGCACGGAATAGCAAACGGATACCTTGAAAACTCATCGACAACCGTTAGGATATATTTGTTCCTTGTCACAGAAGGAATGGGCCCTTTAAAATCAATATTAAGTCTCTCAAAAGGAGCCATTGCATGGATTAGTGTCGATGGGGGTTTGTGGTAGAATCGAGGTTTGACTTCTGCACAAACAGAGCACGAAGCGGTCATTCGCCGGACATCTTCGATAGAGTAAGGAAGATTTTTGCATTTCAAGAAGTGAACCATCCGTACGATTCCAGGGTGTCCTATGTCACAATGAATTTTATGGAGTTTTTCTGAATCTCTACAAGAAAGGGAAGATGAAACACGTGAAAATGCATCTGCTACTACATTTTCTTTTCCGGAACGGTACACTATGTCATAAGAGAAAGGCGCTAGTTCCAATCGCCACTTCAAAATCTTGTTGTTCTTAATCTTCCCCGTGTGTTTTTGATTGAACATGTAAGAAACCGACTTCTGGTCCGTTATCAATTTAAATCGTCTTCCAATCAGAAAATGCCTCCACTTCTGAATCGAGTCGAATATTGCGAGGGCCTCTTTTTCGACTGCAGGCAAGTGTTGTTCACTCTTAGTAAGAGTCCTTGAAAAGAAACATATTGGCCTTCCAGCTTGCGATAAAGTAGCTGCTATAGCTGATTCAGACGCATCCGTTTCCACAGTAAACGGAATATTCTCTTCGACTGCGGACATACTGGAGTTTGCTATCTCTTCTTTCAAAGTTTTAAAAGCCAATATTTCGTTACTGCCTAATGGAAAAGATTTGACTGAAGTAGGGCAATGAACCTTCTCAGAGAATTTAGGGATCCACTTTGCGTAATAAGATAACATGCCAAGAGCTCTTTTGAGGCTTGCGTTGTCAGTAGGAATGGGGAAGTTCAAGAGTGATTTTAAGCGGTCAGGATCAGGACGCATTGACATGTTTTCTACGATATAGCCAAGAGCTGGAATGCTGGTCAACGAAAACTTGCATTTTTCTTTGTTTAGGGTAAGATTATACTTTTTAGTAGCTTCCATGAATGTTTGTAGGTTTTGATCATGTTCTGCTTGATTTCGACCACAAATAGTTACATCGTCCTGGTAAGCGAACGTGTCCAGCAGATTTTCAGTTTCTATAATCTGGTCGATGGTTCTTTGAAAACAGGCCACACCATTAGTCACGCCGAACGGTATGCGAGTGTACTCTTCCATTAGAGTCTTCCATTAGCTTCAAATGCAGTGAATGCTTTATCTTCATTCCGAATAGGTATTTGGTGATATGCCTCTTTCAGATCGATTGTACTGAACACTTTATACTGAGCAAGTTTAGAGACAAATTACTCGATGTGAGGTAAAGGATAGGCATCAAGTTGTGTGAATTTATTAATAGTTTGAGAGTAGTCAACACATAGACGTCTCTTGTGCCCATTATTGACAACAACCACTTGGGCTCTCCAAGGTGACGTACTTGGTTCAATTATTCCTTCAGAGATAAGCCTCTTTACTTCACTTTTTATGAACTTGTTATCATCTTCAGAGTAGCGACGGGACTTGATGGCTACAGGCTTGACGTCATTAGTTAGATTATCAAACAGTGGTGGTGGTGATACTTTAGCACTGAGTAGATTGCAAACATTAAGGGGTGGGCGCTTACCGCCAAAATTCAGCTCCACTGCTGAATGTTGACGAAGGATGTCATGTCCAATTACAACATCAGCACATAAATCAGTTAGGACAATTAGCTTAGTTTGTGGGTATTGGTGCCCATCATACACCATGTCAACAATACAGTGGCCAAGAGTTGATGAAACATGGCTAGTTGAAGCCATAGATATTTCATGCTTTGTTGGGTATTTAGAAATATTAAATCTTTTAACAGTAGTATCGGATATAAAACTGTCTGAACTTCCTGTATCAATGAGCGCATCTACTTGGTTACCATTTACAATCAGTGAGACTGTAGCTTTCGAAAGACATTTTTGTGAGGCAGCAAGAAGAGAGGAAGACATAGAGTTTATTTCCGTCTTTGTACTATGAGGAGTTTTATCTTTAGACAGCCTAGTTTGTTTACGAGAGTTGCAAACGGTTGCCCAATGTCCTTTCTTTTCACAGATGTTGCAAACCGAGTTTCTGGCTGGACAGTTGTCCCGAGAGTGTCGAGACCGCCCACAAAAGAAACACTTGTCTCTTCTTCTTAGCGAGAATAACTGGTGTGAAGTCGAATCAGACGTTGACTGGGAGACATCGGTGTCACCAATATCAGCATTTTTAGGAGTGGATTGAGATATAGAATTACATGGGGTTGAAAAGTACGAAGTTGCCTGAATTTCAGCCGACTCCAAAGTAATAGCTTGATTGTAAGCTTCTTCAAGAGTTAAAGTTAGATTTTCAAGTAGTCTTTGCCGAATGGACTGTGATATTAATCCTCTAATAAAAGAGTCCCTTATGTACTCGTTTCGATTTTCATTAGCAGTGACAGATTTAAAGTTGCATGCCTTACTAAGTTCCTTTAGTTTTCTGAGATACTGATCAATGCTTTCTCCTGATTCCTGTCTTCTTGTGGCCAGTTGTTGCCGTGAATATATCTCATTAGTGGGTTTTATGAAAATTTTATCAAGAATTGTAATAGCTTCGATATATGATTCAGCTTCCGAGATTGTTTCATGTATGTTGTAGTCCACAAAATTAGTAAGAAGTTTTAGTTGGTCTTCTTCAGCAGCGCATATTTCTTCCATGAAATTCTCAAATGTAGTTTTCCAATGTTTCCACCGACGATCAGAGTGTGGGTCATTAGGGTCCAAGGATAGGCGGTCAGGTTTAAAGTACTTATACATTTAGATTATTTAAATAAACTTGAATAAAGGAAGAACTTTTAATATGAGAAACAAAAAACTATAGTTGAATAAATTGTTATGAATGTAAAAGAGAAAATAAGTTGAAAACCAAATTGATATGGTTTTATTCAACTATAAAAAACTACTACATTTCTTATTATAAAATGAACATGACATTGTAAACATAAACATAAACAATCTTAAAGAACATCTGATTAAAGATAGACAGTTGATATGAAATCATACAACATTACACTGGTCTACTGCGCATATTGTTTATGATACTTACCGTATAGATGCTCAAGTTACTGTGACTCCTACCATTGAATATGGACCTAGGTAGATCGGACGAGGCATTGTTGTCCTTGAAAATGGCGACTGCACCGGGTTCATGTCCTTGCCGCTAGGCGTCGCTGATCAGCCCCCCCCCATTTCCCCTTCCGCTCCCCGCATCCCGCATCTCATCCCCTGTTCGGTTGGCGACTCTGAGAGATTCAATCATGGCGTCAACGTTCATTTGCTAGCGCTAGCTACTTCAAACGCGCGGCGGCGGCGACGTACGGCTAACCTACTGCTGCATACTTCGTGGGATATCGACTGATCTAATCCTGTGATGGTTACGAACGTATAAAAGTAACGCTGACCGTACTCGATGTGTTGTATCATTGACTTTTTAAAGTCAATTGTTGTATTCTTAACCTTGCGAAGAATTTACTTATTCTACTACCGTTACCATATTACGCTACCATGATTTAATAAGTTGTAATTTTAATAAGCCAATAACTATACAGATAGAAGGATAAAAAAATAACTTACCTCCTTTAACATTTCTCAATATTTCTTAAATGTCATATTATGTATTTAATAATGTTTCTTAGCTAAAGTGTTATTTACAGTATTTACAATGAGCGCTGTTTTTCCTCTGACAGCCACTGAAAAAACAAAATAGGCCTAAATGATTTAGGTATCGTCAATAAACTCCGCTATGCTTTTTCCAAAATATAATATCTGGGAAGAATGTTAAAAGTTATAGTCTGAGGCAAATAAAGTGCCCGAGGCCGTTCATAGGTACAATACTAAAAATTACAACTGAATTATGGGTGGAATATGCTATATTATTTTATTCTTATAGCTGTTCATTTTTAACATTACAAAATTTTAGTTTTAGCGAATTTCCCCTATAGGAAAGAAGTTATTACCGTAGGTCTCATGGTAAGACCTAAGCCCGACACCATTATAACTTTTTTTTAGATTTAATGTATTTTAGTCTAAAATCACCGCAATTTCCATTTTTTGTGGCAGCAAACCTGCATACTCATTCTCCATGTTATCCTCATGGGCAATAAAAAAAATCCATATCTTCATTATTTCTGAATTTATCTTGATAAAACTTGGTATATGGCTTTTTCTAGATAAGATCCACTAAATATTGAAATTTGTTTTTCTGACAATTTAGGAGTACTTTTAAAGATTTGTCCTTTCAGAACAGGGGTGCTCACAGGGAGGGCCATGGTGCAAATTGAGCCATGAAAGATGTTGGGGGACGGGAAAATTTTGAGGTTGAAAAATATATAAATACTTAACAATTAATGGAAGAGTAGCCGGACAGATGCAGGGCTGGATTTACATATTTTTCAATCAATTTTTAGATATGGCTTGTTTTATATGGAAATAGCTCCAAAGTTAATGATTTATTAATTCTTCAGGCACAAAAGCAGATAGAGTATTTATTATCTGCACAAAATTATTTTGCACTGTCATTAGTGTTTGTAAAATATGTATTTTTGTCACAAGTACTCCCGAAAACAGATTGCGGGATTTCGAGACGCGATCGAATTTGCCCCCAAGTTGTCAGTCGTCAGCTCTGGGGTTAGTGGCGTTCGTAGCGGATGACGGTATCGTTTGAAGTTGCCGCACCCGCTGGCGCCGTCAGGTGAGCTTGCTGGGCTGCTACCCTTTCCAGACCAACCGCGCGCTCTGCTCCGCGGCCGCCGCGCCGCACAGTGGGGTATTTACCTAATCCAGCCGGCGAAAAATATTTTTTGATGTTATCTACTGCGGAAGCACTGAGTTTTATCACTTATAGGATAAAAAAGAAAAACATAGGCCTACACCTTTTTTGTAAAATTTACAAGATTAATAGGGTTTTGTGCCAAAACACCCAATTTTTAAACAATTATTTTTATTGATGTGATTAGCCTAGATAAGGTAGACAAATTTAAGGATAAAAAATCCGAAAGACGGCACGGTTGCTTATCAGACTCATCTGAACCTCATTTTTAAAGTACCCGAGGGTTTGGCTAAACTTGTTGTGGTTTAGAAGATAAAGGATATTCCGAGAATTCATAGAAAATTATAAAAATGACAACCGCCATTTTTATACGAATTTAGATGATTAATTCTATTCTATTTTCATCAAAAATTTCCTTTCACAAATACCTTTAAAATAATATACAATGTGCTATTGGTTTATTTGGAGAATTCTAAGAGTCAAACCAAAACCCTATATTTATGGAACACCCTGTACTTTTCCTCGAGCATAGTCTCCATCTCCCGGGACTTTTTGTATGACGTTCCAGATGGGTCTAACAAACATATGTGCAAATTCTCAGGTACCTGGCATTTTTCCTTTCGGTTAATCTTAATTTTAATAACTTAATAACTTCTAATAACTTTAATAACTTGCAATAGCGGTGCAGAAAAAACAATGTGTTAGTGTCTGTATCAGCGACGAATTTAATGTTCGCACTTCAGCGGTCGCTCGCGGCTTCCTCGCAACACCTGATCGCCCGCGCGAGCAACCCGCCTAATCTAAACAAGCTAAAAGGACTGATGGAGTGAGACAGACTTGCCGCGCGGCTTGCTAAAAGTCAAGGAAACAAATCCCTCTTTTCATAAGCGCTCTCTTGCCTTGCGGAGTCTGCCCAAAATTTAGTTTTGATGATAATACAATGGGCTGCAACATATGGCAAGTGTTCATGGGGGGGGGCAAAATCTGGATAGCCCAGGGGCGGAAAATTTCCAAATCCGCCTCTGGACAGATATCTTTAGTTTACTGATTTTAAAAATGTAAAATAAAGGGAATAAGATTAAGAAACCACATAAGGAGTCAAAACCCTTGTATAAATAAGCAGATCAATGGATGGCTATCAAACGCAGTCTGAGCAATGAGAGTGTTTTTTGGCAATGTTGGGCTAAGATTAGGCCTACAAGCTTCGCAGGTGGCCTGATGTGGTAAAAAACCCGGCCATATCGTTGAAAAAATTTCCCCGACAAGCGTTCGAAGACAAATTAATTCGCCTTAAATTATTGTAACCTTAATTGTAAGCTTTTAATGGTAAGAATGATTGAAGATTAATTATTAACAATAAATGATTATGTATGAGTAAAATATAGTGAATTTAAAATATAACAGTATTGGATTTTCCTTTAGGTAACTAAGCTTTGCATGAAATTATCGAAATATTACAATTATCTCAACAGCGTGTTTTCATATTCATTAGTAAAAACAGCATTGTACGGATATAGCTTAATACCGTTATGACCTCTTCAAATCTATGTAAAAAATCTCGTTTAAATGTAACTGGGAAATAATGTACATTTGATAATAGAATATATAGGTGAATATAATTTTATTGTACGTTAGTAATTATGTATTACAATATCACAAAATCGTTTGTCACTCATAATTCGCCAAAACTCGGATTTGCGGCGTTGCTGGCGACACGGCCAGCATTAGCGGCGGGGCGGGACGTTGATGCGGGGCGGGTGCGGGGAGGGGAAGGAGTCGAGAGCCCAGTCGCCATAATGACGCAGCCGTCTAACGTACGAATCCGCCATTAGTTCTCATCCCTGCCGCAGCCGCGCCACCTGTCACGTCGCCAAGAGCGGCTAGTTCCATGTCCTTCACGCTGGAGCACGCCAGTTGTGGCTCGTTCAATGCCAACAATACCTAGCCTGATCTAGATGTGCAAAATCAATGCTCCTACCCTACTACTCTACCACCACTATAGCATATATAAATAAATAAACGGTATCAGGAAACTGACACATATAGGCCTACTTTCTCCCTTCAAGTCATTTAAAACCAGAAAATATATTTAGTGAAATAAAACAAATTAACAATTACCACACAAATATATACCAAATGTTATCAAAATCGGTTAGTAAATAACGGAGATATCGGTTTTTAAATATTTGCCATAAGAATAACATTGGACAACGTACTGCGTTTACCGCCGAACTAAAATATCAATTATCTCCGCAACCAGTCGACGTACACTAATGATTCAAAATACTAGATTATTTAGTTTTTCAAGTCAAATTTAATGGTTGCAAGTACATTTTCTTTAGAGGTCACAGATGTGAATTTTGAAAAATATGAATTTTTTAACACTTAAACCCCCATAACTTCTGAACCTGAATTTTTACAGACATGAGGGTGGTGTCATTTTGTTTGTCATCTTAAGCACTAAAAACCATGATATTTTTATCAAAATCGTTAGAGCCGTTTTTGAGAAATTTGGATTTTTGTCATTTTTATGGGTTTTTATGGGAAAAATACCCTTAAAAATCAAAAATTCAAAAAATGAAAAATACGCCTGGAGATACCACGGCTTTATACATACATGCCAAATTTCATGAAAATCGGACCACTGGTGTCGTCTCTAGCTTTGTTTACATCCACACACACACACACACACACACACACACACACACACACACACACACACACACACACACATATATATATATATATATATATATATACATCCACACACACACACAGACAGACAGACAGACAGACACCACGCCAAAAACCACTTTTTTGGATTCAGGGAGCACTAAAACGAATATATCCACTAACAACTCAAATTCTAAAATTTTGACGAAAACAATACTTTCTCCATATACTATGTATAGGGGAGAGAAAGTAAAATGGGTATTTTTTATCTATGACTATAGACTCTAAACTTCGTATGACTTCGTGTTGCTGAGCAACTAGATAGAAATAATTTTATTCTTTTAAGTTAACAGCCTGCTTTTGTTGGCAAAAAACAATTAATTGTCACTCGCCAGTCGTCGCCATGGTGGAAGGAATATCAATATACTATTGAATAAGGTGTGATACTCAGCTGAACGAGTTTTGGACCGTTCTGCGCATGTCGATCAGCTGTTGCGTCATGACGTCACGTGGGGGCTAACGGCGATGTCAAAAACATGGCGAGATATTGGACAAACGCGACGTGCGTCGATTCGAATTGAAATTGTGACCTAATTAAAACCTCCATCTCGTTTACCGAGTTCATTTTTCAAACTAAATAAAATTCTCTATCGATTGGTGTTGTTTGTTTTTAGGAATAGTCTTTTTTATTCATTATTATAGACGACCAAAGGTAGAAGAGTTATCCTTAGGTATGAAAATGTCACCACTCCATTTACGTTTTTTTTTTAATAGGAAGCTTTTCCTTAAAAAGAAACTATTTATTCTTGTTTTTTAAGAGTTGCTCGTAATATCAATGCAAAAATTTACCATTTTTATTGAAAAATACATCAAACACAATTTTAAATACAATTTGTTTTGAATGCAGTTAAATACTAGTTTACTAAAATCAGGCTAACAGTAAATTAAAAGTCAGGCGATATGAATATTTGTTTGTATCTTATGTTACACTTGGACTCTCAATACATTTTCGCTTGTTTTTAATATGTTTGTGAGTGAAGAAAACAATTATTATAGGACAATTTTCGAAAAATAGGCCTATAGCAAGTCGCGCATACTTCATTACATTTGCGTCCATTATAATCTAATTAAAACAATAAAAGTAATCTAATTAAAACAATATAAGTAAAGAATTGTCTCGGCCATTATGCTCAAACTTTTAATACTACATTAGCAAATATTTAAATAATTAATATCTCCAAATAATTAAATTCACTAGAGCTAAGCAATGACAAATTAAAGAACCTAGTTCCTTTAACAAATGAGTTTTAAACCAACTTTTGTATAGGGTGCTAGAAAACAAACATATCCCTTTTTGCAGGACAATCTTTTTTGCCAAAAATATTTCACCATAACCTTTTCTGAATAAGTTATTACTAGAAGAAAGCACATGAATTTTGCTTAGGCCTATAAATGAATAAGCCTATTCAAAGTGAATAGGCCTTAGTTTAAGTAAATTTCTAAATTCACTATGAATTAAAATGTAAAATAGTACTATTTAAATATTACCAAAATATCTGTTTGGATTTACAATAAAATACAGGTTCAATTTTAAAACATCAACTCATGTTATTTGTTGTGATAGGCCCTATTATTAAAACAAATGTGATTTCTCTGATTGAACATGTCAGTGTCTCCAAACTGTAAGGTAGCACATTTAGCTTAGAAGTTTGCGAACTAGATAACAAATGCATCCGTTTGTTGTCCAAATTTTCTCAAGAGAAGCTTTTTAAATTATATCCAAAATTCAAATTTTATAAGGTTATTTTTATTTTTTTTTACTTTCCTTGATTATTATTAAAGAGAATACATTATAAATTTGTTGCTTGCCAGCCTATTTGTTAATACTTGATTTGGGGCCTACAAAAGCTAGCTTGATTAAGGCTTTATCATGTTGTGGATAAGTTATAATTTACACAAAAACTTGGTTTCTTGTACTTGGTTATCAACCGAACTCCTTGTGAAAGTAATTTAGAAGAATTTTTTGAGAATCTGAATAAGTTTTTTGAAGTTTTGAATGTACAGAATAACTCTTTTATGGTGGCTGGTGACTTCAATATAAATATTCTGAAACAAGATAACACCACTAAGAAATTTATAAATATTCTTAGAAGCTATGGTCTCAGCACAGTCATTGAGGTCCCCACCAGGGTCACAGAGGAATCGCAAACTTGCATTGATAACTTTATCACAAATCTCTCATCATTTAAACCAGCTGCAATTCAAACGCACATTTCAGACCACCATGCCATTAGATTCTCAACACCAATAGAAAAAGACCTAAAAATAAGTTGCAAATGGATAGAACAGCGCAAAGTGAACTCTGAAACCTTGGAAGAACTTAAAATTAGGCTTAACACTGAAGCCTGGGAAGAAACACTCGGTCTCGCAGACACTAACGATATTTACATTTTTGAAGCAGTCATTTACATAAAAAAACATAATTTACAAATAGTCACCTCCTGCCATAACTATAACACTAGACACAACAACCGTTTTTCTCAGCAACATAGACTAACACTTTTTGAAAGTAAACCGAATTACAGTGGAATCAAGCTCTTTCAATTCCTACCACAGCATCTTAGAAACATTGAACGATTTTCAAAATTTAAAAAAGCAGTTAAAACATTCTTAATAAATGCGTGCTTCTATAACCTAGAAGACTACCGCAATTACCAGAATCCAAATAGCCTAACCTGCAATAACCTAGATTAACCTAACCTAACCTGACCCCTGCACAAACATTTGGCCTTATTTAGCCTGGCCCTGCACCCAACCTAACCCACCCTAACGTGGACCCGTCACACCGGCGGGACATTATTGACGCCTCCAGTACCTCTTGAGGACACGGAGAAGACATCTGTATGTATGTATGTATGTTTAGCCATGCTTATTTCATGGTGGGGTGAATATAGTTAAAATATATGTGGTTTGACTTATGTCACTAACAGAGTTTGCTATTGTAAACTATTTCATTGTGTTATTTATAAAGGTTTGCTATGCCAATAATGGGCTACTAAACTCTCACCAAAATACCCTCCACCCCTTCCTTGTATTATCCCCTCTTTAGAGCATAATTAATTCAAGGTTGGGGGGGAGAGGGCAGAATGCTCTGTTGCCTCTTTTTATCTTGTTTGCAAAAGAAAAGCAAAACTAATCAGGTAGTACATCAATTAAACGGCTATAGAAAGTCAATCCACTTCAATATTTAAATAAAGTATTTCAGTGGCTGGCACCCTCATAAAAACAAGAAATATACCTAATAAATTCCACTTTATTAAAATGAATTCCACCTGGTACCTACATACAAAGTGTTTTTTTTAGCGCAACCCTAATTTTATTTATCAGTAAAGGGATTACACCCCCCAAGGTCCCCGGATTTGACCCCACTAGATTAATTTCTTTGGGGATACATAAAAAGTAAGGCCTATGAAAACAACCCACAGGATATTCAGCAGCTGAAAATAAACATAACAAATTTAATACAAGTTACTGAAAGACATACTTGGCAAAATGTGTTCAAGTATTTAGTGAAGAGAGCACAACTTTGTTCATCCATGCGGATTGTTTGGGCACCTAATGTAACCTAAATGTGATACAACCTGAAATAGTTGGTAGTATAAAATGTAAAAATTAACAAAACGATTATTTCAACTGCATATGTGCACCATTCAATCTTAAACAGGGGTTGCGTAAAAAAACACTCTGAAGTAAAGGTTGCGCCTCCCAGTATTACTCTTTATACCGATTTGGATTATCGGTGATTCGTATCGTTAGAGTTCTACTGTAATGTACATCAGATAGATATTGAATAATTTGCACATTATATCTGCGGCTATGGCCAAATTAGCTGATAGCAAGACACAGGGAGGAGAGGTGGTACACTTTTCTACAAACATTGTTCTACATTCCAGGTGCATGTCTTATGTTGTATTTACCAATATCAAAATTATGCTAACCGTTTGGGTGTTTTGATCCGGTTAGTAGTGCAGGAGCCATAGCGCAGATGTAATGCACAAATTGTAATTTTTAGAGCTGTCTCTATTTTGTTGTGTCTCTGGGATCAAGACCTTTAATTTGAGCCTTCTCCCATTATTCTGGGACCCCCACAATGGTTGTATCAGTTACATAATTCAACCTTGTATATGTATGAATGGTTATAAACATAAATAACATAAATGTTTATGAACTGTGTATATGTGTGTTAATTGTTTTTTGATGAAAATGATAATGCTGTATTCATCTGTTTTAGTCTTATTTTAATTTTTTTTTTTTAATGACAAATATGGAGAAATACTAAACTTTAGGGGCCAGGATGAAGGCTTTTCCCCTTCTTACTTTGAAAAATGTTAAATCTTACAACATTTCCACTCCAGACTATTGCCAATCACATCTAAAATCTAAAAAACATTAAAGTAATTATTTGGAACACTGAAATTATTGAACTCTCTCAAAAAATTTAGGAGGAGGCTTGATCATAACAAATGCCTATTTTAAAATTTATATAATATATTAAATTTATTAATATACAAAATCTTTCACATAATTTACAGTCTTCAAAGAAATGATTTTCTACCCTGCAGTATTTTGATTTGAATTTAAGATATTAAAAATAACTAGTAGGCCTACATAATCAGTTAAAAAATACATAACCAGTAAATAATCCAGAATATTTTCCAAGTTTATGTACGGTACAAAAATTAATCAACTATTCTAAAAATAAATTTATAAAATTAAAGTAAATAAAATACCCCCGTTGCAGCAGACCTGCATACTCAGCGAATTTCAAATGCAAAACAACATATTTCAATCAAACATAGCAAGATTTGATATGTTTTGGTAAGCTCCATAAGAATAACATGGGGAATGAGTATACAGGTTAGCTGCTACAGGTATATTAAAACTGGGTGGTTTTAATTCAATATTTAGTAGATCTGAACTAGAAGAAGCTATTTACCAAGTTTTAACAAGATATGTTGAGAAATAACCGAGATATAGAGTTTTACTTATTTCCCATAAGGATTGGGGCAACATACTGTGTAAACTACTTTAAATGTCTCGGTAACCAATGGATATGGTGGTTCAAAATACTGAATTGTTTGTTATTTCGAGCTGAATTCGAAATGTTTTTTCGGTGCAAACGAAATTGGATAATTTTCATTTTTCTTTGTAAAAACTAAAATAACCCGTATTGAAGGTGGGGTTATCCGCTGCCTATGCGAAATTCGCTAAAAACACAAAATGGTGGATTACGGCAAAAATAAACTAAAAATAAAAAATGTAATTCTGCTTTTTTAGTTATTTTTTCGCACAGAATCCGAATCTGCATAGCCAGCAACGCTTCTTAGGAATGTCCTGATTATTAGTATCACGAGTAATGTGATTTCACTTTTGTGTATTTTTATAACATACTGCAAGAAAATAGCCCTAACACAAAAGTTTAAGTCCAATTTTCAAAATTCATCGAGATGAAAGCATGTAATATTTAAATATTTCCATTAAAAATAGGTCCATTTTGTCCAATTTAAAAACATCTACTGATTTCATTGGTTGTCATTTGATTAGGGGCAATATAGACTATTTAAAAGTATGTACCATTGTCTAATTTCGATTTAGTAATAAATTTAGCTTGGTCGGGGCGTTATACTAATTGAAATTTTGCCGGACCTGGGTTTCAGTCTTTTAAATCTTTCATTGGGTAAACTATCAAATTGTGTATGACTCTTTAAAGTCAAATCATTTATGATTTAAGAACAAGTAAGCTTATTTAGCTTAGTAGTGTGAACTTTACCAGTATAGTGCCCAGAATGTTTTCGGTAGGGGGGGATATCATTGATTTACGTCCACATTTCACCTATTTTGACATTATATTCAACACATTTTAGGATTTCGGTGAAGAAGAGGGGTATATTCCGATATCTCCCCCCCCCCCAAACTTAACTGATTGAACCAACACAGCCAACACAAATCAGCCATCACACACTTCAAAATTCGCTAAATTTATTAAAAATTCAAGCATTTAATTTGCGACGCAGTCCTTTACTTTATATTGTTTTCATTCGAGTATAACGGATGCAAATGTAGTTAAGTTTGCGCATCTTGGTATATTTTTTGAAAACTTTCCTATCATAATTGTTTGCCTTACACATAAATATTTTAAAGCTATAGGGAAAAAATGCATTGAAAGTCCGAGTGTACCTTAAGATACAAGAACAACATATTTATTTTGCCATACTCTTATTGCATTTTTGCCGTTGGCCTAATTTTAGTAAACTAATATAGTATTTAATTGCATTTAAAAAGATTTTTTTTTAATTTGTATTTTATGTATTATTTAATAAAAATGGCTAAATTTAGCATTGATATTACGGGAACTTCTTAAGAAACAAGAATAAATAGTTTTTTTAAGGAAAAACTTTCTATTTTTCCAAAAATAACGTAATGGAGTGGTGGTATTTTCATAATCAATGATAACTCTTCTACCTTTGGTCGTCTATAATAATTAATAAAAAAGACTATATGTAAAAACAAATCACACCAATCGATAAAGAATTTTATTTTCTTTGAAAAATGCACTCGGTGGACGAGATGGAAGTTGTGGTTTGGTCATAATTTAAATTCAAAGCAGCGCGCGTCGAGTTCGCCCAATCTCTCGCCACGTTTTTGTCGTAGCCGTTAGCCCCCACTTGACGTCATGACAACAGCTGGCCCGACAATCAGCTGACGCTGGATGCGCAGTAGCACACCTTACTAATTCCACCAAGAGTCGTCGCCACTTGTCGGATCTTCACGGTTTTTTTTTTTAAATTTATAAATAACTGTTTAGGTTAAGTAGGCGATTGTGGTTAAAAACGTGTGTTTTAGATTTCCCAATTAAATTTGTCTTCTAAGTGAAATTGAATTACTGTCGTCCTTAAACTAATTTAAAAACATTTAACCTGCAGCATCCTGTGACGTCACGTGACGAGGTTAGTTAAATAATTGTTATTAAATAAATGAAATTTACCGCAACCTTTTTTTATTTTCTTCTTTAACTTAATTTAACTCTCAAGGAAAATTTCATTGATTTATTGTCTTCCTTAAAATAATCTACACCTGTTAACTTGCAGCAAGGATTCACTTGATAACAATGCCGGTTGGTAGTTTATGTCTCACATAAAATTTAGACAATTTTAAATCCAGATTGAATAACTCATGAGCTCATCATAAATTATTACTGCATACTTCAATTCTTCTGTCGATTCTTTGCCGTCTGTGGACTCTTGGGACCTAGGGTCAGCCTGAGATCACGGTACGAGTTTCATATCTGTCTTCTGTACTTGCAGGTTATGCTTACAACAGTCTATTGTTTACCTTGAATGCATAAGTTTAGTAACTGAACTTCTCAATGTAATTTAACAAGTGCGAAGGTCAATTTCACAAACTGCACTTCTTTACGATCTAATACACGATGGAAGATCAGATATTAAACCTGACCCCAAACGACGATCCGAAATCAATTTTACGATAGTTGATTAAGTACAATCGATATTCGTTAATTGATTCAACATCTGATTTTCTAAGAAAACAATAGGCCTATCGTACGAAATACCGATAGTCTAAGTTCGATGTACTGTTGGACAGAACTTGATCATCCAATTCCATTGTTGTTCATATCGTTTTGTTACTTTACGAAAATATATTGATAGCACTCTAATACAAGATGGCGGATGATGAGAATTAAGGTACATTGTGTTTATAGTTAGTTAATTTATAAATAGTAACGTATCGAATAATATAACTGACAATGGTTTCGGTTGTTGTTTGTTATCGAAGTTTCTTCATTATTGATGTTTGTTGAAATACGAGTAGTACATCGGTTGAGTTAAACTTGATATAGTAGGTTGAAAGTTGATATCGGATAACCGAAACCTGAACTGAGTAAAACTTATTGAAAACAAAACTGATCTTCGCCCATGTTATATCCTATTGAGAAGTACAGTTATCAAACCTAAGCATTAAAGATAAGCAACCGATGTAAACATAACCAAGAAGGTCAGATATGAAACTCGTACCGAGATCACTTTGGGCTATCATTGTCTCCGTTAGGAAGTTACCAAACTCCCTCTGGAAATCTGGAAATTCAAGAGGTGGTTCTGCTCCCACGTACACTTGAAACCCACTTTATAAGGCTTTTATATCTGGCCAGACCTCAGAGCAGTTATAAACCTTCATTGTGTGTTCAATCACTAAAACAAGAATAAGCTATGATGGAATGGCTAATAGCTTTGGAATGGCAAATTTAACACCTGCATGTCTTCTGGAATGTTTTTCAAAACTCACCAAAACACTCTTGGTGTGGATGGAATTAAGTTAGCATTGTTAGCATGCATGTACTGAAATATTGTGAAGAGGAAATGGCAGATCCTCTCACCCACATCCTAAATTTTTCATTAGCTTCAGGAATTTTCCTACAAAACTGCAAAGTTAAACCAATTTTTTTAATAGGAACCCCGTCGCAGCAGACCTGCGTACTCAGTGTATTTCCATAGGATTTATTTTTTGTATAAGTGAGCATTCAACATATGTAAGGGAAAGTATTGTTTTAATATGTTTGTAAATAATATACTAAAAGCGTAGCCTATATTCAAGCATTCATGAGATTTAAACATGAGGAAAATCAACAAGGGGATCACATTGGTTTTCATTAGTAACACACTTTTTGTATTTTATATAGTTATCAGCCTTTAAATTTATAATAAATGTAATCTTTTTATAGTAAAAAAATATCAGCAAACATATAGGTAATCAATGAATTCAAAACGCTCAAAACAAACAAATAATATAATCCTTTGAACAAATGAAATTCAATCATATGGCTAGTTTTGTAATAGTACCTGGTGGACCGAGCCTTTTTTATTTCCGACCGAGCTCAGTTTTATTTCATGTTTACCAGTTCATCCAGTTATAATAAAATATATTTCAATGTCATAAAAATGATAAATATAAATCTTTTTAATTGCTCTACTTCATCCCACTCACTGTATTTTTCCTTGATGGCTGTACTATAGATTGCAAGCAGCTGTTATGATTAGGCCTACTTCATTTGTTTACATTTACCTTGTTTGTTTTCGTTGCTATCAAGGCAACTCATAAGGCCAATGTTAAAATTTTACAACTTTAAAATTCATTTTATTACGTTATTAGATTTTCTCAGGCGGAGTAGACTGTATAAATCACGTTTTTGAGCCAAAAATAAGTTATTTTTAAAATTTGAAGGAAATCTTCGGAGCCGTTTTACTGATAACTGTGCAACCAAGCAAGCACGCACGCACGCAAGATAACATTGCTCATACAAGAGTATAAGATAATACAATCTGCTTTAACCCTCGAGCGGGCGCAAGCAGAGTTTTCCTCCGCATGTGTATTTTACGTTAAAATAAACAGACATAATGGGTGTCGGCGGTCGTGTCCGGCTCCGTACTTTATGCCCCTCATTCTAGGAATGTCCTAAAGCTATTTATACCCCCCACCCCCCCCCCCCCTTTGGTACCTCGTTATATGCAATTCAGAGATGCCGTCTCAGTTTGTGGAGCGCTCTCTCCCGTTACACAGACACTGATACCTATTTTTAAAATTCATAATAGCAAGGGATTTGTAATTATTATTAATTTTTTGGACTTTTCCTTTTGCTTTCGAAAAAAGAAGCGAAAAGAAAAGTCCAAAAATGTAAATATAAATTAATACATATTTCATACTAGAAAATTACTTACTATGTTTAATTGAAATATTACACCTACTAAGTTGAACAATTAATTGAATCGACGATGAAATGTGATTCCTAACAAAGTTTGTCAACATTTAAATACAATATTTCGTTATAAAACAAGTAAAATGGGTTAAATTTGTGCAATCTAGTGTTGCGGGGTAAAACTCCGCATGCGCCCGCTCGCGTTTTGCCGGTGAAGCGCCCGCTCAAGGGTTAAATTGCAGCTGACCTGCATCTACAGCCAATTTCAATAAAACATTTAAGTTAATCATTCCTAAGTATTGTAAACATACCATATTATGCTACATTTTCAGGCAGTTTAGACCAAGACCCCCCCCCCCCCCACACACAAATGCACGTATTTTGTTTTTAACACGTTGGCTGCGGCTAAATAAGTGCTTAGGTCTTCAAAAATGCGGACATAGCACAACACAGAATACCACAACAGTAAATAAATCACTCGGTGAAAGCAAAAAAACGCACGGCGCGGGAAACTGACGCCACTCGACTAACACGTGGTATGTATTCGAGGAGCGAACAGCGTACAGTCCGCCTCCATCAAGAGCTGAGTTCGCACTGAACCAAAAAGCCGAGCGCTGCAGGTCACGCGACGTCTGCGTCATCCGCCCCCCGCACTGCAATCGCATGACGCGTATGCCGCGTCATGCCGCCCTCAACGTGTTAAAAGATTTGCACTTTTATTATAGTATATATTTTCTGCAAAATCATGATCAATAAACTCCTACTATGCCAAATAAAGACAAATGTTAAAATATTCACCTGGATATTTAAATATAGGCCTAATCATATGTTCAGAGTTTTAATTTAAAATTCATTTATACCAAAATGAACGAACATTGTTTTCGGGCTCTAGGGACCTCAAAACAAAAAAAATAACATGGTCCCAGGCTTGTCTCACCATGCTGCCTAAGGTAATAGCCACTTCCCTATAGGGGAAAATTCGCTAAAATCAGATATGACCAACCAAGGTAATTATCGTCCAATCTCTCTCTTACCAGTCACGTCAAAATTAATAGAAAAAGTTGTTTCGAAGCAACTTTGTAATTACTTACAGAAACATAACATACTGTGACAGACAGTATGGTTTCAGGTAACAAATCAACAAAATTGGCCCTCATTGATTTCATTAACAGTTGTGTCGATGGGATGGAGGCTGGGGAAACAGTGGTTGGCTGTTTCGCGGATCTTATTGTGTCGACCCAGCTATTTATTGGAAAAATTGGCTTAAATTGGAATTTCAAGTTTGGCTTTGAGGTAGCTCTTATCTTATATATGAGCAACCGATTCCAAATTACCGAAATTCAACAAAACTCAAATTCAAAGTTAGGCAAAATTTTATCAGAGAAAAAGCTTATCTCCAATGGCGTTCCGCAAGGATTTGTTCTTGGAGCTATCTTCTTCTTGGTTTACATTAATAACACAACTGACTCTGTACTGGAGGGCAATGTGTATCTCTTTGCGGATGACTGAACATTGATCGAAAGGGGGAAAGACTATGCATTGCTAGAGGTAAGTCAAATGAAAGAGCAAATGAATTGGCAGCTTTCTTTTCTTCGATCAGACTGAAATTAAATTCTCAAAAAACAGGATAATTATACATATGTATCCAATCTGCTCAGAAAAAAAATTCAAAAATAATAGAACTCCAAACCTATGTATTGGAGAGAACCAAATCAAAATTTCAAAAAGAGCCTACATTCTAGGAGTGAGATTGGATGATAGACTGGGTTGGGATGAGCAGATTAAAAAGTTGGAGGGGTTGCTGGCCCAAGGAGTCCTTGTCCTGCGAAGGATAAGGACTTTCGAAAGCCTTGCACTCTCCAAACTTGTATACTTTGGATTAATAGAGAACAGAACATATTTTATTCAATTATCTTGTGGGGAGCCGTAAAGAAAATTTTTGACCAGATTTTTGTCTAGCAAAAAAAGCTGTCAGAACAATTTCTGGCATGTTACCACAGACCAGTAGCAGAAATGTATTTAAAGAGCTTGGTCTTCTTACCGTTCCTTCACTTTTTATTTTTAAATCAGTTTCATTTTCGAATAGTAAATCAGTTTGTTATCTTAAAACTCAGAATATCCCACCACTCTTTACAGATCCCATACACAACATCCGGAAAAAGGGCATATAGGCCTACATACTGTAATTCAACATAAAAAACCCACATTTGAACATAAACAAGATTATATTGGAACAAAATTGTACCAAGCACTGTCAGAAAAATGTCTTGGGATCCAGAGTAGGCCTATTAATAAATTCAAGTTTGAAGTTAAAAAAAATCTGGGTGGAGTCAAGTTTTTACGACATTAACAGTTACCTCAATGGTAACAAAGTTTAATTTTAAGTTAGGCTAGGTTAAGTTTTTCTTTGCTAAGAACCTTGACCTGTCCAATTCCTTGTGGCTCAGGACCACGTACGGAGACATATCATGTATGTATGTGCTGCCCTTACATGTTTTTCTGGGAATTTTGGTGTAGTTAAATTTTTAATCTCCTGAAATGACATTTAACTGTGTGTGTTGTGGAATTACACCTCATGTAAAATTTAGGTACCATTACGATGTACCTACCCAATGGACTACATGGACAAACTAGGCCAAGTCTGGAATGTGTCTTAATCGTAACCATACTTTGAAAAGTACGAATGAAGAATTTTTTTAAGAAAACTTAGAATTTAGTTGTTTAATATGTTAACGTGACAGAAAATTAATTAGCCTACTGTCAGAGGGAAAAAACATTGCTCCCGTTAGCCTATGTAAGACAAATTCAATAACATTTTTAAAGATATGAACATCTCTGCAGATAAGTTATTGTGCTGTGAACAGAGGCTCGGTTGCAATAGTTAAGTTAAAGAGGGTAAGTATATGTAATATTTAGAAAAATATTTTTTTTAAAAAAAAAGGGTGGCGGCCTCTTTTTCACATTGCCTTTGCCCCACCCACATAGACTATTGATCTGAGAGTGGACGTTATCAAGCAAAGGTAAGGAGTGAGCCGGTACAGTACAAGGATGAACAGTAGAACAGTACTGCTAAAAGTATGCGACAAGCTCGAGTCTCGAACCTGCGACGCTTCGTGGCCACAGTTCCGAGGTCGAGTGCGCTACCAACTCCGTCATCGACTCACTGTACATATACATGTACTTACCCATTCAGAAAAAGAAAAGATTAAACTAATGAAATTCATGGTTAGGAACGAAGCCCAATATAAGTTTTAACTTGATAATCAAACAACACTCACATTTTACAGTTAAAACAGTTTATTGGTTAATAATTTTAAATCTTGCTACTTTGTACTACTAACAGGCTTTTAAGTAAAAGCTAAGAAAGCTTAACTTACTAGATGGAAGACATTGATTTCACATTTATATTTGTTAGGTACCCTCAAACCGTGAATACGGACAATAGTTCAAGATGTTTACACACTCCATGATATGGACTGTAAAATAGTCATATCTCGGATCGAGTTTTTTTTTACTCTGTCCGATGCAAAACCAGTACACCACGGATTATCCAGATTAATGTGGCGAAACACCGATCATGATAGCAAAAAAATCCGGATAATCTGAGGTCAGTCATTACAATATCGCGTACCTTAGCCCCTGCTAAATTGATTCTGCAAACGGCATGTCAAGACTGTACAACATGTTAGTCTTTCAAATTTTACGAGGATTTAATTTTGAAACGAATTTAAGAACTAAACTTTATTATTAATCATATGAATGTAATGTTAACTTTTACTGTGCTTACGATTTAGGTTTAGAATAAAACACTAGATTAAAATATTTAATTTAATAAGATTAAATAATTATAACTCAAACTTGAAATAATCATAACAAAAATTAAAGTAATCATAACTTATTATGGTAACCCCTCTGAAGAAATACTGTAACGTAACACATGAAATGACAGCAATAAACAAACTCGCAAAATTGCCGTGGGCTACGCCTTTGTTTATTACTGCTAGCGCCCCAAGTAGAAATCCAGAAAACTACGTTCATGAAAGTGCTGTAATGTACAGTTTAGGGTATGCAATTCCTTCAATTAATTATTGTAGCCTAATTCTGAATACTTACAGTAATATAAAACATTTGTATTTTACTTTTAGAAAGCGCATTTCACCCGTAAACTCGCTAAAATTATGTATTTGATGTGATTTAATTTTTTTAATTTTTCAGAGAGACCGGTCTGGATAATCTGGGATCTGGATAATGTAGGGTCCGGATAATCTGAAGTTTACTGTACTTAGATCGTAGTGTGGGTAAACTTATTTTCTCAAACACCCATATAGTAGTTCTTCCGGTTTCTGTAGGCAAGAGATTGCTCACGTCGCATTGTGTGTATTTCGTATTTGCATATAAACACCAAGTGGGTTACAGACTAGTCATTCAAGTGCTGATTGAGACTAGAATTCAGTTAGTGAGAACTGTTATAGGGCACCCGAGGCCACAGCTCAAAAGGGGGGCCTGAGCAAAGGGAACTCAAAGGGAAAAAGGAGCCCCCAGAGATGAGGGATCCTGGGTGTAAAGAGCCCCCGAGATGAGTCGCCTCGGGATCAAAGCTCCCCTTCAAACACCAAGGGTAAAGGTTCTTAGTTGTTAAATTGAATGAAAATCCCTCGGTTGTATCACATGGCCCAAAACTCTCTCTGTCACATTGTTTTTGGTCGGGTTACGCAACGTTCGCAAAAATCACAAAACCCAAAATAAGTTAGAAAAGGAGCGATTGTACATATCATGCATGACATGATGGGAGCATTAAGATTTTGCTCAAACCCTGAAGAGAACCAAAACTTCGGTGATTGAGCAAATATCTTTACCCACATCGTGATATGAGTATCTCACATTAGACAATGTTTAAATAAAATGGTCAATCCACGATGGCCAATGTATTTCACATCATCAACGTCACGGAATGAGTGAACATTTTGGAAACAGTTCGTTTAGCATGTGGCGTTTCACTGCATTTACATTAATTTACAAACTAATTTATTTCATTAGGTACATTTCATCTCTTATGGATATTTAAATATTACAAAATTGCCACACTTGATGTGAGTTTAAAATCATAATCTCATGAACTGATTTGGTCATTAACACAGTCAATGTATACATTCCACAGAAATACAATTTAAAATTAAAATAAAAAATTCTAATAAAATTCAATCCACACCACATAGGATAAATAACCCCTATTTATTCATCAATAACAAAACATTTTGGTTGGTATGTAACCTTTTTTGAGAACTCTTTTGAAACGAGTGGATCTCTATTAATTGTAAGTTGATGTATTATGCTCAAATTTTGATGTGATATTTTAATTAATTATAAATACTTCTTGTTTATTCGCTCACTAATTATACCATTAATAATTAATTTAAAATTAAATTTCATTATGTCATGTTATTACTGTGAATGAATTAAAACTTAAATGGCATGTCTGTGAAACCTTGTTTTTATTAAACTTTGGTAGAATCTTTGATGTTATGAGTTTAAACTAAAACCTGGGCTTTTTAATATTGATCTTTAAATTCAAGATAGGTCTAGTATAAATTATTTATAAAAAAATATCATATACAAAGTCAAAATTATAACAGAGTTTAAATGTAGAAATTAGGCCTAGCTATGTTTTGTATATCCAAAATGTATCATACTCTTGAAAGAACTTTGTAATTACTGTATATTTAGTGAAATTGTATAATATTTATTATTTATTCATTAACTATTTCAATTATATGATTATGTTAATTCTGTTCAATACGTGTTTTATTCGTTGTAAAAAAATTAAAACAGGAATCCATAAATATCTAGTTGAGTATATAAGGTCGCCATTATATAACCATTTATAGTATTTCTAACATTTGTTACTGAATTTCTAGTCTGTTTTTTAGTCATCCCTGTGAGTTGTTAAAGTGTGCAGTTTATGTTATGTCAGTTGTTCCAGTATAATATGTTTTAGTTATGACATTGAAATGCTATTGTATATTATAATTATCTGTGATATAATACTAGTAATTCCATGACGTACAAATTGTTACGGCAATAAAGATTTTGACTTTGATTTAGGCGCCGACCACCAGTAAGGGGTATTTTAAGGCGGATATAAGTGAAGGATGAAAGTAGGATGATTGTGGCGCGATCTTGTAGTCTTTTACTGACTACGACCGACATGTTCCTTAGACAGGACTGTTAATTAAGGTAGGCCAACAGCCAATGGCAACTAAGGGATCCACATGTAATGTGGGATCCTAACCACAATTCTGCCTCAAGTAACTACTTATTCATCATCACTTGGACATGAATGATACTGCTTCCCTGCCAATATGTAACTTAATCACTTTTACAAATCACTCTGCTGCTTGATTTTATTTTTTTTGGATATATTGTACCTAGGCCTGATTATTATCAAATGTTACATCTAATACGGGTGAAAACTGTATATAGTGGACGATAGTGAGTTATGTTTAACTGCAATAAAATCAAGTCGGAAGTATCGAGTAGGGGACATACTCCCTCTGGTTTTGTATCTGGAACAGCGGCGAGTTGTCTCTGTCGGAAACCTTCTCCGTGCAGGTCAAGAGTTCGCTCATGAAGGAGATGTAGGTTATCGCGAGCCTCAGCGTCTCGATCCTGGAGAGCCTCTTCTCATAGGCGAAGGTGGGGACCTTCCTGCGCAGCTTGTCGAATGCCTCGTTGAGGTTAAACATGCGGCGGCGCTCACGGATGTTGGCGGCCCGGCGCTGGGCCATGGTGGCGACGCGGCGCCTCGGCTTCTTGTGGGGACTGACACTGCTCGTCGACGACGTGCTGCAGCTGCGTTGGCCGAACCTGCGCGAGCGAAAAGTTTAGTAGGTGTATGATTATTGTACTGCTTTATTTAGTCAGACCGAGTTGCATAGCCCTAGCATTTTTTCAACCAGAACATGAATGTGACTTGCTGATTATTATGAAAAGCCCAATAGTAACAGCTGGCTACATAATCAAACTATGGAAAAGTGAGATATACTTAAAAAGGTTAACACTACAACCACTGCCTGAAACAGCCCAAACAGCCTCCTTTCTTATATTACCAAAGAAAGTTTAAATAATATTTTACAACACAATGGAGTACCGCCCGCTTACACGCGTTTGGAAGAATGAAAGCTGTAATTGATGGATGTAATCTCAACAGTTTTTCTTATCTTTTATTTTTACAAAACTAGTATAAAACCAAAGGTTGTCATCTTCAAAACATTATTTTAGAGTTATTTCGCAGTATACTTATTACATCGGCACTATATTTCTTAATGACAAGGTTTGATTCCGGATGACAGCCTGGAGCGCCATGGTGGCCCCACAGGGCATAGTGTACACTACCTCTGCTGTATCATGCACTGGGCGCGGTGTGCGGAGGCGGGCCCGGACCACAGCTCCGTGGAGCAAGGGAAGCCCGGGATCAGCTCCGGATGGTAGCCTGGAGCGCCGTGGTGGTCCCACAGGGCGGAGTACGCCAGCTCGCCATAGCCGGGCGCCCCACTCACTTCACCCTGGGGACACAGGAAGAGTTTGTTGTCGTAGATTTCATGATTACACCAGGAAAATGAATGGATTAGGAGATGTGTAATATTTTTGTCATTCTGTGATGGATTTTTTAATGGTTTAGTTTTTATTTTTTGTGCAACACTGTTAAACAATAAATAATTTCACATTTTTATGATTGCTTTATTGTAGGATTCACAATTTCCTCTTTAATGTATGCTCTCTTGTTTGTACTTATCTCAAGTTAGTGAAATTATTAAAAGTTAAAGACCATACAGAGAAGCGGAGATGGTGTTGTGGAGAAGGACACTGATAGAATAAGTATTTTTCCTGCAAAAAAGTGGGAACAATCTATTTCCGTAGGTCTTATGGTAAGACCTCAGCCCTAGACCAAGACAATATTTGTTTTGGGGCCAATAACAATAAAAGCACATCGACCATCATCTTACTTAAAATAACAATGTTATATTTGAAGGGGTCGTGTTCCTCAATAGGGAAAGGTAACACCTAATAACTTGTGAAGATCGGGACACAGCTCTGGCTCTGTATTTTAATCGAAATTCAAATGCAGGATTAGTCTTCATAGGGTGAGATTAAATCCTTGTTGCTGACAAACAACAATAGATTTTGTGAGGATTAAAAGTAATTACCCAAAAATCAATTCCTGTACTCATCGTTGATTTGCTCACTCAATTGAATGACATTTTCATGTTCATTTGTAACTAATATTAAAAGATGAATTTTTTTTAATCTGGTGTCAATATATATTATCTTAATCCACCTGTTCTAATTAAAACTAACAAGTCCGTGTGGAGGAAATACCGTCTAGGGTGGGTGCACCAGTGAATGACCGGTTAAGGACGATGTCTCATGTTAATTTAACATTACTCCCTTATTTTATGGTCACAGCTATATATTTTACTGTAGAAAGTTCATTTATTCTTTAAGGATTAAGCAATATTAGTTAAATATGTCACTTAATGAGAATACTGGTTGTAATATTAATTAAAATACAACTAAGTCAATGCTCCAATAAATGACCGGGACTGCACCAGTGAATGACCGATCTTGCACCAGTGAATGACCGGTCTGTTTTGGCTGAACAACTGTCAAAAAATTTGAAAATCAGCTGACAACAATGATTAAGAATAATTGAGCTGACAATATAGATCATAGCTAGTAAATGACCGATCTCGTTCCAGTGAATGACCGCTAAGTTTTTCCCCGGTCATTCACTGGTTTTTGCCCTAGTTACGTTCCAATTTATGACCACCCTCAGTAATAATTAATCTTAACATGCACAGCAATAAAATTTATTTTAAATTGCGGGATAGTATGTTAAATATCATTTAATTGCAACACAATTTTGAAACAATCATCAAATACAGAATGAATGTAAATCCAGGAAAGCCTTGCAGGGGTAATCACTATAGCAGAAAACATCAAAATCGAAGATAGTGGGACACTCAATATTAAATATGTTTAAAAAGTATTTTCGACTCCAGCAATTTTAACCAATGAAAGATTATTATTGAATAATATTCCAAGGCTGGTTTTATGCTTATTTTTAATTAGCTAGCCCAAAGAATATGCTTAATAACGGGCTTTTTAAACGAAACGGTCATTCACTGGGGGGTGGTCATTCACTGGTGCACCCACCCTACTTTTCCGCTTCCATCAATTCTTTTTATTATCATCTCTCAGGCCACAGTGCATGACAGTGTTTCGTTTCAGTGTCTTTATCTGAAGAAAGGACAAATTATGTAGGAAAACATCTTGCAAACACTTTGCGCAATCAATTTTTTTACGGTAAATAACTATTTGACAAATCTAAATTAATATATTTTTTAAAGTCCAATAATGTTATTAACTATTTTGGGTTTTTACTTTACCGAATGTAATACTATACTAGTGGCTTAAAGGGGCTAAAAGCCCCTAATAAGAAGAAATTCAAAAGATCCTCAGTTAACATATATACGCCTAGGACGAAATACCCTCATAGCAAACTGGCTTTTAAATCTACCATATGTTATGCACATACATGGTTTTCAAACAAATATCAGCATCACATGTTTTAGCGAATTTCCCCTATAGGGAAGAAGCTGTTACCGTAGGTCTCATGGTAAGACCTAAGCCTAAAACCATCATAACTTTTCTTTTTGAGGTCCTCAGATGCCAAAAACACCATTCGTTCACTTTCATAAATATATATATATATATATATCTATATATATATATATATATATATATATATATATGTGTGTCTTTAAGCACGATAACTTGCGCAAAAATGGTCCAATCGGAATGAAATTTGGCACAGACCTGTAAAGTAGTAATTATTCGGACGAGTTCGTAAACCAGCCCGATCGGACCATCGGAAGGGGGGGTAAAGGGGGGTAAACCCCCCCAAAAATGTTTATTTTTGAGATTTTTACATAGAAAAATAAAATTTTTAAAATTTTTATTGGCACCATTGAATTCAGCCCAAAAAAACAAACAATTTAGTATCTTGAATCATGGCTCTATGTCCATTGGTTGCCGAGATATTGAAAGTGGTAAACACAGTACGTTGTCCTAATGTTAACCTTATGGGAAAAAAGTAAAATTCTATATCTTGCTTATTTCTCAACATATCTTGATGAAACTTGGTAAATGGCTTCTTCTAGTTCAGATCTACTAAATATTGAATTAAAACCACCCAGGTTTTATATACCTGTAGCAGCAAACCTCCATACTCATTCCCCATGTTATTCTTATGGAGCTTACAAAAACATGTCAAATCTCGTTATGTTGGATCGAAATATGTTGTTTTGCACTTGAAATTCGCTGAGTATGCAGGTCTGCTGCAACGGGGGTATTATGTAAACAAAGCTGGCGTTTTTAGATCCCAGTGATTTTTAAATGGCAGATATTTTACGATATTTCTCGCTTCCTGGAAAATTTCAAGCAATTTTAATATTTTTCGTGCCATCGCGGTATGGATACCTACCTTTAATTTGAACCCAATCCCATCTTTCTACGATTTGCCAGACGCCCAGAATTTTGACGCAAAGAATCGCCTTAAGAAATTAAATATATGACTAGAGGCTTTAAGGGTATAAAAGCCCCTAATGAGGGGCAGGGCCGCCGAGAGGCCATGTCAGCCAAGACTGAAACTTGGGGCCCGGGCTCCAAAGGGGCCCGGGATGTGCAGATTTTTTAAAAATTGAGGAATTACTGGTATCGACTTTTGGAAATAAAATTAGGCCTATATGTTAAAAAATAAAATGTCAAACTTTATCACGCAAATTACTTTGATGGTACAAAATTTAGTCAAGCCAAACATTTTTGTCTGTCTGTACTATTGTATTTGCGACTGACTGTACACTACGGCGCGGGCGCGGGCGGCGCGGCTGTGGCGACCAGCGAGTAGTGAGCTTGAGTAACTTAATTATACCTCCCTCTCTTTTAGCGCTTTAATAGGAGGCAATACAGATTAACAAGTTTGGCTATGTAGGTAGGTATTATAGAGTGATTTAGCTAAAACATTAAAATTCGAAGATGTAATTGAAACACTTGCAAATAAAAAAGGAGAAAAGTAGCTTTGTAAAGTTGTTTAAAATTGTTATGTAAAAGTATTATTACTTTTGTAACAATAGAGATAGATTTAAATTCTTTCAAACAAAGTGAAGTTAAAAAGAGAACACTTTTTATCCTTATCAAGATTCTATACAAACTAATTAAATGGATGTACAATTTTTTTAACCACTAAAAGAGTGAAAACAAATGCATTTTTGCATTAAAATATATTGACAAAACTTAAATGCGTTATGGTGACATTATCCATGATGGTAAGGGTAAACAACAAGAGTAACATGAGCTGCAATTAACGCAGATGGCCGGAAAAAACAATCCTGTGTCCTGATCGTGAACAAATGGAAGAGTAACTTTGTGAGCGGAACAGTGGAACGAACGCGGAAGTTATGACAAAGAGATGAATGACTGTAAAATCCAGAAGTGCAGGAGCACTCTTAGCGGTAATTTTTAATAAGAGTTGTCAATTTTCTATATTCGACCGACTATTCAGCCTCAGTTGGTTCGGATTTTTGGAGTTCTTCGATGTATGATGTTAGACTGCTTAAAAAGGCGAGTTTAGGGATCTAATTTTCTAAAATTTTCTGGGGGAGGGCCCCCGGACTCCCCTTACGTTGGAGGGGGAATGCATACCCCCCCGGAGGGCCCGTGCAGTGTGCAGACTTGGGGCCCGGCTTGGCTCTCGGCGGCCCTGATGAGGGGAATCCTTATTTATTATAGTACAAAATACCTTCATAGTAAACTGGATCTACTTCATGTTAATATCTAGCCTATCACATGGTTTTCAATAAAGTATCAGCATCACATGTTTTATGTAAACAAAGCTGACGTTTTTAGATCCCAGTGCTTTTTAAATGGCAGATTCACCTTAGTAGATATTTTGGTAAATCTATTATCATTGAAACTTTGCTCTCTGATCACTTTGCAATTCTGTTTAAAGTTAAGGTGCTTAAATCAGCTACAAATGATGGTGATTGTAGTGTAGGTAAAAATAAAATTAGGCTTGTTAATTCTGACAATATCAAGATATTCTGTAGCCTGCTACATTCAATTAATTGGTTTGATGTTTACTTAAGTGAAGTGAAAGTAAATTTAAAACTTTTCTTGATCTATTTCTGTGGGCTGTCAATTATGCATTTCCCCTAGTAAATTCAAAGCACAAAAAAATTAAGTCAGACAATAGGTGGTATACAAGGGAATTGCAGAATCTCAAAGAAAGGTGTGACTCTCTATACTCACTTTATAAAGCACTTAACTTTCAAAACCTTAAAGATGAGTATAACCGCCTTAAGAGGGTGTATAGAAAATCCATCAAGGAAGCAAAAGTAGCCTATTATAGTAATAAGACCTCCAATTCACAAAATAAAAGTAAAACAACATGGAATATTGTAAATAATCTAACCAGCACTTTTAGTAGACCTAAAGGAAATGAAAACTCTCTCATTAGTGCAGAAACTTTTAACAATTTTTTTATCAACCATGTTAATGACTTAAGTAATAATATTCCTCAAAGCAATAATGATTCTGTAAGTTATTTAAGTAGTTATAAGAAGCCTTGCCCAAGCTTTTCTTTTAGCTGTGTCACTGTTGAACAGGTTCACACCTCAATTCACAAGCTTAGCAATAGTAACTGCTTGGATATGTATGGCTTGAACTCAAAAATCTTAAAAATATCCTCAAGCTACATATCAGAAATTTTAACTTACTTGTTTAACCAATGTATATTAAGTGATTGTATCTTTCCTGCAGAATTAAAAAATGTTAAAGTAGTACAAATTTTTAAAAAAGGCCAAAAATCTGATCTGTCGAATTATCGACCTATATCAATTGTACCTGTAATTTCCAAAGTCTTTGAAAACCTCATGCAAATTCAGTTATCTAAGCATTTTGTTATTTGATTTACATTATAACCACAGGCCATGTCAAAAACATCTAACCGCATAAAATTTGTTGATATAATTACCTCAAATCGGTTAGAATATGAATAAATGGTTTATTTCCTCAATACAAGTAAAAACAATACAAAGACGAAATCATAAATGGGAAATTAACTGATCTCAGTTTCCAGTAGTGTGATCGGTGGAATTACAAAGAATAATGCGGGGTGTTTTTTTTAAATGCAACCCATTTTTAAGATTGAATAATGAACATATAAATATAAAATGATTATTGTTTTGTTAATCTTTACATTTTATACAACCTATTATTTAAGTTTGATCACATTTAGTTTACATTATGTGTTCAAACAATCCGCCATTGGCATTTGTACAAAGTTGTGTTCTCTCCATTAAATTCCTGAACACGTGTTGCAAGGTACATCTTTGAATTTCTTGCATTAAATTTGTTATGTTTGTTTTGAGGTGCTGAATATCCAGCGAATTGTTTTCGTAGGCCTTACTTTTTATGTGTCCCAAAGAAATCTTTGGACACACAATCCGGGGATCTTGTGGGGAACAATCCTTCAATGATAAATTAAAGTTTTGGGTTACGTTAAAAAACCCTGCACATATAAAATTAAATAAATTGAGTTTAGCTACAACAACATATATAGAAAAACGCAAATCCGCAGATGCAATAACTGAATAAAAACCACAAAATAGAAACTACAAAATAAAAAACAAAATTACGAATAAGAGGAAAAAGTTTGTTCAGTGAATTATAAAACAAGAAATTTATATCTTGGATCGACGACAACCATTTATAAATGTTCTTTAAAACAATCTTAATCTATTATTTTCTTTGATGTCACCCAAGAATCTGATTTAAGCATTTTGGGACCAGTTAATGAAAAGAATCTTTGAAGATAGATTTGTTTACCTTTTGTAATCTAACACTGCCTCTACTGTCATTCCTAGTGCGATCGTTAAAAGTTTTTAATTCCTGCTCCTATGATAAAAAAGGAAGCATTTTAATTGCTGATGTAAATAACGGTAAAAATAACATGTTTTGATTCCGGTTACCGTAACATAAATTAAATAAATTCCCTTTATTTTAATCTTCAAAATTATTCTCATTAAGTAATTCTGAGATAAGCAATTACTAAATATACTGTTGACACATAAAACTATAAAATCCGATTTTGTAAGACTAGTCTTACAAAATCGGATTTTATAGTTTTATGTGTCAACAGTATATTTAGTAATTGCTTATCTCAGAATTACTTAATGAGAATAATTTTGAAGATTAAAATAAAGGGAATTTATTTAATTTATGTTACGGTAACCGGAATCAAAACATGTTATTTTTACCGTTATTTACATCAGCAATTAAAATGCTTCCTTTTTTATCATAGGAGCAGGAATTAAAAACTTTTAACGATCGCACTAGGAATGACAGTAGAGGCAGTGTTAGATTACAAAAGGTAAACAAATCTATCTTCAAAGATTCTTTTCATTAACTGGTCCCAAAATGCTTAAATCAGATTCTTGGGTGACATCAAAGAAAATAATAGATTAAGATTGTTTTAAAGAACATTTATAAATGGTTGTCGTCGATCCAAGATATAAATTTCTTGTTTTATAATTCACTGAACAAACTTTTTCCTCTTATTCGTAATTTTGTTTTTTATTTTGTAGTTTCTATTTTGTGGTTTTTATTCAGTTATTGCATCTGCGGATTTGCGTTTTTCTATATATGTTGTTGTAGCTAAACTCAATTTATTTAATTTTATATGTGCAGGGTTTTTTAACGTAACCCAAAACTTTAATTTATCATTGAAGGATTGTTCCCCACAAGATCCCCGGATTGTGTGTCCAAAGATTTCTTTGGGACACATAAAAAGTAAGGCCTACGAAAACAATTCGCTGGATATTCAGCACCTCAAAACAAACATAACAAATTTAATGCAAGAAATTCAAAGATGTACCTTGCAACACGTGTTCAGGAATTTAATGGAGAGAACACAACTTTGTACAAATGCCAATGGCGGATTGTTTGAACACATAATGTAAACTAAATGTGATCAAACTTAAATAATAGGTTGTATAAAATGTAAAGATTAACAAAACAATAATCATTTTATATTTATATGTTCATTATTCAATCTTAAAAATGGGTTGCATTTAAAAAAAACACCCCGCATTATTCTTTGTAATTCCACCGATCACACTACTGGAAACTGAGATCAGTTAATTTCCCATTTATGATTTCGTCTTTGTATTGTTTTTACTTGTATTGAGGAAATAAACCATTTATTCATATTCTAACCGATTTGAGGTAATTATATCAACAAATTTTATGCGGTTAGATGTTTTTGACATGGCCTGTGGTTATAATGTAAATCAAATAACGATTTATTTATAATTGACTCTCTTAAATACATTATTTCCCATCAAAACCTCGTGTTCAGCTCACTTGGGGACACGCCTGAAAACGATGTTACAGAGGTAAAATCTGCCAACTCTCCAACATTGACTGTATTGAATCGGCATTTCGCAAACAAAGAATAATTCAGTTTGATAGCAGGCCTATCGGTAGAACACACGTTGTTGCGCTTGACGCTTGACACTCTGTTGTGAAGTGTCGCTAATTATTACGAGTGATAAGAGCGGATACTCGACACTATCGAGACGTGTCAGTGTGCACCGTTGACCTTTGCATCTATTTATATCAGCCATCTGTCAGTGCATTTCCTTAGAGTTCCCTGTGCAGTTGACTATTAACACCAAATCCTACGTAAGTCAGTGACGATCTAAGTTTATGATTTATGCTATTAGTCCAGAACTAGGACTAATATTATGTCCCTTAGTTAAAAACTGACGGGCTTTAAATATTTAGTCAGGTAGGCCTGCCTTCTTGCATCAGACCTACATGTACTCCTTAAATTTCTAATACCTGTAATACGACATTTAGAGAAATCCTCATATCAAGAAGAATCAATGTAAATCTACAAATTAAGCATACAAAAATAATCTCCATAAGAACAAAATGGGAATCGAGTATGGTCAACTAGATGAAGCCACTAATACATCCACTTAAGCTTATAGTTTTATTTAAATCTGTTGGCAATTAATGGATAACAATTTTTACTTTAGCTTACCTCATTAAAACAACATACTGAGGTTAACACGAACAAATATTTGTCTAAAGAACTATAATTCAGAATGCTAAATTTTCTACAATCTAAATTTAATGGTGTCAAAAAATATGAAAATTATCATTCTTCTAAAACTAAGACAACGTATTAGGTTAACATTGAAACAACGTACATACTTAGTTTAACACTATCAACATATTTGTAGTAACCAATGGATTAAGAGCAATGATTCACTATTTTTTGTTTTGTTTTTTTCAAGCCAAATTTAATATGTGAAAATTATTATTTTTATTATTATTCAATACGGAGAGTTAAAAAAAACATGTTTTTGTCAGTAAAAAACTCGCTTACTCCCTTCTTGTTATTATGTTTTTCCTACATCCATATGACAAATAATTATTGTTTGATTTTAGCCTTAAATGTGTTTCATTATTGAAGGACAAATGTAAAAACCAAAGTTAGTATTATCTTCTGGACAAGGTCTGGTGTCGTCACACACCTAGTATTTAAACGGGGTCTAAAATGTCATTTGTGTTTATTCTTACACTGGTCATTGGGTTTCTTTCTCATTTTATTGTAAATTAATTGTAAAATGCGATGACTCCAGGAAAAGAGGCAGAACTTCATATTGAGACACCGAATGTTGTTGTGAAGTTTGCATCTTTATAAATCCCGATCCTTACTGTTAACAGTCATGCGAACTTAATGAGAACGTTGTACAAGCACAAGCGATACCTTTAATGAAGGATGGATTTGGAGTTGTTAATAATATTACTATAATTTATTGTTGCAACTTATTGTTTGTTATTGATTGAAACCTCTATTGCTTTGTTTTACAAAATTATTTTTATAATAGTTCAGTTCACTTCCGCAGGAATATATAATTGATTCAAGATCTTCACAGGTAGTTAATTGCATGGGCAATGTCTTATAAGAACTGAGACTCAATACTACAGAACTAAAACTGTAAACCTTAAAGTACGTGGAAAAACTAAAAGCAGCTTTAAAAAGGCAATAACTACAAGAAAAAAGGTGCAGAAGCAGAAGCTTTCTCGATCAAAATATTGTCCTGGAAGATAAATTACTACAGAATGTGAAATTTAACTTCGTCGTATCATACCACTTTTTTATTTATACAATTTTGATCATAAATTAATTCACTTACCACAGACCACACTTTGGCACGTTATATTATCTTTTATTGGATGAGATGCGGAATGGAACAAGGGTGAAGAACGTGAATTCTTCTATAAGGTGAGGGCCTAGCCAAGTTTATTATATTTTTATGTTTAGGCATTGCGTAATTTGATGTGGTCTAGCTAACAAAGACAATTGAGTTTGATATCGGCTTTAAAAAATTATTTCTTTAAGATTTGAGCCTAGTTGTTAAAGAAAACATTCAGGTTTGCGCTCCTTTATTTATTTGACAATAGCCAAATCATAAATAATATTCATCAACCTAGAACGAATTATTGCAACGCAACCGTTTTCGATGGGGTTCAGCAAAAATTTACCAGAATCTCAAGGTCAAGTCGGTAATTGAAAAACCTTTAGATGAGTATCATCGCCATTTTTTAATTTCAAAATACTTAACTTTATAAATTATCATAGTGAGATGCATGTCAATGATAAAAGGCGAATCATTTAATTTTGCCAAGGCAGAAGTCAATTCGATTCCACCTTTATATGTGCACCAGGGTGCGTTGTATGTCGGTATTTTAAAACATGTACTGGTGTAAGTGGTATTGACTTAAACTCACAATATGTAAAGATGTTCTCCTAACATGGGTTTGAAAGATTATCTTTCATTAAAACATTTAGGCCTACGTTGAACTCAAATAATGTAATTAGGATTTTTGCAGGCTATATGTATTGGACAAACCCAGTGACTGACAATTTAAGATCGACATGATGGGTGTCTAGTTAAGGTAAACAGTACACATTAATGTTATGCCTATTTTGCACAGTTATCCAATATCATGCCCCTTACTCCTTTTTACTTTAAGTTAGCGCCTTTTAAATCGGAAAAAAATCCATTGCGAAACTTAACTATTTGTTTTTTTTTTTTCTTATAAAAAATGATGTTATTTTTAAATTCAATGGGTAAGGTAGCTCACCGTGGAGGGCGGCGGGTCCTGGTTCCACAGGGGTAGATGGTGGTCGGGTACTGCCATGGGGCTACTGACGGCCGGGACGCCACCCCTGGACGTCGGCCCGGGTCGGCGTCCCGACGTCCCATTGGCCGCCGTCGCGACGCCGACGACCAATCACGTGGCAGGATCCGCCCCATGCCACCCCCGCAACCCAGAGCTAATGTACTGGGGGAGGGTTGTTATTAAACTTCCAGTAAAATATTTTACGGCATTTCTGTCTAATGTCCTGATTTTTCTGTTTTTTGGGGATTTTAATACTTACAAAATTTTTTCCAGTCATGGTGATTGTTGTGGTTTTATCATTGGGTATCTATAATAAATCTACTTTTAAAATTCTTAGATTGCGCCGTAAATTTGTTTAATGAAAGGCGCATCCGGCTCGTTCTGCAATCACAATCTCTAGCATTTTTCTTGTGGACTTAAAATGCTTAGGGTATAATGAACTGGCGTCTTATCCTTAGTTTATTTTCAGGTCACACTACCATTACCCAATAAACCACACCAGGCCATTTACCCAAGGCCCAATAAGTTACCTGGCCATTTACTGAAGGCAGTTCAGTTAACTTATTGACTACATCAGGAACGAGGTGTGATCAGATTAAATATTTAAGCTCTTCGTACAGCTCATCAAATTGTTTTGGGTAAACCATAAAACCATTTAAAAGGATTGTAAATAATAATCTTTTTCAAAAACGTTTGTCTTTCTACTAATATTATAACTTAAATCTGAAGGTTTGTGAGCTCTTTCAATTTTTTATTTGATTATCAATCAAACTAAAAACAAATTTACTTAATATTTCTAAGGCACGATATCTAGATAGGAAGATAGCGTTTTACCGTTGAGGCAAGATGAATATAAACTTATCCTTTTCTCTGAAGTGTTGAGAAACACTCAGAAATATTCTTAGAAACTAATTAAAACTAAACTATGAACGTAAATTAGTCTAATATTTCAAAATTTAACGTGCAGAATAATGTAATAAAGCTACATGAAGAGAAATGGATCAAGTACCACCCTCAATACAGTAACTAAAAAAAATATATATATATATATATATATATATATATATATCTCAGCTCAAAACACTAAATGCGATTTTAACCCTGTAGAGTCCTGTATTTTCGCGGGAAAATGAGGTTATTTTACTTTCTGTTGTTTGTTTCTTTTTTTTCTTATGAGGCGCTGAATTCAAATCTGATGTTTGCCAATACAGTTTCGTGACGCAACTTTCTCTAAAATAAAAAAAGGAAAACATTCCGACTTTTATCCGTTAATTATGTAACAATTCGAAAAACGCCAATCTTAAGTAATAAACATTGATTTGTAAGAGGAAAGTAAACAGTTTGTAAAACTCTCCTATCTATACAACTTATTGTTATATATTGCATTAAATCTTACGTTTTTGGCTACTGAGGTTTTATTAAATTCAATGATTTTCAAGTTATAACTAACAATGTGTAAAAAAAAACTATGCGCCACGAAATTGAGGTAGAAAAACATGAGATCTGACCAATGCAAAAACTCGAAACATCTCCGGGAAGGTTTTATTTGACTATACCTAAAACCGGTGCGAAAAATCTATATCAGTCTATATCGCACCTAGTTCGTCAATAAATGCACACCAGAAAATAGTTTTTGAGACTAAAAATATGGCAGTGAAGAATATGACGATAAAAAATATGAAATTTGTGTATTTAAATAAATTGCATCATAACAGGAACTTTCAGTTTAGAATTGAGTGGCCAACTGGCTGGAACGGATGATGGCGGCCCGGAAATATCCTCAAATTAGAACACAATATGTAATTTTCCAGCTTTTAACTTTACTAGTAACTACTTTTGCTTAGTTAATCCACAATTTCTAAATTTGAAATTTTAATAAATCCTTTTTTAATTCAATGTTGATTAAGGTTGGGTTTGTTTTTTGTCTTGATTTTTGGGGACATTTTTCTATCACTGATTAGTTAAATCACGTTTCATGAAATTTCGGGATCTGAAATATGGAAAGTGGATCTGGCTTACATTTCAAGTTGAAAGGAACCTTGAACATAAAGATAGAGGACCTGGTCAGAATTTAAAACAGAGAACTGCCAAAGCGTAAAAGCAGCCAAAGCAGCCAAAAACACTAGGTGTCTTTCCACATGAATGCAGGATCAGATTCCAGTTTCCAAAACGCCGAGAAATTTGTTTTTTTTTTACTAATCAGCGATAATGGCAAATATCCGTAAAAATCAAAACACAAACACTTCTGATATTTACAATTTGAAGTCGCGCGGAATAAATTACAAAACAAAAACAAAAAGACGCATTACAGTTATTTTTATTGGTAATCTCTAAAACTCTTTCATCTTTAAACTAATCTTTAAATAATCTTTGAAAATAATTATTAATCATTAAATACTAAACTACTTCAAAAGTAATTTAATGAAATTACATTTCAAAACTCTGTTTCGACACCTGTTTTGCAGGTGTGCACGGAGTCCATTGTACGCTTACTTTCCATAGACGATCCTCGGTACGTATAACTGAATTTATAAAGCAAGTTTTATTTCATTCTGTTTTCTTACCATAAGCTGTGAACATATTTAAATCGGAAATACAAACGAGTTTTTACTTGGACTTTAAAGAAGGAATAGTTTGAAAATAGTTGTGGCCACTGTTAATTAAAAGCAGTCATTACAAATGACAATGTATATGAGTGTTACTTTAGTTTTAAGTTGCAGCTGTAGGCCCTAATGTAAGGTCTGTGTGCAGATATGCATAGTGAGTTGACCCCACGGAATCGCCGCTCCGGTAAAGCACACTCTTCATCCTCCAGCGATGAGGGTAAGTCCATTTACCAACGTTAAATTCTTTAATTTAACAACACTAACTTGGCAAGCATAAATAATAAACGATTAAAATTTCATCTTGAAGAATAAAACAGTTGGGCTGTCATAATTTTTTTAATTTGTTGATTTTAAAAGAGCGACGTTGCAATTTACTTTGGACCGCAGAGCCTTGTTACTACGGCTGTGGCTTTGGTCATTTTTGTTCTGTGCTGCAAGTCCAAAAATCACCATCTCTCTACTACTTCGCAAATACATCTCCCTTCTAAAAACTATAGACGAGATTAGTATTGTATTATTTGTTGCTTGAACTAGATTAGCATTACATTTTCCCCGTTTCTATGAAATCCGCATTAGGACCCTAGTAAAGCAGGGAAGCGGGCAAAGTCAGGTGCAGCAACTGTTGAATAATGCATTTGGCGCGAAAACCAGCAGCTGGCTGTCAGATTACCGCCAAAATGATCAGAGATCAGCTGTTTCCAGTCGGAACAAATCAGCAAGGTCCTCGTCAAAGTTGGACCTCCCTTTCATCGACTAGGGTTGACATTATCTCTCAACAACAGGCCATCTCTTTGGTTGTTCCTCAGTCAAATGTAATATTGTTTTAATAGTAATCGCTCCATAAGGAAATGACTTTAGGAGTTGTGTGTAAACAGTTTGGGGAATGCTGGTCATATTCTTCCGTAAATATCCTATCTAAGAAGTAAAACAAAAGATTTAGAGATATTTTTAGGAAAGTAATCTGAAGAATTTGATACAATTTCATAAACCCTGTATTCAAAGATTCGTCAGATATACGCATTTGTTAATATTTTATTTACAATAAAGAGTAAGTTTTATATAAAATAATGTTTTGCTAATGTGGGTCGTGCACAAAAATCAAAATAAATAATATCACTTTCGCCGCGGAAAGTCACGTACAGTGATTTCATTAAAATATAATTTGTCCCAGATTAATTGTCAGTTATAGTATACCGGCTAGTTCATCAACCTGTTTTTTCTCATTCAAGTAGTTTGTTTCTACTGGCCCAAGAACTCCCTAGACGAGTGTCTTTAGGTCATGTAATCCAGTATCAACTAACGTCTTTTTCACGTTATTTCTTCTTGTTTTGTTTTCAAATGGCCAGTCAAACATAATCATCCCTTGAAAGTTCCGGTTTGATCAATTTTGAAGTAAAAAACTTGATCAGACCTAAAGGATTTTCTACTTTTTATAACCCGCATTTTGATTGGTTTGATGGACGCGTTAAAGCGAACTGGCAAAAAATTAAATTTTAAGGCTATAATCATTGCGGAACAAACACATCCAATATCCCTAGTAATGTATATCGCTGGTATGTGTATCCGCAGCGACACATAGTACAAATAAACGGAGCACACGAGGCGACGTGAAGCCTTAATTTGCTTCTAGTCCCTATGCAAGGAAAAAACGAACTACGTAAAAACTTACAAATATGGCATCAAATTAAAGGTCTGAATCTCAGAATTACTATACAGTAGTATCAAATATAAATAATTTACAGACAGTCTACACATCGTAAACACTGATAACTTAGAAGCTTGTCCTAACATTTTTTGAGAGAAGCTGCCACCACGGAATGCACTTGTAACGTTTCTATGATGTTTGAACTGCCTCTGAACCATTTATGACTGGTACAATAGTAATTGTGAGATTCAGTCTTTTAATTTGATTCCACATTTGTATTTTTGCAGTTGGCGATAATTTTGTAAAGAACGTTTTAGAACTGACTTTGTTTTCATGCAGGCGCTGCACGGTTAAGCTCTCTCACAAAAACTAAGTTATCAACCAAACTACGCAGCAATTTTTTTTTCAAAAAATTTTACTCTTTAGCAACAACTTCCACAGTTTTTATTTTACCTGACCAAAAATGAAAAGTAGCAGCCGACTACTTTTTCATGTCAAGTTTTAAACTTGAATACAAACTCATTACTTTTTTAATTAGGATAAAAATTATTTTTTATATGATAGTTACTATCTTCTTCTTCTACATATTAATACGCAAGCGGTTTTCTTTTCACAGTCCAACCGCAACAACGGCTGAACCGATTTTAACGTTTGAGGTATCAAATTAAAGGGAATTTTATGTAGATTTGTCAACAAGTCTCAGAATTTTAAAAAAGGGCGTCACTAAAGTACAGTAAAGGGCTGAAGTTTCAGAACAGTGATGCTATTCATCGACATTTGAGCAAGCTCAGTTTACTTTTTTTACAAACTGAACATATGGCCAAGCTCGGAAGTAGTTCTACAGGTAAACCACAGATTGCAGCAATTAATTACAATCATTTGCTCGAAAAGAGCAGTTTTTATTTTTACAGCTGGTTTGGCTTTTCTTTTTTAAAAGATTTATTATGTAATTTAGGTTATGTTATGAAGTTTATTTAAAGCTCTTAAACATTGCAGTTACCAGTTTTTGATATCTATAGTGTTTTTTGAAGTTATATTAACCTGAGCAAATCTATTTTTTGGATTTGGTGCATTTATAATGCCACCGATAAGAAGAAGACGAACATTGACCGGTCAGAGGAGTCGGAAAGAACGCGATCGCAAACGCTGGCATCACCCTCCCGTTGTAACATTTGATGCTCTTTCCAACCTCAGACCAATGAACTAAAAATGTTTTCATTGCGGTGGGTTGCATTTCAAGAATGAAAAGACTGGTAGAGTAATGCATAATTTACGTGTTTTTCCAAAAAGGAAATGTTGTCTATAAAGTCAGCCGTTCCCTACTATATCTGTTCTAGCGATAATTATCAATAAGGTGCAGCGGCAATCCCTAAACGAAGTAAGTCATTGCTCACGGCGCCAGCGTTTGCTCTCGGTCAGCTACATGTTGCTGCAAGCAGAGCGTGATCTTTTGCCGGTAAAATATACATTTCAGAAAAAAGAGGACATGGGGAAATGAAGGTGTTCCCTAAAAAATCGTTTACGTTTACCAGAAACTCCTGCGGTAGATCAAATTAACTTTAAAAGTTTCAGTAGTTAAGCCATAATTTTGTTATTGAAGTTAGCCCTTTGATTAAACTTTAAAAGTATAGAAGTAGGTTGATTATTCTTCATTCTTTTACCATATGGTTTTTGCTCGATTTCGAGCTACGTGTTGTCTAGTTACCGTTTAAAACTAAAAGACTTTTCACATGCAAAATTTCAACCTTGCCTCAACTTCAAAAAATTTAAAAAAGCCTCAGTGCTAGTAAGATAGGCATACTCCGTCTATTTAATTTGTACTATGTGGACGCTGGTCAATAGTCATCTCACTTTTTATCCGCGCTTGAATTTGAACAGAGTCTATAGACTGTGCTTTTGAATAGAGTTTACGTAACCCGTTCCCAACTCTAATTCAGTACTTAATCCTATTTAAATGACTCGCCAGAGTCGCGAGCGAAAGTCTATGAGGTTTAATGCAGGGCAGGACACTTGTTCGTCGCCGTTTACCATGACAAAAGGCCGGTTAGCGCAGGGTTAGCGCGGCGGTCTAAATATTTACATATTTCGCGGCCAGATGTAGCTACCCCCCGCCCGACAATATGTCGCGGCCACGCGCCTCCTCCTCCCTCCTCCCTCGATCCGACACGATTTTCCGCCGATTTGACATCGGCTAATTCGCTTCATAATGTGCAGTTATTGTTTAGCGCCCCCTTTAAATAACAGGATTCATTTCGATCATATACAACTTGTATTTTGAAAGGAATTAAGTAAAATTTAAAGTTCGTTAATCATATCGTCCCCTTCATAGATCACTCGGAGCAGTCGTTAGTTCGTTTTTTACATAATAATTTTGATTGAAAATTCTTACTACTCAGTAAAATACTTTTAGACACAGATGTATTCCTGTGGAGTAGATGCAGTGTGTTTTATTAAGTTTTTATACTAAAGCCAGGCTTATCCCATTACTTTCTTGCCATTAGAGTAATTCCAAGCAAACCCATCTGATGTAAAAAATCAACCTCGTGTTAACCTGTAGGAGCTATGTTATCTACGATACACCCAATCCTTGAGTAAGGCTCTCAAGCTATTAAGTAGCTGTTTCCAAATCACCAACAAAAAACATGATTTTACGAATAATGTAACTGGATTTTGAGGAGCGCCAGAATATTTTCAGCAGCCCTCTCTCTTCCGGGCGGTATACATTTATTTTTGCAACTAAATCAACAATTAATTAATTTTAATTTGAGGGTTATAGAGTTTAATCAGTAAAATCATTGACTGAACAGTGCAACAGCACAACAATACGTAAAAGTGATACGTTTTCGCAAACAACCCCGCACTGACCTTATCAAAGCCACGAGCGATTGAGTGTGAAAGCGTGGCGGCGGGGGGCGGATCATTGGATCATAACGAGCAGTCGCCGCCAGTTTCAATAAGTCGCATTTCGCACGGGGCCGAGCGTGGCTAAGCGAGTTGTGCACGGCGGCGCAATATGTCAGGGCGCATCAGTGCATCGCCCCCCGCCGCGCCGCGCGTCAACTGCTACACCGTCGCCGGCGACGCGAGCGAGGATTACAGCCAAGCGATTAATAAACTAATACAGATTACCTCTACTATATTTGAAATTCAGTCAGAAAATATTTGCATTTAGTTTATGCTTGTTGCTCCAAAAAAACACGTGATTGCTATTTGTTTTCATGTTATTTTCTCTGACAGCTCATAAATCTCATTTTAGTTTGTTTAAAATTTCAAATTAATTTTTCTACAATTCTCATAAACTATGGGAAATTATAATGGGATTTTTCATATCTTCAGGAAGAAGCAATTCTATCTGTGCTTAGATTTTCGCCATGTTGCTAAGATTTTTTTGTTTGTTTAAATTTATTTTTTTAATTAAAAAACGTACGAATGATTTTCAATTGTAAAAATCTGGTTCAAACAGCTTTAGTGTATAACAACCGAGCTTCACTGTGTTCCTCGCTAGGTAAAGTTGCTTGCCTGTTGCATCGGAGTATTCAAGTCATGTTAGTTGGTGTTCTCTGCCAATTCAAATTGCCATTCGAAATGGGTCGCTTGTGAATATATATTGAAATGCATGGCCACATGGTATTGTAATAATTTTAGGTGAATGATGAATCGGGACACTAATAGGAAAAGAAAATTAGAACAATAAACAATCAGTAAATGTGCCTGTTATTGTAAATGGTCCTGCGTAACAGAAATCAGCATTTTGATAAGAATATACTTAGCGTTACTGTATACCTGTCTGGGAAATCTTGCTCCTCACACTTACAAAGCAGCAATTCGTAAATCCTACAGGGTATTACTCTGTTATTAGGGGCAGGGCAGTTTAATCTATTTCCTAAAACAATTTTTTTCAATATGAGGTACAAAGTAGATTGGAAGAGATGGAATGTAACAGGTCCAAAAGTGACTCCCAAGTCAGCAAGTAATATATAACACGGCAAACTGGGAACACATTGAGATCTGAGTAAGTTTCACGTATTTACTCAGGATTTAATTGCTACAATAAGGTTTGTGTTTTTTTGTCCGTTGGCCCCGGCTTCGTCCCAGTGATAGGGTCCTTAGTATGAGGCTTTAAATGGAAGGGAAAGATATAGTTTCCCGCTTGATAAAAATGCCCAGTTGTTAAAACCGGCACACTCAAATGTAAACAAGAAATGTTTCTTTTACAATTCAATCTGTATTCGAAGTGCGTGAGTTACTGAAAAGGATATTAGATATTAGATAAGTCACTGCAGTATTGTTTATTAACTTCATGTAACAACACTATTGTAAATGATCGCCCATTATTACTCTACATCGTCGATACTGTACCGTAATTCACCTTTACAATAACTCAATGATTGTTCCTTGCACTAAGCATTTTTCCCAACACCCCTCTGCCATGTCGCCTCCGAGTCCACGGACCTGTGCTACTTGTTCGGTTTCCCGCTCGGTTCCCAGGCTGATCGCTCTGACCCCTAACGATGAGCCTAAACCTTGGACAAGTTGGTATTCTGAGAGGTGGATTTTAGTACAGGTAGAGGAGGAAGCATGACCTGACTGACCTGGGACAATATAAGAGGACTTTAGCCACCAGCTAAAGACGCACTAAATTGGCGACCATCGTACATGTCTATCGCAAATGACTATCGTAATGCGTCTAAAGGGATCCAAACTCAGCTTGCGCTCTCTGATTCTTATTTAACCTCTATACCAGAGATGTACGCGGGTGGGGGGGGGGGGGTATGGGGATATACCCTCCCCCCTCCCCCCGAAACTGTAAGGGATTTTGGGGAAGATTAATATACCGTTTATTGGGGAGACGCTGCACACATGAGAAAACCAGCATTTACTCATTCTAATCCTCCAACCTCGACTGGAGCATGTAGGTAGGTAGGTAAATGATGCTATAGATAGATGGTAAGTATGGTAATGTAGTTATTTAAAATTAAATTTAAAAAAGTTTTTTTCAAGGTTAAGAACGGATTAGTTTATGGTTCTGTTCTTAGGTGTTTATGGTATATGCCTAATTCATAAATTTGCTATTTCTTTTATCGTGTAGAAAAGATGTTTCGCTAAAACTCCAATGTAGCGAGGAATGTGAGTCTTGCGGCATGTGAGTCTCAAAATCAGTTCAGATTTCAGATACAGCGTTATTCTGTTTGATCATCTAGGATGGAGGGTCCCCAGACCCCCCGCCCAAGGTCCGTCGTATCTGTGTGACTTGTTTTCTGCTAAGGAGACGCTTCTTCACGTACTGTAAATTCTCGTTCACGGAACGAGTCATCTATAGTTTCCCTGACGATGTGACGTCTGTCAATCCTAAGGAGCTCTCCGACTGAGTAGAACCAAAGGATAAGCGGCAGTGGTTTAAAAGTATACCAGTAATGCTCAGTTCTGGAATAACGCTGCACTGGGTCCTTATGGATATGCCCGGAATTGACGTCTCGGGAGCCACATCACCCATCATTTTCGGAGATTCTTTATTGTCTGTACAATAACTAAATAATGATTTAATAGGATAATGAACAAGAATAGATGGAAACAAAGATATATCTATACTCAGATTCAGATTGAGAGATCGAGTTTATCTTTCCTGAACGATAATTTTTTTTACAATGGTTTTACGGGAAATGGAAAAAAATCCTCTCAAAGACTGCACGTCTGTGTGTGGGGATGTATTATAACCGTCATTCTCCTAATTTTAATATATTCTGAAGTGTTTTTCTGAATTTGAAGAATTGCATTCAAAGTAAAAATTAAGCACTTTTTTATGTCATTTCACGGTTCCTAAGGAGGGTTATATTATTAAACCCCTATTAGGCACTTGCTGTGTTGGCAGCCATATTGTTGTTTGGGTGGGGGCGGAGGGTTTGAAGGGGGTCGCAAGCTGTTACAGTAATATTCTTCCCCCGTATCATATCTGACATCGATCTGTGCGCCCGTCCCCCGCTGGGTACTGACAATACGAATCACCTGTGCAGCAGCTAAATTAAATTAAATGATTTATAGTGTAAGATTTGGGGGTTAAATATTGGGATTAGGGGGCTAAACATTACATATATGTTTCTTACTAAAATACGCAAGGGTTTTCTTTCTATAAAGAATCCTCTTATAGTTCCAAACCGATTTTAATAATTTAGGTGCATGTCCTTAAAAATAGCTCGGTATTAATTTTTGTTATAGTTGCTAGATTTATGAACATCTGATTCAAGGAAGAGCTCTAGAATCACGGTTTAACATTCCTCCACAAGAATTCTCGTTGGGAGTACAAATTATAAGTTAAAAGGATGTTTAGATCGTAGTAAATGACAGTTTTATTAGCAAAGCCAATTTTCGCCAGAATACCTGACCTCTGATATAGCTGTTTCGTGTTTCTTTTGAAAGATATTTTTGCCCATGTCTAGGTATTTATCAGTCATTTGAGGAATGAAAAGGGTTTTGAGGATACATTTCGATGAAATAGGAGTCAAATGCGAGCCAGTTCATCCTCAAGTGAGTAAACTTCCTTGAGGTCTAGAAAACCTGATCAATTGCAAAACCTTATAAACCAATTTAGGCAAACGTAACAAGTTTTTCACCACACTACGACGAAATCACCCGTTTTACAATCGTCAAACGCGGACAGAAACACACCGTTTGCCGCCACAGGACCGAAAACGTTGGGGGCCCTAGGGCCGAAAGACAGCTGATAGTTTATTTGCTTGAAACAACGTCAGAACATCACTAAATTATACGGCATTCAAGACAGGATAGTTGCGATCATATGATTGTCATAGCTCTGTTTTGTTTTCAAGTGAGTCAAATAATAATCAGTTTTTTTTAATTATTTAGGGTATATTTCATTGTGTAGTGTGGTGAAAAATAGCGTTCGCACCTCGGCCAAAAGGGTTTTACAGCTCTCGATCGTTTCAAATTCTCGACTTCGTCTCGAATTTGAAACACGATCTCGAGCCTGCAAAACCTCATTTTCGGCCCTTGTTGCGAAATATACTATTGCAGGTGATCATGTGATAACTGAACTCATAGAGTCACTTTGAATGTTATTTGTAAATATCTGCTTATTAGCTATCGATACTCAGAGCTTAAGCCAAAAAATAACCAACAATAAGGAATTTCGCACAAAAGCCCAATAAGCTAATGTTATTAGTCCAAGGACTTATCACCATGTGATGTTTAAAAAGTGTGATTTTTTAACTTTGTAATCGTAAATTTAAACTCATATTCTTAGTACTAAGACCGAAAATAATAATGACACGTCCTGGAATCGTTGGGGTCAGCGCGTAAGGCTTGTCATGCATAATTCTTTATTGTAGGTAACATTTGTAATTTTAAAACTCGGAGCACATCATTGAACTAGCAAATTTATTGACGACATTGGAAGAAACTTTATGAGTTTAGGTATCTCGTGGTTACCTGCAAAATTGGCTACGTTTGCCTAAACGGGCTTTATTAGGTTCTGAAATTGGTCATTTTTTTTTGGGACACGGTGTATAATGAATACATGCGATCATGTATGTATCAGCGATTCAAAGCATCCTCAGAATTACAAGTTTAAATATAGCATGTCTACAGTGTTCAGAGGTGTCGAATTTCTCTATTTACGTTGAGTTTTAATTAGAAATACATATTATGGAATTCGTTATCGGTATGTTGTGTCATACAGTATTTTAAATTTTAAAGTTTGCATAGCTAAATAAATTTCAAAAAGAAATGTTCACGAGTGTTTTTAAAAGATAAAAATAACCATGAAGATGTTGGTTGTTGGTAAACATCAATTGCCTGGCTCGTTATCAGTGGTGGGAAGCCCCTAGTGGTACGATTGTATAGCGTATTGGAGGTTCTCGAGTGTTTTAAATTGCGTTTAGTCCTACACCGTTTAGGAACTCTACAACGCACAGATGAGAATGGGTAAGATTTAATATTATATTTTTCTTAATTTGAATAATTTCCTTCAGTGACTGTGTTCAGTATTGCCTATAAACTTAAACAAATCGGTTATCTAGCCAAATATGTTAATAGTTCCTGGTGGACCAAGCCTTGCTCGGTAAAGTTCCAGTCAAATTACGAGGCCGTCTAATGCCATCTAATTCCGTCAAGACCAATGCTGAAATTAAAATTATTTTCATGGGTTTTCTGGGCCACGTCATTTGACTCGACCTATAAATCGTTATTTTTCTAAGTTTTACTTTACGTATGATTATAGCCGGTAACCTCGGGAATATAATTATTATCATTATTTGCTTGGGAGATTAATTTCTTTTTGTTGTATCAGTGTTTTTAAATACTGCTACTATTACTACTATTTAGAATGAAACCATATGTTTTAATACAAACAAATACAACTAAAGCAGTTCCAAAATCCTTGACAATGGTCCTTTTCGGACGACCGTGTACCTAAGCTCTAAAAGTTATCGAAACTCTACCACCTGCATGTCATGAGATTCCAAACCTTGACACCAAGATCAAGGGTCTATGAAATGTAGTTCTGGCTGTAGCACGTGATTTAACCACTTACGTGCTATTTCTCTCTTTGTATATATATATATATATATATATATATATATATATATATATATATATATGTATGTATGTATATATATATATATACAAACAAAGAGTATATATATACATACATAGATAGACCCTACATATTCATTTTAACTTTACTTACTTTTATGAAACATGACGCATACTGATAAATGTTTTGATCCATGTGAAAAATAATTATTTTCTGATTAAGACTTGATACACCAGGTACTTGGTCATATTTTAAAAATAGGTGTTGCTGATAAAATCAGGTGGATAAAACAATTTTTTCGATGCATTTTTTGGGAAGTATTCTCTTGGACCACCTTTTTGGGCTATACTTCCGCAGAAGGGTTACACCAGTTACACCTAACCTCATCGTAGACAGGGAACATAGACTGATGAGAAGAAACTAGGTGGTTGCTAGTTCAGTTTTAATTTAGATTCAGTTTAGCCATTCTAATTCTAATAAGCTCTAATAAAAGTTCCATAGTTTAATATCAGTGTATTTTCACTAATTAAATTTATATTTATTAGGATGGTATCGGTAATAGGCATTTTGTCTACCCTTTGAATCAGCATTTAAGTTAGTACTGTAAATAGAATTTAAAAAACAAATTTTATTAGTTTCATGGTCTATAAAGTTGTAAGAGCAACATATTAAACTGTGAAAAGGATTTGAAGTGAAACTCTAACAGTAAACAGTGTAACCCTTCTGCGGAAGTTGCACCCATTTTTGTTGTTTAGAGAGACTAACGTTACGTAACAAGGCGAATGAGTCAAGAGGTTGCGCTCTAAGACAGTTCCCGTGATACTGGAATCTGTTACATAACGTCTGTATTTTGAATTCAATTGTACTAAAAAAAATAAACTACCCACTAAAAATAAAGTATTAACGACCCAACAATGTTTGAGGATGGTGTAAGATTTATATTGTGAAATGTATTAAAAAGTTGGGTAGGGTACTATTATGGGTCCCCCAGTATATTTATTACTTAAACTATTTGAGCGGCGCCAAACCTCCTTAAACCGCTATTTGCAATTTGTATTAATATTTTGGATGATTTTAGATTTTACTTAAATAACTGGTAATTTGATAAATTTCAAAACAGTATATCAGCAATCTTCAGTTAGAATTTATTTTCTTAGTTTTTCACTTTAAATTGAACAACATGCTCATCTTACTTAAGCTTAATCTCGTTTATGATTTACAATTTATGAAGTTATGTCGATAAAGGTATAAGAGGATCCATGCATTAACTCGCAATGTTTTACGCAATAGTGGTTGGCATAAAATGAAGAAGTAATACGTTTTATTCACGTTGTGTAATTGAATAAACGGTGCCTTATCCTTATCTTTAAAACATGTTGCTCTCATTTTAATACGGTTCCCTACCTACCCCAAAATATGCCTAAAACACGCTCCGTGCGCGGTGTCATTTAACGCTTACAGTTTTCAAAATAAAATTTAATTTAACATAGCATTTCAAAGACAAAGAGTTGTAGAATGTTAATTGCTAATCCAAAATTGTTTATGTTAACGTATTCTGAAGATACATTCCGTTGAAGTTGACCAACTTTAACGCCATGTATCTTTTTAATGAGTGGTCATAAACGAATTTGGAGAAGCAATTAACACTCTGCAAGTCGTTATCTTTACAATGCTATATCCGAATAACTTTTATTTTAAGAATTGGAGACGCTAAATGACACCGCGTTTACCCCTGCAACGGCTTGCGCAGCGAAAAGTGCACAATTTTAACATGGGCTCTTATGGAGCCGCAGTTCTAAAAGTCGCCGCTAGTGTCGCAGAAAAACGAAACCTGCCGTAGGTAGGGAACCCTCTTAATAGCCAATTTTCTTCTTCGATGTCACTTTGTTTATTACTTTGATTGACGGTTATTACAAAATGTGCAATTTATTTAAGGGGGCGGTCTACCTTGACAGAAAAATCCGCGTCACAGAGCGAAATAACATTGTAAAGATAGGGCTAAAGCGCGCTGAAGTACGCTTGCAGACGTTTCGCTTCTGCACGACAAAAGCTTTATTTTTTAACATTTAATAAAAATGAGAGTGGGTTCACGTTCTTCAGAATATTTTATAGGGCTCTACAATTTTTATTTTTCTATAAAGCGTTCCTGTCGATATTTGTGAGACTTTAAAATCTAACAAAAAACTACCTTTTTTTTGAAAGATTTACACAATTCCTGTAAATAAACGGGGATAAAATCAAAAATTCCAAAATTATAGCGACCTACAAAAACATATCCTTTTTAAAATGACATCAAAATATTGGAAATCATATGAAAATCCAGCGATCAATGAATAAGATTCAAAACCCTGTTTTAGCGCTCGGAGCTTGAGGTAGACCGCCCCCTTAACTTTTTCAATCTCACTGATATCGCTTGCTTTACTCACTGCATTTTTGACATTTCGTTACTGACAGTTGTGTAAAGTCGAGGGCGTTCACATCCGAAGAACCGTAATACCCAATTATCCGGCGGAACTGCTTACGTAACCGCATTCTCTGATTCTCTCGCCCGCCGCTGTCTGGTGTCGGCCCGAGCCCCTGGTTGTCAAAGTCCCCGCCAGAGTGTGCGCCACACGCCGTCATTTGGAGTCAAAAGAACCGTACATTCCGTCGAATCCGCCGTTGAGATCTCCTTCACGTGTTGTGGTTTGGTGCCGGTTACGATATTCTCATTTAATTTTGTGAAGAACCGTTTGAAGTGACCCGTAGCTTGACTTGAGAATGGACGTCGACGGTGGATATTCCACATTTCGTGAGTAATTTGCAATCTCGCAAGTTAGTTTTCCAGATTGATTTCGTTCACGTTAATATGGCTTAAGTACGACGGTTCTGCTTGGTTACTCGCTTTTGTCAAGATTTTATAGCGTTAGAAGCATGTGTATTAAAGTATTCCTAACTTGCTACAGCCCAGGGCTGTCGGTTCCTCTTTATGTAACAATTACGTCGTATGCACAATTTTTTTATGTATGCACTCTATTAAATTGAAGCGGCCGGTAAGACAAAATGTCAATTCTCTATTATATAACGAAGTAAAAACGCATTGCTTTTTAGACCTTCTCTATTTGTTTTGTAACAGTAACGCAAAAATACTAAACTTTTGTATTGAAATCCTACTACTTCTTCCAGTAGTTGTAACAGTCGAGAAATATATCCGGGTAAAGGTTGTGAGGAGGTGGTAATGTAGGTAGGCGAAGGAGTGGAGGTAGCCTTAATGTAGGCCTAGAGATTTAGAGATATTGAGATGCCTATAGAATTGCAGCATTGACTTTAAAGTCAATGATTTTAGGAGATGAATACCTTAAGTTATTCGTAAATTCAATAGACACCCTTTAGTCCAGCGTCACGCAATTTTTACAACATTCTGAAAAGCTTAGGTGAAGCTATACTGATACACAAGATGATCTAATCAGAACAAAATAGAATGTTTTTAGAAATAATTTGATTTTAGCATGTATGTTCAAAAAACTGTCAGAGAAAGTACAGTCCGTGTAAATAAAAATTAAGTCGGACTGGAACTGCCCCACGTCATTTGACAAGGATTGTACATTAGATAAGTTCAAGGTAAGAGGGGGCGTGGCAAGGCTGGACCCTTTAAACGGACGTAAAATTAAATATCCACCCTCCTCAAAATTCGATTCACTAAAAATAGAGGCATACTTGACTTGTTGATAATGTATAAGTAGACATTAGACAGCGGTTACGTAAGTGAGATGTTTTTGTGACTTTGGGTCATGACTGTTGATTATATAAAGTTTTGTTTGGTCCACAATCACGGCCGCGCCTCTCGGAGACTGGTTGCAGCCGGAGTTTAAGATTATAACGAGTAAACTAGATTGAAATGGTGGATTAAGATAGCGTGTAAGTGACAAGCGTTACCTGGATCCAGTCTCGACCATCGAAGTATTATTCACTTCGATGGTCTCGACCCTAGGCAGGAACCACCACTCGACTATTTATAATGTACAAATAAGTATTCATATAATATTAGAATAATTAATATACCCACAGAGAAAGAATGTCATAATAACACATATGTTATTTCTCTGTGATATGCTGAACTTAAATATGATAATTATTTAAATGACTTATAGATTATATATATATATATATATATATATATATATATATATAGATAGATTTTATATATATATATGTATATATATAATGTAGTTACATGACATTAATACAAGACGCCGACAACCAGTGAGGTGTATTCTAAGGCGAATATGAGTGAAAGATAAATATATTTATATAATCCAGTTACTGAATGCTTTTTCCATTTCAGATGCCCAGCCCCAAAAACAGTTGACGTCAGCCCTGAACAGCATATCATGATGCTTTATTACACCACTTCACAATGCATTTAGATATGAAAACCTATTGACATTTTAAGGCTCATTCCTCCAAATAGCATTGTATAATGCTGTGTCTTTGTTTGCCCTACACAATCAGAAATAAAATTAAAAACGAATCCTATTGTATAGCTGTAATGCTCGTCCATTTGTAGTTTACATGTATGTCCCAAAGTTTTCCGGCAAAAATTATTTTATTTAGTCAATATTATTAATATTGTTAATACTTTAGCTGACACATTTTTAGAATTTGCTTATTCTGTTTTATTTTCCATGATCATCCTTTGAATATCACAGTTTTATACGAATATTACTTTTTTCGTGTCCAGTGCTAATTTTCTGACGCTGCAGTTAGTTTTTACTCCTTGCGTTCTGCTTGCTTACGATGTCAACGACATTATAACCTTAACAATTTTAATCCACCATAAATTACATTCTCTGAAAATAAGGGATTCAACATTAAAAATGACGGTAGGATATGAACGTCGGGGGTGAGGTATCATTTTTATTTTAGAATTTTTTTTAAATTGATAAACAGTGCAAAAAATGCCCCAGACTATAACTAAACATAAAACCTTTATAGATTATGTAAATTTTATTAAACGCAAGTCTTAACGAAGTGAATTCAAAACTGAAATTGATTTTGATCTATGTTTAAAGTTACAAAATTATAAATTTGAATACAAACTGTAGTTTTAAAGCCATCACAATCGTCGGTAATAGCATAAAATACATGTTAAAATAAAAACGAGAAAGTCATTCTACATTCATCTTTCATTTAAACTCCGATTAACATGAGTCTAGTATATTTTATTATATTGTAACTATTTATTAATAACAACAAAATATAAACGAATTATTTAACTTTATGTAGAATGTGTTTAGTAGGAGGAAAACATATGACATTAACATACAGACAATCGTGCAATAAAAAGGATGTTATCAAATGTCGTTGCCGCCACCGAAGGTCGTACTGATAAGGTGCTTATAGTGGCATTGCACTTGGGACGTGAATTAACTTGAAACAAGGGAGATGGCCCCCAAGCTTGTCCTTCTGTACCGGCTAATAATCAGCTTGTTATCTTCGTTATCACTGTCGCTGACCTTGAGCATGACCGCAGTGTTCGCATGCCCCGCCAGTCGCCAGTGCATTTCACCAGTAGCTAGTAGTAATAGTTCTGTAAGCTAATGAGTCTAATATTTAATCGTTGTTGACTACCCGGGTGTAAACATTACATAGTGCATGAAAAACCTTAGGCTGTTTAACAATACTAATATCTTTGTCCATTGCGTTTGTCCACATAATATTAGCCTACCTGAAAAGTCTTCAGCTTTTCAGTTTCACGTTCTTCTCTTCGAATGCACCAATTTATATAAGAGTAGATTCTAGACTCTAATCTCGCGGGTTTTGCTTACTCCTCATAAGGCGCAAATGTTTTGGATGACTTCCACTCTTTCGTGTTATAGTTAATTCTGTCCTCAACCTAAAGAATATATGAATACACAATATCATTCTCTTATATAGCCTCATGACTCACAGACCTCAACCGTTTACTTCAAACCATGTAACAAATGAGTCATATCATGGCTTATTTGAAATAACTAACATTATTTACCTAATTCAATGACAGAATTTTTACGCCGTATATAAATAAAATCATTAGAAGATCGCTATTATCGAGTTTCTTATTATATTTTTATAGTAACGAGAGATCGCCTGCAGTCGAAATTTCGACTAAGCAAACATTGAACACAGAAAATGGACTTTCAACCAAGCAAACATTGAACAAAAAACTGGATTAACGTTTTTAACCATGCCATTGTGATTTTTTGATAAATATTTGACAGTCCCGTACATATCCCACGGAAACACTCAAAATAAGGACCGAACGCAAAAGAAACCAAATATTATTGTCTCACAGCGGTCACAGCGCGTGTGGTGTAAAATATCGGAGTAATAGTTAACCCCTCTTAATTTTGTCTCTTTTGCTTACCTTACCTCAATATTGCCAAGGGAGCGAATTTTATTTCCTTCTCATTATATGTTGAATTGGTAACGCAGTCCTATTATTCCCAATTGTAGAATCAAATATTCTATTTTACTCCACTTGCAATAAAACAAAACATGTGACTGCTAAAATGCTTCAAGACATATTGTTTTTCGTCAACATTTTCGAACGAACCCAATAGGCTCATGTTATTTTTTTCATGTCATACTGATTTTTTTGTGTTATCCAAAGACTAAAATAAAAGGTGTGGGAGTCTGCACATCGTCATCAGGAAAATACCTCTCTAACAGTGCGCTAGGATTTTCCTTCGATGAACACAACAGAGAAAAAATTATTCTAAAAGTATTAACGCATGCTTGCCTGTTTAGATAATGATTAACGAAATAAAAGCTTTTCTCGCTGAAACGGCTAGATTATGTTTCGCCCTTACATATAAGCTTTAAATCGATGATTTCTTATGAATCTTACGTGTTTCCTTACCTTACATATTTCTTATGTTTTTAACACGCGAAATAAAACGCATCCGCGGTCTTACAGGAAGAGGAGGCATATAATATAAGATATTTTTGGGCAAAATTTCCTCTTCAAATTAAAAATTGGAGATTCACGAACGCGTCTCAAACAGTTCTTATCATCGAGCACATGTTCTCAACTAACTGTCGTCGAACTTCCATAACTGTCTTTTATTAAACGCTAAGTTAAATTGGGCGCAGATAAATCACAGTAATAAAACCAACCTACTGTATTTACGCAACCATTTACTAATAAAAACGCGTACTTTATGAATCATTAAATGATTCAATAATTACGCCTAATCATTAGTCGTATTCACATGATTCATCACGTCTGCAAATACAATCCGCCGATAACGCGATAGCCGAAAGCACCGGCGTTTCGTCCTCTAAAGATAGAACGATAAGCAAGTGTCGTCATAGTCGTGTCCCCCCTCTACCCGCAGCGGCGCGGGGCGTCGTCAGTCGACCGTGCAGTCGTGCAGTGTGGTGGAAGTACGCAGTAACGCAGTGTCGTGGTTTTATTGTGGAAACGCAGTCTCGTGAAGTGTGAAGTCTAGAAGCAGAGGTCCTTGAGAGGGAACGACGGCGCATGCCTGCGTACACGGTTACCATGACGGACCCAGGTAACCACAACAGCCTGACGTAGTGTTGCGTGGAGTGGAGGTTGTCAGTTGTCAGTTGTCTGTCGCGTGTTGTGGGAGGTAGACCAGTACAGTAGTAGACTTCTGTCCGCGATGACCACCGCCCCGGCCCCTGGACCCACGCCCGTGGTCAACACGAATGCAGGTCCTTTTGTTTTTCAATTCGATTTTGAGTCAAAATCATTATATTATAACTAATAATGTATTTCAGAGAGCGTTTTGGAGAACGTGTTCGATTTCCTGTTAAGATTTGTAAACTATGTAATACGCATTGTAAACTCAGTGCAGTGAGCCTACATTAACTTGTGTTCCATTTGATTTTCTTGTTAAACATCAGGTTTCTGTAGATTTCATAGAGGTATTACATGAATTCATTAGGTATATTTTTATAATGTTAGTTTTTTATGGATTTTCTCTTTGACTTGTCAAATTTAAGAGATTGTTAACGGCATTTACGGCCTATGAATAAACCCTTAAAATTAACTATCATATACAGCAATAAGAATAACCATATAAACTTATATAGCCTAAGTTAAGTTCGATGTCAGTTCTTAAGCAATGTACAACTTGGTAAGGAACTATCATAATAAGTTTAAATGATAGTTCCTTACCAAACAAGTCAGAAATTCACCAATTTTAAACCAATGCCTTTATATGTGACTTTAAATTTTATCTTTACAAACTTTTTCTGATTACGATTTGTCCAAAAGACCCTTGTTGTGTCAGTGAACCCATAATCTAAATTACACCTTGGCAACCACAACAGGAGTGGTTTCCACATTCAGTGGTGTCCTTATTGTTGGGCACGCAAAACTGTCGTTCAGGTGGCGCTTTGTGGTTTGTTAGTCGTTTTTGGGCTATCAAATTATAATTACGTTAAAAACGAAAAGATTAATTTTAAGTTGCATATATTCGTAGTCCTTATAGACTTACGTGTTACTAATTTCATTTGTTTTATAAACAGCCTTAATAATAAGTATTAAGACTTTTGATGTAAAACAGTCAACGGTAAAACCTTATACTATGCTTACATACATCTTCCACTTATTTGGTGTCGACTTTTTTTTGACTTCTCAGTTTCATTGAAGGTTTTGTACTCGGAATAAACCTTTCAAGGTATAACTTTTAGTCGTAAATTAATGTTTCGTGCTCCTTGATTATTGAAAGTGACACTAAAGTTAAATCAGTATGCAAAGTCGATAGATTATTCAAGTTAGAACATTGCTGTCATGTGAGAAACTGCTTGCGACCTTTTAGCCTACTTAAAAAACCTCATGACTAAATTTTTATGTTTTTGTTTCTTTCTTTAGGCTACAGTTTTACTCAAAGCAATGTTTATTTGAAAAAGTACATCACCAAATCGTAACCGGTAACACCATCAATTGTTTTGGACTTTTCACTGGATATTGTGAATAGGTAAATACTAATCATGAGATAACTAGAGCGCAGCTGTAAGAGAGCGCAGGATAACAATATTGTGGACAAGAGTTCAAGTTCTAAACGTGTGTGATCATGTAGGTATTATGCCATATCAAAGGTCCTCTTAATCGGACAGAATGAGCTTTTTAGAAGTTTCGATTACCTGTCAAGCGTTGCCCTTAACAACTGCTTTTCAACTGTCGAATACCCCGTTACCATCGGCTACTTGTAGCTGTGTTGACAACAATGTTCCATCACTTGATTGAAACAGCCGTATTCTGTCAATATTGGTGTCATGTTCTGCATGGCTTTAATCTTTTGATAATGTCTCCTGTAGGCCTCATCAGGATATATTTCAGGGTATCATGATGATATACTAATTGTTTTAATGTTGCCTATATTTCAAATTGGGTCTCTGTTTAAGGTCACGCCTATGATTTGTTTTTTATGTGTCTGCTCTTTTTGTATCGTTTAGGATCATGCCGTTTTCTTTACTAAGGCAATTTAACTTTCTCTTCCATTACTACACTAAAAGAACTTGATTGCCATTTTTATTCGTTATTATACTACTGCGAAAACGGAAGTTTTAATTGCATTCGTTGCTAAAAGAAGCCCTTTCTCGCCCTAGGGAGGGAAAGAGTCAGCTGACGATGAGGTCATTACTTGTTCGCTTTTGTCGTATTAGTCTAACCTAACATCATTGACTTTGGATCAAAGCCAATATTAACATCAAAACAATCGTAATATACAATCAGCCGATTGTTTTAAAGAACAAGAACGAAATTAAAGCCAAACTAAAGACTAACAATCTGTAAAATCATAATTTTGCGAGAAAATTAGGTAAGTTATAGAGCAGAATAACAAGAATTATAGGCTCTGATGTTGCAGTATTTTGCATTGAGATATTTTACCTTTTTTGAGAGGGAAAGGTCCAACGCCTGGACTTCTTATTTATTGAATTAAAGAACCAGTTAAGACCTGATTTTAATATTTTATCACGTTTGAATTTAAGAAATAGCTAATTTACAGCTATAAACTGAACTATTTGATTATTTATTATGTTGATGTAGAATCCCTTGTATAGATCATTAAATCTAACTGGGTATCTATCTATATGAGTGTTTCAAATCTCAAAAAAAACCATAAGTTCACCCAAGTTGTAACAAAATCATTCATGTTTTGCTTTAGTTCTCAATGTTACTTTTTTCGTATAAGCGATGTAAATGAGCCAGAACAGTAGAAGATACATAACAGTGAAGTGTTTGAGGAAGTAGTTTTTCTAAAAAACAAACGATCTTTGAGTTGATATCGAAGTGAGCGTTGACTTATTATCAAACTTAGAGTAAAATTTCGGTTCGAAACTAATGTTACCGGTTACCGGTCAGAATTTGTTTTTGTTCTTCGAAAGAAAAACTACCTATTTAAAAAATTATATACTGCTACTGCATAACAAGAAATGTCATTAAAAATGTTCTATTACAAATTGTACTACTCTTACTTGCGCTTGAGGGAGAATTCCGAATGTTCTTATGAAACACACGGACACGTGTTAGATTTAGTATTAATGAAAATTGTTTGTAAAAAATTTAAAAATTTTTTATAATACAGATTGAATAGTCTACTAACAGTTTTTTTTTAACTGGGTCAATAGCTTTATCTATCAGGTGGTGAAGTTGTCATTTTATTATTGTTTTTAAAGGAACGAGACCAACATGCTAGTAATACCGTATGTTTTGTAAACTGTTCGTTTTTAGCTCCAGCGCGCGCAGCAGTAACTATTATCTGAGAAGCTATAAATAACATCATCATAGTATCGCTCAACCATCTTGCCCCACTTGTTCACCCACCACGTGCATCATAATCGTTGGGTGAAATTTAGTTTACGACAATATTATTTAATTTATATTTTTTTAATTTATGCCATTTGTTTGACTGCTACCGACATTTTAGTTGCTAAATCACGGGAATCTCATAATTTCCCCAAAAGACTAAATATAATGGTTAGTAGCATTAAAATTGGGTCAATCAACTATTTGTTCTTTTTTATAAGTACACGAATGGAAAGAATACTTTAAATAGATAAGTCATACTATGCGCAATTGTTTTAATTATGTTATCATGTAATTCAGATTATCGATCTATATACCTACTGCATGAAACTTAAATTTTCAGTTGACCCTCCATTCAGCCCGTCAATAGCTAATTCACTTAAATGAATAGAAGCTTATGAGTAGGAGTGGTTATGATGATTACATATCACTCTTCCGGTCTCATATCTGTTGTCGTGGGTTCATTGAACAGCGCATAGAGGTAGCGTGAACGCTATAAAATCAAATACTCGTATTTATATCAACACAATATTTGTTTGCTTCATTGTTATTGAAAAATACTTCACGTTTCTCCATAACCTCAGTGTATGAACATGATGTAACATATCTCACACCGCCATACACCGTTGTATGCAATTCCGTACAGATCCATACTACAACGTGAACCAAAGGAGTGGTATTTTTCATCAAACATTAATTTTTTATCGAGTAGCGAGTTGTTTTGTTATTTAGTTTTTTTTAGTTTATTTCATAATACTAGTATTTGAAAAAATCTAACGAATCTCATTACAGTAGGAAGTTTTATTTCCGAATTTAACTAGTCTAATCGAAACATAATTGCATACCCTCGATTTTAGCGGTTGTTATTATCTTTCCGAGATATATTCTAGCTTTGTACTGTATGGGAGAGATACCGTATTTTAAAGGCATGCAAATGAGCGGTACTGGAAAAGTTTCTTATTAAATTTTTCCGATCCATTTTTTGGCACACAATATTTAAAGTAGACTGTGGGTGTTTAAAGTGCCACTGTGTTGTTTCGACTAATAACGGATGATTCACAAGATTGAATCATTGTTTGAGTAGAGAACTCTGCAATCGTACACGCATTAGCTATAACAATACCCCCCCCCCCCCTCTTTGTACATATACTTTTGTTTTAATCATCGAGTGTAACATACATAATAGCACTGCGGTAGAGACAGAGAGTTTTAATTGCTCCTCCCTGCTTTTCTTGATTTTTAAAAATTTCTATTCTGATGGGGACACCTTTTGCTTATTGCAGTACATGACTCACTATAAAAATTATCAACCTACGTGAAAAAAACTTTTTAACTGCTTCACGACAAATTATCAGTGAGCGTGTTCGACATGTTTTCATATTTTTTCTACCTAATTCAACAAGTGTGAAGTTGAAGCCTTAAAAGTGAGATTTTTAAGAGTAATAGACCTCCAACTTGAATAAGTTTTTCATATGGATTTCGTCCCAGACTAACGAAGAATTTCATTGCCTAATGATACAATGCAGTCATTACAACCAGCAGCGACCGAGCCCTCCGATTGGCCAATCGTCGGCACCGTGGCGTGGTCAAGGTCTGCGATTGTTCCAGCAACCTCCAGTAGAGGGGAGCCCCAGGACCACGCGCTCGTTGTGTCAAATCTCCTCACGTTTTAACCGATAAATCGGCCTATTCCGGTAACGTGTGCATGGTTAAATCACCTACCAAAAAATAATAATAATTATTATATTCTTTCCTCGCTGGGTTGAATCAAATTAACTTTATCCTGCATGGATGGCCATGCAAGTGACTTTTGCTATGCAGTAATTACATGTCTACAACATATAGAAAATTCAATTGCATCACCTCTACCACAGACAAATTAGTAGATATCTACTCATTTGTCTTTGCCTCTACCAATGTTTACAGTATTTACAATGTTTCGAGAACCGCGTTGCTTCTGCTTAGTTTCTTTCCATAGACAAAGGCACTTTCACTGATTGATTTTTTTAAACAGTTGTTTAATCTGATGTACTTAGAATTGCGGAATTGCAGCATGCAAGAAATAACTGAAATTCCCTACAGAACAATGTTGTAATACTGTGCGTTTAGCTCAAGAATAATAACGCCTCAATTTTGATTAAATTACTGGAGTATTTTTTGTATTTTGTGTCTTTCTACGCCAGTGGTATTTTTTAACGTGTTGATCGTAACACCTTCCGTTTGGGGTTTAACTCAAGAAATACAATAGAAGATCTTTAAATCTAATTTTCCTCTATGCTCTCTTCTATGAAAAAATTATTTATTCTCCGTTCTTCTCTTGAACCTGTTCCTTGTTTGTTGTATAGACAATATTGCTTAGCACGTTAGCAGTTTTAAGTTAACGTTGCCAACAACAGACCACAGACCGCACCTTTTGTTTACAGTTTACACATTGGATAGTACGCAGATGACTCTATCATTGACTGCGCACTATGTGGTCGCCGCTAGTGTGGCCTTGCTGCTACGGTCAGTGTCAGGCGGGACAGGGAAGTGGGAGAAGACGAGGCCCGCATTGTAATTTATTCTGTTGACGCCGCGCCGGTCAGACTGCAGACTGAAAACAATAACAGTTTATCTTCCACTTTGTCGAGAGGAATTTTCGTTAGTAATCTCGTTGCATTTAAAATGTAATGGTCCATTGTGTTCAGTAGTATGACCTTGTTGATGGTAAAAGGCTTCCTTGAAGATTATTATGTTTTGTCAACGCCTCAGTGTTGTGTGCACATTCCATCGTAATTTATTTCCCCGTAATATACAGCTGTAAATGCAAGAGCTGTTGATATTTTGTTATTGCTAGTGGACACGCACTGGTCAGCTGCTTTTAAAGTATATCTATATATTCAATACTTGGAGTTCTATGTATAAATGTATGGTACTCCAATCAGCTGATTTACTCAATTTTGTTTTTCAATGTTAATTCTTATTCGTATAACAATCAACATCAACATTCACCATAAAATGCTAAACTTTTAGGGTTTCTGGAACCTTTTCTTTATGGCTAACCTCCATAATTTTTTTAACTCGCAAATCTTGATGTCGAGCTCTTTCCAACGACCCCTAAATTATTCTAATAATATTGGTCCAGAACTAGAGACGGAGCTTTGATCACACAAAATTTGGATTCAGCTGCTATTGATTATTTGGCTATTAATTATCAATCCTGAGGAAATGAATGAGTGAATGAGCTGATCTTTCTCAGTAAGGCTTTTATCTCATCCACCCCACACTCATTGTTCACTCATATTCTGGTTTGAATACGCAGCCAGGGCTGCTCCACGGTCTTAGGCACGTATTATTAATTAAATAATAGATAAGAATATTGCATTTTTTATCGCCTTTTAATGTTTTTAATTCGATTAATTAGAGTTTTGTCTGTACCGCATTGCTTCGAATTATGAAAAGTTTGGTTATTTTTGCGTTTTGAAGGTCAGAGAATCCGAATCAAGCCTTATCTCAATTTATGCCACGATGTGTGTTGGTAACGCTCAACATCACACTTTAGACCGCTTTTCACGCAAAAACTAGATTACTGTTATGGCTGAAACTTTTTTCCTGTGTAGTATGCACATATGAGAAGGTTTTAGACGACTTAAAACTAGCGTACGTCTTTTTGAAATTAAATAGCAAGTTTCTAAAAACCGAGTTTTAATTTATTTCGACCAAGTTCGTTTTTTGAATTTTCCCATAATTCAAGGGGATGACGTTTTGTTTACATTTTCAGTGTTCCAAGCAGATGGTAGTTACCTTCACTAATGGATTCGTCGTTACATATGTTTCATGGTTTCATTCAGTTTTATGTTTTGGTTTATAATATTTCTTTTTAATTGACATGTACTATATAAAGTTAATATTTTCCCATTCATTATACATTTATCAGGATTTTCATCCTGATCTGACCCTCGGACTCCACCACAGACCAAGGTCGCGCACAGACCCTCTCAAAGATCACATATTAATATCCTTATGCCACAGTTATAAGTGATGAAATGTTTATATTCATTTACATTAATTTCATAGAATGTAAAACCAGCTGTCTGTAAAAAATAAAATAAATCACTGACTAGAGATACTTAAAAGTCCTTCCTTCCTTATAACAGCTGTTAATAAAAGAGATAATGTAAACCATTTTTAAAAAATTGCGGGACGGCTCTGTTATTTTGTTGTTGTTCAAAATAGACCCTAAAACATTATAAAATACTTCGGTGGCATTTAATCAAGGCATTTTCTACTCTACGTATATAAAATTTCATGAAACAGAAACTGCTTTAACATTCACCAAGTACGCACGGTCTGCTGCGAAGAGGGTATTTCTTGCCTTAGGGGCACTCTGTACTATAGCACAGATTCAACGTTAGGCCTACTAAGTATAAGCCTTCCCAGGCATCGACACCCTTAGGGGTTTTATCAGCGGGGGCGCTGGAATGTGCTGACATGTGTAGTATAGAGAGGCCAAATAAAAATGCCTAGTGCGGCGGGGCAGCAATATTTCTACGTACTCCCGTCGGCAGCGACACCCTTAGCGGATTCCTAAAACATTTTTCTGGCTAATGAAAGTATATCTAATTTACATTTGTCAAATACCACTGACCTATCATCGCACAGCCCAAACTACTTGAACTTGACTTCGAACCTTGAAACTTTTTATGGACTCCTTCTATAAGGTGTGAGCATCCGCTGAGAACGGGTTTTTCAAAATCCAAAGTTTTCAGGGTTTTTCGGTGGGGTCAACGGTCTAAAATCTTTCTGTATAATTTAATGGACGATCTTTCCTTGAAATTGTCAATTTTCATTTAATCAAGAAGGCGGTTTACGCTTCACGTACAGATAGGTCTCTACAGCTGATTTATAGTTTGGTTCCTTTTATCATGGTTGTTTTTTCTTTATTTAGGTGATATGTACTATATTAAAGTCACCAATAGTTTTTGTACCTTATCGATTTAATCATAAACTCAGTATGTGGCACCATCTTCATTTAGACAGCGGGTGTTAAAATTGTTATCGTGAGCGAAGCCACGGGCAACTGCTAGTTATCTCAATAAAAACGCCAAAATAGTTAAACGAAGTTGAAAACTAGGCTTAAGCCACTTTATCACGTATCATCTTTTATCACCTGCTTGATGTTTTATCACTTTCCAATGATAACACACTCCTTCTATTAAACGACCATGGCTTCATTTGGGACTTCCTAGGTTATTCTTCATTGACCAATAGTTGTGTGCTCCATGGTCATAAATTTAGAATTCATTTATCATAGGGGACAAACTTATTTATGTTAATGAAGAAGGACTTTTGGACCTCTGGGGAGAAACGCGTAAGACCGCGATTCGCTGTTCTTCGATGAATGCATGATTGAGAGTTGTGTTACGAAAAACAAACGACAAATGTAGTTACCTAGCGTTCAAGCCATAAGTAGGGAAATATTTTTTAATTGCCTAGAATGTTTCATTTAACAACAGGTGTATCAGTAGAGATGCGCATCCACCCGTGTACCCCGCGGTGGCTGCGGCGCGGTGTAGGCCTAATGGTGCGGGAGCCGGTAGTGTCCGCGGGTCGGGTTACCTCGGCCGACACCACAGAGGCGCTCGGGCGACAAACGTGCCCGTCTACCGTGAACCCAAGGGCGCTGGGCCCTGATTGTCATGATAATTGATACCACTTAGAGGCTTCGACGATCTGTTGCCGTTGTTAATTCATTCTGGTTTTATTTATTTTATTGTGTGGTTTGCATGGTTATTTTCTACTACATTGCTACCATTTCTATTATTTGTTGACCAAAAGTACCGCCCTTCATTCATTTACCAATTTGCACATTAAGAATAAGAACATTAAAAAAATACAACATAAGAACATTTCCGAGAAAGGATTATTATACAGTCATAGTTGTTTTATATATAATATACTGTGTGTCCCAAAAGTCCCGGACCGGTTCAATATCTTTTAAAGTAAGCCAGATATCAAAACAATATTTTGCATACCTTTTAGTACTAAAAAAACTACTTTTTGATGTATGTGTCATTTCTGCCCCTGCCCCCAAAATTGGATTTTGGGGGGGTAGCCCCAAAATTTTAAATGTAAACCCCCATATGCGACTGCTTATTTTAAAGGGCTTGTTAAAAGAAACACAATGCCACAAACCGGAGGTCGATATCATGCTCCAGTCCAAAATGGCGGCCATTCAAAAAAAATTTAAAAATGCCATTCGTCAATTAAAATTGAGTATTTTCTGTGTTCAGCAATTCACATTTAAATCGAATAAGAACCACCAGAACACATATTAACTACTTAAAAGATAAAAGTAATAACTTCTTGTTGTCATCATCAAGGCTCAACCCTCCAAAATGGTTTGAGGGGGGGGGGTTGTCCAACCAACTCCAATATCAACTCACATCGTATGACCACTCGTTTTAATATGCTGAATGAGTAAAAAAATAAGCCAAAGCTTGTTTTAATAAAATTTCAAAAAAAATAGTTATTTTTGTGGCGAATATTTGGTACTTCATGTATGGGGGTTTTCCTAAAAGATAACGCATAGACGACCCTCCGCAAGTATCGACCTTTGCCGCTGAGCCAAAGGTCGCATCAAGGCGGATATTTATTAGTAACTTTTTTTTACTAAATTGAGTATTTTCTGTGTTCGGCAATTCACATTTAAATCGAACAAGAATCACCCGAACACATTTTAACTAAAGTACTTAAAAGATACAAAAATAATAATTTCTTGTCATCATCAATGCTCAACCCTCCAAAATGGTTTTGGGGGGTGGAGAAACCCTACAAAATTTATAAGTATTAGGTAACTTTTTTGAAATTTCATTAAAACAAGCTTTGGCTTATTTTTTACTCAGCAATTTAAAATGAGTGGTCATATGATGTGAGTTGATATTGGAGTTGGTTGGACAAACCCCCTCCCCCCCCCAAAACCATTTTGGAGGGTTGAACATTGATGATGACAACAAGAAATTATTATTTTTGTATCTTTTAAGTAGTTAATATGAGTTCTGGTAGTTCTTATTCAATTTAAATGTGAATTGCTGAACACAGAAAATACCCAATTTTAATTGACGCATGGCATTTTTAAATTTTTGAATGGCCGCCATTTTGGACTGGAGCATGATATCGACCTCCGGTTTGCGGCATTGTGTTTCATTTAACAAGCTCTTTAAAATAAGCAGTCACACGTTGGGGGTTTACATTTAAAATTTTGGGGCTACCCCTCCAAAATCCAATTTTGGGAGTGGGGGTAGAAATGACACATACATCAAAAATTAGTTTTTTTTTAGTACTAAAAGGTATGCGAAATATTGTTTTGATATCTGGCTTACTTTAAAAGATATTAAACCGGTCCGGGACTTTTGGGACACACAGTATATTATTTATTGTTATTAATATATTATTTTCAGTATCTTAATTGAATTGTATGATAACATTTTATAGAATATTAATCCAAAAACAAGAACTTTTATCACTCCTTCTGATCACAATGGATATGGGTAAAATTAATAGCACGAGGAACATTTTTTATTCTTTCGTCAATTATTTTATGTTGCAGCAATAATGGAGTCTTGTTGTTGGAGGGGGCAATTATGGTGAACAGAATTATGTTGGTTGTTGCTCGGTTATCAACATTACGTAATCTGAGTGGTTAGTTGTTTTCCGCATATTATCTTCAGTTCTACCCTAACCACAAAACCAGAGCCACAAGTTCTCTTCCAACCACTATGATGTCTGACCTGTTTTTACTTTTATCAAGTTTCCGATAGGTTCTGGTTGAAATTGTGTAGAAGTGTTATCATATTTCAACGCATATTATATGCGAAGAGAGTGAATGCAAACCTTCTTATTGGAGGAAATAACTGCACAAATTGTACTTAGATTTATTCATTTTGCTACTCCCTTACTCTTTACCAGTTACCTTATTCCTTTTCACATAAAATATTACGACTTGAATATAACGTATTTCAAGGTAAAAAAAACATTCGTACAGAAATCTTAAAAGGATATTTGTTATCAGAAAAGAACCAACTATTCCCGATATCACGTGGGACGGAAAGTGATAAACGCGGAAGTATGTTGATTATGTCGAGGAATTGCCGAGAATATCCGGGTCAATAGTGCGCGGCGCCGCTCTCCGTCCGCGCATGCGCGTGTGTGCGTGGTCGTGGTTGTTACCGGGGGCGGATATAGTGCTGTGGTCCATTCGTTCTCGCATTTTACAACTGAGTTCTTCTCAGTTTCAGTAAGTAGTCATTAAGTCTAGTAGTTTGATAACAGGTCTTCCTTTATGTATGATGGGTAGCCCGGACAATGCAGAAGATGCCTATACCAGCAACTTGCTGTTGAAGGGGGTCTAGCGTTTGTTTACCATAACATATGGTAGGCCACCTGTCGCTTATCTGATTGGTTTACAGCAATCAAAAGCGCTTGATGTTAATTGACCGCTGTTGTGATTTGAATTTATTGTAGCTTATAAAATCAAATTATAGGCCCTAATTGAGCTTTATAGCTTAATTGGATGTCATTGCATTCAGGCGGAAAAGAATAGTGAGACCATGATATAGGTTCATGGTTTATATGTTAATTAATTATACTTTAAATTTTTTAGCGAATTGCCCTTTAGGGAAGATGCTGTTACCGTAGTACTCATGGTAAGACCTAAGCCCGAGGCCATGATAACTTTTCGTTTTGGGACCCCCAGAAGCAAAAAACACCATTCGTTCACTTTCATATATATATATATGGACAAAACAAAACAAAAGCACGATAGATATATACTACCTCGCAGATAGCATAATTACGATTGGTATTGTACAAAGTAGTAAACCAGCCTCATTCGGACGAGTTCGTAAACCAGCCCGATCGGACTACGGGAAGGAAGGGTAAGGGGGGACAACCTCTCAAAAAATGGATTTTTTGAGTTTTTTACATAGGAAAATAAAATATGTCCAATTTTCATTAGCACCATTGAATTCAGCACAAAAAACAAACAATTTAGTATTTTGAATCACTGCTCTATATGTCCATTGGTTACCGAGATATTGAAAGTTGTAAACACAGTAGCCTACGTTGTCCCAATGTTATCCTTATGGGAAATAAGTAAAATTCTACACCTCGCTTATTTCTCAACATATAATATCAATAAATATATATTAGCCTAATATATTAGGCTTTTTCTAGTTCAGATCCACTATATATTGTATTAAAACCGCTGAGTTTTAACATCCGGTTGCAGCAATACAATAATTTTACAAAAACGTGTTAAATCTCGCTATGTTGGATTGAAACAAGCTCTCTCGCATTTGAAATTCGCTGAGTATGCAGGTCTTCTGAAACGGAAGTATTTTATTAACATTGCAAAGTTTTCAATTTTGAAATAAAACTAAACTCTGTAAATTTAGCAGTTTCAACAGCATAACTTAATAATTTTTATTAATATGTAAAAGCGTTTAATCGCTTCACTCCTGATCAATTTTAATAAGCTTGCTTTCTCAAGGTAATAAAAAATCTAAAATTGTTTTGTTTTGCATAAAATTAAAATGCATTGATTTAAAACTTTAAATAGTCTTGTAAATTACTATTTGAGGAAACGCCTTAACTATTCAAATATCCGAAATTTTAATCGATTTCTCAACAGTTATTGGTTATAACATTTTTCACTCAGTATAAACAAGTTCGTGACGGAGAGAAGCACTCTAGGAGAAGGTTGTAATGAGAAAGCTCTCCTAGTTTCCCTGCTCTCAACTCAACCCTCCGTGGCCGTGGTCGCTGGAGGCAACTTAATCCTCCTTGTTTTCCGTAATTCCTTTACAAGCAAAATAAAATTCCATCATGGCAGGCTCTAAAAAAATTTGCAATAAAATTCCTTTGATACCAAGCACGCGGGTAGGAATTAATTAGCTCTCCTCTTAAGGTTCGATATATATAATCAAATAGTTTAAAAATATTGCGTAGTTTTATTGTAAATTCCTCTTTAACTGGATTGAATAGCATATGTCTCGTTTATGCATTAGAAATTATATACTATCATCTCCGTATGATAGATATCCCGCAAACAAATTGTCATTAAGGTTATGTTATTTTGAGGTTTAGAAAACATTATTTTGGTTTTGGTTACTTGAGGAAGTGTGCACATCAATTATTAGAAACAACACGTTAAGAGCTCACAAGTTAAAATGGAAAGAAAATCAGAAGGAACAGATAGTTATGAATGTATGTGCAAAATGGGTCTTAACCCCAAATCTGGAGTAATCATCAAAAATAAGGATTTTTTTTTTAATTGAGCACCTAGCACTTATGATTGATTTGAAGTGTTTTAAGTTCATAATAGGGTGGCCATAAGCAAATCACTATAGTTTAATTCCCCCGTTAAAGTCAACGAAAAGTTTTACGAAATTCCTATATATCAGTGTTTCAAAGTAGAATTATGTTCCAGCATAGAGAAATTAAAGGATAGTTTAGCTTCCACACCACCACACATATCCAGGATCAACGGATCCAGTTTTTTTTCGTTGTGGCTGCTGGCTCGCCAGCAGGGCTGTTCACGTTCCGCGAGTTCCGCTACATCGCCTCGCCATCAGGGCTGTTCACGTTCCACGAGTTCCGCTACATCGCCTCGCCAGCAGGGCTGTTCACGTTCCGCGAGTTCCGCTTCATCGCCTCGCCAGCAGGGCTGTTCACGTTTCGCGAGTTCCGCTTCATCGCCTCGCCAGCAGGGCTGTTCACGTTCCGCGAGTTCCGCTTCATCGCCTCGCCAGCAGCGGTGTTCACGTTCCGCGAGTTCCGCTTCATCGCCTCGCCAGCAGCGCTGCTCACGTTCCGCGAGTTCCGCTTCATCGCCTCGCCAGCAGGGCTGTTCAGGTTCCGCGAGTTCCGCTTCATCGCCTCGCCAGCAGCGGTGTTCACGTTCCGCGAGTTTCGCTGCATCGCCTCGCCAGCAGCGTTGTTTAGCCTCCGCCAGTTCCACTCCATCGCCTCGCCAGCAGCGCTGTTCAGGTTCCGCGAGTTCCGCTTCATCGCCTCGCCAGCAGCGCTGCTCACGTTCCGCGAGTTCTGCTTCATCGCCTCGCCAGCAGCGCTGCTCACGTTCCGCGAGTTCCGCTGCATCGCCTCGCCAGCAACGCTTTTCACGTTCCGCGAGTCCCGCTGCAACGCCTCGCCAGCAGCGCCGGTCGGGTTCCGCGAGTCCCGCTGCATCGCCTCGCCAGCAGCGCCGGTCGGGTACCGCGAGTCCCGCTGCATCGCCTCGCCAGCGGCGCTGTTCAGGTTCCGCGGGTCCCGCTACATCGCCTCGCCAGCAGGGCTGTTCACGTTCCGCGAGTTCCGCTTCATCGCCTCGCCAGCAGCGGTATTCCCGTTCCGCGAGTTCCGCTTCATCGCCTCGCCAGCAGCGGTGTTCACGTTCCGCGAGTTCCGCTTCATCGCCTCGCCAGCAGCGCTGCTCACGTTCCGCGAGTTCCGCTTCATCGCCTCGCCAGCAACGCTGCTCACGTTCCGCGAGTTCCGCTGCATCGCCTCGCCAGCAACGCTTTTCACGTTCCGCGAGTCCCGCTGCAACGCCTCGCCAGCAGCGCCGGTCGGGTTCCGCGAGTCCCGCTGCATCGCCTCGCCAGCAGCGCCGGTCGGGTACCGCGAGTCCCGCTGCATCGCCTCAACAGCGGCGCTGTTCAGGTTCCGCGAGTCCCGCTACATCGCCTCGCCAGCAGGGCTGTTCACGTTCCGCGAGTTCCGCTTCATCGCCTCGCCAGCAGCGGTATTCCCGTTCCGCGAGTTCCGCTTCATCGCCTCGCCAGCAGCGGTGTTCACGTTCCGCGAGTTCCGCTTCATCGCCTCGCCAGCAGCGCTGCTCACGTTCCGCGAGTTCCGCTTCATCGCCTCGCCAGCAGGGCTGTTCACGTTCCGCGAGTTCCGCTTCATCGCCTCGCCAGCAGCGGTGTTCACGTTCCGCGAGTTCCGCTTCATCGCCTCGCCAGCAGCGCTGCTCACGTTCCGCGACTTCCGCTGCATCGCCTCGCCAGCAACGCTTTTCACGTTCCGCGAGTTCCGCTTCATCGCCTCGCCAGCAGCGCTGTTCGCGTTCCGCGAGTTTCACTGCATCGCCTCGCCAGCAGCGCTGTTTAGCTTCCGCCAGTTCCACTCCATCGCCTCGCCAGCAGCGCTGTTCAGGTTCCGCGAGTCCCGCTGCAACGCCTCGCCAGCAGCGCCGGTCGGGTTCCGCGAGTCCCGCTGCATCGCCTCGCCAGCAGCGCTGCTCACGTTCCGCGAGTTCTGCTTCATCGCCTCGCCAGCAGCGCTGCTCACGTTCCGCGAGTTCCGCTGCATCGCCTCGCCAGCAGCGCTGTTCGCGTTCCGCGAGTTCCGCTTCATCGCCTCGCCAGCAGCGCTGCTCACGTTCCGCGAGTTCCGCTTCATCGCCTCGCCAGCAGGGCTGTTCACGTTCCGCGAGTTCCGCTTCATCGCCTCGCCAGCAGCGATGTTCACGATCCGCGAGTTCCGCTTCATCGTCTCGCCAGCAGCGCTGCTCACGTTCCGCGAGTTCCGCTTCATCGCCTCGCCAGCAGCGCTGCTCACGTTCCGCGAGTTCCGCTTCATCGCCTCGCCAGCAGCGCTGCTCACGTTCCGCGAGTTCCGCTGCATCGCCCCGCCAGCAACGCTTTTCACGTTCCGCGAGTTCCGCTGCATCGCCTCGCCAGCAGCGCTGCTCACGTTCCGCGAGTTCCGCTGCATCGCCTTGCCAGCAGCGCTGTTCGCGTTCCGCGAGTTTCGCTGCATCGCCTCGCCAGCAGCGCTGTTTAGCTTCCGCCAGTTTCACTCCATCGCCTCGCCAGCAGGGCTGTTCAGGTTCCGCGAGTTCCGCTTCATCGCCTCGCCAGCAGCGGTATTCACGTTCCGCGAGTTCCGCTTCATCGCCTCGCCAGCAGCGGTGTTCACGTTCCGCGAGTTCCGCTTCATCGCCTCGCCAGCAGCGCTGCTCACGTTCCGCGAGTTCCGCTTCATCGCCTCGCCAGCAGGGCTGTTCACGTTCCGCGAGTTTCGCTTCATCGCCTCGCCAGCAGCGGTGTTTACGAACCGCGAGTTCCGCTTCATCGCCTCGCCAGCAGCGCTGCTCACGTTCCGCGAGTTCCGCTTCATCGCCTCGCCAGCAGCGCTGCTCACGTTCCGCGAGTTCCGCTTCATCGCCTCGCCAGCAGCGCTGCTCACGTTCCGCGAGTTCCGCTGCATCGCCTCGCCAGCAGCGCTGTTCGCGTTCAGCTAGTTCCGCTGCATCGCCTCGCCAGCAGCGCTGCTCACGTTCCGCGAGTTCCGCTGCATCGCCTCGCCAGCAGCGCTGTTCGCGTTCCGCGAGTTCCGGTGCATCGCCTCGCCAGTAGCGCTGCTCACGTTCCGCGAGTTCCGCTGCATCGCCTCGCCAGCAGCGCTGTTTGCGTTCCGCGAGTTCCGCTGCATCGCCTCGCCAGCAGCGCTGCTCACGTTCCGCGAGTTCCGCTGCATCGCCTCGCCAGCAGCGCTGTTCGCGTTCCGCGAGTTCCGCTGTATCGCCTCGCCAGCAGCGCTGCTCACGTTCCGCGAGTTCCGCTGCATCGCCTCGCCAGCAACGCTTTTCACGTTCCGCGAGTTCCGCTTCATCGCCTCGCCAGCAGCGCTGTTCGCGTTCCGCGAGTTTCGCTGCATCGCCTCGCCAGCAGCGCTGTTTAGCTTCCGCCAGTTCCACTCCATCGCCTCGCCAGCAGCGCTGCTCAGGTTCCGCGAGTCCCGCTGCAACGCCTCGCCAGCAGCGCCGGTCGGGTTCCGCGAGCCCCGCTGCATCGCCTCGCCAGCGGCGCCGGTCGGGTTCCGCGAGTCCCGTTACATCGCCTCGCCAGCGGCGCCGGTCGGGTTCCGCGAGTCCTGTTACATCGCCTCGCCAGCGGCGCCGGTCGGGTTCCGCGAGTCCCGTTACATCGCCTCGCCAGCAGCGCCGGTCGGGTTCCGCGAGTCCCGTTACATCGCCTCGCCAGCGGCGCCGGTCGGGTTCCGCGAGTCCCGTTACATCGCCTCGCCAGCAGCGCCGGTCGGGTTCCGCGAGTCCCGCTGCATCGCCTCGCCGGCAGCGCCGGTCGGGTTCCGCGAGTGCCGCTAAATCGCCTCGCCGGCAGCGCCGGTCGGGTTCCGCGAGTCCCGCTACATCGCCTCGCCGGCAGCGCCGGTCGGGTTCCGCGAGTCCCGTTACATCGCCTCGCCAGCAGCGCCGGTCGGGTTCCGCGAGTCCCACTACATCGCCTCGCCAGCAGCGCCGGTCGGGTTCCGCGAGTCCCGCTACATCGCCTCGCCAGCAGCGCCGGTCGGGTTCCGCGAGTCCCGCTGCATCGCCTCGCCAGCAGCGCTGTCTTTAGCATCTGGAGTCTGGAACATCTGTTCCAGCGAACTCATTTCGTGCTCGCTGATCTGGACTTCTTACTTTTTCCATTATTGTATTGATTTGCAGTCGAAAAATATGTATAATAAAGAATATGTGTAAAGGATATACGGAAAAGCAATCATCTTTCGTAATTTGTACGTTTATAACAGTTTGTCTAAAAGCTATAGTTGTACCCAAAACTCCGCGATAAACTGTTCTACTTAAGGTACATTATAGATAAATAAGGTAGGTTACCTAGGTAGGTAACTTGATTTTATGATTACAAATAGCACTTTACTCCGAGATAAGATTGATTGACTGTCCCAGTAAGATTGTGTCACCCACTTGACTGGGGCAGTTGAGGATTGAAAATATTTTTAAACTATTATTTGGAGCTCCATTACTGAAATAATCATAAATTCAGCGAACATCGTTAAATTTCCTTTTATTCTTTTCCCCTTATCTCGTTTTTTTCGAAAGTAAAAAAATAGTCTAGCTGCATTTTCGCTAGTCCATAGTCTCTCTACCCACGGCAGTTTTCATTTTTCTGCGACACTAGCGGCGACTTTTGGATCTTCGGCTCCATAAGAGCCCATGTTAAATCAGTGCACCTTTTGCGATGTGAGGTTTCGCGTGGACCCATTTAGCGCCCATATTTTTTAACATATCCATACTATGCGATAAATAATACTCTAAACTACTGGAATTGCTTTCTTATTTCTTGAATAAGGTCATAAAACAAATCATAATAATGTCCAAAGTTGACTATTTAAATTAACTATAGAAAAAAATTATTTAAGTTATCGAAATTCCAAATAGCAACTCAAGTGGTTTGGACATTCCCGTTACAACTATTTGAATGTTAAATCTTCCCTTACCCATGGGGCGTCTATATTGGTCTCACCTGTTGCATTAAACCTGCACACTAATTCCCCATGTTCTTCTTATGGAGCTTGCAAAAACACGTCAAATCACGCTATGCTATATTGAATTATGTTTTTGCATTTGAAATTCGCTGAGTAAGCAGGTCTGCTGTATCGGGGGAATTTTTATTTTTTATACCTCTTCTAACCATGTGTTATACATTGGGTTATATGTCAATGCACGAGGAAGAATGTCGCCACCACTCATGATGGTTATCACTTTGCAGCCATGATAACAGTGATGACGAGTGACTGAAGAGTGTGTCTGTGTCTGTTGCAGCTCGAGCCGGAGTCAAGATGGACGTCCCTGAGGATCTGAGAGGCTTCAACCTCCTGTTTTGCATCACTGAGGTTGGTCATACACACTTTCATTACCATTTTTAAGGTGACTAGGTTTTGTAAAAGCCAAAACTTGACGCTGTGGCCCAGAGTGTGTGTTGGGGGGGGGGGGGTTGTGGTGACAAAGAGAGGGGGGCTCGGTGGTCCTCTCCCGGAGAATTTGAAGCATTTTGGTGGGTTTTCAATCACTTTTAGAATTATATCTTTACCATTTCATTCTTTAGGCTATTCAATTGTTTTCAAACAAATAGGTAGGTAGTAGGTAAATTAGTTGGTTCTGTACTGTAAATTAGTACAACTGTACATCAATATATAGATTAGAATATGAAGCTATTTTGAAAATTTTGTTATAATTTTAAAATTAATTCCAGTAAAAAATATTTTATGTAAATTATTAAATTAATAAAAGAAATTAATTTGGACGATCAAGTTAAAAACACAGAAAATTTATTCATAAAAGAACTGAAAAATGTTATTTAGATGTCAAAATTTAAAAGAATTTACTGTTTATTTTTTACTAATTACGCCGACGCTAAAATGTGACTAATGGGTAACCCAAGATAGTATATCGGAACAAGTTACCGGTATTGTTTTTCTCAATCCCAACAAGTACCGTTCAACAGTGACGTTGTTCTCAGGTGATCGGCCTGGTGGGCGTGGTCCTCATGGCTGTCTGGACCTCCTCCTACCGCGGAGGGTTCGCCTGGCGCTCCAACCCCGGCCTGGAGTTCAACTGGCACCCGCTGCTCAACTCCATCGGCATGATCTACCTCTTCGCCAACTGTAAGCATCACTACGCTTGGTGTAGGCAGTGGCCGTGTTGGTGACACGGTCATTTCGTCTTCTGTTTCTCAAACAGTGTTACCATGTTTGCAATGAGTGAATATGTCAATTTATGTCAAACTCCTTACTTGTGATGATATTACTTAATCACTTACTCTGTGATGATATTACTTCATCACTTACTCTGTGAAGACATTAACTGTAACATAAATTTATTAGTGTGACTTGGTAGAATGGTGCGAATGGATGCATGGTGTCTAGTATTCTTGAAAATGTTGAAAGTCTGGAAACGATCCTTTATCTGGAACGGTCATGAAGAGTCAGGCATTGGTCTTGGATTTGAAACCGTTTTTAAATTTACTCATTATTTAGGTTGATGTACACCCTACCTGAATATTTTTCCTATTTATTTTTATATTTATTTAAGTTTATGTTTTCATCATTCAGTAAAAGTAACCAATCAAATTTATGAATAGTTGACAGAATAAAATTATTTCTGCTTGATCATTGACTTTTAATGTTTGATGCTATAGAGACAATTTATTTCATTCGTAACCATACTGCAGACAACATTAATGATGAACAAAGCTTTCCATTAGATTGTATTACCATCACTTATGTGATCATTGGTGACCAGTGAGTCAGTGTGGTGATGTAATGCAGCAACAAGGTCGGCCGACAATGCGGAAGTTGTCTGAAACTAATGATCCGATTGTGGTCAATAATGCGAATCATTCTCCCGCAGTAATGGTCTCGCAGTTTTTATTTTGCTTCAAATGTTTGTAAAATTTATCATATTTGGAGTAGAGTAAGCTACTATTATAGGTCTCATGGTAAGACCTACCATGGCCTGGGAGCATCATAACTTTTTGTTTTTGTGCCCTCAGATATCAGATATATAATTTTTATTAGTTTCATTCATATATTCATTATTTACGTGTCCTTTAACCCTTTGCACTCCGCCAAAAAAATTTTGGTCCTAGCCAAAAAAGCCGGTACCTTTACAGGTAGTACTGGCCAAAAACTCCAGACCGTATTAATAATTTTTGTAAGCATTTAGTAAAATGTGTTTAACTTTTTTGCCTTTACAGTCAGAGCCATAACTTTTTTTTTGTTCTATTCCTTATGAAATTCTGCATCAAAATATATATAGGAACCCCATAAATGATAAAAATAAAATTTTATGTTTTTATTATTATAAATTTTTTTATAAATTTTTTTACGATATATAACTTTTGAACACTTATTACTAAAAAAAAAACCATTGAGCCCATATATAATATTTGTATTCTCAAATTCCCTTCTTAGTTCTAAACAAAACCCAACAAATCTCAGGTACCTACCTTGAAAAATAAAAAAGTTATGAGCAAATTTGTAAATTTTGGCGAAGTCCCCAAAATGGTATGATCTCGATGATATATGGCTTTTCCACCACCGCAACACAAATCATAACATAACTTTTTTGCCTTTACAGTTAGAGCCATAACTTTTTTTTTGTTTTATTCCTTATGAAATTCTGCATCAAAATATATATAGGAACCCCATAAATGATAAAAATAAAACTTTATGTTTTTATTATTATAAATATTTTTTATAAATTTTTTACGATATATAACTTTTGAACATTTATTACTAAAAAAAACCATTGAGCCCATATATAATATTTGTATTCTCAAATTCCCTTCTTAGTTCTAAACAAAACCCAACAAATCTCAGGTACCTACCTTGAAAAATAAAAAAGTTATGAGCAAATTTGTAAATTCTGGCGAAATCCCCAAAATGGCATGTTCTCGATGATATAGGACTTACCCACCACCGCAACACAAATCATAACATTTTTCACCTGTTTGGAAAAAAACTTCAAAAACTACACAAACTACACAAACCACACAAACCACACAATAAAATGTCATAAAATCACATGAAAAAAATAACTGTATATTTACAAACAAGATCTTGCATCTTTATACACATTTATATTCGTTGTAGCACATTTCAAAATGGTATGTTCTCAATCAAATAGGGCTTTTACTTCACTGTAACACAAATCATATCATTTTTCAACTGTTTTGAAAAAAAATACAAAACTACACAATAAAATGTCATAGAACCACCTGTGAAAAATAACAATTTACAAACAGTATCTTGCAACTTTATGCATATTTATGTTTGTTGTAGTACATCCCGAAAATGGTATGTTCTCGATCAAATAGAGCTTTTAGGGTACATCACCGTAAGACAAATCATAACATTTTTCAACTTTTCTAAAAAAAAATACACAAAAACTACACAGTAAACTCTTGCATTTTTATGCACAATTATGTTTGTTGTAACACATCCCTAAAATGGCATGTTCTCGATCAAATAGGACATTTACATCACCGTAACACAAATCATAACATTTTACAACTGTTTTGAAAAAAAAAACACAAACTACACAATAAAATGTCATAAAACCACATGATAACAATAAAAATTTACAAACAGGATCTTGCAACTTTATGCACATTTATGTTTGTTGTAACAAACGCCATGAAGTCCTTTACCGCAGCGTATACATGCAGTCCGGCTCTTCTTTCTTTTGCCTCCTGCTTTGGTGCTCAAAGGGCTGCACACACAGCAGTTCCTTTCTTGTTTTCCGGGTAAATTTTGGATGCCAAATCGAGGGTTGTTACCGGGTCCATCACCACCACCACCACCATTTTGAGGAGATTTACCAGAGTCCTTTTCTCTATACCACTGTGAAGATAACGCCTCAACGATTGAAATTGTAAAATGGTATCTCGACATAACTTTCCCACTAGTATTTTCAGAGTAAATTATATACGCATTCAGTAATATCCTTGCAAATATGTTGAAAGTTACTTTTTTCCAATATTTGAGGGTGCGTCTCTCATCCAAGTAACAATACATCATCTGATCATTGCCATCGACACCACCCATGAAACGGTTATATGCATCAATCATTTCAGGAATTTGTTTTACTACATTTTCGTTAGTTCTTTTTTTTATTTTTTCAACAGACTTAGCTGTGTGTTTAGATGATAGTAAAATAACTGGGTTTTTCTGTGATTTTTTCTCTCTGAAGCCTAGAAACAAAAGATTGTCACTCCTCATGTAGGTTTTTTGGCCTATTTCAAATTTTTCTTTCAGGTTAGATGGTATTCCCTTTCTGTTTCTTCGAACAGTGCCTGTAATAAATGTTAGTTTGTCATACAGACTCTTAGCTAGAGGGATGCTAGTGAAAAAATTATCCATGAATACATGATAGCCCTTGTAGAGATATTGGCCAATTTCAAGTAATTTATGCACTACTTTATATGCTAAGCCGGTGGTCTTTTGCCCAGTACTTTTGGTGCCTTTGTAGCAATAAAACGCAAGGCAATACCTTGACACAGAGTCGCAAAGCATCCATAACTTTACACCCCATTTATGGTGGTGTTTGTTCGGGAGGTATTGCAAAAGCTGGGACCTAGATTTTGTCCCAACCAAACTTTCATCGACAGACAGCTCACGGTGTGGGGTGTAATGCAATCTAAATAGTCTGTTCACGGTTTCCAGAAGGGGGGAGAATTTTGCACAAGGGTCGTAGCCTGGCTCTCCAATTCGAGGCAAACTTCTGTTATCTACCATATGAAAAAATTGAATGATGCTCTCAAAGCGAGATCGACTGAACATCTTCCCATACCAAGGTGTATACTGAGAATCAGAGGTTGCCCAATAGCTCTGAATTGTTGGTTTCCTGTTGAGGCCCATATTCAAAATTACTGCAATAAATGCTTTTATTTCTGATAGTGTCACTGGTCTCCACTTATGGGCTCTAGAATTTGGCGTTAAATTTTGAAGATGAGATTCGATATACTGATTGGCGTACCTGTTTGTTTCTCTGACAAATTTAGAAAGGATACTTACTGTAAAAAACAAATAAAAGTAGTCGATCGGTTCTGAATCACGAGGAGGACAGTGCTTTGGACCGGGCTGTTCGAAAAATAAAATTTCATGCTCAAATCCTTCATCATCACCTTCATTGACAGGTTTCCATAGGTCATCATCAGGGTCCATATCTGGTGGGATAGTAGGGTCTGGTTCGGGCGTGACGCAGCGTTCTGCATTTCTGATGATGTGCTCAATAGTGTCATCGACAGAGTTCAAAAGGGGCACATTATTTTCGAGCATATCCACATCATTATTTTCATCCAAGTCATCATTGATATTGATTAGATTACTTACATCTAGGCCGGGTTGTGGTAGGTCAGCTGCATTTCTGATGATATGCTCATTAGTGTCAATAGTGTTCAAAAGGGGCACATTTACATTATTTTCGAGCACACTTACATCTTGGCCTGGTTGTGGCTGGTCAGCCGAGGTATTAGGCCTACTAGCTGTAGCTAAATTAGGCCTAACTGAATTTGAAATTACAAACTCAATAGTTTCATCCAAGGAGCTACTAGAAGGCTTAGGCTTTGGGCGAGATTTTGTAGGAGCAGTAGGCCTAGGTTCTTCATCAGAACTAGGTTCCTCTGATAAAACATAGTCCGGGTCTTCATCAGTGTCATCATCAAATCCAGTCAACACTCCATCACTTTCACTTTCACTTTCATGTTCACTTTCGGAGGTTTCAGATTCGGATATGTTTTCTACAAAACTATCACTTAGGTCGTCAATAACGCCAACACCAGATTCCACCACATTTCTGAATAAAGTATTTTCACTTACCGGCGATCTTGGTCGTCGGCAATTATAAAGATCGTCATCTTCAGAACTGTCGGAATCACCCATTTTGAACTCAAAACAAACTAAAGATTTACGTTTACTTTATAAAAAACAACTGTAAACATAACCTTTACACAATCAACAACAAAACAATCAGCGGACGGCAACTTGTCAACAACAACAGACAGCGAGTATAGCGCCAGCTGGCCAGCGCCATAGCACACGAAACAGACGATTAGTGAATAACAAACAACTACGTAATAAGAAAAAAGGACATAGAGTAATAAAACACAACTCTCTCTGACACGTATATATATCGGAATATTAGCGCGTTCGGACCATTTATAAAGCCAGTGCGATCGATTTTACTGGCGTCCGATAAATCGGACGTCGGAGTTTCTGGCATATTTCGCGAACGTCCGATATATCGGACCGCGGAGTTTTTGGCCGAAACGGCGACGTCCGATTTATCGGACGTCGGAGTGCAAAGGGTTAAGTCAATAGCCCTTGCAGAAACAGTCACATCTTAAAATTGAAATTTTACAGCCCGAATGATGAAATTTGGTCACTAAGATCATTAGTTGGTAATTATAGGAACAAGTTCGAATACCAGCCCTTATCCGAAAGGGGGAGCAGGGAGGGTTAAAACCCTTCAAAAATAGGTTTTTCATATTTTTACAAAAAACCTAATAATTTTAGTTTGCACCAGCTAAATTATAAAATAAACAAGAACAGTTTAGCATTCTGAATAGTTGCTTTCGGCCACTTTGCTAAATTTTGCTTTTTCAGCAAATAAAGGTAGACATTTTATCTTTAATTTAATTTGCCTAAAAGGATAAGTGCTAATTTGATTTCTATGCCTTCACCATTTGAAGACAAGTTGGATCACACCATCGGGAAGGGGGATAAGAGAGGGTAAAACCCCTCAAAAATAAGTTTTTGATTTTTTTCTTACAAATATTAAGAACTAGCAGAACCCGTGGCTTCGCTCACGATAAAAATTATCGTCTAACCTTGATATGAAGAATCTAGAGGACTGAATAGAAAATATTTGTATCAAGGAATATGTCATGTAGAGATATGTTTGTTTTATGGTGGAATGTAGGATAAAATGTAGATACCACAGTAGGCTGTAAGATACCACAGTAGACAGTGAAGGTTTTCTTTTCACCGTTAAAAACTCGAAAACGGCCGGACCGATTTTAACACCAAATGTGTCGATTTTAAGGTACTTCTTTGTAGATTTACCAATACGTCCATGGATTGCCTAGTAGGGCATCAATTAAGTACAGTAAAGAGCTGAATGTTCGAAACAGTTATGGTGCTAACCGTGGGCAGTATTTCAAACTCGATTCACTTTGTTTTTAACTTAAAATATGGGCGGGTAGTAATAATTTAAGATCAACCACTGATTGCAGCATTTATTTTTCCGTGAAAAGCCGGGACACCGTCGAATTAGATGAAAAAGGTATTTGCCAAATTAATTGTAACCGGCATGATTGTAATTAAAAACATAAAGGCCAGCCTAAGGAAATAACTATAGCTCCCGCTGCCTAAAAAGATGGTGCCATATAATGAGCTTATGATTAAACGTATAAGGTACGAAACTTAACCAAATGTAACTTTTATATAGTACGAATAACCTAACAAAATCATCAAAACAACCATAAAACCATGATAAAAGGAATCAAATTATAAATCAGCTGTAACAACGTATCCGTTTGTGAAGCTAATATGCTTGATTTATTAAAATTTGAAATTTAAACAAAAGATCATCCATTACATTAACATGGGGCATTTTCAAAGCTTCAGCTCCACCAAAAACCTCTAAAAACCTCGAATTTAAAAACATCCGTTCTTGGTGAATGCCAACACTCTGTAAGGAACGTCCATGCAAATTTTCAAGGTTCTAGGTTAAGTCGTTTTGGCTGTCGTTTTTTGCAGTGGTATTTGACAAAAATATAGTAGAAAAGATAGTATAAATATAACTTACAATCAGGGATTTGTATAATTTATAAATTTTTACATAAATAGATCTAAGAATCATATCATTTCAGCACATTCTGTTTGCGACTGAAAAATCAGTGTTCTTTTCTCTTTCATCTTACCGGGATTTAGTCTCAAGACTCAGCCACAAAAGGCAGTATGCTCTTCACGTTTAAACCTGCGTACATCGAATTATACGAAACACCAAATCATCGGACAGGCATAGATGATTTGAAAAATTACTAGGAACACCTCCAGGAAAAACGATAACTCCCGCTACCGAAATATAGATGGTGCCACTTAACTCTTTTATATAGTACATAATTATGCCTTGAAACAAATCAACAAAAATCAATGAAGCCATGATCAAAGAAATCAATTTATTATCATCTGTATCAACGTATACATTTCCGAAGCTACCTACCAGCTGATAGTTTTATGAACATTAAAAATGTAAACAAAAATCGTCCAACATACTTTTAAATGGGAAAATTTGAAAACTTCGGCCTCGCCAAAAACCCCTTTATACTACGAATTTTGTAAAATCCGTTCTTAGCGGATGCCTACGCCCTAAGAGGAACATCCATGCAAAGTTTCAAGGTTCTAGGTCAAGTAGTTTGGGCTGTACGATGTTTCCACTGAGTGGTATTTGACAAATATATAGTAGATAATCTTATTTGAGTTTGAACAATTTGAGCTGATGCAGCTCAAAAACCAAACAAACAGTTAAATTCTTAGTTTTTTTTTAATTATTATCAAACTAGTCAAAATCTCCATAGGTATTATTTCTACTTCAAAGTTAATTCTATTTCATGTTTCTTTTTAAGGAAAAAACCATAAAACTTTACGTTTTAAAGCATTTTAATCTTGTAGCCTTTTTAGAGGAAGAACCTGGGACCTCCTACTAGTTCTAGTTGGGTATTGCAGGGATTACTTGCCCTCCATCCTCCATGGAAAAAAATTCTGCGGGCGCCCTTGCTCTGTTAATTAACTTGTTGGGAAAATTACTTACATAATCAAAGGCATTACAGAGGAACACTAATTTGGAATTTATTTCGTCAGATATGATCTTTGGCAGATAACATTATCAGAAATTTTACCTCCCAGAAATCTTACCTGCCAGCATGCCTCCCTACCAATTCTGTATTAGTATTTTGAATAGTTTTTTTAAGACTCTTTGCCAAAACACGTTTCTATTTAGCAAATAAGGTACATATTTTATCTTCAATTGAATGAACTATAAAAAAAAATTTTAAAAATGAATCAACATGAGTGCTAATCTGATTCGCGTGCCTCAGCCATCCTGGTGTACCGGGCGCTGCGCACCATCCGCAAGAAGACGCTGAAGCTGATCCACGCGAGCATCCACTTCTTGGTGATCGTCCTGGTGTCGATCGGCGGCATCGCGGTGCTTGACTCGCACAACTTGGCGGACAAGCCCATCCCCAACTTCTACTCCCTGCACAGCTGGCTCGGCATCGTCACCATCCTCACCTACGTGCTCCAGGTCAGTGATGAGCTAAACCGTTGTGTTTGGACAGCTGTTATAACTGTGTTTGGACAGCTGTTATAACTGTAACTGTTAATTATAAGTAACCTATTATTTAACATTTAATAACAGTTATTCTTGCCGTTATCGAGAGCACCAAATAGGGCGGGTAAGTGCGCTACTGGCGAAATTATTGTTTATTATTTGTTTGGGTAATTTAACTATATGTACATATGTTAAGGAAAACAAAAATTTACTCGTGAAAGGCACTGAAAAACGTAACAAAGTTTTGACAGTTCAGCAAAAATATTTCATTTTGTTATTTCAGGTGAGGTGTAGCAGACAACTTGATGTGTTTACAGTTATTGCCACCCGCCCTATTTTGTGCACTCAATAATGTAAGCATGTATCTTACTTGCACAATAATCCAGTTAATGAATGATCAGTATCGCCAGAAAATTAATTTATGCCAATAATCTTCACTAAAAATAAGAGGTAAAAAATTGTTTAAAACGTTTACATTCGATTGATAACAAACGTTTTACTGTTGTCCAATCTAATAATATGCATAATTTTTTACTTTTCTTCTAAGTATTTTTCAGTGCCAAGATGTGTCAAGTACCTAGAATAGAAGAGCTGCGAAATAAGTGCTTGCATTTTTCATCAACATGACTGTAGAAAAAGTGTAACGCTACACTGTTATTAGGTAATAGCTATTTGGGAAAGTCCCAACTGTTGTAACGGTTACTTACAAATAACTGTTATCAAGTAACAAATTAGCCAATAACAACTCATCATTATTGCAGGTAAGCTGGGCCTGTTACAGAGTATTCCCACATGGACACAGAGTTTCAGTTATGTTTCAGACACGTTACAGAGATAACTTGTTATCTATGCAATGTGACTGAAACATATCTGAAACACTTTTATACCTTACATTTTCTTTGAAGTGGCAACCCAGGTCGGTATTTCAATCCATGTTTGGATTAGAGATGGGTGTAGGATGATTGTGGCGCTAACTTGTGGTCTTGTTACCGACTAAGTCCAACTTTTTTCTAAGGCAGGAACTTATTGGATTCTGAATTTTGATCAATTTTCTGTGCTGCTATTATCATCTTACTTTAATCAAACTGATTTTATTTGTCCCAGTGTTGTGAAAGTTTATCTTTTATTGGAGAAGCTAGCTGAGATAGGAGGTGCAACTTTTACAACCATTTGAGGAACTTTGTCTGAGCTCAGTTGTCGCCACTCTGAACGAAATACTGCCCTGTTGGCTGCAGTGGTTTACAGACTTCATAGACCATGCAGGGGTCCAGGATGTCAAGGTTTTATGACATACTGAAAAGTAACAAGTGGTTAAACAAGAGAAGCCTGGCTACTGCTTTGAGTGGGTGCTAGAATCCCCCATATATAAGATGTAACAATAGTGACATGATGTTACGTTTGTTGGCAGTGGATCGTCGGGTTTACCGCCTTCTTGTACCGCGGGTACCCCCAGAACCTGCGGGGCGCCATCATGCCCGTCCACACCTTCCTAGGACTGATATGATGTTACGTTTGTTTGCAGTGGATAGTCGGGTTCACTGCATTCCTGTACCCCGGGTACCCCCAGAACTTGCGGGGCGCCATCCTGCTCGTCCACACCTTCCTGGGACTGATATGACGTTACGTTTGTTCACAGTGGATAGTCGGGTTCACTGCATTCCTGTACCCCGGGTACCCCCAGAACTTGCGGGGCGCCATCATGCCTGTCCACACCTTTCTGGGACTGATATGATGTTACGTTTGTTCGCAGTGGATAGTTGGGTTCACTGCGTTCCTGTACCGCGGGTACCCCCAGAACCTGCGGGGCGCCATCATGCCTGTCCACACCTTCCTGGGACTGATATGACGTTACGTTTGTTCACAGTGGATAGTCAGGTTCACTGCATTCCTGTACCGCGGGTACCCCCAGAACTTGGCGGGGCGCCATCATGCCTGTCCACACCTTCCTGGGACTGATATGACGTTACGTTTGTTCACAGTGGATAGTCGGGTTCACTGCGTTCCTGTACCGCGGGTACCCCCAGAACTTGGCGGGGTGCCATCCTGCCCGCCCACACCTTCCTGGGACTGATATGATGTTACGTTTGTTTGCAGTGAATAGTCGGGTCCACTGAGTTCATGTACCCTGGGTACCCCCAGAACCTGCGGGGCGCCATCCTGCCCGTCCACACCTTCCTGGGTCTGATATGATGTTACGTTTGTTTGCAGTGGATAGTCGGGTTCACTGCGTTCCTGTACCCCGGGTACCCCCAGAACCTGCGGGGCGCCATCCTGCCCGTCCACACCTTCCTGGGTCTGATATGATGTTACGTTTGTTTGCAGTGGATAGTCGGGTTCACTGCGTTCCTGTACCCTGGGTACCCCCAGAAATTGGCGGGGTGCCATCCTGCCCGTCCACACCTTACTGGGACTGATATGATGTTACGTTTGTTCACAGTGGATAGTCGGGTTCACTGCGTTCCTGTACCCCGGGTACCCCCAGAACTTGCGGAGCGCCATCATGCCTGTCCACACCTTCCTGGGACTGATATGATGTTACGTTTGTTCACAGTGGATAGTCGGGTTCACTGCATTCCTGTACCCCGGGTACCCCCAAAACTTGCGGGGCGCCATCCTGCCCATCCACACCTTCCTGGGACTGATGGCCTTCGTCCTGGCCATCGCCTGCGCCTTCACCGGCCTTACCGAGAAGGCGCTGTGGGCCGTGTAAGTATTCCGCCCTTTACTGGCATTGTTCAGGTTTTGATTGAGTGGGAGCACACATGTTTAATTTTAAATGTGAAGAAAACATTATTTGTCAGATTGAAAAAAAACTGTGTGATTATTCTTTTCAATTTGTTCTGAATGAAAAAATATTTAATGACATAACTGTATTAGTCAAGGGAAAGCTAGTAGTCCGGAAAAACAATGTACATGTTAAACTGAAAGCAGTAAAATTGAATGAATGAATGAAGAGTTTATTCCATACAAAAATAAGCTACTATACATTCACAGTAACAAAAATGCTAGTAAACATAAAGTGTTTACAAATGATAAAATAAAACTAAAAAAATACATACTTTTTGTAGCTTTAATTAAAACCAAAGTCCAAGGAATCAGCAGACATAGGTTGGTACTGCCTGTGCGTCCGCTCGGTTGCTTTACAAATAATAAAAATAATACCAAAAAATTGGGAATAGTTAAAAACAAATTTTGATAAGAATAGTTTGAAGTTGTAGTCGGGAATTGAGAAGTTGCTATTTCTCTATTCAGGAAAAAATACTTAATACTTAACTAAAAACTCAGTTTTTTAAATTAAAAAAAAAATCTTGAGTAACATTTGGCGGGAATAACTATTTTGAATCTTGCCAGCAAGCAGGAAAGAGAGGTGCGGTTGGCGGGGAGAAACAGTTGGTTCAAAGGTCAGGTCAGACATGTCTGTAATCGGCCGTGATGATATCATCAGTATTGCCCGTACCTAAGCTGGAGATAAATTCTTTAACTCGGACTTTGAACAAACTGAGGGAGGGACATTCAAAAATCTTTGGATTACCAAAAAAGTTACAAAAATTGCGGTAGACTACGTGAGGAATGTAAAATGAGTTGGTTGTTGAAATTAGTTCTTCCCTTACTGAATATTCCAACCTAAAAATATTTGGTGATCAATCGAATCTTTGATGTTAAAAATCACTCACATCGGCTAGCCTTCATCAGAAACTGATTCAAAGTAAGAAGATCAGTAGATCAGGTAAATCAGTAGATTAAAATGATTTTCTCAGGACATTAGTCCGAGGCAAGATGTTGCGAGTCTAAAATTTATAATTGTTAGCTCAGTTTATACCAAGGAGATCATACCCAAACAAGCAGTGGTGAACACAAAATTACATAAGATAACAAACATCACTCATTCCTGTTAAATTCCTGCTAAACAAGTCCATTTATGTGCAGCACAATCTATCAACATTTGAATCCAACTATTTACATATTCTACATGTACATATATGTTCGCCAACACTAGTGAACCACCGTGAGCACGACATTTGTTTGATTTGTCTGTGTAAACTAGCCTTCTAGTAGAAGAACAATGCCAGAGATGCACTTGTTTGACTTTTGAGTGAGATTTCATTAAAATAAAATAATTGAATTTGTTTTTCAGGAAAGATTACTCCGCTTTTGGCTCGGAGACTTTCATCGTCAACTTCATGGGTATTGTGTTCCTGCTGTTCGGAGCTCTGGTGGTCTATCTCGCCACGGAGCCCAAGTACAAGAGGTACCCTCGTCCCGAGGACGGTGGCCTCCTGTCCGGATCATCCGACTAGACCAACTCTTGTGGTATCTAAGTACATTTTTATAACCTTTTATCGTGTATTATATTATTTCTCTTTCTTTGTTTTTATATTTTAAATATAGTGTACTCGGTGTTACTGTTACTGTATATTATTGTAAATCTGTTAAGTTGTCAAGATAGCTTAGAGGGACTGTGATTTTTATTGGGCGCGTTCAGCCGCAATCACCGGTGGGTAATATATAACCTATGTTAAGTGAACGGTAACGGTGGACATACCACCTACCGACCATTGTTGTGCATCCACCGATGTTGTGTTTACGGTGGATTCGGTAAGTAACCGGACATTGTTGATTGTCAAGATGTGGTGGATTTGCCTATTAGTGACTATGGTAACCGGTAAGCCACCGGTGACTGCGGCTGAACGCACCCATTGATTTGCCAATACCTAATTACACTAAGATCAGATGATATTTGTTGTAAACGTGTAATTGTTGATAACGCTTGGGTTTTTTTAGACATAGACTTATAAGTTTGAACCAATATTATGTCCTTCTTCCAAAAAGCAAGTTAGTCTAGTTTCTTTGTTCCTTTAAAGTTATTCAGAATTCATTTTGCACACCGATATGTCCATTGTCACACCGATGTATAGTTTTCCTTTTTTTATATAACTGTAAATTTTCAATTTATTAGATTGTTTACAATCATGTTTTGGTGCTGTGTGTTATTGATTTTATTTACATTTTCTAAACTAAGTTTTACTTGGTTTTTAATGTTGTACTTGATAAGGCTGATGTAGTATTTTTAGTAAATCTTATATCTTAGGGACCATTGTATACTTCTGCCGTAAAAAATCAAATAACTACATACAAACTTAATATTTTTATATTTTATGAATACAAGTGGTGATTTAAAGACAGCAAGAGAGTTTTATGAAGCAGTAAACGAACAGAAGATATCATATTTAACAATTTTTCTGTGATCATTTCTAGAATGACACAAGTGCTGGATTGATTTAACTACTAGTCATAACCAAATTTGACATGTAAACATATTTTTTCTCAAATATTATTGTCAAACTCTCCACCTTTTCTTGTTGTAATTTTCAATTTTTTAAAGTTGTTAATTTTACTTTTCCATAATTAATTTATAACCTAATTATTCAGCCTGTATTCATCTAGAATTAGGGCTTCTTTTTCATTATTGTATTATTGCAGCCTTTCACACACTGTAAAAACAAGTTGCAGGACCCTTTTCTCTGGGTATAACTGATGATGACAAAATATATTATTCTTCCTTAAACAAATACTGCCTAATTCCTTGTGATGAGTAAGGTTTTACGTAATATCCTTCCTATGAAGAAGATTTTGCAAAATACTTCTCTGTAAACTATTCTCTGCAATTAGGCTATATTTTTGTTGGGGAATAACTAACCTACTGAATTCCCCAACAAGGCTATGTTTGAAGTTATTGTCCGCACAAAGTTAGCTAAGTAACTATTTTTATGTTTGTTCAACCAGAGTAATATATATTTACTACTCCCAAGATACTGTAGTTTACACCAGAAGCTTAGATTGAATTTTAATCTTTCATTAACTGGTTTTCTATATGTTTGTACAGATATATTTATTGTGCAGTATTTACAAGTCTGAGTTAGCCAAGAATAAACATACATTAAAAAATATGTTTGTTTTCTATATACCCTACGAATATTTAAAAAAACTCTAATCGTAATTAAGTCTGTGTTTAAAACCTATCATCAGCACCAACTAATTAACAGTAGCCGCTCAAGGCCGAGTCGAGTATGGGATGAAACATACAAGTATAATGGAGCTAGGTTTCAGCCCATACTGACACTCTGCAGGTGTTAGATAATAGAGCTTGGTTTTAGCCATCTCTAGTAACAAGGATGCGGCGCAGGTAAATTTTGCACCTAAGGGTTTGAATAACATACCCTCTAATGGCCCCATCTTTTGTTTGCGTTAAACCAACCTGTAGACCTGGACAGCCATAGCGGCAGGTGGTAAAAAGTGGAAACGCTACAAATCATCTGCTAAAACTCATGATTTTGTTGAACTGTCAAAACACTGTTTATGTTTTAAGGCACATAACGCTGAGAAATTTGAGTTGCAATACTGTTTGAGCATTGCCGCTACTAATGAGAATAGAACCTCTTGTTAGACGTGCGGCAAGCTCTGCAGCAACTTTTACCGTCTTATTATGTGTAAGTTTTACATAGATGTTTATGATACCTCAGGTAAATTTAATATTTATTGCTTATGAGCTTTCAGCATAAACTTTCATATTGTAAGTGCGTCTTTGCTTGAAAATGTGATCATATGATTGATTAACTGCACAACACAGATGTTTAACGCCAATTTCAAATACAGCGCACTCGCTCAACCACCAACATGGCTGCCAGAACTGTTACTCTGAGGATGTAGTTTTCTGTGTTAACAAACTTCGCAAAGCGATGGTGCCAGTTCGAAAGTTACAGCCATTTTACTGAGATGGCTATGGGCTATTGAGCCGGCTTCAATGAGTTTTTAACAGTTCAAAGTAGTTATTTTATGGAGGACCTTGGGTTTCATGTCTCCTTAATTACAACTTCTATCTCCCATTTATGGATAGATAAAAACTGTTACATTGTCCTATTATCATTGCAAATAGGTTTTCAGAGCAGTGTGTATAGGTACTAATTTGCAGAAAATAAAAAATGAGACCCCTATATCTTATTTGCAGGAAAATATATATTATTAGAGGTAGTGAGGTACAAGAAGAAGCTTGAGTTTGAAGTTTCAGCAGAGGAGGGGAGGAAATCATCGATGACGTGGAAGTAAACAAAGCCATGTGATTACGCTACTAGTCTGGTAGATAAAAAATACCCCCGTTGCAGCAGACCTGCATACTCAGCGAATTTCAAGTGCAAAACAACATATTTCGATCCAACATATTGAGATTTGACATGTTTTTGTAAGCTCCATAAGAATAACATGGGGAATGAGTATGCAGGTTTGCTGCTACGGGTATATTAAAACTGGTTGGTTTTAATTCAATTTTTAGTAGATCTGAACTAGAAGAAGCCATTTACCAAGTTTTATCAAGATATGTTGAGAAATAAGCGAGATATAGAATTTTACTTATTTCCCATAAGGTTAACATTGGGACAACGTACTGTGTTTACCAATTTCAATATCTCGGTAACCAATGGCCATAGAGCTATGATTCAAAATACTAAATTGTTTGTTTTTTTGGGCTGAATTCAATGGTGCCAATAAAAATTTGAAAAATTTTATTTTTCTATGTAAAAATCTCAAAAAACCCATTTTTGGGGGGGTTTACCCCCCTTTACCCCCCCTTCCGGTGGTCCGATCGGGCTGGTTTACGAACTCGTCCGAATAATTACTACTTTACACGTCTATGCCAAATTTCATTCCGATTGGACCATTTTTGCGCAAGTTATCGTGCTTAAAGACACATATATATATATATATATATATATATATATATATATTTATGAAAGTGAACGAATGGTGTTTTTGGTATCTGAGGACCTCAAAAAGAAAAGTTATGATGGTTTTAGGCTTAGGTCTTACCATGAGACCTATGGTAACAGCTTCTTCCCTATAGGGGAAATTCGCTAATACTAAACCAAAACAAAATGTGGGTTGATATTAGAAACAATGTTTTGCTCTTTGAATAACAATCAATAAACAGGTGGCATGTTTTTGGTTTAGCATGTAATACATGACTGACAGAAGGAATTCGTAGTTGAATCAATTGATCATCTGTTAATATTTATTTCCCCTCCTCGAAAAATCCAAATTCATCTGGGTTTGTTTGTAATCACCCAAGCTTCATCTTATACCTCTCTACCTCTACACTATATAATCTTGTTAAAAAAATCATTAGGTTCTTGTCTTCAAGTTAAAATATTATTTTTAAAATAAAATTTTTAATTTTTAAAAATTCAAGCCAACCACCAACACAGAAGCAAGGATACGGCATGCAAGGGTGATTGGCATTTCCAATCGTGCTTTGCGATTTTTATTTATTATTTATTTTTTTGCTTATTAAACTCGAGCCCTATTAGATTTGTATTTATTTTATGATTTCAATCTTTTTACAGAACTAAATGGATACCAAATTTACTAAATGATAGCTATGTTTGGTTTTATTTGCATTAACAAATCCTATATCTAATAATAAAAGTGCTCGTTGTATTCTCACTGATAAAATGCAAAATAATTATCATTTTAAAAAACTTCAAAATTTAGAGAGTTTCCAAGTTGGATATTCAGCTCTTATGAAATGCCAAGTGAAATTAAAAAAAAAACTAATTTTATCACCACAGGACGTATCAGTGATTTATCACAACGCTTTCCTCATAGTGTACTTCCCAAGTAGTAATCTCTTTTTCCTCATTTGCTTACTACTTGTGTACTTACTGATAGCAAAATAGTCAACAACAAATCCATTGCATAGTGTTTTTTTTTGTTAAGAAATTTATCTAATAGTTAGTTATAAGTGCATAGAAGCTGCTCTGACTACATTTTCTGAAAAAGGTAAAAACTATTGCTTTAATATTCTGTGCATCTTGAATGAGGATTATATTGGATAAATAAGTGTTGTTATTTTTGTGAAATAAAAAGTGAATTACATCATTTACTATTAAAAGAGCTACGTTTTGGAAAATTACTAGTTTTTACTTTAAGAATTAATATGCATTCTTTGTATCATCTGTGGCTACCAAAGTTTGTACATTTAAGTACAATAAATAATTGAGCTCGAGGCCTGATTATTTATTTTGAAATATTAATTTGATACGATTATATTTTTATATTAATACATTTTTGGCAATAAACTACAACGTACCTATGGAACAAAAATGTTCCAGCAGTTATTAGTTTGAATAAATAGTACGATATTTCCTTTAAAATAAAAACATAATTTTCTTATAATTGGTCCTGATAAAAATTGTACATTTATATCCAGAAAATTAAATTTTGAAACTGTTTTAACCTATGGTTTTCTGTTAATTTATATATGTTTTCAAAATATTGTCATGCTTTCACATGAAAGCAGTTTTGGGATGGTATTGTAAATATTCAATTGCAATTCATTACGTTCGTAAAAAAAAAACTTAAAAACTTGTTTTTTTTACAAAAAAATTGACCAACTTGTGATTGATTTGGTGAAATAAGTTTTGTCATTATATAACTAAATATTTTAAGATGCAGTTTCTATCTAGGCATATTTTAAGGGAATATGAATGAAAGATGAATGTAGAATGGATTATACAGGGGTGCTGAAAAGTCTGGGAATGGCTAAATATTTTTTGAATGGCCGAATATTTTTTGGTTTGAGAGTTCAAACTTTCTACATTCACTCCTATGTAAAAAAACTACTTTCTGAGGTGTTTACTGACTCTTGGCCCTCAGGGGGGGACGGCCCACAAGGAGTCGGTACGAAATCTTAAATGTAAGAATAGGTGGATATTCACAACATTTTAGAGGGCTGATTAGGTAGAGTTCAACGCTGCAAACTGCACTTCAAAAGGTTCATTTGTTACAAAATGGAGGCTGATCAAAAATTTAAAGGAAAGTACATAGTTTCTGGAGCCAGCTGCCATTGTTTGTTGGGCTATTAATTAACAATCCTGTCTAAGGAACATGCCAACCTTAGTCAGTAACAAGGCTACAAGATCGCGGCACTATCATCACGATCATCACACTCATCCTTCATTCATATTCAGGGTAACGTCCTCCATGAGGTACCTGTCTTATCAAAGTGATTAAGTGATAGTGTTTGCCTGAATATTGTTTAAAAATTGTTCACAGACTATGTCTGGAGAACCAAAACTCATGAATTCAAACCTGAAAACCTATTTTTTTAGTGTGCCGAAGATGATATTACCTTCAATGGGGGATGGCCCACAAGGAGTCAGTACAAAATCTTATAAGCATAGGTCAATATGCACATCATTTTAAAGTGCTTCAGAAACAAAATCTAGCTTATTATGAAAATTTTCCCACAGAGTAGTGATGGTTAACCCAGAGTTACCTGCGATGCGTCTCAACCTCAGTCACTACAAGGTGGTGCTGATAGCGACCATGGTAGTGGGGTTGGTAGGACTGCTCCTGCTGCTCATTTGGGTCTTTGGCTACCGAGGAGGCATAGGCTGGAGCTCTCAGCCGGAGCTACAGTTCAACTGGCACGTGCTCTGCATGACTTTGGCCATGGTCTATGTCATCGCTTTTGGTCAGTCAATAATATATAATTCCTTTTAACGGACCATTTAAACATACAACAGCACGTAGAGATGAGTAGCGAAAAATCAAATAATATAGTTCATTTTTTTAAGTTTTCTATTTCAGTTTTGTTGTTAATCTCTCCTCCATACTATTAATATTCTATTTTTTAATGACATGTTTCTTAGGTGAGGATTATTACTTCGTTCCTATTTTTTGGGCTTCACTCACCTTAGTAAGATTTCCTTTGGGGCTTGTCAATTGACGAAAACACACACGAATCACACGTAATACACACGACAAACATACGAACATTTAGAAGCGTCCCAAAGTCTAACCCGACGTTTCGCGTGGCCACGAATAAAAAATAACGTCACGCTTTTTCAAGGGTTGAGCCGGTTAAGTTGCTTCCGCACGCGGGCAGAGCGAGTCGTGGTTCGCCGTTCTGCCCGCGTGCGGGAGCAACTTAACCGGCTCAACCCTTGAAAAAGTGTGGTTTTATTTTTTATTTGTGGCCACGCGAAACGTCGGGTTAGACTTTGGGATGCTTCTAAATGTTCGTATGTTTGTCGTGTGTATTACGTGTGATTCGTGTGTGTTTTCGTCAATTGACAAGCCCCAAAAGGAAATCTTACTAAGGTGAGTGAAGCCCAAAAAATAGGAACGAAGTATTAATATTCTGCTTGTATTGAGCAAATATATAACAACTTACATTACCATTTGAAGTACATGGTGTCATATGTGCCCAAGATGAATATGAAAAACTAGTACCTACACCTGCTGAAAGGGTAACTAATTTTAACCCTGAGGGGCTTGTAATTATACCCTAGATTGAAATGAGAAGGTGTAATGTTTCGTCTAAAAATGTTTCCCTCAAGATTAGCGAATTTTATGAATTAGTTTCCTCCTATTTGCCAATACATAGAATGAGAGTTAAACCGGGATATAAAACGAAAAACGCTAAGGCCAGGTTTTCGACTTAACATCAAACTGAATTTAGCGCACTTTTAAAAATAGACGGAAAATGTAAGTAAAAATACATAGACGGTAAATGCTGCCAATAAACTATTTCCCAGAAATTTCTCAATCAGATTGAAGAACAGGTTACTCTGCTAACGATTAGGCCAAATATGAAGGGTACAGAGGAAAAAGGGGCTAAGTACATTTTTTTGGAAAATGAGTTTGAAATGCAGAAATGTTCAGCTTTAAATGCTGAACACGACAGTATATTTTTTTGGGGGAAAAACGGGCTCATTACCAGAGCTAAGTAGGGGTAAATATTCCATATGCTGGGGAAGAAGGGGTCAAGTCCCTTCAGTTCTGGGAAAAGAGGAGTCAAGTCCATGACTAAATGTAGATTGTTTTAAGTTAAATTAATACTTTAAAGTCTAGATAATTATTTTATTAATTCTAACACGAAACACATATTATTTAGTAACCATATTTATACTTATTAAGAGACTACTTTAAAAATATTAATAAATATAACCCCTTTAAGCTGTGATTTGACTAGGTAGTATGTTTACTATAGTAGTATGACTTGGTTTTAGTTTTAAGTATTCAGACTTGATACTTTTATAAATGTTTAGATTAATAAAAGTAATGATTTTATAATATAGGCCCATCAAAATTATTTTTAAACCCCTAAGTTTCCAGGTCTAAAACTTGTATTTACCTAACTTAAATAATTAAATAAATACATAAAACACACACACACACACACACACACACACACACACACACACACATATATATATATTTATATGTATGTATATATAAAACTTATATTAAGTAATAAAAATTTTTATAGTAACTCTTATAATTATGTTACTGAAATGCAGGGGAAAAAGGGACCAAGTCCAAAAAATTACCCCTTTTTCCCCTGAACGTTTTGTAACTGATTACCATAGTATTTTTTTATAAGTAGTTTAATAGCTTTTTAGTAAAATTAATATGTCAATAGTGATTAAAAATAGTTTAGAAAAGTATTTAAAGAATTATGAAAATTATTTGAACGTTAACATAGAAATACAAGCAAGTTAAACTTTTAAAAGTGATTCCTGAAAAATTTGTTCGGATGGATTTAGCCCCTTTTGCCCCTGTGCCCTTCATATTGTAGTGATAGTTTGTGTTTTGGAATTGAAATCCCCATCACCTAAGCAAAAACCTAAAATTCTAATTTTGGAAACTCCGTTTCTACTGCATATACATATGCTCAAAATGAAACATCCATACTGAGTATTAAAGATTAGAGTTTGAGTAATTATCTATTTATTTATAAGACGGACAAAAAATTTTTACCAAATAGTGGGAATACAAAATAGTACTTCAGGTGGGTCGTACAACCAGGGCCGTACTCAGACCGGTTTTCCCGGGAAAATTTTACCGGGGCCCGGGGTCAAGGGGGGGCCCGGGGGGGTCAGTACCTCCCTCCGAAATAGTGGAAACCCCCCGGGAACAGGTAAAAAGGGCCCGTAACGGTAATAAAGGGAGAAAAATCAACACATGGGAGTAAAAAAAAAGGTCACCACTTTTGACAAGCCGGAAATCAGCTACGGTTTTGAGTGGAACGGGTGCAGTACCAGAACATGAGGGGCCCGGCCTAATATCTTCACCAGGGCCCGCCTAAGCTGGGTACAGCCCTGCGTACAACACAAGTAGCTCAACTTGTATCTGACAAATATATAGAGGATGGCCGTAATGAATTTGTACACTTTATTCTTTTAGTAGATTGGATCTCGTACCTTTCCTCTTTTCTGAAAACATTCTATAGGCCATAAAAAACATGCATAGTTTCAAAAACTTAAATGGTCACCATTTTGAATTTTATAATACACTCTATTTTAGTTAGCCGTCTGAGAGAAAATATTTTGAAAACCTTTCTTAGCTTTCATCTAGAGCCAGCTCATCAAGAATATTTGTGCCAAGTTTCATGGCCCAAAGTCTTGTAGTTTTTGAGAGAGTAAGCTTTGGAAGCTAAAAATGGGTGCCATTTTGAATTTCATAATATACTATATTCAAGCCTTTTGAAAGAAAATATTGCAAAACCCTTTCTTTAGTACGCACCTAGAGACTGTAGAGAATACTTGTGCCAAGTTTCGTGGCTCCAAGACTTATAGTTTTTGAGAAACTGCGATCAGTCAGTCAGTCAGTCAATGGTTTTAGGCTTTTATATATAAAGATAAGTGGTCCCGTAACTGGTGATTATTTTTGTGACGTGGCAGTGACATAGTCATGTCCATTTCCAGCTGTAATTTCTGAACTACAACACAATTGAAGAGAAAGCAATTGAGCAAAATTTGATCACTTGTCTAGGTATACATCAGCTGTTTAGTGATGACGGATTAAAATGGAACTACCTGGGTTTTCTCTATTGATCTTGATGTATGCATTCCTTGATATAAATATTTTCTAATCAGTCCTCTAGATTCTTCATATCAAGGTTAGACGATAATTTTTATCGTGAGCGAAGCCACGGGTTCTGCTAGTTCTTAATAATTCATATAAAATACCTTGAATTGGGAACCGGGCTACAATAAGTCCTCCTTTCTTGATGGTTTAACAAAGAAGACCTTATTCTAGTAATACACGTTAATAGTAGTGGTGGGAACCACTATCCCATGAACATGGCAAACTCCAAAGAGTATAAAACTAACATATGTATTTATGTCTCAACAGATGACAAATGGCTTATGGATATTTCGTACTGAAATTTGAATGAGGAATCAAGTATAACTTTATGGCTTTGCTGATAAAACTTTGCCTGAAATCAGCTGTTTTACTCAAAATTTATATTTTAATATAAAATCTTATGGACAAATATGAAACTTTTAGGGTCTACTCTGTCTACTCTATTAATTTTGTTTCCTAAAAAACTGAACCCCAAGCTTTTTCCAACGACACCTAAATTATTAAAGTCAGTTCAGAACTGTTGGAGGAGTTTGACAAAAACCCCTTAGCATTAACAAGTATACATTTCAGTTTTATGTATAAATATTCAACTGAAATGTACCCTAAGTAAAAAAGAAAATGACATTAGAAGTGTTGGTTAAAAGCTTAAATTAATCATTATAACAAGTAACTCAGCTTGTTTTGAATAGAACTGATGATGTTTCGAGTGCTGCGCTATGGCCGCAAGAAGGAGCTGAAGTTGATTCATATGAGTTTTTTTGTGATCAATACTTTCTTATTGATCATCGGCTATTGGTCGATTTTGGATGTTCACCAAGGAAGACCACATTTCTACTCTTTTCATAGCTGGATAGCAATCCTTTCTACCACAATGTACATCGTACAGGTAGGCATTTATGTATGATGTGTAATTTAATGTAATAAAGTAATATTAAGAAAAATATTTGTAAAGTAAAAAAGTAAGTAAAAAAAGTAAAAAAGTAAGTTAAGATAATTTTTCATTTAACAATCTTTTGAAAATAATTGTGATTGTAGATATTTTCTCCGAATTTGCACTGATTTGATTAAGGCTGCTCGCCGTTAAAATTTGCTCACTGTCTTACATTTTCGAAGTTTTTCAAAATTGTGGAAAGAGTGCCCCGTGAAAGCATTACCAAGCAATCCTTTATGTAGTGATCTTGTTGAAATTGATTTTGGATACTAAGATGTATCCTCAGTCAGAATCCAGGTGTCGACCAAGTTAAATACTATAAAGATTATAGTCAACTATAGTTGTATTTGGGTGTTGGGTGAATAAAAACTATATTCACCTATTGGGTTTTGATGTTTGTTCAAAGTCATTAAATAGTTAACAAACAACTGGCTCGACCGGGGTCGTGACTGACGATGAATCTTTGGGTCCGAAATGGACTTCAATGAGATCACCAACAAAGGATTGCTTATGTAAGGCCTGCTTGATTCTACATTTAATGAAGCATTAATTTTACTTGAATTACCTCAACAAATTTTATAAAGCTGCCAACTGTTAATAAATGTCTGCAAATTGGATATCTGTGGCAGTATATGAAGACCATACAGTATAAACAAACTTGTCTACTTTTTTTGAACTGATTAGTTTTCACAATCACTTGAATAAAACTAAATTTGTAATTTTTGTTAAAGGCAACTTTGGGATTTGTTTCGTTCTTATGGCCAGGGGTAAAGTTAAAGCTTCGCAGAGAATATATGCCCTATCATGTATTTTTTGGGTTGACGATATTTGTGATGGGCGTTACTACAACTCTGTTAGGACTGTTTGAAGTCATAAAAAAGATGTAAGTATTAAATACTTTGCAGAAAAAAGAAAAATATTTATGTACATCTTTAAATTACTTGCACTAAGAGTGGAGTGTATATTAGTAAACTAAGTAAGAATATAAGGTTATTTACAAGACTATTTTAATATTTCCCATTTTGAGATGGATTGTAAAATTCCTTTTAATAAGATTGGCACTTGCATTTTTTTTAACCAGAGGGAATTTGATTTTTATTCAAAACTTAGTGATCAAACAGTGTCATTTTGTAGTCACTTAGTGGTTTGGTACCAGCATTCTCTTTTGAATGGAATTTTTTAAACAAGGGACTATTTTATCATATGTAAAGTAATGTTTATCTTTTTCATAAGATAACATTAGTAAGTTTTTAGTTCAATGAAAATCAGCAATTTAAACTTATTATATCGAAGTACTTTTTTCTCAGTATAATTTACTTAGGATCAAGCTGAGAGATTTTTTAAATATCAAGCAAGCCTTTGGTGCCACCTGTACAACACCGTTCTATAGCTGCAGTCACAGAATTAGGCAAGTCATAGTCTAGGAAAATCCTGTTTCAAGTTTTATAGGACTTGATTAATGTAATCCGTTTCGTAATATGCATCTACAAATCTATTGATAATTAACACACCACTACCCCAAACCAAATTCTGTGGCCCCAGCTTTAGTGCGGCAATTCATTTAGTCCACAAACCAGTTGCCCTTATAGCCATATTAAGTGTACTGTAACTCTTTGTGCCTCACTACTTGAGATATAATTTTGTTCCAGCCCAAAATTCACAGGAGAAGCCATAATGATGAATATTTTTGGAATTATCATAGTTGTTTTCACTGCTATGGTAGTTTTCATGCAAACTAGGCCGGAGTTTAAAAGAAACCCATTACCTGATGACTGAACACATTTTATATTTTTTACGTTTTATATATTTGTTATGTATTTAAAATATAAGTTTATATAGTCATTAATTATTTCAAACCAATAATTACTCTTCTTGAGATGTACATTCATTTTCCTGAACAAGTGATGTGCATGTTTAAAGAGATATGAACAAAAAAAATTGAGGAATAGATATGACAGACATTATATATTTGAAGATAAGCTTACGTGGGCACTTAAATCACTCCCGAGATCTTATGGGTTTCCCCATGTTTAACTGGGGAGCTGTGAAGTTGACGTTTCGGACTCGTTACAGAAGTCCATCTTAAGGGCAAGCACAATTCCACTACTGCTAATGGGAAATAACTGCTCTACGCGGGGAAACCCAGAAGACCTCGGGAAAGACATAGTGGAGTTCATCACATTCAAGATAACTTATTTATATTATCTGGTGGGTGGCAAAAACTGTGAAATCATCTTATCTCAGCTAAAATGACTAAATTAATCGTTTTCCCCCCATCTACCTAGATGCTTTTTACTCCTAGTAATGAGTGAGTAAAGTAATAACTTGTCTCCCAGCAGGAGTAAAGTGATTACTTTGACTCCCAGCGGGAGACAAAGTAAACCCAAAAGAATAACACTGAAATCAATAATTCAAAAGTTAGAGTGCCTTAAAGTTTCCAAGCACAAATGCAAATATGTTGCAGCTCAACGCAGGTGCAACAGCTGATTTAGTGGCAGGAATGATCAAATAAGATTAACATTAACAAAAAACAGTTGTGGGAATGACTAAGAATTAAGCATGTACAAACATTGGAACAATTAGGTGATATGGTGCATGCATGGTTGCAGCTACCCAGATGCAGACACTATTAGCAGAATGTAACGAAATGCATATTTTCATACTTTACTAAATTAATAAAATAAATTTAACGTCAGGATATTTATTATTGCAGGTGAGGAGAAAATGTGTAGGGTAGATTGGGGCACATTTACGCATGGGGCACGTTTACGCCGTGGCATTATTTCAAAACCGGTTATAGCGGGCGCGCCACCAGTAATGTCAGGTCGATGCTGCTACCTAACGGGTGCTTCCACAACAATTTGAGCGTCAGTGGAGCTGTGGTGTTGCAGATGGTGGATGAAATCTGTTTTCTTACAAGGCGAGTAAATCTTGCTATATATCTTTTGATGCTTATTGTTAGCAAAGAGTGCAGAATTTATCATAAACAATTATACAGTAATAAACAGCAGTTTCTTCTTAATTAAGTGATGTATTTGCAAGCAATGAAAAGTTAACGGATTACATTGCACATTTAATATAAAATCAAACATGGCACAGGGGCACGTTTACGCAGTTGAATCGGGGCACGTTTGCGCATACTTTGACTGCCTAAACGTGCCCCTAAAAATAATTTTAATTTTCATTTCCCTTTTGTATGCTGTTTAATCATGCGTGTCATCATTTAAGCCTAATATACTTGTATTTAGCCAACTAGAACTAATTTATACTTTAAATAGTAAAGTTAAATATTTCTTTTTTTAAATTATGTTCTGATTTTCTAAAGATGGTAATAAATTATGTTCCGAAAACCAGAAAAAGAAGAAAAATAAGATAAAAGCTAAAAGACCAATAAATCAGTTATAGATTATTAACTAACTGTATGTTATTTTCCATTTTTAACATTTTGTAGTATACGAAAATGTGCCCCGCTTGATGCGTAAACCTGCCCCAAACCCGGGATAGGTTTACGCACCCGACATCAACATGAATAATAATTTGTTGTGCTGTAATAAAAATAAAAATGTTAACATTCTATATATAAAATTAAACCTTATTAACCACTAAATAAAACTGTCATGTTTAAAACTTCAAAAGAACGATCACAAATTGAAAAAAAATGTTTTAAAAATATCTGCGTAAATGTGCCCCGGTCTACCCTATATTTCAAGAGTAAAGTACATAGTCTCCCATGTGAAAATTGTCGCGCGAGCAAGCTCTGGCGACAATTTTCATGAGGGAACCAATCTTCTTTACTAACTCAACACACAAATGCATCTTGGGACTAAAGTGCAACTTTTTCTTCCTGAGGGAAACTGTTGTTACCCGATGGCGTAGCTGAAGTTGACAATCTTCCCGAGGGAGAAAAAGTACTTTAGTCCCATGATGCACACAACATTTTTCCTCCTCCTGCATCATTATCAATAGCTATGACAATATAACTTTACCTTAATATGATTCTTTGCTCCATTAAACTGGATTGGAATCACGTATAAATAAATCATGTGTTTTTATATTCAGTGTTGCCAACTGAATTCATACAAAAAAATTAAGTAGTCTTTGACTACTTAAGGAATTCCTTTTCGACTTTAGGAATGGCCAATCTATTGGACTACTTTGTTTAGCTTCTCTTGGCAACAAAGGAATTTTCATTAGAAATATGACCAATGCTTCTTATAGCACAAATTGAATTAAGTTTCCTTCTTTTTATTGTTCATTAAAACCTGAAATATTTTCAACGTTTCCAACTCCCTGCACATCTCCGGCAAGAAACTTCGGTAATACTGGGCTTTGAAAGGGATTAAATGCGGATTAACATCAAAGTCCAAGCTTGACACACTTTCTATGTCGGAATCCTCAACCTTTTTTACATCGAAAGGGTCTTCAGGATCAGGAAATATGAGGGGAAGGTAGAGACAAAGCAGCAAGATGATCGGGCTACATTTAGAGATGTGTTCCTTCAGCTCTATCCGCCCCAAACGCTCCGGACACGCAGCCTCTGCGAGGCAGCCGTTGAGAGTGTGTCGATACATCTCCAACAACTCGTACATCCTCATGCGAGCTCCGTCGTCCGCACTGGTCCAGAACAAGTAGAGCAGGTCGATACCGGGACTGCCATACCTCCGCATCTGATAGTCCACGAGTTTAACATCGGTGATACAACCAGAACTGTCATGCTTAAAAAGAATATTGTTCGTCCAAAAGTCACCGTGATTGAGAACATTTAATTTACTCTTCGGTTTAAACACTTCCACTATCAAATCCCAAAATTCTTCGCCGGTATCGAGTAAGATGTCGCCGAATCTTTCACAACCGTTGATGGTCTGTAGCACTTTTGCAACACCATACAGTCTTAATAGAATTCTAGGCTTGAATGTGTCTGCATACCTCGGATCGTGAGTGTACACGCTTTCAACTCCGTTCCGCTCTATGACATCTGGATAGTGATGTTTCAGTATGATCGATGCTGCATGAAACTTAGCAACAGCTAGCAACGCTGCTTTAGTGTGCTTGTAATCCAGTTTTGTAATGGAGTCAGACATAACATAACCGGCATTCTTCAAATCTTCCATCACCAAACAATTTGGTAGAGAACATTTGTACCTTTTAGGCGAAACTTGTAAATTAGCTAACTCACTCATTTTGGGAATAACCTCGTTGTATACTTCAATTTCATTGAGGAAAAGATCATCTACATTAATGTATTCATTTACCAATGGTGATTTTATTAGGAAGGACTTTTTTAAAGTAGAATCAACACCAGCTAGACTGTATTCAACTTCAACTCTGGTGAGAGTACTCATGAAGTTTCTGCCACTCTCCACTCCTGGGCCAGTTACATAGCTTTGGATGGTTATCTCACTATGATTCCCACTAAGTTCTTCATTTGATTGAAGGATGTCTTTCAAAAACTTTACATTCAGCCACGATGAGGAACCTTCCATAATACCTGGAAAAAACACCTTTTCACAAACCGAAGTGAGTTTATTTTAAAGTAAGTAAATGAACATTTTGTTCCTATTTTTTGGGCTTCACTCACTTTAGTAAGATTTCCTTTGGGGCTTGTCAATTGACAAAAACACATACAAATTACACGTAACACTCACGACAAACACACGAACATTTAAAAGCGTCCCAAAGTCTAACCCGACGTTTCACTTGGCCACGAATAAAAATAACGCCACGCTTTTTCAAGGGTTGAGCCGGTCAAGTTGCTCCAGCACGCGGGCAGAACGGCGAACCATGACTCCGTCGTGCTGAACCACGAGTCGTGGTTCGCCGTTCTGCCCGCGTGCTGGAGCAACTTGACCGGCTCAACCCTTGAAAAAGTGTGGCGTTATTTTTATTCGTGGCCAAGTGAAACGTCGGGTTAGACTTTGGGACGCTTTTAAATGTTCGTGTGTTTGTCGTGAGTGTTACGTGTAATTTGTATGTGTTTTCGTCAATTGACAAGGCCCAAAGGAAATCTTACTAAGGTGAGTGAATTGTCAAAACGGAAAATAACCCCCAATCAACTAAAATATAGATGTAGTAGAACCTCGATAGTTTGACACATAGTGGATTTTGAGGGTGTCAAAGCATCAAAACAGAGAGATGTGGAACTATAGAGTATGTGTATTATAGAGAATATGAGGAATACCCCCAAAAACCACTGAATACCACCAAATATATCTGTTCCAATTGCATTTTGAAATCTAATGAAAATTTTCTCTTTCAGTCTTCATATTGATTGTATAGTTCTGCTCTAATTAAAATGTAATATTAAAACCTCATTACATCATTTTTCTTAGCAGGCTACCCACTTTTTAGTGGATCTACTCACAGGTTCTGTAAAATCAAATTCCACTTTGCAACAATGTGGGACGCCAGCTAAAAAGTTTGTTGTACAACTTCGCTTGTTCACTATAACAATGATTTTAATATTTTCAATTCAATTAAAAACATCCTTTATCTGTAAAGTACATTACATACATAAATAGCGTCATAACTACAAACAATATTGTACAAGGGAGGTACAACTTACATTTATATAAAACCCATTTTCTCAAGTTTTGTTCTTATATCAGAAGCTTCCATTACCAAACAATTTGTTAGAGAACAATTTTACCTTTTAGACGAAACTTGTAAGTTAGCTAACTCACTCATTTTGGAAATCACCTTGTTGTATGTGCAACTTAGGGCAAGTATATAATAATTTAAATATTGTAGTTCTGACCAATCATCTCAAACTGTTGGATAATAAGTAAGGGTCACTGACACTCGACCCTAATATTTACTTTAGCTGCGCAAAGTGGTTTAGTGGGGGATGACGGTGAAAAATCTTTGTATTTCACATAACTCAACACAAAAAGCATTAGGCTTGAAGATGGGATTTCCCAGTTTGTACCTTAAAAACTTTGGAACCTAGCCCCTAGTCTTTTACAACAGGATTTTGTATGCTTATGCTGAAAAAGGCAAAAACTTATGATTGTAATGTTGGATTACATGACATTCAAAATGTCTACGCCTTCACTCTCATTAAATCGTTTAATCAGCTATGAAAAACTAGAACAAGTGCAATAATACCAGACTACCAGACAACTTCATATGTTTAGTCAGAATTGAAATTTTATTTATGTGCCCCATGGGCACCATGGTTCACATGTAGAGCACTTGTGAACTTTCAAAGGCAAAGCTGTAAGGACATCAGTAAAGAAACCACCGAATTTTAGAACTCAAAATGAACATTGTGATCAGCATAATTGTTTGTGTTTCCTTGAAAAAAGATGACACATAATTCAATTACATATTTAAGAGAAGAAGAGTTAAAATGCAGAAGATAAGTGCTCAGTTTTCACAAATATGACATATATTTTTAACAAGAGGTGAAAACAATTAAGGTTGAGGGAGGGGTTGATAAAGTTAAGTTATGAACCAAAACCAAGCTAACATGAAGGCTCATGGTCATGGTGGGCTGGTTGGCTGGTTAGCCAACCAGTTGTACAAACATGTGATCTGTCCAATAACAGAATGGAAGGTTGACCATCCACTGATTAAAAGATAAAAATCACCCTAAGATACAAACTTAAATATTGAATTTAAAATACAAAATAGAATTAAACTCAAACCAAGAAAAGGGCTTAAACAATTAAATTACTTTCCTCACAGAATAAAAATTACAACAACTTACCTCTGCAGACCTTCAATGGTTTGAAATTTCACTTTGAAGCTCAGTATGATAAATAAACTAATTACTATTAAGATAAAAAAACTTTGATAAAAATAAAAGGATAATTAATGCATGTTTCGCCAAGGCGACAGAAACTTGTAACAAGTGGATGCAGGGTCATGTTTGTGCTTGTTATCTCTTAAGGTTATTTCCCTCGAACCTGATAACCGCCTTAATGGTTGAAAAATTACTAAGTTTATGATATGTAATCTTTATTATACAACCAGAGACTTTTGTGACATTTGATGATTATGGCTTAATTTAATCTTAGTACAGAGGGATTTTCAAATAATCTTAATTTCTTATCAAACGTTACTTGTTGTGAATTAAAGTTATTGATGGATGAAAACATTTTAATCAGGGGAAATCCTTTCTAATTTACCACTTTTCATTTCATTCAATCATAAAACTACTAGCAAATTGTTTTCCTATTCTCTGCTTGAGAATACAGAGGAATATTGATACATTCCATTAAGTAATAAAGGTGTGGGTATATTTTTTGATTTTGATTATTATTACATTCATTTGCCATCAGGGGCGGACTGGGAAGAAAAACGGCCCTGGCATCCTTCTGGCAACTGGCCCTGGACAGGAAAGAAGGGGACACCCTTCGGGGGGGGAAGGGGGCTGGGGGATATGGAATACCCCAGGATAGAGGGAGGTCCGGGGGTCCACCCCCAGGAAAATTTTCAAGATGTGAAACCCAAAATCGTGTTTTAAGGCTCTCTGAACACCTAAAAATGTCTAAAAGCAGATAGTCTAGAAATGTCAGATCACAAAGCCCGGGCTTAGGGCCGCGCGTCGATAGGGGCCGCAATGGTTGGAAATAAGGTATTTTTAGTAAATATATGAGGCCATGATTAGGTTGCATTACTTTAAACTAAAAGGCCTTCCTTTTGACGAGGCCGTTAGGGTTTTCAAGGGGCCGCACAGTAATCTGGGCTTAAGGCTGCGGCAGCCGTAATTCCGTCACTGGTGCCTGGTACTGCGGCGTCTCTTTCACAGTAACTTTTATCTAACAAATAATTGGATGGGCTATTGGCCTTCACGTTGATCCACAAGGGCTGTCCTCAGCTCAGCAACAAAAAGCAGCTGGCTGATTTTTATTTTGGTTTAGACCCACTTTTTTAATCCACCGGCCCTTTTCTGACCTAAAGAGGCTGGCCCTTCTGACATTTGCCCGAATGCCCAAATGGCCAGTCCGCCCCTGTTTGCCATCACTGATTAATAATAAGAGTCCAAAAAAATCAAAATCAAAGCATTGTCACCATTACCAACAACAAATTTTGAACAAAGAATTGCAGGTACAAATTTAATAAATTTCTACATAAAAAAATTTTGACTGAATAATTTTATATACACACTCACATTGGCTATCAAAAAAGGACAAAAGAACAAAAGTTAATATGGTCTGCCCCTTATGTGCTCATGGTTTGAAAATATGCCTGACACAAAATGTCCAGGCAATAAATTATTTTTTGTGAATACCATACTAATATGTGAAATGGCTTTACGGTTAGCACAATGCAAGAATTTTATATTCCATTAGGATAACGTGGGAAATGAGTATATAGTTTTGCTGCCAATAAAAAGAAGAACGGGGGATTTCTAAATATATATATGAAAGTTATTATATTGAAGCCATATACTAAGTTTTCACTAAGTAGTAAAGTAGTAAACATCAATATATATTTCGTGCTGCAGCCAAAACTACACATCGTAGACTCTTGATGAAATAAAAGCTTGGAATCTCATGAAATGTAATAGGGTGGTTGGGTTTCAATATTTTACAGGATTTAGGCACAGGATCGTCCGAAAGGGACCTATGTCAAGGATTTTGTGAATACTTTAGGTTTTATTTGTTTAATTCAAAACACATGGGTTAATTTGAGAAGGTAACCGTTGTTAAAGTGATTGAAAACAGAATGCAGCACCTACAATGGTTTTTGTACAACAGATGAATACAGTCTTATTTAATAGTACAGTGTTTTTATTTACGTTTTCAGTTATTTAGTAAATTTTTACTGTTAGGTTATGTTATTAAAAACAAAAAGTACTCTAAAATGTAGTGTTACATATTATTTGGTTGTAAATTCAAAGTTAGTAGTAAAAATAAGATGAGGAAATACCAAAACGTACGAGAAAATTGTGTATCTTATCACATAGAGGAAATATTGCACGGAAAAATGAAACATAGAAGGAAAAGAAACACATCTAAGGAACTCGCGGGAAAATTCACAGCAACATCAGAAACTCTAACGTAACAGATTGGAACAGAAAGGAGGACAGACGCACAAGGTGACAAAAGAAATTATCAGAACAGAAATAATGGAGAAGTTTGGAAAAAGAATCAAACAGAAGAGGCTGATTTAAATCAAACAACTTTACAAGCTGTTTGAAAAAGGACAGTGAACTATGATTAGGACCATGAAGGATACATAAATCCAATCAAGTATGGATTCTGTTGAACACCCAAATGTAGTGATTTACAAGATAGACACAATTGTTAGTTAATGCAAGTAAAGAAATTCAAAAGGGAAACACAAAATATGTGCTGTTTGAAAGGGCAAATAAGACTGCTACCACCCCCGAATTTTTACATAACATTAGACGTTATAATACTTGCTTCCAAATAATTACGTCTTTAGGAGCTGCTTTCATCAGATTTCTTAACCCAGCGAAGCGGGTTACCAACAGCTAGTTGTAAATAAAAACAATTGCATCAGCTGTTCAGCCCTTTTCTTTATTTTTCAATGGATTTTTTCACTGACACCTTTCACTCAAGAATAGGGTTGATGAGTGTCAGACTTGTGGTTTCCTCAAAAGTTAAAGGTAGTTTAGATTTATATATAAAGATACATTGAGAAATAATAACTAAGATGTGGGATTTTATTTATTCCCCCTATCCTTACGGGGAATAAACAGGGCCGGAACTAGGAAATTTATCAAGGGGGGCAAAGGAAAATTTGCCACCCCCTGGTTTCCAAAATTTTAAAAAGTAGGCCTACGCTTATTTTTGTGTAATGTGGGATGGGGCACAAAACATTACTGAAAATTATAATTTAGAAAATAATTGGAATTTTTGATTATTCTCTTTTTAATAATTCACTAATATAAAGTGAAATCAGACCCCAATATCAATTCACGTTACAATCTAAATTTGTATTAGACCTAAGTGGCAAGATGGGTGTCGTTCCCGTTCATGAGGCGCTTACTGTGATTTTCCCAGAGTCACAATGAGAAATAAGCGAGATTTAGAATTTTATTAATTTCCCATAAGGTTAACATTGGGACAACGTACTGTGCTTACCACTAATGATATCTCGTTTACCAATGGACATAGAGCAACAATTCAAGATACTAAATTATTTGTTTTCTTAAGCTGAATTGAGTGAATTCAATGGTCCAGACAAAAATTGAATAATTTTTATTTTTCTGTGTAAAAAATCCCTAAAACCCATTTTTGGAGGGGTTTACCCCCCCCCCCCCCTTACTCCCCCTTCCAATCGTCCGATCAGGCTGGTTTTCGAACTCATCCGAATAATTACTACTTTACATGTCTGTGCCAAATTTCATTGTTTCTTCATTATTTACTATTTACATAAGTGAGAATTCAATTGATTTTCAAAAAATTAAAACTTTGAACTTCCATAACGTTTGATAGGATTGATGTAGAGACCTCTGCGCCATTCTTTTTCTTTGGTTATGACCTTTAAAATAATGTATAACTTGATAGAGGCTTACATTTAAATATTTCGACTTACCCCCAAACTACCCATTGTGGGGGGAAGGAGGTAAAAATTTACATAAACCAAAAACTTACTTTATTGATCATATAAACATTCCCTGAATATTATACTTTTATCTCTATTGATAAAAAAATTAAAGGGGGGTTGGAACATTTGGAAGGCACAGTATAAACAAATTAAAAAAAATTGTTATGTTATTATCGGGGGGCCCCAAAACAAAAAATTATGACAGGCTTAGGTCTTATCATGAGACCTACGGTAACAGCTTCTTCCCCATAGGGGAAATTGGCTAAAACATAATAAAACTATTTTACTAAATGTAAAAGTGATTTAATGGCTAACAATATAAATATAAAACATTAATACACTACTTATTCCCTTGCTGTTCTATCACCAAAAATATTGAATACTTCTTGGCAAAATAAAATGAAGTAATTTATCAGAAAACCATTTATCTGCCTCAAAAATTTTGTTTAAAAATAAAAAATATTATAAAATATTGTGCTCTGAAAAAATTACAAAATATCTGCAGGTAAGACTTACCAGAGCTAAGATTTTCATCTCCAAGTGAGTTTGACACAGTTAAAAGGATTTTACTAACTTATAAGCTATGCAAATTGTCACAGAGAAATGCAAAGTACCTCTTGTATATAGGAGTTGTTTATTCATTACTTGACATTATGTAATGTGTCTTTTAGACTTCGATAAGACAGCCTCCTTTTAGCAGTACTCACTTAGCTGGATATAAAACAAACCACATAATTATGTATTTTTTATTTAGCCTTAGTTCTATGGTCTGTAAAATATATTCACTCATATAAAAACAAATTTTGCAAAAACATTTTACTGTAGAAATATTCTCTTAAAACCTATTCAGTTACTGAATTTATATAACTTAAAACCTAAAATCTGGAAATGAAACTATTCAGTTAAGTTTAATTAATTTTCTGTGATTCATCACTAAATCACTGTTTATTGCATAAATGAGATGCATGGGTGTTGATTATCAACAGACACTAAATTTATTGATATAAAATTTGGCATTAAGTTTCATTGAAATTTAATTTCAGCTTTCTTACTAGAAAATCTGACAAACAGACATAGACATTACCACATTTTTCCTCAAACAATACCATGAAAAAAAAGAATAATATGCCCGGGTCAAATTTCCTTCCAATGACGAAAATCAACAAAAAATTTCCATGTTTTATACCTAGGGGAAAATTTATAGAGCTGATCAATCAAACCAATAAAAGTTGTTTTTAATGCAAAAATTCCAAATATTTTGTCATTTAAATTTGAGTGATGCTCAACTTTTAAAAAATCAACACAAATCCCCTAGTATTTTTTCATTCTGGCAGTGAAAAAGTTAAAATTCATGAGATCTATTAAATTATGGCTTTAAAAAAATGTATTCCAATATATAAATCTAATTAATTACAGCACTTTACATTCTTCAGAATATATTTGATTAATTTTAATGATAAAAATGGACTAGGAAGGGGGGATAAGAGAGTGAGTTATGTTGGTAAAAAAGGCTAAAAACTATCAACACTATTTTAAATAAAAACAAGTAATTAGATTGTATTTAGCTTTGTGGTTTGGCTTTTGTTGTGAGATTAATTTTGAAAAAAAACACATTTGTTCAGAAATATCTCTTCCTTATGAGTCAAAAGAAGAGAGTGATTTACAATGAGCCAATTGAATGAAGATAACATTTTAGCATATTTTTTGATAATCAGTGTCTGATTCACAGTTCAACCCAACATTATTACTATGTTTCTACGCTCATTTCAATACAATTTGAACACTAACCAACTTGTTGACTCTCCTTCTCTTCATGGTAAGTATCAAAATTTTGAAGGGTATTTAAGATGTATATTGCATGAATATGTTAAACATTACTGTATACATTAAAAACCCGTATTGCTATTTTATTTTATCTTGTCATGAGATTAGCAGCATCAACCAGCAGGCAATTTCCGGATCTGTTTTTATGTGATGTTATAATGACTTTAGAATATCAAATTTTGTTTCCATCTGGATCAATTTTCCTCCACATTAGTACAGTTTATCATAATGTACTGCAATACTAATTATTAATAATGACTGATATACTCTCCAAAGCAACCATATGTTACATCTAAGGATGTAGATTTTCCTAGAAAAATACTAATAATTATTGTTTAAACTTTTTTTAAAAGAGAGACATGTGGTATTTTGATACTATCACCACAAGCATTTATGTTATGTTAGAAATTTCAGTTCAAATTCAAAATGACTTCATTTCATGAAAAACACACTGAATAAATTAACATACACTTATGGAATGTCTGTGTGTGAGGAACGAGCTCTAAGTAAGCAAGGCAATAAAAAAGAGGCACACAAAAAAACCTTATATACACACACCCTCGCTCCCACACATACTACACAAGTAACTCACCTTTACACATAAACACGCAAACATTCCAGCCCTTCCTTCTTACTGTGCAACTGCTATCAGATTTAACTTCAAATTAGTTATGAATAAACATACAAACATTAAGAGTCCCCCACCCCACAGCATTGAGAGTATTATTAGCGCTAAAAGTCCAGACACATACACATCAAAAATGTAAATGTAAAAAAAGTTTAAAAAATTACAATAAATAAATTGTAAATTGATGTAATTGTGCATGTAAATTTTTGCATTTATATTACATTGCATGTAATGTAAAAAGTAAATGTAAAATGTAAATGTGCATAATAAATTTGTCATTATATGTATTTGCCAACAGGAGGGACTGACTAAGGAAGAACTGAGAGCCATCGTCGCCAGGCAGATGGAGACGGCCACGTGTTGTGTGTGTATGGAGCCCCTCCTGCCATCGCTCTGCGTGTGTGTGCGCGGCCACGGGGTCTGCCTACCCTGCCGTCGCAGGCTCACTGCCAACTGTCCCGTCTGCAAACAACCGTTCTCGCCCGACAAGCCCATCCTGCTGGCACAGCTGCTGGAGACCCTGCCTCACGAATGCCAACACAAAGGCTGCTCCTACTTCGTACGAGCGGGGGACGACCATGAAGCCTGGTGTGGCCGGATTTGCACCCATTGTAAAAAATGTGACTGGGTGGGCAACGGGGAGGATATACTGAACCACGTTAAAGAAGAACATTCCAAACTTCACATATTCCAGGAGAAAAACTACTGTCGCCTGGAAAATTTCGATCCTGGAGAAGAAATTTGTGATTTCGCTCCTTTCTATGTTCACGGCCAGTTTTTTTGGGGGGAGTGCTCGACCGATTTGAAAAAACAATGTTTGAACATCAGGTATCATTTGGTACGTAATGGGAAAGTCGATGACGACATTTATGTGGTCGTTCAGATGAAGAATACAATAATGCATAATGTGTACAAAATGAAACTGTGTTTGGATCAGAAATTCAAACTCAAAGGAAACACTATTTCTATTTGCTTGTCTGCTCTGAGTGGATTTGTTGATAGTAAAAAGAACCTAAGTTATCAAGTCGATTTTGTGAAAGGAGTTTCTCTTTGAAGAAAACTTAACAATTTGTGATTATTATTTATTTTTTGTATGTTGGTTACATGTTATTCTATTATTAATTGCTATTAAATGGGTCGAAATATTTCATTTGGAAACAGTTTTCTCATTTATTACTTTGAATTATATCAATTATTCTGTAAAGGCACTTCCTTGCCAATTATTAATTCATACACATTATATGATTAGAAACATGTGTGGCAATATCTTTAATGTTTTCTCTCAGTTTCCAGTTAGATCACAAAATCCAAAAGCAGAGCTTGGAAAAATGATTAAAAAGAATCCTGGATATAGCATTAACACCCATAAATGTATATATTTAATTGGTATAAAAAATATATATTGCCATTTTTTTTAAGATGGTGGAGGCCTCTTTTTCACCTTGCATTTGCCCCGCCCACAAAGACTATTGATCTGTACGTGGACGTTATCAAGCAATGTCAAGAAGTGAGCCGGTACAGTACAAGGATGAACAGTATTGGTAAAATTATGTGACAAACTCGAGTCTCAAACCTGCGGCGCTTCGAGGCCACAGTTCCGAAGCCGAGTGCCCTATCAACTGCACCACCGACTCACTATTATTATTATTATTATTATCATTTATTTTTTGCAGGAAACAAAAATAATAATATAGTGAATTTGAATTATTTTTATTTTAGAAAACTATGTCTAAAAATCTAGAAAATTCAAGATAAAAGAGAATAAAATTATTGGTATTATTAAATGTAAAAAATGTATAGTTGAATCAATCACTTGTTGTTGTAGCCGATGTATACAGGGTCTCCAACTTTGACAATCCCGTCAGCATGCAGTCCTGCGTACAATCCGAACACAGGTTCTCTTCCCTTCCCAGCCAACTCTCTCTCAGCCGGGTCTGTGATCTGCCGGTACCTGACGACAAAAACAATTTTAAAATCTTTCCTCTGATTAATGAATTTGTATTTGTCCTCTGGGAATTTCTGACTATAACAGGTTCATTTCTGAATTGCACTATCCTTTGTTAAATAATTGACGACATTTATAAGTAACTTAATTTATTAATTAACTCATGAACTGAAACGATAAATAGAGAAGACCAAAACATAATAAACAAGCGATTGACAATCTCAAACGTATCAGCTGTACCAGCTGTACATTATACTTTTCCCCCAGACAAAAAAATACTTTCAAATGGTAATCAAGATACGTGAGCACTTGAGTTGTCTGATGCGAATCACCTTCTGAGTTGGTCGGCATGTCTTCTTTGTTCAACACAACACCATTCTCGTTAACTATGTAAGATACTGGTCCGGTACGATTTATTATGCGACCTTTCCTCCATTGTTTGTCCACGGCTAATTTTATCCAAATAGCAACTCCGGGCTGGAATTCTTGCCACTTTGCCGCCCTATAATGATTCCCTTTTTGTCTATCTAGATATTCTATAATCTGCTTTGACCGACCTGGTTTCAACAAGCTTAAAAGTGTCCTAAGCTGTCTTCCAAAAATGAGTTCTCCGGGCGATTTCCCGGTGGTCGGATTGGGAGTAGCTCTGTGATTAAAGAAGAAAGTTTTTAAAGACTTTATTATGCTTTGACCTTCCAACTTATGTGCCACAAATCTGTCCTTAAATGTTTGAATGTAACGTTCAGCAAGCCTATTAGAACGTGGATGGTAAGGGGCAGTGGTGACATGTGCCCAGCAATGTCAACACAGAAAGTGTTAATACATGTCAAGAAGATAATAGTGCTGAAGGTCACAGTGTTACAACAAATAATTAAATGATTGGAAAATTACTGTGACACTTGGAATCTAACAGTAAACAAATCTGTGATAGTTGTTCTTTTAAAGGGGGGCTAACGGAATAAGGGGAAAGATGGCGGAATAAAGGAAAAGAAATTGAAGTAGTAAAAGGATTTAAATTTTTGGGGATTATATCTACATCAACTTTATTGTGGAATCCCCATTTTACAGAAAAAAAAATTTCAGCAAAGCTAAAAACCCCCCTGAGCTGATATTAATCAGTCAGGGGATAAACTTTTGGGCAGTTGCAAAGTTCCTCTCAGTGCAATACTTGTTACAATGCAATGCAATAATCGGAACAATTCCCTGATACGCAGCTCAAGTATAGGGTTACCGCAAAAACAATTTGTTGGAAGCTACTCAAAAGTTGTTCATAAAAAAGCTACCCAAATTGCCGCGCAACACACGTGCACGTACTCCAGCCATCTTCCTGGGGTACATACACACGAGGTAGTGAACAAAAATGTTAGTTGGAGTCACGACTGGAGGAGGTTGGCCGATGAGGGAGGCTTATCGGTCAACTTCAATCCGGCGTGCGAGGCAGGGGAAAGGGGCTTTGTTGTGGCTACTCAGCTGATAAACGTAATGAAAAAGCTACACATAGATTGGTATGTGGAATGCGTTGGCAAAGCCAACACATCCTCATCACCACAAACAAAATTTACATCTCGACTTTGATTTAGGAAATAGGTGTTTTTTAACGATTCTATGGAAAATAGTTATATAAGCTTAAGAGGGTTCCTTACCTACGCCAAAACATGCCTAAAACACGCTCCTCGTGGTGTCATTTAGCACCTACAGTTTTCAAAATAAAATCTAATTTAACATTCATAGCATTTCAAAGATAAAGAGTTGTAGAATGTTAATTGCTAACCCAAAATTATTCATGTTAACGTATTCTAAAGATACATTCCTTTGAAGTTAACCAACTTTAACGCCATGTATCTTTTTAATGAGTGAGCATATACGACTTTTGAGAAGCAATAAACACTCTGCAACTTGTTACCTTTATAATGCTATATCCGGATGAGTTTTATTTTAAGAATTGGAGACGCTAAATGACACCGTGTTTACCCCTGCACCGGCTTGCGCAGCAAAAAGTGCACAAATTTAACATGGGCTCTTATGGAGCCGCAGTTTTAAAAGTCGCCGCTAGTGTCACAGAAAAATGAAAACTGCCGTTGGTAGGGAACCCTCTTAATAATTAAATGTAGAGGTGAGTTGATTAATTTAAACTTTAGTCATGGCTCAAAAATAACAATTTTTCATTTTTTCTATGTAATTTTGCTGAGGATGAGACTGTTCATCAATTTGTGGCGTGGTGTCCTACCTTAAAGAACATCAGGAATGATTACTTAGTGCAACTGTTTTAGAATATGAGGAGTTTTTTACATTTTCTGAATGGGAGGGATTGACGGGGGTTCGGGCAATATTTAAAGACAGTGTGGGGGTATATAGATGGGCGCTAATAATTGAATTAATTCAATTTTTAGTTTAAGGCTTAAAAATTATAGCAACGTCAAAGTAATGGGGTGCATCTAAAGTAAATGATTCTATGGATTTTTTGTTTTGTATTTTCTTTACTTTTCAGAGATGAGTGTAGTATTTCATTTTTCAATGAAGGCTTCTTTTCCTATAAAGTCAGTTTGTGTTTCAAAGAAGAAAAGTGGCAAAGCAATCATAAAACAGACAAACCTAAAGCAAACCTAAACAGACAGTCATATGACCATTGCTTTACATTGCATTTTATTCATGTCTTTGTATTGTGTTTCACAACGGTTTGTAATTAAAACATTTTTTTCTTCTTCTTCATATATGTCTTTTATTAGAATGCTAATGATGGAAAGAGTTAAAAAGATTGAGAATATCCAAGTTCATTAGTTGCAGCTTTAATATTAAATTATTTTAATCTGATCTTTTTGCTATACCACACAACAGACAAATTATTTGACCTACATTAAAAACAATTTACTAAGTACGTATTAAAATAGGATTATAGAGGAAACAACTGGCTTACTGTACCTGAAGTTGAGTAGGCCATCAGAGACACAAAACACAGGAAAAGTCCCAATAATTCGGTCCATTTAGGGACCTTTCTCAAGGATGGAAAGATGGAGAAAGACTGTTATGTACTGGTGGTGAAATTTGAAAAAGTGCAGTTCTGCCAACACAGCAAATGGAAAAAAGTCTATAAAAAGGCTATACTACATGAAACACTTTTGTCTGTATATTGATTTTTTTTTTGGCACATAGATAATACTATATACACAACTTAGAAGCACAGTAAATATAAACATTTTAGGCCTAAAAGTTTGTTTATTGAAGCCAGTTGTGGGGAAGGGTTGGGATCATCTCAGGTTTAGGTTGGATGGGTTTCTGGATCCTGTTACACGTTGATAAGCCAGTTCCCATCTTCTAAGGGTGGAGCTATTGCAATTTGTTTTTGGAATTGATTTTAAAGCTTTTGTGTAAAAAGCTGTCAAAATCTAGGTTGTGGGTTGAAGCATGTTGGGCCACTGGTTTGTCCTTCCCTGTCTTAACGTCATGTCTATGACCATTCATTCTTTTTCTGAGGGTTTCTGTTGTTAGGCCTATGTACTGGGCTGGACAGTTTTTACATTGAATCTGGTAAATAACATTTTCTGAGCTGAAGGTGAGATGTCCTTCTATGTTGTACTTCTTTTTTGTGTAGCTACTGGTAAATTCTGAGGCAGGGAGATTGGTTTTACAGGTTTTACAATGATTGCTATTGCATGGATAAGAGCCAGGAGGACGTTTTTCTTTGACCGATGAAGGGTCTGGTAGTTTAGGCCTAACAACAGTCTTTCTCCATCTTTCAACCCTTGAGAAAGGTCCCTAAATGGACCGAAATATTGGGACTTTTCCTGCGTTTTGTGTCTCTGATGGCCTACTCAACTTCAGGTAAGCCCGTTGTTTCCTCTATAATCCTATTTTAATACCTACTCTTTAAGGGCCTTCCTACAGAAAATAAATTTACTAAGTAGATAATTCATTTTTTACCTTTAGGTATTAATTTCCAGTGCCTTCATACAGATTCAGCAAACGGAAGAACTGATGATGTTAAAATTTTGAATACCAAAGAATACTGTTTTTATACGCTACTTACTCTTTTAGAGTCCGTAGAGGTTCATAATTAGGATCCATATTCCCTGTGACTGGATCGATAGCTATGATGACACATCTAGAAATAAAAACGAGATATGGTTATTTGTGTGCTGGGGGAGTAAAGTACAACATTGTCTCACACGGCAAAATTATAGTTCTCAGGCTTACCGAAGGTGACAAAAGGGGAGAGAAAATTTATCCCCAAAATATACATAGAACATTTTTCACTCACCTGTAAGGATAAATCATTACACAATTAAAAATAATTACTGTCATTAAATGAAAAACACAACCGTAAAAACACAAGTTGATTTCATTGTATTAACATCATTTCAAAATCTTAATGATTGTAAAGCATCAGCTGTTCTGTTTTGCTGTAGTTTCCTGCCACTGCTCATCTGTTAGTGCCTGTAATAAGTTATTCTGCAACGTACTTGCATGTGTGTGTAAAAATTTAAAGACACTAGGTTTGTAATAGTGTTTTATTTCAAAGTTGTTCATATAGGTTTACTTTGTCTGAAGTTGGGACAAATTAATCACTTTATGCCCTCTGGAAGACTAATTATTACTCTACTCACTTATTTCAGAGAATAAAATGTGACTAAATATAGCAGGCCAGGAAAAATAAATTAAACTTAATTAAAGCTACAAAAAAATGAGTCACAATAAGGACCAATGTTTTGATATATCAAAACTTGAAAAAACTGGATTTCTTGCCCCTAGCTATGGCTAATGAATTTCCCAAATTCATTCAGATGAGGTCTGTTGAAAGAAAACTTTCACTGAATTTATAATACACTGCACTACCTCACTTCACTTATAACTAAATCTACAACTTCACTACATCACTTCATTTACAACTAAAAATCATCTATCATAGAACTAGTGGATCGATGAGTGTCCCCTAACATTCTTGTGCCCTGAAAGTTGATATTGTTAAAATACTAAACCAGCTTCCACTTCGATATCAAATAATCCCAAAAATCATCTACAGGGCTAAACTTTTGTTCTCAAGACATAACTCAACATAAATCCCTACCGCGTACAAGGTTTGAAGCCTCTCATAACGACGTTGTCCCCGATCTTGATCCAGTCCCATGAGTCCTCGCTGTAGGCCTCACAGCCCCTCACAGCGAGGTTGGCTCGGAAGTGGTCCACGGAGACCGGCGAAGACAGCCGCCGGTTGAGGTCGTCCACAGAACTCTCAGTGATGATTAGGTAACTGGCCATATACGAATAAGCCCCCTGTTGTGGTAGTGTATACGATGTTACTAAAGGTTTTCTTTACTAGAAAATATATTAACTGGATTATCAACTGGAGTATCAAAAATTATTAAATGGCGTTTATCTCAATTGATGCTAAAAATTAATCGTACATAAAATTGCTGCTACTTGCTGAGGACCACCAGATCCTCAAGGGAAGTTGATCGTTAAGGGAACTAGTTTACATTTTATTCTTCCACAAGAGCGGAAATCGACTCAACCTTTGTAGGGCGTGACCCTCAGGAAAAATATAAATTCTGATGAAATTCGACAAACTTAAGCACTATACCCTTTAATTTGATACTAAATCTTGAAGATGAGTTTAGGTCTCACTTTCAACTGTGTGTAAATAAAGAGGTTATCAAGGTTAGTTAAGGAGTTTTAAGGCTTTAAAATTATTAATTTTAATAATATACAGATTAAGAGTTTACAATTTTTTCATCCCTCCTTCACTTCCCACATTGATCCTTACCCACCCACACTATCCTGTATTCACAAGCAATCTTCTAATATTAGCTCAACAATGAAATCAGCTTAAGGACAAAATAAAAATAGTTGAGATATAATTTTAGTTGGCTAAATTAGGATTGATAGGACTAAAGTAATACCGAGACCATAGCATATAAATTGCTTGATCACCTTGGAGCATCAAAATTTGCTACAAACAAAAAGTGAAAACAATGCTAATTTATAAAACCATAATTTTTTAACTCTACGATATGGAACAAATACAAATAGGTTCACTGCAATTAAACGTGTAAGCTACAAGTCCTTGAAAAAGTGGTAAACCAAAACATACTAGGTACTCATCCCGAACGCGAGGGTAGACTTTGGCGAAGGCGGTCCAGCCGTTGTCCACCGTCCGCAGCGGAACAGAAGGTCGAGAGAAGTGGCCGAGTCTGAGGCCGAACAGGGCGTGGCCGAGAATCGCCTCCGAGATCCAATGAGCGACTGCATCCCCACAGTCTACGGCAGCGACCACCTCCCCCCACCACCGGCTGTGATGAATTAGGAAAATGTTATTTTCCTTTCAGTTCAAGTACCGTAATATCACTGCAAATTATGTTAAGAATGAGTTACAGTAGACTCCCTCTTAACTGGGCACCTTTTAACCAGACATTGATCTAACCGGACTGCTCTCGGTGGAAGTAACATCTTTTTAACCGGACAATTGCTATCAAAACATCGATTTAACCGGACGTGATCGGCAGGAAACGGATGGTGCTGTATCAAAGATCTTGTGGTAAACTATTTGAAGGGGTCCCCCGTAAAACGTTCTAAACGACAAAATTTCGACGACACTGAGATATTGAGTGAAAAAGGTTCTCTAGGACAAGAGCTACACCGTGGTATATTTTGTTTTGAAGATATTTGAGTTGGTAGCCCTGATTTCGTCTGTCAAAGTTTGCGTGCTTCGCTGGACTGCACGGACTTTCTGCGGAATAATGTTCTATTCGCCGAAAGATGGAATCCCCGCCGATCGTTGCGCTGTCACCCAAGGACCAAAATCGCGTAAATAAAATTAAAAGACGTGAAGTAAATATTGGAAAGTGGAAGGATTAGACCAGAAATGAAAAGAGATAAGCTGGATTACCCTATATTTCTACAACTAAGATGCCAAGGCCTGGAAATTGCCCCCAAAAGAAGTAGGTAGAATAACGTTTTAAGCACCACATGTGGATAACTTTTAGCAAAATGACTTATCATGTTTCAGTGTTAAAATTACGTTTTTTTTTACTTTTACATCAATGAAATTGTTTTATATTCAGTTTTACTTTTGTTTCTGTTGGTATTCCTACACTCCCTGATGTTTTCTTCCAAAGTAGAAGAGCAGTCCGTCAGAAAACGTTTCAAGCGCCAGTCATTTAGAACGTTATAACCCCTAAAAAACCACGTAAAATGGTTTAAAATGCTTAATGGCAAGTAAAAACTCAATATACAGCTACATTATGACGTTATAAATAGGGTGTTAAAGAATTATACACGATTATAAGTTCCAACCTTAAAAAAACCGTAAATTTTAGAATGTGACTTTCAACACTTGACTACTCGAAACTAGGTTTTTGTCGTTTAGAACGTTTTACGGGGGACCCCTTCATTTGAGACTAATAATGACGTGTCTAAATAGGTACTATGCTCTGTTCACTTTACAAGTTATTTTTTAGAGTGGTCAAGGAATGTTATCGACGATTCCTATGGGAAATATACAGCAGAGAAATTATCATAGAAAAAGAACATATAATATTTTATGGTTGGATTTAATTTTAGGAAACGTCGGTTTAACTGGAAAACACATTATGCAGGCAGGCCTCAGTCCAGAGGGGTCCGATAAGAGGGAGTCCACAATTGATAACAATCCATCAACAATTAATTGGTAACAATTGATTGCCCGGGGAGGGGGAGGGGTGACAATTAAGGGATTTTGTACAGCAAATGCTGATTACATTTTTTTCAGACTGTTGAAAAGGAATCCTTTCTCATTTTTAAGTCAGAAAAAGACAGCTTAAAGTTATTGTTTGAATTTTTTGTGTGTCTTCGTTTGTACTGAAATGCAAATCTGAATGTTTAGATACTATTCTGATGTATTTTTTGTATAGGATTAATGAATACAGTGGTTATTTTCACTTTCCTGGAACTTTGCTTGAAGAAGTGTAGTTACTAATATGAGACTCTGGTCTTAACTATGGTCTTAGCACCATTCTATACAATCATGTCTGAATGGTTGAAAAATTTTATTTTGATTTGAATGATCTAGAGAATTGGTTAAAAAAAACACTTCTCTTATACCAATGATAGCCAAAAGACCTAAATGCAGGGACAACCTTTGAATAATGCTGTCACACAAAACAACATACAAACAACAGAACACGCACCCGAGCTGGGTCCGTCGAAAGGGCAGTCGAAAGGGGCAGTAGCGCACGTAGGTATTTTCCTTGGGGGGCACCAACACCCGGGGAGTCTGGATTCCCCCCCCCTCCCGGAAATGTGAGAAAATAAGACCTATAAACTTGCTTTTTAGGCAATTCAGAGTCATAAAACGAACTGTGCAACTCCAGAAATTCAAACAAAGCTAGGCTGACCCCTGGTTGCATTCCTAAAAATTTGTATTTCCCAGGTTCTTTTTTGGTAAAACGCCCCAAATTGTCCAATATAACAATAGGACCTTACCAAACAGAACTTTAATCAAAGAAAATAAAATAGACGGAATTTTTGGTATGTCTTTGTTGATAGTCCAAAATCTCCGGCTTTCCCTAGTTTTTTTATTTTTTATATTTCACGTCAGTTTCAAACCCCAGCTCTAAAATCCCCGGTTTTTCCGGTTTTCTTAATTCCTGCAAAATCCCCAAGCAGTCAACAAAATAACCGTGAAAACCGGGTAGCTAGGGTATCTAGTATCTAGGGTGGAAAACACAGTTTCTTTTATAAAAATGACTAATTGATACCTATTTGAATCAGCCGGCATTGTAAATGAAAATCCGGAATGTTTTTGAGTTTAAACAAATCAAAAATTAAATTTCTGCTTGTGTCAAGAGGGCGCCGGTTATACTTTTAAGGGGAGGGCACAGGGGGACATGTCCCCTTATCCCCCTGGGCCAGCATGGGCCTGCATGCACACACACCACAACACATGGAACAAAAGAAGACATAAATAATTATTGTCACTGAGAAGCTAGAGATGAAAAATTAATATTTTTATATAGGGAATGGTAAGTGAATAAATCTTACTAAAAAATAATTAAAGTTTTAAGTTTTTACATTTTAAAAATAATAAGTAAAAACTAATCCAATAGCTTACTCTAGGTTGACCACATTACTTTCATCAAAAGGCACTTTGAGGAAGAAATCTTCTTTCCCTGGGAATGACAGTCTGATCGTAGTTTCATCCTTGGCTGTACATTCCAGCAGTGTCATTTTGGTGTTCACTAATCCAGAAACTGCCTTCTTCTTCTCAGGATCGTATACAATAAATTCTCTAGAAAATATTTTGATAGTCTGATATTAAAATTCATTCTGATAAAAAAAACATTAAAATGTCTGAAGATAAAAAAATTTCATTACATTGGTAATAGTATATTTCACTATACTAGTCACAAAAGTAGCCTATATTTCGGGGCAAGATAGTGTTTTACTTATAGGCGTTAGCCGAGCTTCTAAAACACTATTGAGCCACGAAATGGGACTTTAGTGACGAGTTGTGAACAATACTTTTCATCACGATGCAAATAAGTAACCAAACTTACAAAAAATCATCCAACATTTAATAATTCAATCATTTTTCTATAAGCAAACACTGTCTATCTTAGTTTAGCTGGTTGAACTGTCAAAATAGGAAAACCGTTTGTTTGGGTACGGCCAAATTTTGTTTTGGTACGGAAATGGTTTGTTTGAGTACGGAAATGAAATGTTTGGGTACCGAAAAAGCAGCTGATCATTATTTGTTTTGATGTTAGGAAATCGAGAGTTTTTGTAGATCTCAGCTGTACAGTAACGGGCAATTTTTGTAAACAGAGTGATAAAAAAAATCTTACATTGAAACTAGCAGTGGCGTACGCAGGATTTATTTTCGGGGAGGGATATACCGGTGGGCCGGGGAGGGTATGGAATACCCCCAAGGAGAGGGGGGGTCCGGGGGCCCTCCCCCGGAAAATTTGCGTAAATTACAACTGTAAATTCGCGTTTTTAGGCAATCTAGAGGCATAACATCAAACAGAATAACTCCCGAAATTTGAACTGATTTGAGGCTGCTCACAGATTAAATTCTGAAAATTTTAGATCATAAGTAATTTTAGCAAAACGTTTTTACATTATCAAAGAAATAGCATATTTATATAGTAGGCCTAACATTAAAAGACAGATGAGAAAGTAATTCAAGAATTATACGTTCTTAACCTTGGAAAAAAAGGTTTTGTTCTATATTTAATCTCAAAGTAAAAACAATCTCTCGCATTCTCATTTATTGCACGCTTCGGACCTTCTGGACCTGAAATATCCGGATCCTAGATTATCCGAGCGAGGTTGATCAATATAATTAGAAAATGCAGGTTGTCTCACCTCTGTAGAGTTTCTGTAAAGTCCCAGAACGCAACCGCAAAGTTATGATGTACACGCAAGCATTGAATGCCAATAATAATTTATGACATATTAGTGGTACGTCGAATAGTGGAGACCACCGGAAAAAGTTTGATCTTCAAAATTTGACAGATTTATCACAAATCTGCTTAGATTTGACGGCGAGTCTTGGTTTTCACGCAACGTAGGCAGATTTTCGTCTGCCGCGACGTTGCTACGAGATCGTCCGACAGACGAATAGCGTTATAAAGTACACGGCCGTGAAAAGATGACAGTATTCGTCTGCCGCATTTTAACATCGTGATTTTTTTACCATGAATATTTCACGTAATATGATGAGTCTTTTGCCACACGACAATGGCGATGGCGGCAACATCGCGGACTCCATTAATGGCCACTGTTGTCATCAGGAGTTTTTGCTTGCCTTATGTTCTTATAGGCCTACTCCCGCCAAATTTACTCTAGATAACCGCAATAGATAAATGTACCCTAATCCAATATATAATCCCCGAATCGATTATCTTTAAAATAATAGAATGTAACTATTTAAAACCCTTATAAAAGTTGAGTAATTTATGTGTAGTGTTTTACGACAAGTTAAGTGATACCACCACTTTCATTATGAACAAGATATTAATCTTCCCAAACATTTCCCAACAACCCCAAAAATTTCGGGGGGGGATATATCCCGATATCCCCCCCCCTGGGTACGCCCCTGGGAAACTAGATAAAAAATCGTGGACTTTGGTCCAAACATTAATTATTTTGATTCCCAAGACATTCACTAAAGAACAGGTTTGGAAATTTGGAAGTTTAAAAGAGCAATCTTTCTGTAAAATTAGCTCTGGCTTCGTTGTATGAAAATAGGATTTCATTTTGAAACCAAAATCATTATTTAGTGTTATTCCAAACTTCTAGTCAAAGTCCCAAACCTAAAATCAGTTCATAGTTTATGTTACACCGAACGTTGTTGCATCCCACTCAATGAAGGATTCCCTATAGCATAAATTTGATTTATTTAGCAAATAAAATTCCTTTACATGGAACTGCAGCTTCAATAATAATAGGTTAGTTTTGGAATAATAATGCACACACATACACAACTCTCCATCTTAATAAAGCAACTGAATCAAGATATATGAGTTATACAATTTTGAATAACTCAATAAGACTCAAGCACTATCTAAAATGAAGAGGAAGGTTTACTAGATCAACAGGGTTTTACCTATTGAGTAAAATAAGAAAATAAATAATTTTAGTCCTAATTCAGCCTTTATACTTTACAAATTGATTGTTACAATGAAATACCTGCTTTGATTAATAAGTTCCTTCCTTATTTTTTAACAAATAAATGATTTCATAATTAACCTTTACCCTATCATTGATATTAATTGAAGGGGTCCCCCGTAAAATGTTCTAAGCGACAAAAACCTAGTTTGGAGTAATCAAGCGTTGAAAGTTGAATTCTAAAATTTGTGTTTTCTTCAAGGTTAGAACTTATAATCATGTATAAGTTTTTTAATACCCTTTTTATAACATCATAATATAGCCTTATATTAAATTTTACACGAAATTAAGCATTTTACGTGATTTTTTGGGGGTTATAATGTTCTAAATGACTGGCGTTTGAAACATTCTCTGGCGGATTGCTCTCCTGCTTTGAAAGAAAACATCAGGGAGTTTAGTAATACCAACATAAACGAAAATAAAACCGAATATAAAACAATTTTATTGATATAAAAGTACAAAAACGTAATATTGTTACATAACGTGATAAGTCATTTCGCAAAAAAGTTTTTCAAATGTGGTGCTTTTCTACTACTTCTTTTGGGGGCAATTTCCCAGGCCTTGGCTTCTTAGTTTTTGAAATATAAGGGTAATCCAACTTGTCTATATTCCTTCCTGGAATTACCCTTCCACTTTCCAATATTTTCTTCACTTTTTTTTATTTACACGATTTTGGTCGCTGGGCGACAACACGATGACCGGCAGGGAGTCCGTCTTTCAGCGAATAGAACGTTATTCCCCAAAAGTCTGTGCAGTCCCGCGAAGCACGCCAACTTTGACAGACGAAATCAGGGCTGCCAACTCAAATTTCTTCAAAACAAAATATACCACGGTGTAGTTTCGTGTCTTAGAGAACCTTTTTCACTGAATATCTCCGATTTTGAAATTTTGTCGCTTAGAACGTTTTACGGGGGACCCCTTTAATTAAAAAGTAACTACTCCAGGAAAATAAGGAGTAGTTAACATACTTATTCATGTGTAAACATATCAGTGAGCAAAATGAATTTTTAATCTATATAATTTATTAGGAAATCAAAATACCAACAATTTACCTATCTGAAAGTTGTAGATTTGGGTTTCCAATATCAATAAGGCCCAGTGGAGCACACCTAGCCTCCTGAAGGTGTGTCGCTTTAGCTGATTTAACTGGATAGATCATTAGATTACTTATTTCACCCACTCTTTTCCAACTAGCTGGAGGTTTGTCAGAGTTCTCATTTTGCCCTTCAGTAATCCGTGTCTTCTTTCTCTTTTTCCATATCAGACTGGCAATAACAAATCCAAAAGCAGAAGTAGCCAGTAATATGGTGAACCGATGAAGATTCAATCCCAACATGAAAGCTAAAAAAATCTATATCATAATGGAATAAATATTTTTTTCTGACATTGTTACCAAATGATTCAATTAAATAGTCAACTTGAATATTTTTAGTTTTTTACCAAAAACATGAAGTAGGAAGCTGAAACCTAAATTTTAAAGTAAATAGCTAAAATAAGGGGTTGACAGAAGCACCCTTTGCTGGTAATTAATCTAACTATCTCAAATTTAAATTCTGGGTGACCCAAAACTAGCTACAGTTGGGCCATAAGAATTGGTAGTCTATTAGTTATTTATAGTCAAAGCTGAAACTAAAGGGGGAAGTACACATTTATAACGGCAACATTTAACACATGTGGCTCCTAGCAGCATAATTCAGTGCAGTAAACTAAAATTTCATTCATGGCTGTTTCTATTGTATTTTAACAGCTACCTATTACCAACAACATTGGTGTTGAATGTACTCCAAGACCCCCTCTAAACATGATACTCGAGTCGACCAGGGCAGAGATATTACTTGGTTACTTGGATGGATGAAGGATTTCACCTGATGTTCTTCTCAGTTTTTTGTAAGAATGCCAAAAAATGTTGAGATCATATTCTTCAATGCACATCCATTCAGTTTTAACTTTTTGCTTTCTCCTCCCTTACATAGAGTATATGGAGTAAGTATTGTTTTAGCCAAAATTTTTAAATTTGAGTTGTTAGTGGATATATTTGTTTAGTGCTCCCTGAATCCAAAAAAGTGGTTTTCAGAGTGGTGTCTGTCTGTCTGTAGTTTCGTGTCTGTCTGTCTGTCTGTCTCTGTCTCTGTGTCTGTGTCTGTGTCTGTGTCTGTGTCTGTCTCTGTCTCTGTCTCTGTCTGTGTCTCTGTCTCTGTCTCTGTCTGTGTCTGTGTCTGTGTCTCTGTCTCTGTCTGTGTCTGTGTCTCTGTCTGTGTCTCTGTCTGTGTCTCTGTCTCTGTCTCTGTCTGTGTCTCTGTCTCTGTCTGTGTCTGTGTCTGTGTCTGTCTCTGTCTGTGTCTCTGTCTGTGTCTGTGTCTGTCTCTGTCTGTGTCTGTGTCTCTGTCTCTGTCTCTGTCTGTGTCTCTGTCTCTGTCTCTGTCTCTGTCTGTGTCTCTGTCTCTGTCTGTGTCTGTGTCTGTCTCTGTCTCTGTCTGTGTCTGTCTCTGTCTCTGTCTCTGTCTGTGTCTCTGTCTCTGTCTGTGTCTGTCTCTGTCTCTGTCTCTGTCTGTGTCTCTGTCTCTGTCTCTGTCTGTGTCTGTGTCTGTCTCTGTCTGTGTCTGTGTCTCTGTCTGTGTCTCTGTCTGTGTCTCTGTCTCTGTCTGTGTCTCTGTCTGTGTCTCTGTCTGTGTCTCTGTCTGTGTCTCTGTGTCTGTGTCTGTGTCTGTGTCTGTGTCTGTGTGTGTGTGTGTGTGTGTGTGTGTGTGTGTGTGTGTGTGTGTGTGTGTGTGTGTGTGTGTGTGTGTGTGTGTGTGTGTGTGTGTGTGTGTATATGTGGATGTAAACAAAGCTAGAGAAGAAACCAGTAGTCCGATTCTCATGAAATTTGGCTTGTAGGCATAAAACCATAATATCTTCAGGCGTTTTTTTTAAGGTTATTTACCCCATAAAACACAACAAAAAACCTAATTTCTCAAAAACGGCTCTATCGGATGGCTTTTAGTGCTTAAGATGACAAACAAAATGACACCACCCGCATGTCTATAAAAATTCAGGTTCAAATGTCATAGGGGTTTAAGTGTTCCAAAATTCATAAAATCATAACTTCTGAAGAAAACATACTTGCAAACATTAAATTTGGCTTGAAGAAATAAATAATCCAGTATCTTAAATACTGGATTAGTCTATGTCAACTGGTTGCAAAGATAATTGATATTTTTGTTTGGTATTAAATGCAGTACGTTGTCCCATGTTATTCTTATTGCAAATATTTAAAACCCAATATCTCAATTACTAACCGATCGTGATAAAATTTGGCATGTATTTGTGGGATAATTAATTAATAATTGGTTTTATTTCATTACATAAGTTTTCTGGTTTTAAATTACTTTAAGAGAGAAAGTATGTGTCAGATTCCTAAAACCATTTATTTAGGCTTAATATTAATGGCAACTTACCTCTGAATTGTTAACTTTAACGAAATAAAAAATAAGTTCAACTTTAATGGCAGTTAAAAATTATACACTGTCACTCTGAAGTTCTGATGCTTCTTATCAGAAACAATAGGAGAGCAAACAGTTTATCTCAAGGTTATTTTTTTTTAAGTGGCATTCTCAATTTTGAGATTGCTTAACAATAGGAATTTCATTTAATTGTAATCTGATCAAAATTTGAATTAGGTTTTTTTAGCTTATAAATATTTGCTTGACTATATTGGACTATATTGGAAAAAAATATATAACCAGTTTACCTCATGTCGGTAAGAAAGAAATACAAGCACAAACCATTGTAAACAGTCTCTTGCTTAGTTACTGTGATGTTGATTCCTATCAAATGAACAAATTATTTTTTTAGTCGAGGAAAGATATGAAAAAACCACCTAACCCTGAAGAAATTCCTATAAGGGAGATTTTCTGTCATATTTTATGTGCTGAACAATATACTAAAAGTTTACCAAAGTTTGACCACCGGAAGTGCCTCATTTTCAAGATGGCGTCCAAGAAGGTGACAATAGCATTAAAGATATAGGAAACAAATGCCATAGGTGATGTATAAATTAATCTGGTGTCAAAATCCCACTGCCGATAATTGAAGGGAGATATGAACTTCAGTTTTCGTAGGTTAAAAAAATCGGCCGCTATCTTGGATCCGCAATATTGGATGAAGTAATTATTTTCAAATTTTCAAATTCAAAAAATCTTTATTCATTCAAAAAAACAGTACAAACATTACATTTCTGATTAGATTCCATTCACAATCTTCTTGCAATAAGAAACATAGACACTATAAAATGGATGAATGAATAGCTAGATACCTCATTATTTCGTGTTGAGGTACCAACACAATCTATAACAGACATACTGTGAAAAATACAAATTAATACATAATGCTACAATATACTTTAACAAAATATATAATCTAAATTAAAATATGAATAACAATGTCCCTTTGGAATTAACCAATGAAAAAAAAAAACTACTATTAAAAATCACGCACAAATCCAAGTAAGCCAAATATCACAAACAAAACAATTTTCAACACAAAAAAACAGATGAATTAAAAATGTTATAAAAAGAACACTTCAATGTCCGGAACAGTAAACAACCAATTTTTTAGTTTAATTAGAAATGATTTAATGTTTTGACACAAACAAATTTCTGTTGGAAGTAAATTAAAAAATTTTGGGCACAATACTTAAAAGATCGTTTAAAAAACTCATTATATGGCTGAGGAGTAATTACAAAGTTCCTAGACCTCAACCTATCAGAATAAACCCGTATGTTTCCCATTAAATGGCCTGACTTAATATAAAAAATCCTAAGAACCCTGAAAACAAATAAATATCTAAGTGGAAATATTTTTAGTGATTGAAATAAAGGAAATGAATGGTCAAAACGATTAACACCCATTATCAATCTCACAATCTTTTTTTGGCATGTAATTAAAGGAAGGAGATTGGAGAGATAAACACCTCCCCAACAAGAGATTCCGTATTGCAATTTGGAATCGACTAATGCAAAATAAACTATTCTTAATATGTTTACTGGACAAACAGACTTTAGAAGGTAAAATTTTCTCAAACATGATAATAAATAATTCTTTACATTATGAATATGGCACTTCCAGTTAAAATTTTCATCTATTGTTAAACCAAGGTATTTAATTTCTTTAACCTGCTGGATTTTTAAGCGAACATCACACGAACTTTGAGGATTGGGCAAACAGCTAACAAATTTGTAGAATAAATTATTATTAACATTATTCTTACTTCTTAAGGAGAATTGCATGAATTTTGTCTTACTACTAAGAGCCATTCGATTAGAAGAGAACCATAGTTTTAATTTATCCAGATCATGTTGCATATATTCAATCAATAATTCAGATTTTCCAAGGGAGTAACTTAGTACAGTATCATCCGCGAAACAAGTTATTTTACCAAAGAAGGAACCAGAACATAAATCATTAATATATACCAAGAAAAGTGTAGGACCTAGAACAGAGCCTTGTGGGACACCATAACTAATTTTATTTTTAGAGCTGGTAATATTTTGCAACCTTACACACTGAGATCTCCCATTCAAATAACTTTCAAACCAATTCCAAACAACTCCCCTTACACCGCTATTCCATAATTTAGATAATAAAATGTTATGATCGACCGAATCAAAGGCTTTTGTAATGTCAACGAACAGAGCGCTCACGTTGTTACTGAGATTCAACCCATCTGCAATTTGAGAACGAAATTGCAACAAAGCATCCTCCGTTGACTTACCATCGATGAAGCCAAATTGATTTTTATTAAAAAACCTATTCGCATTCAAAAACTTCAACAACCTAACCTTGACTAACTTTTCAAAAATTTTTGAAAAAACTGAAAGCAGGGATATAGGCCTAAAATTGTTACAATCTCTAATCTCACCCTTCTTGAATAAGGGAATGACTACAGCTGTCTTCAAATCATCAGGAAAAATTCCTGATTTTAAGCTCTGATTAAAAATATTTGCAAGAATGGGAGAAATTAAATCATGGACAGACTTCAAAACAGCAACAGAAACCCCATCGATACCAGGTGACTTATTTGAGTTAAGATCTAAAATGATTTTACTAATTTCATCAGAGACAATTGGTGCAAAAAACATACATCTTGTGCATGTTGATGATGGAAACACATCTGAATAGCAAGGACAATTTAAACCATCCAATGATTCCAAATTGTTGTGTAACTCATCTATTACATTGACAAAAAAATTATTAAACTGATTGGCAATATCTTCAGGTTTTGTCAACAAGACATTCGAGTTTGCAACTGAATAAATGGAATCAATACCCTTGTTAGTAGCCCTGGAACCCAAAATACTATTAACTGTACGCCACTGTTTTTTCACATTCCTTTTATTTGACTCAAAAAGAGATAAATAATACTGTTCTTTTCTTTGGTTCATGTCCGACTTCAATTTGCTTGCAAACCCTTGAAAATACTGGCATAACCTGACATTGTTAGGATTTTTCTTGACCTTTTTATACAGTGAGTTCCTAAAAACTTGCCTTTTGCATAATTCAGTTGTCATCCAAGGTTTTAAAATTTTATACTTAACATTTTTTTCCTTAAAGAAGGTAGCCTCATTAATTGCAGAAGTAAAATATTCTAAAAATAATTTAAAACTAAAGGATACATCATTGCAACTTACAACTAAAGACCAATCAATAAATTCTACTAGGTTTCTAAATTTAACAAAATCAATCCTTCTGATCTGGTAGTAACTATCTGTACAATTCATTTTAAACAACTGAGAACACATAAGGCTGCAAACAGTACAGTCGTGATCGGTTATTCCTAAGGCAATTACTTTTCCATTACAATCAATATTAACACTGGACCTAAAATAAATATGGTCAATTAAAGTCATAGAAGTAGCAGTTACTCTTGTAGCAGTTGTTATAATTTGATCCAAACCATGACTAGCCATGACAGATTGATATTTATCGGTGTCGGAAGAATTTTGAAGCAAACATAGGTTAATATCACCAACAATCAAAAGATTACGAGCATTTATGCCGGATAAAACATGGTCTAATTCGTCAATAAAAAGAAGTTTTGGATGTGAATGCAACCTATAAATTGCAAGTAGCGTGAGGGACAAAGTTGGAAGAATATCAACAATGACAACAGCTGAATCAGCTGTTTGCATTGCAGCAGACGGTACAACCAGTCAACTCGAGTACTTATTGGAAATGTAAACAACTAAGCCCCCAGCACGATACTCATTATTACATACAAAATAATGACAATAACCATCTATAGAAAATGCTTCCGATTCACAATCATTAATCCAAATCTCACTTAACACTATAACATCAGGTAATTTTCTTAATATACTAATAACCAATAAAAATGAATTAAAATTTTCTCTAACGCTTCGAATGTTTTGTTGTAGTATACTAAACTCATTATTATTCAAAAAATTACTTAAATATAATAAATCATCACTACTGCTTGTTATTGACATTTTAGTGCAAAGATACACAATAACTAATTTTTACATAGAATAACAACATGGAGGAACAACAATCAACTAAGACTACTACAAAATTTACTGAATGATAGACTAGAGAATAAAAAACTATGAGATAAAAATCAATTTAAAAACTTGCAAGTGCACCAGAAGCGTTAGAGCGAGTTAACATCATCTATAGTCGCAACAGAGATGGCAGCAGAATTGTCATCCTTTCTCAAGAATATTTTGCCATTACGAACCCAAAGATATTTGAAGTGCTTGTTCTTTCTTACCTCCCTAGCAGCTGCATACACCCTTCTTCTTCCAGGACTTAGGCTTTCATTAATATTAATGGTGTTCGGACCAGAGGAAATGTTGTAACCCACAGTTGCCGTTGTGAAGTTGTTCTTTTTGGCTCTCCGTTTGATAAGCATGTTTTGCTTCACCTCTTGTCGAACAAACTTTATAATAATTCCCGCTGGCCGCTGAGTTCCATCTTTTTTCCCCAACCGGTGACAGACATCAACCATCTCCCTAGAAATAGTTAAATCTAATGCCGCACCGACCTTGGTAACAATCTCATAGGTATCTTCGTTTGGAAGTTCAGGTTAAGCATTATTTTCAAATATAAACATAGTGTAGTGTTGCATCATTTTGAATTAAATTTTCACGCTGTTTACGATGCCGAAATCCGTTTTTGAAAATCTTGCCTCGTTTTCAAGATATACCCAAACAAAGATTATTCCCTATATAATCCTTACGGACGTTTCGAGCTTGGAATATTTTTTGGGATTTTTTTGGACTATTTTCTTTATAACTCCGGATGTAATCAAAGTACGTTGTTCGTTGTAGTCTCAAAATATTCGGTAGTATTTTGGCTTCCACATAAGCAACTTATCAATTGATTCAGATTCATTTGGGATGAGCCTTTACTAACCATGATGAGATGATGATACCTTTAGTAACCATAGGATGAGATTTTTCTAAAATGATACTGTCAAATAAAGGATTATAACTCAGGTTAGACCTGTCCGATTTTCATGATCAATAGTTCAGATGAAAGCCGATCAATCGCCAATTTATTTAAGACCTTAAAGATATAAGTCCTTACTTAAGGACAAAACTCTAAAATAATTACATTTTAATTTGAATAAAAGATTATTACTCTTCTTAGAATTGACTGATTTTCAAGATCAATAACTCAAAAGAAAGCCCTAAGTTTACCTTTTAATATAAGACTTTAGTGAGGATTATGTCTCACTTAGAGCTTGAGATATATGTCTTCAACTGAAGATTTAATGCTAAAAACGTTAAATTTTATGTTAAATAAAATAATATACCTCGGCTTAAAATTGTCCTATTTTCATGATCAATAGCTCAAATGAAAGCTAATATTTTACTGATCAGTTTAAGACCAGAAAGAAGTTTATATCTTATTTAGAACCTGAGATATCCAATTTTTACTGAATATTGAATTTAGAAAAATCATTTTTTCGTGTGGTCAAGCCTCCGGATTACTTAGAATATATAAACCGATTTAGAAAAATCACATTTTATGGTTAATAAAGGTATCATAGCTCATCCCTAATGAATCTGCTAAGTTGATAAGTTGCTTACGTGAAAGCCAAAATACTACCGAGTATTTTAAGCCTAGAACGAACAACATACTTTGATTACATCCGGAGCTATAAGGAAAGCAGTCCAAAAAAATCCCAAAAAATATTCCAAGCTCGAAACGTCCGTAAGGATTATATAGGGAATAATCTTTGTTTGGGTATATCTTGAAAATGAGGCAAGATTTTCAAAAACGGATTTCGGCATTGTAAACAGCGTGAAAATCTAGTTCGAAATGATGTAACACTACACTATGTTTATATTTGAAAATAATTACTTCATCCAATATGGCGGATCCAAGATAGCGGCCGATTTTTTTAACCTACGAAAACTGAAGTTCATATCTCCCTTCAATTATCGGCAGTGGGATTTTGACACCAGATTCATTTATACATCACCTATGGCATTTGTTTCCTATATCTTTAATGCTATTGCCACCTTCTTGGACGCCATCTTGAAAATGAGGCACTTCCGGTGGTCAAACTTTAGTAAACTTTTAGTATGTTAATCAGCACATAAAATATGACAGAAGAACACAGATTATAGCAATTTTTTCAGGGTAAAACCCTATTTTTCCTCAACTATTTATGTTATTTGTCTACTTAAGGAGGTAATTTTTTTATCAGTGTAACTTTTGTTAAACTTGATCAAATTAATTTTTAAACATCTTTAGTTCTTTAGTTCAAATAAATGTGTAAAGTTTTCATACCGACATCATAGTTGTAAAATCTAGTAAATAAAATAACTTTTTCGGTATGTACAAAAAAACCTGTTTCTCAATAAATCACATGTGCGATGAAATTTAAAATTATTCACAAGTTTTATTGAATGAGATTCAAGGATTTTTATAGAACTTAATTTTATTAAATGTTTACTTGCCTGCTTTTACATTGACAGTAAATGTATGAAAATACTTTATTGGCTCCTCATGGAAGTTGGTCACAACAGCAACTAAGCAACTGCGACTAAAACTTTGGACTCAGCAGTGCAAAGCCCTGACAGACTTTTTGTAAACCCAATTCATAATGACACGCTTATTGAGCCTTGCGAACTTATTTTGTTTAATATCACTGGGATTTTGGTATTTTTGAATAGGCTATCAGATGTAAGTTATATCAAGTATGTTGTAGGGAAAAAGATGTTTCATCAATATCATACAAATAAGTAAAAAATATTGGGAAGTTTGATAAAAATAAAACTTGTTTATTACTAAATAAGTTTTAATTTACTTTAACATTTACATGAACGAAAGTATGGGTTGGTAACTATATGCTGTACCACCCAGGCAAACCATGCCTGTTTTTGTTCTTATCTAAAAATTTCTTTTGGACCTCTTTCATTGCTTTCAGTGTATCCTTCTCTTCCTTTGTTTTCTTCTGTTTTTCTTCTTCGGGGAATAGATTAGGAAACTCAAATGTTTCTCCAAGGGGCTAAAATTGAATCATAGACTTTACTTATAAATGTAAATAAATCATATATTTTACTTATAAATGTATTAAAATTGTTGGTGTTATGTAAAAAGGGCAAACAGTAAAGGGTATAATTGCGGGCACCAAATAGGGTGAGTGGGCCCCTCGTATGATCATAGGGTGAGTGCTATATGACCATATGTTTAAGTAAATGCAATTTACATGTAAAAGGCCCTGAAAACAAATTTTTGACAGTTCAACAAAAACATTTCATTAAGTCATTTCAGCTGAGGTTTAGCAGACAATTTGATGAGTTTACAGTTTTTGCCACCCACCCTATTTCAAGCACTCTACTCTATACTTCATTCAGTGAGAGTGTAAAGTGAAGCCACGCCTCCTGCATCAGCTGCAATATTGGCGGCTTGTTCACATGAGTACCAGATGTTATAGCTACAGAATTCCAAAGAGCTTTAGAAAAACCTGGAGCTGGAACTGGATGTCTGTTGACAAAGCCAATTATGGTTATGTTTGTCTTAAGTGAACGTAAAATGCACGTGAGCTTTACAATAAGTAAATAAATTGTTCATAAGACGAATTAAAGCATCCACAGATGCTTTGATTATTATTCATATCATACAGTATTCATCCAACAGAAATCACTAGGAGGAATGGCTGTGAACCATCCCTTGGAAAATATGGACTGTCTCTTCTCTGATTAGTTCTTTTCTATACAAATGTCATTTAAAGGAAGGGGCTTTACTTTACACACTCACTGAATGAAGTATAACTATTATTTTCACAGTTGTATAGAAGCAGACTGCGACCCAAACGTGAATTTAATGAAATTCTAGTCTGTATTAAAAAGGTGAATAATCATGTTCCCCCATTTTATCCACATTCTTTGTCAAACACAAAAAATTTTAAATTTAATCATTAGTTTCTTTAGGATTTGAAATTATCTCTTTACTAGTAGAACAGTGCAGAATCCCGTACAGCTGATCATATGTTCTTTTGTTTACATTTTCGCTTCTGCCAAAACAACCAATCTGTTTATTTATTTTGAAACAAGTGTTTACGCTGATTTCCAGTTATATTGCCTAGATTAAAAATCTAAAGCCAGTTTGCACAAATGCACCCATAGTAGTCCAGTCGCCAAATAGGAAAATAGGGAAATACCTTGAAGTAGGGTCCGACTCAAATTTTATGACTGATTCTAGTACTATTTGATGTATTGAACAAGAATATGGTGGATGCCAGACTGGCATCCTTGAGCAATTTTGAATATCGAAGGTCAAAGTTCAATTGCTGAAAATAGAGAAACAGATAGTGAAAAAAAATATTTATGGTGCCCAAACAAATGTTCCCAAGATATTGATTTTAAACCACCACCGATAGTTGCTGGGTGGTAAATACTTCAGTAGCAAAAGCTTCACAGCTGGTCAAGAATCACCCAGTCAATATGCCTGTATTTGCTATGAGGCCTATATCTTGTGAGGAGGTGTCAAAAATAGTGATAAATATGAAAAGCAGCAAGTGTCGAGATATCTATGATATCAGTAGTGATCTAGTTAAGAGTGTGCTTCCAGTAATTTTGTGCCCCCTTACCTTTTGTCTTAATTTGTGCCTAACCAGTGGAATTTTTCCTGAGTGCCTCAAGCTGTCAAAAGTTGTCCCTATATTTAAGAAGGGTGATTATCAGTGTCCAGAGAGCTATCGTCCGATCTCCGTCGTACCAATCTTCTCCAAAATTTTGGAAAAAGCTATGATACACCAGGTAAATTATTTTTTTGAATCAAATCATTTGTTTTCTAAATTCCAATTTGGCTTCAGAGGAGGATTGTCAACTGTGGATGCAGTTGGAAGTCTTGTTGCTGCAGCTTTAAATGGATTTGAAAAGCATGCAATCACACTTGCCACCATGTGTGATCTTTCCAAGGCATTTGATTGCGTCCCACACGACATTCTCCTCTCTAAATTAGAATATTATGGTATAAAAGGTGTGGAGCTAAGTCTTTTTCAGCAATACTTGACCAACCGTACACAGAGAGTCTCTTACAACAATAGTCTCTCTGAAGTAGCGGTTACGAGAAGTGGAGTACCCCAGGGATCGGTCCTTGGCACATTCCTTTTCCTAGTTTTAATTAACGACTTACCCTCTAATGTTCCTAAATCATGTAAATCTTTAATTTTTGCTGATGACTCAACTTTTTTTGTAGTGATGTTAGTATTGATAATATTAAAGTTCAGATGGCAAACTGTATTTCAGAATGTAATATTTGGTTACAAAGCAATGGTTTATTATTAAATAACAACAAAACTCAGTCCATCCTCTTTAGCTTGAATCATCAAAATGATAGCCTGGTACATTTAAATGAAAACGTAAAATTATTGGGAATATCCTTGGATGCTAAGTTGACTTGGAGTGATCACATTAATAATGTATGCAGTAGGGTTTCAAGAGTAATTTACTTACTTCGTAAACTTAAAAATTGTATTCCAAAATCTTATTTGAGAATGGCTTATTTTGCTTTTTTCAATAGCATCATAAGTTATGGTATATTACTTTGGGATTGTGGCCATGATATGAAAAGAGTACTGTTATTGCAAAAGAAGGCAATTAGAATTATTACATACTCCAGCTACAGGGCACATTGCAAACCTCTTTTCAAGAATGAAAAAATTCTTACTGTGTATAATCTATTTATTTTTAAATGTCTGTTGAATGTAAAACTTAATTTAGGGTCTTTAGCATTAAGGAGTGATAACCATGAGCATTTAACAAGGAGTAGGAATAAATTAGACTTACCACAAGTTAGGCTCGTGAAAACTCAGGAATCCTACTCTTATGTTGGTATCAAAATGTTTAACAGGCTACCCTCAGAATCTCATCATGTTAGTATGAAATCATTTAAATCTTGTTTGCTGGAGTGGTTATATGAAAATCCTTTTTACAGTATAGATGAATACTTCAGCTGTACAAAAATTGATCTTAGCTTTAAATAATTTGGCTAAACACACTTGTAATTAATGTCATAGATATATTCAATTGTTAACTTTTAAATTTTATATTCAGTTGCTTACTATACATTCTGTTAATTTTTTTATATTTTTATATGAATGTTATATTATTGTTAACATTTTTTATTTTATCTTGTTGATTTTTGTTAATTTTATTGGCTTTTAACTCAACCCACATAGTATTAGAGCTTAAGTCAGCTGTCAAATAGGCTATAAATCATTTAATTAATTGTCACAAATGTTTTTTTTTTTATGAAAACTGTACAAGCCTTCTGTCTTGTTTTGTTTAATAAAGTCTTGATTCTTGATTCTTGATTCACTTTGATTGGCTATTAATTTTCAGCCGCCATCTTGGATCCGCCATATTGGATACAAGTTAGTTTTTTCAAATGTGAATGTGGTGTTGTGACACATCACTGCAGAATAGATTTTCATGCTGATTACAGTGCCGCAATCAGTTTTTGAAAATATTGTTTCGTTCTCAAGATATACTCAAATAATGATTCTTCCCTGTACATTTCTTATGGGAGTTTCCAAATTAAACTATTTTTTTTGTTTTGTTTTTAGCGAATTTCCCCCTATAGGGAAGTATTAGCGAATTTCCCCCTATAGGGAAGTAGCTATTACCGTATGCGGCATGGTGAGACTTAAGCCCGGGACCATGTTATTTTTTCGTTTTGAGGTCCCTAGAGCCCAAAAACAACGTTCGTTCATTTTGGTATATATGTGTATATATGTGTCCGTAGGCACGATAACTCTTGTAAAAAAAGTCTGATCTCGATGAAATTTGGAACAAACATTTATAGCGATATTCATGACTTTAAGTTCGAAAACCAGCAAGATCGGTACACTCTAAGGCGGTTTTTTTGACTAAATCAAATTTATTTTCAAGATTTTACATATATCTATTAATTTGATGTAAATTTAATGGTCAGAATTGAATTCAGCTTAAAAAAATAAACAATATAGCATTTTGAATTATTACTCTACATCAATCGGTTACTGAGATATCGGATCTGCAAAATGCAGTACATTGTCTTTTGTTTTTCCCTGAAAGGACATAAACTGTCCAAATTCTGGTATGAAAAACCCAAATTTTTCATTCTATTTCCCTAAAATGGGATTTTAAAAAATAATAAAACAAACCACATGATTGAATTTAATTTGTTCATGTGATGGTTTGATTTGTTTTTTTTTTATTTCTTGGATCTGAGTAGATTGATAATATCTTTGCTGACATTTATATACTATAACAAGTGAATTTATTAAAATTATCAGAATATAAATAATTATTGAGAAATAAGATCATGAATGATAAAATTTACTTAATTTAGATTAATATTTACACAAAATATTCAAAACAACAACTTCCCTAACTTATGTAGAATATGCCCACATATAAAAAATAAATCCTTAAGAAATTAACTGAGCATGCAAGTTTGCTGCAACAAGTTTATTTAAATTTTAAGATAAATCATATGTTGGATTCAATTTTTCATGTGACTATTTTATTTGTTTTTATTTTGACTGATTTTAAATCATTGTGCACATTCACGTTGGAACAGTCAAGCTGGTTAGAGGTTAAAAATCATTGTCCCGGGCAGTGTAATTATCCTAAAACCTTTTGATGTTACTAACTTACCAAACTCCCACTGTATGTAAGTATATGTTCTACCTTCTGTTTACTATCACTCCTTTTGTAGTTTATTTTTAGTCTTAAGTTCTGGAATTCATAGTTAGGCTAGGTGGCCCTTCGTCAGACTCAGATCACAATGATGGATGGTGAGGAGGAGGACATCCCACCTGACAAAAATATGTCTTGGAACATAAGTGATGAGGAAACTAGGTTAGCCGTAAACAGTATCACTGTTTTGAACAATGAGAATGAAAATAATTTCCCTGTACTACCAAAGTTAAAAAGCGTTGATAATATATTTAAATCCGGACCTAGGCCAGAGAAATTTCTTAGGCCTAAAAGAAGGCTAAATCTTGAAGGAAACGGAGACAAAACAGAGGACAACAAATCAAAAGAACCTTTATCACCACCAGGTAAGAAAAACAGAATTGACACCACGCCTCAATATGACCCATTGTCAAGAGGCCCATTTGAGGTTATTATTGCAGGTAAAAACAACGAGACAATTAGTGCATTCCAAATAGGTAAAATATTACAATCCCATAAAAAAGACATTGATGAAGTGCTTAAATCCGGGAAAAAACTCATGGTTATTTGTAAGAATTTTCTGGCAGCCAATAACCTAATCAAATCGAGTAGCTTACAAAATTACAAAGTTTTTATCCCATCAAACAGAATCAAAATAACTGGTATCATCAACATTGAACCTGAAATAGAGGAAGAAGAAGTCCTAAAAGATGCTGAAAGTCCCGCTAAAATCTTAGAAGCATTCAGAATTAAGAAAAACAAAGGAACCCAGAAAACTTATTGGATGAAAGTGACTTTTGCAGGCACAGAGCTTCCCCAACACATTAAGCTAAACTTTGTGAGGATACCGGTAAGGGAATATATCCAACCGGTACAGCAATGTTTCAAATGTCTGAAATATGGGCACGCCGCAGGGAAATGCAGAGGAAGCAGTCTGTGCAAAAATTGTGGAGAAAAATCACACGGAAATGACTGCAACCTTCCAGCAAAATGCATCCACTGTAACGGCGCCCATCACAGTAACTCAAGGGATTGCCCAGAGTATGAAAGGCAGAAATCAATAAAAACTAGGATGGCTCACTTTAATGAAAGCTACATCACAGCAAGTAAAATGTTTCCCAAGCCAAATGAAAGACAGACGGGCTCGCGCAATAATATGTATAGTAGTAAACTATCTTATTCACAAGCTACATCCTCAAACTACTTCAGAAGCCAACAATCGGTGGCTGCGGGAATAAACACACAAAACAGTTTCGCATTTTTAGAAAACATAGACCACGAGGAAGAAATATCTCAGTACACACCATTTCAGGACTTCAACAAGAGAAATTACAAAAACAACCATCCAAGCAGTACAAATAGGACATATCAAAGAAAAATAGATAGGCCCACCATAAAACCAAATCACACTGAGAAAGTCATTGCTGTACAACTACCGATACGAGATGAATCTTTGAAAACCCGTCTCGAAGATGCTAATTTCCTTCGAGAATTGCGTAGCTGGGCACAAAATACAGTCAGCGAAATTAAAGGAAAATCAGACAGCGATGACAAAATCATCGAAATAGTTACCATGGCATTTAAAAATATGTTTCTGGCAATGTTAAACAAATCAACGGGGCCTATTAAAGAAAATGATAAAAATGAACAGACTCACTAAACATATAAATTTCATGCATTGGAATGCCCAATCGTTAGCATCAAAATGGGCAGAATTTGGACAATACATGGCCAAAAATAAAATTCACGTGGCAGCAATACAAGAAACCTGGTTTAAACCCCATCAACGATTTAAGCTAAATGGTTATACAATTTTAAGAAAAGACCGACATGATGGTTACGGAGGTGTGGCATTTATTATTCACAACTCACTAGACTGGGAACAAATTGACATAACAAACAATATAACAGAGTGCATTGCCATAGCCATCAAACCAAATAACAACAACCAAAACAAAATTTATATATACAATTATTATTTCAACCAAAATAGAATAAACCGGAATTTTTGGAAGGACAGTGTGTTTAATATAAAACATGATTATACCATTTTATGCGGTGACTTCAACGCCCACCACAATTATTGGGGAAACGCTAAGAACTGCCAGAGAGGCGAAAGCATCTTGGATGCCTATTTGGACTCCAATTTCATTATATTAAACAACGGAGCACACACAACTACCCCAACTGCATTTAGGCAATCCTCAGCAATAGACCTCAGCTTCGCCTCAACAAAAATGTTCAACTATGTTACGGAATGGAAAGCACAAGGTGATGCCTGTGGAAGTAACCACTTCCCCATACTTATGTGTATAGATTTAAAAATAGACGGATATACCGACGGAGCAATCAAATTCCAAAACCCAAGAATCAAAAGAGACTTAAATAAAGCCAACTGGAAAGATTACTCAAGAAGTATAGAGAAAGTAATAGACGAAAGAAGTCAAAGTAACATCACAATTAATATGGAAGAATTATATCAAATAATGGAATCTGCAGCTGATTCTGCAATACCCAAACACAAATTCATCCCCAAAAGAGACCAGGTTAAATTCAAACCAAAGAGCTGGTGGACGGAACAGTGTTCCCACGCTGTAGCAAAAAGGAGACTCAGTTTTTCACATTTCAAAAAGAAAATGACCCCTGAGACATATGCAAAGTACAAAAAGGAAGTCCTACAAACAAAATTAGTAATACAAAAAGCCAAACAAGATGCTTGGGAAAGGCTTTGCAAAGAATTGACAAACTGCAATACCTCCAAAGCCTGGAACTTAGTAAGAAGTTTTCAAGGGCGGCGAAAAAAGGAAAACAACATAATTTATGAGAACATAGAAATGGCAGAAGAATTTATGAGCTGTATAATCCCAGATTATGTCCCCAGTTTACAAGAAGCAACTCCGCTTATGATCGAAACACAAGATGAGAGAATGAATGAGGATTTTTCAGAGCAGGAGCTAAACTTGGCAATATCCTCAAAAAATAAAAACACAGCACCCGGAATTGACAATATCTCTTACGAAATGATCAGACGACTTCCCCAAAATGCCAAGATGACCCTACTAGATATATACAACTCAATCTGGAGAGAGAATGGAAACAACCTACCAAATCAATGGAAACAACACTTAGTACACCCCCTGTTAAAACCTAACAAAGACAAGTTTGAAGCAACATCCTATAGGCCTATCTGTCTCATTCCATGCTTAGCCAAGATCCTAAATACAATGATCAAATATCGATTAGAATGGTTTGTGGAAAATAGAAACATAATACCTGAAATTCAGTGTGGTTTCAGAAGAAAGAGAGGATGTTTAGACCATCTAATAACATTCACAACAGATATCCATATAGCCAGAACACGAAAGGAAACCACTATTCCCCGTGTTGGGCCGGGACAGAATGTCCAACAGTATCCCCTGCTTGTCGTAAGAGCCGACTAAAAGGGGAGGGGGGCGCACTGGTCCTTTTTCGCGTCTCCTTTTCACAACTCCATTCTCCGAATCATTTCAATAGCCCGGCTGTTTTTTCTAAATCATTCCGTCCTACTTGCCGGGGTGGCTCTGTGTTCTTCAGCCTCCACTGCGCTGGAGGTCTAGGATGAGCAGAGGGTACAGCTTAAAAACTGGGTTCTGCACCTCCCAGGCTGCCGGATAGTACAGGGGCCCGGGTCAGCCCAGCCAGCTGACCTGGCTGCCCTATCAGCCGGCGAAAATCCCTTTGGCCGTGGCGGTGCCGGTTGGCGACCGGATAGGGCCCTGCTGCGGTCACGGGGGGGCTCTGCCGAGGCCACTGCTCGTCTGGGACCGCCGGTGTTTTGGAGGCGGTCGAACACGGATATAGTTGCTCTGGCGATGGGTCGGTTTTGACAATCACATTGGGGCACTGTTTTGGGGGGTCACAAACGCCCAGTCTTGGGGGCTTATCCAGACACCATGGCAAGTTCTGAAGGAAAAACGTTCCAAAAGGTGCAAGAATCACCCCGGGGTACCCTAACCCCAAAAACAAACCAGAGGGAGCAATTTCCTCGGCTACCCTCTCAAAGTGGGGACGTTGAGGTAGAAAACCCCTTTGGCCGGAAGCCTCGTGTCGCGAGGTCGCCACAAGGCCGAGCGACACCAACTGCCCCGGTGACAAGAACACCGGTACTCACCGGGCAAGCACCCAACGGCGACGCTGAGTTGATGCACACCGACCCGTCCCCCTTCCAGGCGGTGATTGCACTGGCCAGGCAGCAGGAGGAGGAGCACCTCCAAAAGTGCTTCGCCACCCTCGCTGTCATGAAGGCCGCGACTGGTAGGCAGAAGAACATCAGCAGGGATGTGCAGGAAGGCATAGTCCAATTGGAGACTAGCCTTAACCACATCCTTCAGCTGAGGAAGTCGTGGCAGTCGTGCGAGTCGGTGACCGCATCGACCCAGACGACGCCATCCTTGCGGGTCAAGGCCCAGCCTGCCGTTTCAAAGCGGGCAGCCAGCAGCCCCGCCCAGCCGGAGGTAGACAAAAAGAAGAGGAGCGACGGTTCATTGGAGGACAAGGACTCGGAGAAATGGACCGACGTGGTCAAGAGGAAGGGGAAGAAGAAGAAAGTTCCACCCCAGCAGCCTGGAAGCCAGCCCGGCCCCCAGGACAACAAGAAAACGCCAAGGAAGAGGTCACGCAAGACACGGCCAGACGCTCTTCTCATCAAGCCGTCGGAGGGGAAATCCTACGCCGACGTGCTGGGCGAGATTCGCAGCAAAGCGAAGCCCGATGAGAAGGGCGCCGTTATCAAATCTATGAGGAAGACCCGAGCCGGCGATCTTCTGGTCGAACTCGGGGACGCCTCTGAAAACAAGTCCGCCTTCAGCGAAGACCTGAAGACCATCTTGGGGGCGAACGCGACTGTCAGCGTTCTGGAGCCCAAGTCGACGCTGGAGGTGAGGGACCTCGACGAACTGACGACCGAGGCGGAGGTGACTGCAGCCGTTAAATCCGCCATCGGCAACGTCGAGGTGAAGACTTTCGTCTCGAAGGCGAATGCTCGAGGCCAGAAGGTGGCGATCCTGACGCTGGGAGCCAGAGCAGCTGCGAAGCTCCTGGAGAAGGGCCACCTGAAGATCTGGTACGTGAGCTGTCGGGTACGCGAGAAGCTCGTGGCCTCCAGATGTTTTAAATGTCTGGAGTTCGGTCACGTCGCTAATCGTTGCCCCGGACCCGATAGAAGCAAGCTCTGCTTCAAGTGCGGCGGCCAGGACCACAAGGCCAGCGCGTGCAATGCAGCGCTGTCCTGTGTCCTGTGTACAGAAGCCGGCTTGAAGGGCGACCAGGTCAAGCATTCCGCTGGGTCAGGTCGCTGCGGGCAGTACCGACGGGCCATCCAGGAGCTTCGCCAAACACAAAAGAAATGATCACTGTTCTGCAACTTAATATGCAGAGGAGCAGGACAGCAAACGACTTGCTGTTCCAATTCGCCACGGAGCAGGGTGCTGACCTACTGCTTCTCAGTGAGCAGTACCAGAACCGACGCTCCGCGCAGTGGTTCTCGGATCCCTCCGGCACTGCGGCGATTTGGATCTTGGACCTCGGGAAGGTGCCTGTTCTCGATTCCGGATCGGGCAACGGCTTCGTTTGGGTGAGGAGCAGGGGTTTCACTGTCTTCTCCTGTTACCTCACGCCTAACCAACCAATCGCAAACTACCGCCACATGGTCGATTCCATCGAGGATGAGATCATGAACACCTCTGGCGGGGTCATAGTCGGTGGCGATTTTAACGCCAAAGCCGTGGAATGGGGTTCCCCGCGGACCGACACTCGAGGTCGTTACATCCTCGAGTCGGCTGCCAGGTCGGGCCTCTGTATCCTCAACACGGGCGGCATTTCCACCTTTCGCCGTCCGGGGTGCAGAGAGACGATCCCTGACATATCCCTTGCCTCTGAAGGGATTGTCCAGCGGATCTCCGACTGGCGTGTCTGCGAGGAGTATTCCTCTAGCGACCACCAGGGGATCCTCTTCAAGGTCCTTCCCGAGGGTGCGCGCTTGCGCGCTGAACCTGCTCCTCTGGCTCGACGCTGGAACACCAGTCGTCTGAGCAAAGACACTTTTAAAGAAGTAATTAAAGACCAGAGCATTGTGAATTTCACAGGTGCCGAAGATCTGGCAGCATCGACGATGCGTCTCATCGCGACCGCGTGTGAGCAGTCGATGCCCGGAGTTTCCCGCCGCCACAGGAAGAAGCCGGTTTACTGGTGGACGCCTGAAATCGCGGAACTCCGGAGGAGATGCCTTGGTCTCCGACGAGCTGCGCAGCGAGCCAGGAACCGCCCTGATGCAAATGCCAGATCGGCTGAGCACAGAGCGGCCCGCCGAGAGCTCCGCGGTGCCATCAACCGGAGTAAAGTCAGGTGCTGGAAGCAGCTGTGTCAGGATATCGACAACGACCCCTGGGGGATGGGCTACAAACTTGTAACCCAGAAGCTAGGGGCTCGCTCACCACCTGCGGTCATGGAACCACAAGCCATGGCCGCCGTCGTCGATACACTGTTTCCCAGCCACCCAGTTCGGCCAGTCAGGGAATTCGGAGAGGTAGGCGCCTTCCCAGTTTTCCGGGAAGAGGAACTCACCGCCGCCGTCCGATCCCTACGACCCAGAAGAGCGCCCGGTCCCGATGGCATTCCGGCGGAGGTGCTCAAGCTCGCTGCGGAGGTGAATCCAAGGCTTCTGCTCGATATGTTCAACGCGTGTCTGGCGGAAGGCGTTTTCTTTTCGTCGTGGAAGGTTGCCCGCCTTGTTCTTATCCCGAAGGCGAAGAGCACACCGGGGACCCCTTCTTCTTTCCGACCCCTGTGTATGCTCGACACGGCCGGGAAAGTGCTTGAGAAGCTCCTGCGCGTCAGGCTGACCGAGGCCATCGTCTCTGCGGGGGACTTGTCCCCGCAGCAGTACGGCTTCAGATCCGGTCGCTCTACCATCGACGCTATTCAGGAGGTAGTTGAGGCAGTGCGGAGGGCGGAGGACCACAACCACTGGTCGCGCCGCGTGGTCCTTCTCGTCACGCTCGACGTGAAGAACGCTTTTAACTCCGCCAGGTGGGGCGATATGCTGTGGGCGCTTGAGCATACGTTCCAAGTTCCCTCCTACCTCCTGCGTATGATAGAAGCGTATTTGTCAGACCGCGTTCTGTTGTACGACACGACCGAAGGTCAGCGGCGCATTCCCATCACTTCCGGGGCTGCGCAGGGGTCCATTCTCGGACCAGATCTCTGGAACGTGTCCTACGACAGCTTGCTGAGGCTAGACATGCCCGATGAGACCCGCCTCGTTGGCTATGCTGACGACGTCGCTGCCTTGATCGCTGCGAGGAGCGTCGAGCAGGCAAAACTGAGGCTCAGCGTAGTAATGGCCAAGGTCAACGGGTGGATGCGAGATCACGGCTTGTCCCTGGCTATTAGTAAGACGGAGATCGTCGTCCTCACCAAAAAGAGGATAAACACCGTGTTCCCGGTGCAGATAGGTGACGTCACACTCGAGACTAAGCCTGCTGCAAAGTACCTGGGAGTCATGGTCGACAGCAGACTGTCTTTCGGCGAGCAGATCCAGCGCGCCGCCGACAAAGCCGCTAAGGGTGTCGCTGCCCTTGGTAGGCTTATGCCCAATGTCGGCGGTCCTCGTTCCTGCAAGCGCCGTCTGCTCATGACTGCCGTCCAGTCGGTCTTGCTGTACGGGGCGGAGGTATGGGCTCACGCACTCGAGAAGCGAGTCTTCCGAGACCGGCTTGCCCGAGTCCAGCGCCGAGGAGCTCTGCGGGTCGCTTCGGCCTACCGCACAGTCTCCGAGCCTGCTGTGATGGTGATCGCCGGAGTCATCCCCGTCCTCTTCCTCGCGAGGGAGAGGCAGGCGATTTACCGGAGGAGGCCTGAAGTGGGCCGGGAAACAGCTGCCAGGGAAGAGCGCGATCGCAGCTTCGACTTCTGGCAGCGCGACTGGGAAGCCGAGCCGAGGGGACGTTGGACCTTCCAGCTCATACCTTCCGTCCGACCATGGGTGGAACGGCAGCACGGCGAGGTCGATTACTACGTGACCCAGTTTCTTTCTGGGCAAGGGTACTTCCGAGCCTATCTGCACCGGATGGGCAAAGTCGCCAGCCCGGACTGTCTGTATTGCCCCGGCATCCCAGACACGTCCGAGCACACTTTCTTTCAGTGCGACCGTTGGCACGTCCGCCGAGCCTCGCTTTCATCTGAGATCGGCGTGGTCGTCAGCCCAAACGACATCGTCGGAGCTATGCTCCAGGGAGAGGGCAACTGGAAATGTGTCCAGCACTATGTCCAGGCCATTCTTCGGGCGAAAAAGGTCGACCTCGATCGGCCTTAATCCTCAGCTTTTCCCCACGGAGGATGCCCTAGTGGCGTAATATCAAAGGCCTAGCCCGAAGTAATGTGTGAAACAGTTCCAGGCTAGTGTCCTCGGTGCCGAGGGAGGTGGTTTAGTCGGTAGATCACGGGACATCGAGCTCGTGGGAGTCCGACACTACTGAGGGGACAATGAGCCCCTCAGTGTGCGTAAATGCATTCCACCTCCTACCCAAAAAAAAAAAAAAAAAAAAAAACTATTGCTGCCTCAATGGACCTAACTAAAGCATATGACAATGTAATTACACATAAACTCTTACAGAAAATGTTCATTTACAATATTCCAACTAGAATAATCTCCTACTGCCAAAACTGGCTTACCAACAGACATTTGAGCCTGATGTCTAATAAACATCTTGTCAAGAGGTCCACCAGTACTGGATTGCCGCAAGGCAGTGTCCTAAGCCCCATTCTCTTCTCTATATATGTAGCAGACATTATGAAACAACTAACCACGGGCACAAAAATGCTTCAGTATGCAGATGATATACTACTGTACGCAAGTCATAAAAAAGAACACAATGCACATGAAAACCTACAAAACAGCCTTTCAAAATTGAACACTGCAGTTGATGAATTAGGAATGTCTTTCAATGCAACCAAGTCAAAGATTATAACTTTCACTCACAAAAGGAGACCAACACAATTCAATCACAATCTTGAAAACGTGACGATTCCACAAGAAAATTTAGTTAAAATTTTAGGAATCACCTTTGATGAAAAGCTGAAATTCAAAGCACATATTGACAAAGTACTTACTTCGTGTACCCATGACTTAGACATATTAAAATCACTAGCATATGGAACAAAGGGAGCACATCAGAAATTCCTCATCAATATATATAAAACAATGATACGACCCAAAATAGATTACGGATGCTTCATCCTTGACAATATTACACAAAAACAATCACAGGACATAGAAAAAATACAGAACTCTGCCCTAAGAATATGTCTTGGAGCTATCAAATCAACACCCATACAGGCAATGCAAAGGGAGTCAGCACTGATACCCTTAGCTTTAAGAAGGCTTCAAGTGGCTGAAAATATAGCCTACAAGATCAGCAGAGACAGTTTACACCCAGCCTACCTAAGTCTACATGAGCTAAACATGTACATCAGCCATCACAAATTTTGGGAAAAGAAAAATACACCCTTAGTGGTCAAATTCTTTGAAGAATCCAGGCAGCAAATCAGGACATTAGAATTAGATGAATCAGTAGTGATCCTTAGAAACAAATTCAGTCTTGAAAAACCAATTGAAATGACAAACTTTAAAATCACATTAATAACAAACTTAATGGACTCCAAACTAACGAAAGCTGCAACTAACCCTCAGATTCTTTACCAAATTTCAGCCTGTACAGTCAACACATATGACAATCACACAGCAATTTTCACTGATGGTTCCAAAACCAGATATGGAACCGGGTCTGGCATCTTTATTGATGAGAGCAAGACAGAAATAGGATATAAGTTGAATAAAATGGCAACGAGTGTCACTGCAGAGCTATTTGCAATTTACAAAGCCCTAAAACTAATAGCACAATACCCAGAAAAAGATAAGTGGGTAATCTATACAGACTCACAAGTAGCCATAGAAAAAATTAAGAAAACTATGAATGGTAAGTGTGATGAGCACCTAGAATTAAGCATAATAAATCAATTCTTCAACTTAGCACAAAACAACATAGTAATACAATGGCTACCAAGCCATATCGGCATCAGTGGTAACGAGAAGGCTGATAAGACAGCAAAAACAGCAGCAAACTCAACCCAGAACATAGAATCAGACTTTCTCATCCCATTAGCCGACCTCAAGGTTAGTATAAAACAAAAATATTTTCACCGAGCAACCACAGCTTTTGACAATAGTCCTAAAGGAAGATGGTACAAAGCCATACAACCAACTGCAGTTAACAAACCATGGTTCCTAAGCAGCAAACTCAACAGGGAAGATACTAGCCTTATGTGTAGATTAAGATTCGGCCACATATACAATGCAACTAGGCTATATCAAATGAGGAAAATAGAAACTCCTAATTGCATCAAATGCAACATGAACATAGCTGAAACAATAGAACACATAATCAATGAATGTCCAGCGTATGATAACGAAAGGCAACGTCTTTACGACAAACTGAAAAAAGAAAATTGGGATTTACCTCCAATAATCCATCACCTCCTCAACACCAACAACATTAATTTTTGGTTAGATTTAGTTAAGTTTATAAGGGTAACAAGGAAGAATTTGTGAAAGCTACAAACAATCCTTAGCTGTGTGTATCCTGGGCTCCTGGTTCTTCTAATCCGCGGTCCTCTTTTTCGGGATCCCAGCCTGATAGACCCCAGGCGAGAAGACCAACCCATCTGCTTTCACCTATATCCTTTTTCCTTTATAAATGTATTTATTTCTACCTTCTTTTTTCCCAATAGGAGAAAATTGACAAAATTTTGTTTGTTTCAGATGAATGTCTACTGTGAAAACTTACCCAAACTAATAATTGTGAAAACTAACCCAAACAAACCAATCTGTGACTACTATATGTTTTAACCTAACATAACAGACCCGGGACAATTTTCAAAAGTGGACAAATAGTGTGGCTGCATGGGTTAGAATCCCCAAGCCAGCTTTAAAAAAGCAAACCAGATTAAAGAAAGAAAGAAAGAAAGAAAATCATTGTGATTGTATGTTTGCTTACATTTTTATACTATAACAAGGATACACTTATAAAAAAATATTAGACTAATAATTATATAAGAATAACAAGAAGAATATTGCTGGAATGGATACCGATGTGATTCCCATGATCATTTCCCTTAGCCTATATCTAAAGCTCTTGAATTGATATGTAATATACTTTTTGCATTAATTACATAAAATGTTTGAAACCTTTTCCTGTACATAATTAAATAAGCTCCTACATAAAAATTAATTCTTTAGAAATTCGCTGAGTACGCAGGTTTGCTGCGACGGGGGTATTCTTATATCTCTGGTCCTAATCGCATTAAAAATTTTGTTTTGGTCTTAAAAGATTCAGTGATTTAATGGCTTTGATTTGAAATATTGTCCATTTAAACAAGACCAGTCGGAGATGAGTTACGAAGCAACATTGAACACAAAATTTTGATTTTTTAAATTTATGTTTACTAAAAGGTTCATATCTCAGGCTCTAGGTAAGTCTAAATATTATGGTTGGTCTTAAAACACTCATCTGATATTTGGCTTTCATTTAAGCCATTTTCAACCACAGACCATAGAAAAACATTTTTTTTTCTTGGTCTGTGTTTTCAACTCACAAACCACTTCGTAAAAAGGGTTATGACTGTTTAAAGATCATACAATCTCAAAATTTAACTATTTTTGTCTTGTTTCACTTATATCTCCGTTTCTAATCACAGCATAACGTTCATTTTTGTCTAAAGAATCATTTTTTTAATGGCTTTGATTTGAAATATTAATAATTTAAATATGACCAGCCAGAGAAGATTTACAATGCAAGATTGATCATAAAAAGTTTATTTTCCAAAATTTATTTTTACTTAAACATTTATATCTCAGGTTCTAAGCAAGTCTAAATATTAGGTTTAGTCTTAAAACACTCATCTAATCGTTGGCTTTCATTTGAGCTACTGATGACGTTAATCCGACTTTGGGAAAAAAAGCTAAGCCTATTCAAAGATCATGTGATCTTCCAAACTGAAATATTTTTGTTTTGATTATCTTATATCTTCCGTTCTAATCACATTTTTAAGTTAGTTTTGGTCTCAAATGAAGGACAAAGATCAGATAAGTGTTTTAATACCAGACATAATGTTTAGATTTGCTTAGAACCTGAGATATAAATCTTTAAGTAAAAATAAATTTGGAAAAATCGACATTTTATGTTAAATATTGCTTTGTAACTCACATCCCACTGGTTTTATTTAAATGATTACTATTTCAAATTTAAGCCATTAAATCACTGAGTCTTTTAAGACCAAAACAAAAAAATAGTTGAATTTAGAAACGCCCATAAGAAATGCAGAGGGAAGAATTTTCATTTGAGTATATCTCAAGAACAAAACAATGTTTTCAAAACGGATTGCGGCATCGTAATAATCGTAAAATCTAGTCTATAATGATGTGTCACAACACCACATTCACATTTAAAAAAATTAACTTGTATCCAATATGGCGGATCCAAGATGGCAGCTGAAAATTAATACCAAATCAAAATGAAGTATTTATCACCCAGCAACTATCGGTGGTGGTATAAAATCAATATCTTGGGGAACATTTGTTTGGATACCATAAATATTTTTTCCACTATCTGTTTCTCTATTTTAGGCCCTTGAACTTTGACCTTTGATATTCAAAATTGCTCAAGGATGCAAGTCTGGCATCTGCCATATTCTTGTTCAGTACATCAAATAGTACTAGAATCAGTCATAAAATTTTAGTCGGACCCTACTTCAAGGTGTCATGGCTTGGCGATTGGACTATAGATGTGTATTTTGATGAATAATATGTGGGGGTAACTCTTAACAAAAAAGCCTTATCGATTGCAAAATTTCCATCTGGCGTATCAATAATATAGAAGATATATTGATAGATGTATCATTCCTTAGTATAGTTATTTTTTCCCAAAGTGAACTTAATGGTTTTTTCCCTCATATAATTCTATCAAAATTCGAACGTTGATGAACGGTTGCGGTTGAAAATTGGGCTGATTTTAAAGAATTACAAATCTACAGGGATAGAGCTCACAAAAATAGTCCAATCTTAATGAAATTTGGCACAGACGTGTAAAGTGGTAATCACTTGGACGAGTTTGTAAACTAGCCCAATCAGACGACTGGAATGGAGGTACAGGGGGATAAACCCCCCATAAAATGGGGTTTTTGAGCTTTTTACATAGAAAAATAAAAATAATCCAATTTTGTTAGCACCATTGAATTCTGCTCAAAAGAACAAACAATTTAGTATTTTGAATCATTACTCTATCCCCATTGGTTACCGAAATATTGAAAGTGGCAACACAGTACGATGTCCCAATGTTAACCTTATGGGAAATAAGTTAATATAACTTGGTTTGTGGCTTCATCTAGATGAGACCTGATGTATGTTAGTCTAAAATCTCCGATATTTCCATTTTCGTGGCAGCAAACCTGCATACTCATTCCCTATCCTTAAGGGAAATAAAAAATTCTATATCTTCCTTTTTCTTATCCCATCTTGACAAAACTTGGCACATAGCTTCTTCTAGTTGAAATCTACTAAACATTGAATGAAAACCTAGTTCAAATCTACTAAACATTGAATGAAAACCACCAAGTTTTAACATACCGTTGCAGCAAACCTGCATACTAATTCCCCGTTTTATTCTTATGAAGCTTACAAAAAGGTCACATCTCGCTATGATGGTTTAAAATAAGTTCTTCTGAGTATGCAGGTCTGCTGCAAAGGGGGTATTTTAACCTAAAAAGTTTCTGACTCCCACCTCTTAAAATTTTGAAGGCGCAACTTGTACTACAACCCCCTTCACAGAAGGGGGTTTGACTGGTTAGGATATTGGTCGCTGGTAAGTCTGTTTTACAATTTTTAAAACTCTCTCCTATAATTTTGGGGGGGGGGGGAAGGACGATAAAACACGATTTCCTCCGGGTAACATCCCAGTAACTTGCTGATAATGCTTTTAAATATATCAATTATTTGAACGACTAGGCACAAAAATTACAGCTTGAAAATGCATAATTATTGCTACTTACAATAGACCTAAATTATCTATAAAAATTTAAGTACCATACTTACAAGGGTAATGTAGGCTGTCTTGTAGTCATCGTCTTTAACAATATAACCTTCTTTTCCTGCTCGTTTAAACTCTCCTAGAAATTGATGTAAGCATATACAATTATGTTATACTTGCTTGATGAAATAATTGTTACTAGCCTAAATAATCTGAATACAGTTTTTATTTGTATTTACTGGTCATAGTCCCAAAAGCAAATTTGATATTTTTAATACTGATGATGGTGAGAAGTATGCTTTGCTTCAAAAAAGTGTAAATCGTAGGGTTCTGTATTGTTTTCAGAACATCTATGACATTTAGAGACTGTTCACGGACTCCGGGTTTTCCTAAGTCCGAGCGCTAAATCCAGTTATAACCAGTTTTTTGCGCCGCGGCTTAGAAATCGGGTTCACGGGTTCGAGTTTACCCGCGCCCGAGCGCAGACAGTTAAACTTCAGCCAATTATGACAGGGATAAACCCGAGCGCAAAATTTCGGGTTCACGAGCCCAATTATTGAAAACCACGGGTCAAAAAGATAAACTGGTCGGGTTCACGAGACTTGGTCTAGCGCAAACAGGATAATCTCGGGCGAAAAGAACAATGGTTTTGAACTTGAACTTAACCCTGCTGGGGGGCAGGGTTAAGATGACATAATGTCGGGATTATCTCAAATGCTCGTTTATTGTTTTTTTGTGAGTAAAAAGAATGTTATATTCGGATTCGGCATTAAATTCCGAACAATTTCATTACCCTCAACGTAATATTTAATTTTTTTATTTTTCAACCACTGATTGTTGGAAATATGCTTAAAAATCGTAAAATGTAATGAATAATTACAAATTACAGTAAAATTTAACATACCTCAAGTTGTTAACATTAAAATAGTAAAATACTCCTGAGACTGTTTCTTATATACGATAAAACAGATACCGCACAGATACTTACAGATATCATACAGATACGATAGACAGATTTTGACTTAAAATATAACAAAATTAAAAGTTGCTGTTGGGCAAATTTTAATCACCAAATTAAAAACAAAATTAATAGTTCATTATATTTATATAATTTTTAAATTGCAATTGAATTTCACTAGGTAACTATTTTTTATTTATTTTAGCGCTTTTGCACCCCTTTATTTCAGACAAATAATTGCAAAAAAGGCTCGTACAAACATTGTTGTTAGGTTTGTCTAAGAATATTGATTGTATAATTACATTAGGTCAATTGATTTAAGTGTCCACAGTTATTTTACTGCGGTCAAGACCGCAGCATATTATTATGTTTGTGACTTAAAAGTTGTTTAAGATCTTTTCATCTGGTAATTTATTTACATATTTGTCATATTGGGTTTTAGAATTAAATATTTTAATTTGCAGATTTAATTGATAAATACTGTAGTTAAATATACAATACGTTGTAAAAGTAACAAATTGCAACAAAATAATATTTTTTTTTACTACAACCTGTTTTCTTACACCTAAGATCTCTCCTGCTGAACAGTCTGAGTAAGCCCAGTGCAATAGGATTTCTACAGGTTGAGGTATTTAAAAGAGCGCGAACTAGTTTTATTAATAAGGGGGTGTCTACTGCCATCTTATTTTGAAATTCTACTCTTCTACACAGGAATTACTGTAATGAAATCTTACTAGCTTTCCTTATTAATAATGTCCAATATGTATTTTGTTTCTCAATAAAAAAAAGTAATCTACGCCTACGAGATTAAAATTAGCAATAAGTATACTTTCCAACAATAACATTTACGTTTTATGTTATTTTTTTTAATGTATGAGGGCATCCCAACTCCTATAATCGTCATTTGTTCCTCCTACTTTATTGTTTAAAAGACATTACTGTTAAATATATTAAACATAAAGCTTGGACAATATCAGTCATGCAGCGGCCCGGCAGGTAGCCCATGTGACTGTTGCCAACCTTCCAACGGAAATTCCACAAGATTCCCTGCTGTTGAGCGACGGCCAGCGTTGGTCTCGGCTAAGCTTGATCTTGGCTAACGCTCTGGCCCGTGAACCCATTTTTTGGCCGTCGGTTAAATTTGGTCGAGATCAACGGAAACCGCGGGCCACGAAACCCCGAACCCGTGAACCGCCTCTTATGATAAAGCTGAAAGCAGAGAATTTTTTTTTAAATTCTGCCTATTATAAAATATTTTCTAAAAAGGATACCTGTTTCTTTTGATACCATTCAACTGTGATCAGTAAAATTGATCTTAGGTCTGTCTATCCCTAACATTTCTTCTGAACCAAGTTCATCAGTTGGAACACATACTACACTCTTAGCAAAACAATTTGTTAAGACCACCAAAGGGTCAAAGGCCTAATGAGCTATTTTATTAGGGATTGTCCTGTTGTCCCCAATTATGAGCCCCAAGGGGGGAAGGAGAGTTTCCAACAACATTGTTCACAGTTTCAGGGGAGGGAGGGGGGATTCAAGGCACATTATACAACTATTAAACCTTAATAACTTGATTCTTAAATTTGTTGAAACACTCAAAATTCCCTTAAGCTTGTAAAGCTTCTTAATTTTGGGGAGGGGGATAGCAAAGCTTTATGTATTTTTAAAAGCCATAGTACCATGACCAACATTACAAGAAAAGGAGGGGTCTGAAAAGACCAATCCTACATAATTTACATGCAGTCCCTTAGAGTACAAAAAAAGAAGTTCTCTAATGATATCACACTAGAAAAAGCCAAAACCACAATGCCTGCCTCATGCCACTAAGGTAGTGGGCTTGAAATTTGGTTGTTCCAAGGTCAGTTATGAGATATCTTCTCAATTCAATATTTAAAAAACGACAAACCTGTGACAATTGTTGATCTTATATCAGCAACTTTAACATTGTAAATATTTTCCAAATAACTCTTAATGTCATGGTCAGTCATTTGATTAGAGACAATAAATTTAACAATGTTTGGAGGTTGTTTGTAATCTGGGCGAACAAGCTTCATAAAGAAGTTTGGAAGGAAAACCCGAAGTTGGGGGTTGCCTTTTTGAAACACCGGATACCTGAAAAAAAGAAGCGCTTAAAGAATATCCCTACCGACAACCAACTATCACTACTGTTTTTCAAAATTTTATTTTGGAACAATACTATAGTTTTTTTTTATATTATCTATATGTTTTACATATTTCATATGAAAACCTCTATTATTCCTGGAATGAGGTTCTTAAAAAATGATTAACCTGGAGAGGTAATGAAAAATGTACAATCAGCTGAAGCACTCCAGTTTGTACCCAATCCAACAGTACCCTCTCATGGTCATCTCTAGAGTTCCGGCAAAATCATTAGGCGGGTCAGTGAGTGCGCTGCTAGCGTTCAAAATATGTTTTTGGCCAATCATTTGCCCATCTGAAGTTATAGACAGTAATGCTCTTTGTTAATGTCCCCCAAATCAGCTGAGTAAGTTCTCCAAATACCCAAGTAAATGTGCTTCTATCTGTTAGAAATATGTTCAACTACTTAACTGTGTAGAGGAGCAGAGGTGTCTTTAACATCAAGTCGTTTATACAGCTGGAGTTTCTATTTTTCGCCACCCGCCTAATGATTTGGCCGGAGCTTTAGTAATAAGGCCATGGCCTTTGAACTAGCAATCACGCTTTTCAAGAGTTTTTGCATTGAAAAAACCCTTTTATAGAGCCAGCTGATTTCAAGTAAACAAGAGATAGTGCCATAAGAGCTAGAGGAGGAGAGATGGGTGTCTGCAGTGATCCCAGAATCGAGTTCAGCAAAAAGTTGATCGTCAACTGAGGAATCCCGAAAGGGATAGAGGCCACACACTGTGATGTAGCAATTAGTAGACACTCAGGTTGATCGCAATGGATGTGGTGACAGCACACGAGGGTTTTTTTAGCAGGTATGCCCCATAGAGGCACACAAGCTCTTCCCCCACCTTAAGGCAGGGCCTCGACATCAGTGCTGTCGATGCAAAGAGGCTGGAGACTGTGGAGACTCCTGTTCGTTGCTTTGCTCATTGGAGCGAGCGGCTTACAGGGCCCTCATTACATGTATTGCATGCATTCATGTATATTGGAAAGGGCTATTTCTTCCTCCAAGGATAAAAAAAATGCCAAAAGAGAGGAAGGATAGACAAATCAGCTGAACCCTTAGGCGGGATAGGCGCAATATTGCCATTTACCAGCGCCAGCCATTGCCATGTTACTAGAGATGGCAATGATCCTATCTCACATTGGTAGGCCTACCTCTTTAATTTATGAATTAGAATCAACTACCTCTGTTGCGTACACGACACATCCTCAGTGAATTAAAAAGGCTTCAATAAATCATTAACAGGGCTTGTAACAGTTCTTGAGGTTGAAAAAAATATATAAATAACTCAAATGAGAAAAAAAACCAAAAAATAACCTTTTGTACACAAAAAATGCTGCTAAAAATTAGAAAACCGGCGTTATATTGGGGATATTCTTAACCTTAGTAAAAAAGAAAATCTCGACAGACTAATCACAAATCTGCCTAGATTTTACGGCGAAACTTGGTTTTCACACAACAAGACTTAGTTTTCATGCATTTTAGGATGATGAGATTCATCTGCCGCGATGCTGCTACGAGATCATCTGACAGACGAATACTGTAAACAGGGATTGTAGCAGTTCTTGAGGTTGAAAAAAATAAAAAAATAACCAAAATTCCAAAAAAATAACAAAAATAACCGAATTCCAAAAAAATTAACTAAAAATAACCAAGAGCAAAAAAATAACAAAAAAATAAAAAAATAACCTGTTACAAGCCCTGCATTAACAATGCCCCATATGAAGCAAATCAAATGTAGAGGCTATATATATATATATATATATATATATATAAGTTATATCAAACATAAAACAGCCCTTCCAGATTACTAAGCTATTATCAGATATATGGACTAGATAAAAAAATCCTCGGCTGAATAAAACATTTTATTTACTAACTACAAATTATTTAAAATTTTTTATACCTATTTTCCTTAAACTGAGGATTTTATATTGCTTGCCAAATGGTTTAAAAATTTTTATATCCATATAGGCCTACATTACGGATATTAAAAATTGTGTCCAGTGGTGTGTTGGATATAAGTCTCTGCAAAACTGTATTTTATAGCCAAGTTTAAATTTTGAACCTTCAAAACTGTCCAAAAAATCTTTTACAAAGATAAAATACTTAAAGGTAGGCTACATAGAGAGGGAACAGATGATAAACTATATAATCTTTAAAAAGAGATTCATGCGAATTTTCTTTTGAAGAGAATGTCATAAATCAAACTTTGCTTGCCTTTTGAAAATTTTGTTTGCATGAGAAGACGCCTCCCAAAATTCAATACCATAGCATATGACAGGTTAGGCTATATATAAACTTATATACTTATACTAAGATCTACTAAGTCTTATGTGGATGGCCCTTTTATATCTAATGTGTTGGTGGAAATATCTTGTTAAACCAAACCAATGTGGTGGTTGCCTATTGACTTTTGCCACATTAACTACCCATCCCACAACCGACCTACCTAACCTCTACAAACTTACTTAACATTACAGATAGATCGGCTCCTCTAACACATGAACAGAGACCTTGTATAGCTCTTATGTCGACTAGACAGCGCTCTGCGGAGTTATGATAAGTTGTAGGCGACCTATTAGTATAATTTATTACAATTCACAAGGGGAGCCGGTAAGTACGTGACGTCAAGTCACTGGTATGGTATTGCACTTTGTTTGTGCTAATGGCATATGTGAACATTTTAAATCATCTGTTTTCCCACCCAATACACCAGTTTCCCATCTTTTCCCCTAGATAGAGGGGATATTTTCCTCTAGATTCAATTAAGAGTAGCAGCAAGAGCCAGATACGTAATGAATATAGTAATAGTGAAACAGCTAGAGTTTAAGTGAGGGACAGATCCTGAACAGCAACTTCGGATGTTCCCAACCAGACACCACCAGTTCCTACAGTCACCTAGACAGTGAGGTTGGGCCTAAGTGTAACCATTCAGTGGAACTGTGCCCCTCTTTAAAGGTTCATTAAATGTATTAGGCCTGTAGAAAATATCATAAAGAAACATTGAAACTATAACTTATTTAATTGAACATTATTGGTCTAAAAATAACAAGAATTTCTCTATTATGAAATTCAATGAGTCTTGGGCAAGTTTTAGGTGAGCTTTGGAAAAGAGGAACTCAATAGAGGGCCTACATATATACATCAAGTTTTCAAAACAGTGGTTATTTTCATACATATTTGAAACTCACCATCTAGTGGACATATCAAGATCCTCCTAATGAAACTTCTACTAAACAAAAGCGTTGGAAAATCACAACAACCCCAACAGTATGTTTATTTATTTAGATTTCGTCTGTTCTCCTGTCCTGTCGTCTGTCGTCTTCCCAAGTGAGGTTATGTTATTTTGATTTCTATGTCCAAGATTAGAAAAAACTATGCAACCCTAACACTCCTGTTTCCCAATTATTAGGTTAGTCATATACATTATTATGATATATTTTATTCGTTTGAACAATTGGTGGATAAATTTAATAAACTTCAAAATATAACGTTATGCGCTACTGCTACGCTAAAGGCTCAGGGGCAGGAGAGCACAGATGTTATAGTTACTGTGCAGGAGAGTAAAGGTAGAGAGGTACGACGGCGCTGAAGGGCCACCGACTTATGAAAATATTTTTTCATCATACTAACACAGAAACGTCTGTTTTCAGTTCCTTTTTGTTGGCTCGAAAGTTACCCATTGCCGGCCTAGGCCGGATATATACTATTTTCGTTCGCCTCGGAGAAAAAAGTCAGAAATTTGAGAAAAGTCAGAGCGCGGGAAATTTGTTCACCTCGGAGAACTATGTTATCTTAGACTAGTCTAAGATGTTATACAGTGTCCAATGGAACTTCCTACAATCATTTTAGTATTGTTCCTGGATCATAAAAAGTCAAAGTAACATATTCTAAACAATTTAGAAACTTCATGAGATATACTCACACAGCCTCTAGTTTTTTTCTCAAAAGAACTTTTAACTCAAGAACAGCTTGAAAGTTAGGAAATGAAACATAGCTCATCACTAAAAAGCTAATTAAAAAAAAACTTTTTTTAAATATATAATTTTTGAATGTAAATGTTTTACTAAACATATGCACTTAACATGCCTTCTTATGCCTCTTTTCTAAATGTTAAACGTTATTATTTTACTCAATGATTTACAATTATTTTATTTCTTGATGATTTCTTATTGATCTATTGAGTATAGAAGTGTTCCTGTAGTATTCAATGTTATCTTAGACCAGTCTAAGATGTTACACAGCGTGTCCTATGGAACTCCCTTCCAATATTTTTAGTATTGTTCCTGGACCATAAAAAAGTCAAAACAACACATTCTCATTCAAGTCTTCTTCTTCTTCACTAACCAAGATTTCATTTGGCTGATTAGAATTCACACGGGTACAACACCAGAGCAGCAGCAAAAACCATCAGCCAATATTTGAGGGTCTTTCAAACTCAGATCATGGGCAATGTGGGATGGGTAAAAAGGAAACATATCACTAACACTGTTTAAAGATGCTGGCGCTAAAAATCTGATACAACTTGTAATCTCCAGTACTCTTCACGTTCACTACTGGTATGCTAAAAAATATTCATAAATATACCCCGGCCTGCTCAGCTATGAGTCACCTGTTGTGTAGAAATAGGCCGGCAGCTCATATCTGAGCCAGCCAGGTCTGTCGAAATAGCCCGGGGGCTCTGATATGAGCCAGTGTTACAATGCAACTAAATGGTCGATTGTGAGATACCCGTCTATTTTAGAGGCTTGGAACTTTTGGAGCGGTCTATAGGGATAAGGCTGCATACTCTCTACGTATGGTCTCTGGGTTTCTTGAGTTATAGTGTAAATACAGTGTTACTATGTTGGTTCTCCTGGACAACCACAGCTGGCAGCCGGTCATTTTTCTATAACCGGAAATTAACTGGTTGAAGCGGTTCAACTAACTAACTGGTTCAAATAAGTGCTTGAAGTGAGACATGTAGTGAGTACGGTAACGTGTTTTATGTATTTATAATACATAATTTTGACCAGGCGGCACATATTATGAGTTGAGCCTGAAAATAGCCTAAATCCTAAAAAAAGGTAATTTTTGCCACAATAAAGATATATAAGTGAAATGTTATGAAAACAAATGGGTAACACATTTTTTTATCTGCGCTGCAGGGGTAGTCATACATATCCGGGCCACAGCAACTGACTTTCTTTTAGTATTCAGGTTACCACAATGACCGACGTAACTCATATTATTATTTATTATTATTATTATTATTACCATATTAGACGCCGACCATATGTAATGGGTAGCCTATTTTAAGGCAAAGATGAGTGTAGGTTGATTGTGGTGCGATTTTGTACATATATGAGCCGCCCAGTAGCGAACATGTTAAATTAAGTTTAGGGGTTAAGGTGATGAAATAACATTGGGTGATAATCTAAAACCAATTTAATGACATGAATTACAGGTCACAATGTGGGTTAACCTCCTATAATACACAAAAACCACATGCCTAATGAAATTTACTGAAAGTTCTACTTAAAAAAAGTACAAAAAAGAATAGTGCTAAATACAATAAAATAAACACTAGTTTATAGAGAAATGCTTTAGGGTGATTTACACAAAGGACTGAATGGAGGGCAGCCCGTAAAAGTAACTGAAGCACTATCTCCCATCATCAGGGGGATAAAACATTGTTTGAAAAAATTAAATGCAGTTATACATTTAAATTTTGGTTTGTTTTGACACATATTACACAAACTAAATGTAATAATTGTAGGAACAGAACTGCTTTCAGATCCTTAAAATTTGGAATGTACGAGAGGTTTAAAAATGAAAGATCTCTAAAAGGTAGGTAAAGAGAAATAATAGCTAAAAACAAAATATAGCAATTTTTGTATTCTTTTTTACCAATTGTAAAACTTTTCATTACACTCTATTCCTAAATTTGAAATAGCAGAAAATACCTGGCAACAGATATTCATGATTAAAAAGTAATTAAATGCAATTGCTCAATTATTGGTTTGATATTTGTATAAGTACTGTAGTGAGTTCAAATTTTAATAGTTTTGCCAATATTACTGAAGTGTGCAATAACAATTTTTAATAATCCAGCAGACAGTAACAAATAATATTATCATGAAATATTCTTTTAGAATCTAAAATTCTTTATTTCTATTGTATTTTATCATCCATAGACTGAAATGTTCATAAAACAGCAAGTAGCAAATTTTATAAAAAAACTATAGTGTAATAATGGAACTATGAAGTGGAAGCGGAAGATTTCACCTACTCAAGAAAATTGCACTTCATTCGCCAGCGACAGACCAGACAAACCAGATAACCCCCCCCCCCCCCCCCATGACGAACAAAAACCATAGAGTATAGATTGTGAAGTTCTACTAAAGAAAAGTATGTGAGATAAAAATTAATGTTAAGAGAGAGATGGACAACTCACTTAACATGTGGATATAACTGGCTGCACCAGTTTGGTTTGTTGATTGACCAATAACACTCACAATTTGATAACACTCACTATGCGATTTGTTCAGTCAAACACACGGTTCTGAGATTTCGTAGCCATTCATTTAAGGGCCGGTATACCTTTGTATGGCCTGTCACTGGCAAACAATAAACAAATTATTAACTTCTTTCTCCCACTTCATAGTTTCATTAATTCAACTATAATCAATTTGTTTACTTTTTCAGACAACCACACTAACATTGTGTAATTCTTCCATATTTTAGGTCTAAAAATTTCACAATACTTAGAATTTTTTTGGTAAAATAAAGGAAATTCTACTATTTAACAAGAGTCACATAATTTGGTAACAGTGTAATTTGAAAGATGGTTTTCAAAATTAGGATTTGAAAGTCAATCTAAGTTGACCAAAGCGCTGAGCCAGACTTGCCCCCAGAACTTTTTCTGAATTTCGAGGCAAATCAGGTAAGGATATTCATCAAAAGTAAAAAATAATTCAAATAACTTAATTTCTTTTGAAACTAAGAAAACCAGCTTTACTGGCCAAAAACACATTTATAAAGAATATATTTAAAAAAGAAAATATGAGAATTAAAATTTTACACAATAAACAAATACATAAATTGATAATTTGATATTTTAAGAAAATAATCTAATAAATTACATACAAAGAACGATATTTTATTTTTACAATATTGAATATACTATATAAAATCCCCTGATAATAGGAAACAGAATGTCGACAGGTACTACGCGATTTGTTCAGTCACACACCGTCCAGTGTATCACGACGAACTGCTGTTGTCTCCATTGTCGTGAAACGTGTTGCCATTGACGACAAATGACGTCCCCAGCCCATACAGATGGCCACAATACTTCTGATCATCGATGTTATCTTCAAAGAACATCTGAGAAAAGGATTAAAGAATGTTTGAATGTAGAGGACAGAACAAGGAGACCAAGAGCTTTTTACAGATAAGTAGACCAGTTGCAAAACCCTGCTAAATCCATCTGGAAAAATTTTAGGAAATTAACGAAAAACTGTTTATAAGTTTATTTATTGAGATAGAACCTTGATTTTTTTAATGTAGAAAAATCATCTCTTTTAATCTATTAGAGGCTCTATTATCACAAGAATTAGTTTACAGGTTTTGCATCTGTAAACGGAAATAACAGCTTTTGCATCTGCATCAGCGGCCATTTTTGTTTTTAGCGACCGTTTTTGCATCTGTTTGTTTGAAGCAGCCATTTTAACGCTCAGGATATAACGGCTTTTGAAACTGAAACATGGCGGTTGGATTTAGCGTGTTTTGAATCTGTTTCCTTTGGAGGATTTAGCAAGTTTTGGAAATCGACACGTATTTCATTGTTGATTTTACCCAGAAATAACGGGTTTTGCCTCTTTTTATCGACTGGGATCGTTAGCTGACGACGTGACGTTTCCATAGATACCAAAATATCAAAATCGAAAAAAATGGATTTAGCAGGGTTTGCAACTGCAACTGGCCTACTCAGATAATGCTTTTACATGATATATCTTCTTTGTTTGAAATATGTTGTCTCATTTGTTTGAAAAATGTTGTAGGTTATAGAAATTAGGATTCCTACTACACTATTAAGGTTATTATGAAGGCAGATATCTGCCTTCAGCCTGCAAAAACCGCAAGGTGGACGGATATATCAGCCCTCCACACATAACAATAATCAAGAAATATGCATACTGTTGTTAATCTTGAATATTTTTGTGGGCGGAAGACAGATGTATCCATCTCCATTTAATTTACTTTCCAACAGTTTTTAGACACCAAGCAGTAGGTGAAAAAATATGTGGGAACTATCAAAATTCATTGCCAAACAGATAAACAAAAATACACACTTACATAGAGCAAAATCGTGTTTATTTTGTATAATTGACAAAAATTTCTTGTAAACATATTTTGAATTTATATGTGTACATGTACATAAGTGAAGAAAGTCAGACTTCAACTCTGACTTATCCAAAGAAACATCATTCAAAAAACAAGCAGTATCTATCTCCTGCCCAAAACAGAAGGAAAAAGAAAGAATTATACCTTCAGGTTGTCTGGTTTGTTTTACAAACAAATTAAAGACTGATTCCAGACTTTATCAAGAATTGCAGCTTATATCAAGAATATTGCAGCTTAATCTAATAACAGAGAAGTACAGGGTATCCAGAAAGGAATTCACTTTTATTTTAGGAGAAGCTGAATGTCCAAGAGAGGTATGGGTAAGGAATCCATGTCCCAGGTAAGGAGTTGCGGGCGTGGCTACAAATCCCTGATAAGTTCCTTAACTTATCTCTATTGGACATTCCGCTTTCCCTAAAATAAAAGTACATTCTTTTCTGGGAATACAACGGGTGAGTGAGTGCGCTGTTAGCGAAATTATTGTTTATTATTTGTTTGGGTAGTTAATCAAATGTCATGATATGGTAAACACAAATTTACATGTAAAAGACCCTGAGAAACGTAAACAAAGCTTTGACAGTTCAACAAAAACATTTCATTCAGTCATTTCAGCTGATGTTTAGCAAAACATTTTTTGAGTTTACAGTTTTTGCCGCCCGCCGTATTTCTTGCTCTCTACACTAAGAATAAATGAAGGATGAAGAATTAAGAAAGAGGTGATTTAACCATCATCATAGCATTGAGTAAGAAATTCTAAGCCTATCTCAGTCGCGATGAACTTCATAGATTGTTAGAGGTGTGCTGATAGTGATTTTTTGGATCGGATCGGATTCGGATCGGATAGCTTATGTTCGGATCGGTTTCGGATCGGATAACAACAGGTTCGGATCGGATAATACCGGATTTGGATATTTACGGCGCGGCGTAATGAGCAGATTTAAGTTTTCTCATAAGCCTAAGGTAATTGCAAGGAACTACCATATCATCCTAATGTGTAAGGTAAGATTTGCCTTGATAGGGTAGAGTTGTTGATTGTTGTGATATATTGTTTCCAATATAGGCCAAATGTCAATTATTAAAGTATGCAAAGGTTCAACCAAATATCTGTTGAGAATTTAGAAATTTGTTGATTCCCCTTAAGCATAGGTAGTATTATATAATTAATTGAATAAGCTTATTAGGCCTAAATCAATTTCAGGATTTGCAACTTAAAAAATCCTTTTCCAATGCAACATAAATTTGTTCACTATTAGGCCTCTGTCTTTTTTGTTCTTTTCCTTAGCCTATTTGATCAGAAACTAGGCCTAAGTGACTAGACAAAAGAATTAAATATAAAACTTGATTCACCAATCACCTCATATTTGAAGAAAGCTTTACCTACATTTTTATTTATGCACTAATGCCTGACAACCTAGATTTTGATTCACTACAATAACACTAAAAAAACAAAATAAGTCCGAGCAGTAAACTTAACCTAAATTTCAAGATAAGTTTCAAAAGATAAGTTTCAAATGTTTAAGTTTCGGTATTAAAGCTTGGTCATTTAATTAGAACAAAGGTCTATTTGTTTTATATCACAAACAACAAGCTAACTCACTAATTATTTTCATAGACGTAGGCTGTCAAGTCGCATTGTACTGTTATCTAAGAAAGTCCATTTTAAAATTTTAATCACGTATTGAAAATACGGCCGGCCGGCTTTGACTAGGCTTAAATCGTCAAAGATAAATATTTCAGCAAAATAAAAACTTATTTGTGATCGTTCAACTTTCTATTTCTAGGTAGGTAATTGTTTAATTGATAAATAAAGTAAGAAGAAAGACGTTCTTGAGTTAATTCAGCTCTTAAGCAGACGACAACATTCAAAATGAAGTGATTTGGAAAGACAAAACAATGAATGAACAGGTTTGCCAAATCTGTGACAGCCCAAAATTATTGTAGGCTTTTTATTTTATCGTATCGACAGGCCACGTAAGATATTTACGGCCTGAAATAGTCATACGAAACATCAACACGACTATTTGTTTATGGGGTATTAACGGGATATTTCGTTTTGGAAATTCAAGACGACTGACTGTCGGTCAATGGCGAACACTGTTTTGTCTTGATTGCGATTCTCCCTCATACCAATCGATGTTTCGTCGGTAACGGATACTAATCGAGACAGAACTATTACAGTTTGTACTACTATTTGTTAACTGATTTAATGCTACGATACAAGAATTTATCTTAAGAAAATGTTTGTTATCGTGTCGGGTATTGCACAGTAATCTGATCTTATACAACGATCTCGATTCTCGATCTTATCACGAGTCGCAATATCGGCAACCGAAATACATCGCTTGATGCATACCACTACATAATCGCATCGTGTTGAGGCGTTGTTCTAGCCGCTATCGCAACCGTCGCATTTCAAAGCGTCGTTTTTGCTCCGCGATGTTTTCTGTCACGAATGTACTTTCATCGGCAGTGACTTCTTTGGTTTGGAAGACTTTCCTTACTTGAAAATTTGATCTTACTTTACAATTTACCCCAAAAAATACAGTCTATCCGATAGAGTCGGATATCTAGTCAGTCTTACCGGATAGTTATAAAACCCTCGGATCGGATTCGGATATCCGATCCGATCCGAATCCGATCCGAGTTTTCGGATATCCGCACACCTCTAAGATTGTGTTTCCTGGAGCTTGTCATTAACAACTTGCATACATTTTTCACCAAGAAAAAACTAAACTTCTTTTACATTGCTTTAAACAAATTTGTTTATAATACTGACATAAAACTTAAAATTTTAAAATTTCCGGACAATTTAAAATTCAAGACTAATTTCAGGCTTTTCAAGGCCATTTTCAAATTCAAGACTTTCAAAAGATTTTCAAGACTACTAGACACTCTCATAATCTGATTTTGTACTACACCGTATCCCAAAAATAAGATCAATTTCAAAACCTATTAAAAACCGATTAGGCAAACGTTGCCAATTTTGCAGGCGACCACAAGACACGTACACTCATGAAGGTTCTTCCAATGTTATTAGTAAATATCCGCTGATTCAATGTCGTTACTCAGATTATTAAAATTGCCCCGTTGCAGCAGACCTGCATACTCAGCGAATTTCAAATGCAAAACAACATATTTCAATCAAACATAGCAAGATTTGACATGTTTTTGTAAGCTCCATAAGAATAACATGGGGAATGAGTATGCAGGTTTGCTGCTACAGGTATATTAAAACTGGGTGGTTTTAATTCAATATTTAGTAGATCTGAACTAGAAGAAGCTATTTACCAAGTTTTAACAAGATATGTTGAGAAATAACCGAGATATAGAATTTTACATATTTCCCATAAGGTTAACATGGGGACAACGTACTGTATTTACCACTTTCAATACAGTGGAACCTGGATAATTCGAACTTGTATAATTCGAAATCTTCTTTAATTCGAATATTTTTCTTGGTCCCTGGCATTTTGTATCTAAACAATGCTAAAAATTCGTCGATAATTCGAATTTTATTTTGGATACAGTAGAACCTCGATTAACCGTCACTCTTTTATCCGTCACTCTCTGTTATCCGTCACTGTTTCCGGGCTCGCAATATGTCGTAAATTGGCGCCGCGCAAAGCACGGAAGAAAGTGCAAGCGCCATTGTGATCGAACGCGACTGTCCGCGGCTAATGACCTTGAGTTTACGCCGAAAATCACCACTCCCACGCAAGGAGTGGTATGGGGGTGAGCGAGTTATTTATTACTCATTGGCATGTTGATTTTTTTGGTTATATGACACGCCTCGTAGTTCAGCGTTACATGGTGTTTGCTGTTACACAGTGTGTAGCTAGCTAGATACGTTAATCAACTGCAGTACAGTAACTGTTGATTGTTAATGATGGCTGAAAAACGAAAACGAGTCGTACTAGGGCAGGACCAAAAAATCTAAAGTATTAAACGTTTGGGGAAGGGCGAAACAGCTACAAGTATCGAGCTGATTTATGGTGTTGGCGGACTCATTTAAAAGATGACGGACTATCTTTTAATGTGAGGTTATGTAATTCCTTACGAACACTGAATGAGCTCAACATACAGTTTAGAAGGTCTGTAATTACCATTTTATGAATGTAATTTAAATATTAATATGTATTATCCACTTATACAGGGTTTAATTTCTTCCGAAATATTTTAAATCTACGTATTGAACAGGTTTATAGATAATTTCTGTTAACCGTCTATTCTCTTAACCGTCATACTCCCGGTCCCGAGAGTGACGGTTAATCGAGGTTCTACTGTAATTCGAATTTTTAAGTGCCAAATTAAGGTACATCAGTTTCATTCCACGACTGGAAATAGTTACAAATTAATTGGAAAACACTGTTTTACTACGACGTTCAATAAAAATTTAACGCCAGACCAATGGCGTGTCAGGTTATGGTCAAATGACTCATCCCTTCCACCTCCCAGGCTTCCCACCCTGCCCCAACATCGCTTGTAACTCGACACCAATAATGTAAACTAAAACAGAACAGAACGCAGTACAGTACAGACTGAGTTCGGAAGAGGGTTGCGCTCGCCGTGGCAGCGCCACTAGTCTTTTCGCACTTGATTCTGAGTAGAACGGCTCCCGGCAGACGAGCCATGCACCAGACCTGATGCGCAGTTTTCTATGTCTTCACAAAGGCTACTCAACACTGCGACCCCCTTCCCTCCCCCACCAGCCAAACTAACTTGCGAATTCCAGTGCAGCAATCCGTTGTTTTCGATCGTCCTTCAAACAAAGTGTTTTTTTTTTTTATTTGTGCAGTGTCTTGTTTTTAAGTGTTTAAAAGTTTTTACGTAACATTAAATAAGTGTAGTGATCATTTCGACAAAATCTCGGACCTATGAAACACTCACTTTAGCGGAAAGTCAATGAGCGTGCAACTGTCAATGTTACACGAAGTTAAGTTGGTAGCCTGAATAAAGTTCAGACGTAGAAGACCGTACTGTATTTTTTCTAGCAGAAATGCTTCTTTGTATTATCATACGTCGCGTCGTACGTAGTTTATACTTTAGGGTAGTTATTTCTGTTTTATGATTACTGTTTTTGAACCCTTATAATTAGCGTTTGTTGATGAATTTATTCTTTTAGAGTGTCAATTTGATAAAGAGGTTAAATTCACAATTTGAAGTTTTAATGTCTTGGCCTCATTCTTCAGAACTTCTTTAATTCGAATTTATGGATAATTCGAAGTTTTTAGCTGGTCCCTTGAGGTTCGAATTATCCAGGTTCCACTGTATCTCGGTAACCAATGGACTTAGAGCAGTGATTCAAAATACTAAATTGTTTGTTTTTTCAAGCTGAATTCAATGGTCCCACAAAAATTCGATAAATTTTATTTTTCTATGTAAGAAACTCAAAAAACCCATATTTGGGGGGGTTTATTCCCCTTTACCCCCCCTTCCGGTGATCCGATCAGGCTGGTTCACGAACTAGTCCAATTGATTACCACTTTACACGTCCGTACCAAATTTCATAAAGATCGGACCACTTTTGCGGCCGCTATCGTGCTTACAGACACATATATAGATATATATATATATACAAATTCGAACGAATGGTGTTTTTTGCTTCTGGGGGCCCCAAAACGAAAAGTTATAGTGGTCCCGAGCTTAGGTCTTACCATGAGACCTACGGTAATAGCTTCTTCCCTAAAGGGGAAATTCGCTAATTAAAAATAACACCCACAATAAAGAATTATGCATGACAGGCCCAACACACAGGTCCCAAGGATTCCAGGACATGACACTATGTTTTATTCAGTCTTTAGGACTAAATTTCAGAATGTGTTTCAATTTGAGCCTTTGGCTGAAAAAGGTCAGCTTTTCGGACTGTTTCAAGCAATTCTTTATTGTAGGTTAAACCGGTTACATTTGCCTTAATGGGTTTTATCAGGTTTTGAAATTGATCAGGTTTTTTTGCACCACGATGTATTTTCCTCACCTCTCGCATCTTGAAGAAGGCCATGCCGGTGAGCAGGGAGTCGCTGCCGGCCTGGTGCTGCGGCCCTACCCTCTGCAGCTCCAGCTGGTCCGCCACCTCCTGCAGCCCGCCCTTCAGGTTCTTGCAGCTCTTCATCAGGTACTGCAACACCCACAACATTCCACATGTGACGAACAACTGATCCGCACAGCGGACAGCAAAAGTCTGGCTAGTCCGACGTCATAATGATAGAGGGTGTTTTTTTAACGCAATCCAAAATTTTATCAGTAAAGGATTATTTTCCCCAAGATCACCGGATTTCACCCCCTATATTATTTTCTTTGGGGAAACAAAAAAATTAAGGCATAAAAAAAATCACAGGATATGCAACACCACAAAACAAACATAACAAATTTAATACGATAAATTCAAAGAAGTACTTTGCAAAACGAGTTTAGGAATTTAATGGAAAGAGCACAACTTTAGTGACGATGGCAGATTGTTTGAACAGATAATTTAAGCTAAATGTGATCAAACTTAAATAATAGTTTGCATAAAATGTAAATATTAACAAAACAATACTCATTTCATCTTTACTTGTGCATTATACAATCTTTAAAATGGGTTGTGTTTCAAAATAAAACACCCTGTATGTTGCCTAAATAGGAAACCTAGCCCCTAGAGCTATATCGATGCCATAAACAGCTTATGAAGATTCATCCACTCATTTTTCAAACTCAATGTCCATTTACACAAAGCTTTCATAACTATAAACACAACACGTGACAGTACAAACTAACCCACAAAATAGCCATAGGTTACACATGTGTTGATTACTGCACTAACAGCGGCAAACCAAAACGCTCAATGTACGAAAATACTGCAATTTACTATACAGGTAATATGGCAACTTAAATTTTTGTGATGCCAAATGCAAACAGTAATTGCAATTGTGCATTACTTTTAAAAGACATTATTTCCATGTAAAACTCGCTATAATCACATCCTTACTCTGATTTTACGAGGTACAGTCAAAAAGTTCCCGGAATGAATGCTTCCAATAATAAGAACATAAGTAGACATATAGCGCGATCGCCAGTGGGAAATTTGTCTTGCAGTAGTTGGTACGACTCCTGGGGAGGGAATATTGGTAGTGGTGGCATGGCTGATTTACCATAGTGCAGCATTGGAAAGCGCTTTTCGTGTACCTGCAAGTCGAGGTTGTCGGATGCCACTACTACCGATATGCCCTCCCAAGGAGTCGTACCAACTAATGCAAGACGAATTTCCCGCTGGTGATCGCGCTATATGTCTACAAAAATTCATTCCGGGAACTTTTTGACTGTACCTCGTAGTATTTTTTCATACAGTTAGGCCAATCCCGATAATCCGGGATCCAGATTATGTGAGATCCAGATAATCCGATCTGCACTGAAATTATAATACGAATGTATCAGAGGAAATATTTTAGGTTTTTTTTTGAGAGGGTGGCAGCCTCTTTTCAACATGCAGTTGCGCCCCCTCACCTGTGCGTGAAAGTTAACAAGCAAAGCAAAGATTGAGCCCTTACAGTACAAGGGTGAACAGAACTGCTATAGGTACGTGACAACGTTGAGGCTCTAACCTGCGATATCTGCTGTCACAGTCCTGAGGCTGAATGTGCTAACAACTGCACCACCGACTCACTTAAACCGTTAAGTTGTATTGGAATATCTCCAAACTCTCAAGTAAGACCACCTCCAAAATAACGTTCTACCATGTTTACAATATTGACAGACAAAGCATCCATCGCAATCATAAGTGTGTAAAAAAAGTCCATTCACCCCTACTTAATTTTTTTGTTTGTTAAGACAAACAATTAACCTTTGGGGAATGATACTAACTCAACCTAAATTATTTTTTGATTTCGCCAAAAATTTTTAGTCCCCTAAAAATGGGGGATTTTGGGCAGCTTTTCAAAGTTTCTAAGAGTCGTATTCAAAACTTTGACAAGCTGCTAATTTTGATAGAAACACATTAGCGACCTCCAACCTCCACCAATCGCCTATTTTTTTAAAGCTCTTTAAAATGGGGGGTCACTCGAAAGGGGCATTTGAAAATTTTGAGTTACTCCCACTTTTGGGGGACACTCAAAATGTTAAATATCATCAAAAGAGACTACTTTTTCATTTAATAACATTTTTCCCAGGCTCATTTCATTTTTACGTCACCAAAGGTGAATTAAAACTCCAAATGTCCTAGACCCCAGGTTTCAATGATGTATTGTATCAAAACTTTGACAAGCTGTCAATTTGGATAGAAACACGTTAGAGACCCCCAATTTTCACCATTCATCTACTTTTTAAAATCTTTTTGAAATGAGTGGTCACTCAAGAGGGGTTTGCATTTGAAAATTCTGAGTTGCCCACAAAATCCCCCAGTTTTGGGGGACATTCAAAAATTTTGGTAACGTCAAAAAATAATTTGGGTTGAATTAGTATCATTCGCCAAAGGTTAAGTGTTTGTCTTAACAAACAAAAAAATTAAGGAGGGGGAACGGACTTTTTTTACACACTGTATATTGCTTTGTAAAATGAATTTTGTCTTGAAATAGCATTTCAAACTAATCATTATTGAGTGTGGTTATTTCCCTGGATTGTTCTCTACCTAGTTATTCTAAACTTGATCATTTTCAGGCTTTTAGCTGATAAGTATCAATGTTGCCGATATTGAGAACAGGTACCAAAAATCAATTGTTTCCAAGTTTATCTTGGTTTTTTTTTATCTCTTTTCAATAAAAATATTAATCAAATTTAAATTGTTACTGATTTTCTTCTGGTAGCATGTGTTTTCAAGAAGCATTACTACTAACATTTAGCAAAAAATTGATTTGAATATTTTTTTTAAAAAAACCTCAACTGCCCGTCGCTATGGGCCAATAAGCCTGTGCGGCGATCTTAAGACAGCGAGGTACCGTAGTGGCAATAGTCACAAAGGCCGGCCAGAAGTGACCGGCCATGTTGGCCATGTTGGCCATGTTGGCTCATGTTGGATCAAGTGCTTTACCTCTGAGCTACTGCCTCGGTAAGCCTCCTTTTACACAGGACATACAAAACTACATAAAAAGAAGTAATTTATTACCTTCACATCGTACACGACAGGGAAGTATAACCTCAGCAATTCAAAGAAATCGCCTTCATCTTGCGGAAGATTGGTATCCGTTAAAAGTTTTATCAGATATCCAAAATCGTAACCGCTGAAAATACAAAACAGATTATTTTCTAAGAATTATTTTAGAATATCCTTGATTCAGGACAACTTAAATGATGTCAATAACAGGTTAAATCTGAAAAACTCTACAAGTTATAAGTCATGCAATATCCCTAAGGTATGTTCAGAGTGAGGGGTTACTCTTTAAATGTTACTAAATACACTAAAAAATGTATAAAAAATAATCAGAAACTGTCACAATGAGGAACAATTAACGTGTTGATGAGACTACACTATAGTTAAATAGGAATGTTTTTAAATAATACCCCCGTCGCAGCAAACCTGCGTACTCAGCGAATTTCTAAAGAATAAATTTTTATGTAGGAGCTTATTTAATTATATACAGGAAAAGGTTTCAAACATTTTATGTAATTAATGCAAAAAGTATATTACATATCAATTCAAGAGCTTTAGATATAGGCTAAGGGAAATGATCATGGGAATCACATCGGTATCCATTCCAGCAATATTCTTCTTGTTATTCTTATATAATAATTAGTCTAATATTTTTTTTATAAGTGTATCCTTGTTATAGTATAAAAATGTAAGCAAACATACAATCACAATGATTTAAAATCAGTCAAAATAAAAACAAATAAAATAGTCATATGAAAAATTGAATCCAACATATGATTTATCTTAAAATTTAAATAAACTTGTTGCAGCAAACTTGCATGCTCGGTTAATTTCTTAAGGATTTATTTTTTATATGTGGGCATATTCTACATAAGTTAGGGAAGTTGTTGTTTTGAATATTTTGTGTAAATATTAATCTAAATTAAGTAAATTTTATCATTCATGATCTTATTTCTCAATAATTATTTATATTCTGATAATTTTAATAAATTCACTTGTTATAGTATATAAATGTCAGCAAAGATATTATCAATCTACTCAGATCCAAGAAATAAAAAAACAAATCAAACCATCACATGAACAAATTAAATTCAATCATGTGGTTTGTTTTATTATTTTTCTAAATCCCATTTTAGGGAAATAGAATGAAAAATTTGGGTTTTTCATACCAGAATTTGGACAGTCTATGTCCCTTCAGGGAAAAACAAAAGACAATGTACTGCATTTTGCAGATCCGATATCTCAGTAACCGATTGATGTAGAGTAATAATTCAAAATGCTATATTGTTTATTTTTTTAAGCTGAATTCAATTCTGACCATTAAATTTACATCAAATTAATAGATATATGTAAAATCTTGAAAATAAATTTTATTTAGTCAAAAAAACCGCCTTAGAGTGTACCGATCTTGCTGGTTTTCGAACTTAAAGTCATGAATATCGCTATAAATGTTTGTTCCAAATTTCATCGAGATCGGACTTTTTTTACGAGAGTTATCGTGCCTACGGACACATATATATATACATATATACCAAAATGAACGAACGTTGTTTTTGGGCTCTAGGGACCTCAAAACGAAAAAATAACATGGTCCCGGGCTTAAGTCACACCATGCCGCCTACGGTAATAGCTACTTCCCTATAGGGGGAAATTCGCTAAAAACTTTCAAATCCTTTTTCAATTTAAAGATTAATTTTAACTTGTGTGATATGAGGACAGCTGGGTTTCTGATTTTTCTTATTTGTCAAGTTGATCTTAATAAACAGAATATACTTGGGAGACAAGTTAACTAAATCTGACTTGGTTTTAGGGGGATTCATAAAACATAATTCATAATTCTCATTATTGAGAATATCTGATTTCTTTTAATAAAAAGGTTCAATTTACAACAGCAAAGAAAACAAGCATTGACTAAGATGCAGTTTTAAAAACCTGTTATAGGCTTTCATCAGGACTACAGAATAGAAGGGCTGCGCCACTCCTTTCATCTCAGCTAAAAGCCGGCAGTGCCCAAACTCTCCTCCCTCCCCCCCCGTAGTGACGTGGCGGCGATACACAGCTGTTGGCGGCTGCTACTTGTCTGACTGATACGCGTGGCTTTTCTATCGCTGTTTTTCATGTCCATAAGTGAGATATTTGAGTGGAACCTTATATATTTATAATCAGTATAAATTGACGAATCTTATGGTGTAAATATTTTCCAAATAAGACTTATGAATAATTTTCTATAACAACTAACTTAACGTATTATATAAATTGTGACTTGAAAAAGTTAGTCGGCTACTACTTTTTTTATTTTTTGGTCAGGTAAGTTTTGTCCGCTCGAAAGTTGTAGATAATAAAATGAACTTTACACTTTGTATTTAAACTTTTCTTCTAGCGCGTCTAGTTTTCCCAGAATCGCAGGTTGAACAGACCGGAGAGCGAGCTGATTAGTGGAGCGCGCGAAAAACCCGGGCGGCCGCGTCTTAACTCGAGCTACTGCTCCAGTTTTTTCCACTTTAGGGATTTATCCCAAAGATGGGATATGAGACAATACTTGGAGAAATGATGGATGAATTGGGAATTTTTGTTTTTTCGTGGGATATTATCTTCCGTAAATTGTAAATTGGACACACTGTTTTGCTCGTACACGCTGTTTCGCGCGCCTACACTCTTGTAAAAAATTGTTGTTCGTGTCGATATAAGTGTACTATTTGCCTATTTAGGTTTAGTTTTGTTTGATAAGCTGTTTATTAGTTTAAAATGTGTTTGAATAATGGTGGCCTTTAGTGTAGCTTCTTGCAGAAACGACTCCCGACTATTTATTACTATATAACTATTTATTAGCATTATAGACATCTAAACAACAAATGTCACTTGTCCTGGAACGAGAGGAAAATCGCCCAAAAGAATGAAAAATGAGCTAAATCACAAAAAAAAAAATTTCATACTGTTGTAAGTTATTGTTTTCAGTCAGTTTGTAAGAAAGATTTACATGAGTACTTATGTATTGAAATTGCGATATAAATCAAATTAACTCAAGTTTGTTTTTTATACATCAAAGGTTTAAAATTGTTTGATGGTCGTTATTTGTAAGACATAATGGGCAATCGTAAATAATTATGATGTACATGTAATTAATTATGCCAGACCCAATGACGGGTCGGGTGTGGCGGCAGGCGCGTCGCGGGCTCGCGGCCGAAGTAGTCTCCTTTGTTCAACCTGAGTTTCTGGGAAAACTAGACGTGCTAGAAAAAAAGTTTAAATACAAAGCGTAAAGTTCATCTCATTAGCTACAACTTTCGTGCAGACGGAACTCACCTGAACAAAAAATAAAATACCCCCGTCGCAGCAAACCTGCGTACTCAGCGAATTTCTAAAGAATAAATTTTTATGTAGGAGCTTATTTAATTATGTACAGGAAAAGGTTTCAAACATTTTATGTAATTAATGCAAAAAGTATATTACATATCAATTCAAGAGCTTTAGATATAGGCTAAGGGAAATGATCATGGGAATCACATCGGTATCCATTCCAGCAATATTCTTCTTGTTATTCTTATATAATAACTAGTCTAACATTTTTTTATAAGTGTATCCTTGTTAAAGTATAAAAATGTAAGCAAACATACAATCACAATGATTTAAAATCAGTCAAAATAAAAACAAATAAAATAGTCACATGAAAAATTGAATCCAATATATGATTTATCTTAAAATTTAAATAAACTTGTTGCAGCAAACTTGCATGCTCGGTTAATTTCTTAAGGATTTATTTTTTATATGTGGGCATATTCTACATAAGTTAGGGAAGTTGTTGTTTTGAATATTTTGTGTAAATATTAATCTAAATTAAGTAAATTTTATCATTCATGATCTTATTTCTCAATAATTATTTATATTCTGATAATTTTAATAAATTCACTTGTTATAGTATATAAATGTCAGCAAAGATATTAACAATCTACTCAGATCCAAGAAATAAAAAAAAAAACAAATCAAACCATCACATGAACAAATTAAATTCAATCATGTGGTTTGTTTTATTATTTTTTAAAATCCCATTTTAGGGAAATAGAATGAAAAATTTGGGTTTTTCATACCAGAATTTGGACAGTTTATGTCCCTTCAGGGAAAAACAAAAGACAATGTACTGCATTTTGCAGATCCGATATCTCAGTAACCGATTGATGTAGAGTAATAATTCAAAATGCTATATTGTTTATTTTTTTAAGCTGAATTCAATTCTGACCATTAAATTTACATCAAATTAATAGATATATGTAAAACCTTGAAAATAAATTTTATTTAGTAAAAAAACCCCCTTAGAGTGTACCGATCTTGCTGGTTTTCGAACTTAAAGTCATGAATATCGATATAAATGTTTGTTCCAAATTTCATCGAGATCGGACTTTTTTTACAAGAGTTATCGTGCCTACGGACACACATATATATATATATATATATATATATATATATATATATATATATATATATATATACACACATATACCAAAATGAACGAACGTTGTTTTTGGGCTCTAGGGACCTCAAAACGAAAAAATAACATGGTCCCGGGCTTAAGTCTCACCGTGCCGCCTACGGTAATAGCTACTTCCCTATAGGGGGAAATTCGCTAAAAGTAGTAGCCGACTAACTTTTTCAAGTCACAATTATGACAATACAGTTAAGTTTTTCTTCATAAATAATTATTTTTCAGTCTTATATAAAACATATTTACACTGTTAGATTCCTCGATTTATGCAGATTATGAATACATAAGGTTCGACGTAGACATAATTTTTTAGAAGCATAAAGGAGTGTGTAAACGAGACAAGACATACACCGGCGCGGCGCGTTCGCCGTAGTGAGTCTGTATCACCGTGACGTCACAGCCACTGCCGGCTGGCATCGATTTTTGACTCCGCGCGGCGCAGCCCTTCTATTCTGTAGTCCTGGGCTTTCATTATCCTTTTTTGGGGTTAATTTAAGGTGAGTTTTACTTCAAAAGGGGAACTTCATAGTTAACCCAACATACCTGTGAAACGAGAGCCACTTGATGTTTTCCATCAGTACAACCCCGGATGTCATGAGGAGGGCGGCAAACTCCAGTGGGTCGATTCCGTCCTCTTCGTGTTTCTTGAACTGGATCCCCGAGTTTTGAAGCAGGTCTATGCTGTCTTGTGCATACATATCTTCTCTGCAACAGATTTATTAGCAATGTAAACTAAGAGTCCAAAATATTTGTTACCTCAAGCGATACAGAGTAGATAAAATAGGTAATAGGTCTTACAAATAAACATGATATGTGTTTTTCAATAAACAGGATATAAATAACAGTTTCTCTCATTGGTCTGATGATGAATGGTGCGAGCAATCAAAATTGATCGCCATTTTCTATCTTTCATGTATATTTACTGAATTATATATATGTACAGTAGAAGTGTAAATACGTTACCCAATGGATTATATGAACCCAAATTATCCAGGTTACAGATTTCCTGGACAGGTTTGAGGAATAGAATTAAGGTTCGAAAATGTTGGTTTTCTCTTAAGTATTCAACATCTTAGTTTCAACTGAAATGTCATTATGTGCATGAGAATGAATGTTGTACCTATAACAGGGAACATACTGTATGGTACAGCATCTTTGGGTCAAACCCAAACCTTCAAAAATCTCCAAAATTTGACAGCCAAATGTAAAATCTACCGAGCTTTGATGCAGTTAAAAACTGAATACTGGTCTATCATACTGATTTGGTTAGTTAATTTCAATTATTTTTATTTATGTTTAATATCACAATTTACATACATACACATCCCGTGTCACCATGTAGCAGTGGCGGCCGGTGGGTTAAATGAACAGGAGGACTCACTTTACAACTAACTACTAAAAGAGCATTAAGGATTTTGTGTATTACACTTACCTTTGATTGCTATTCACAATTTCATGGTCTACCAATATCCGTTGAATTCACTATTAAAATAATAACAATCAATTATCACCAACCCTGGTTACCGACTCATTGGAGTAAAAGAGACACATGAAACACAGAATGTAAACAAATAACCTCACTTTAGCTCCCATCCCTCAACGTTTAGGTTACGAGGTTAGAGAGATTGGTAGGTTGCTATGGTTACTAAAACGAATAAACAACAGTTGCACCAACATGAATCGTGCAATCATAACGGCAGCAAAGGTTCAGCTTCTTAATGCCCTAAACAGATTGTGGTGGCTGCACTGATTACTGATGTGCGCGCGCATCTTCGGACGCTGCCCCAGACTGCGTATAACACAACACGGCAATGACGTCAGAGCACCCTATCCACTGTCTGCTAGATTTGCCATAAGATAGCATGCGTTAGGATTGGGACGCTCCGGGCAGCGTCCGCGAGATAAACGCGCAACAGCAGTTGACTCCTAAATACTTTTGCAAAATATTTCGATGCTTATAGTTGAAATGAATTCATCATTAATGGTCAGTATAATGAAAATTAGTGGTTTTTCACTCTTTGTCGGATACATATGTAAATTAATTTAATTCAGTATATTTGAAAATCTTCTGGGGGGGCGGCGTCCGAGAGTCCTTATGGGCCGGCCGCCACTGCCATGTAGACCACTGAAGATGTGACCATTTAGCCATTGTTAAAGTTAAATCCCAACCAACATAATTAAACAATGATTTTTTCATGTTGTTAGCCTCCGAATCACTGAATAGTAACTAATAATTAGAGGTGTGCGGATATCCGAAAACTCGGATCGGATTCGGATCGGATCGGATATCCGAATCCGATCCGAGGGTTTTATAACTATCCGGTAAGACTGACTAGATATCCGACTCTATCGGATAGACTGCATTTTTGGGGTAAATTGTAAAGTAAGATCAAATTTTCAAGTAAGGAAAGTCTTCCAAACAAAAGAAGTCACTGCCGATGAAAGTACATTCGTGACAGAAAACATCGCGGAGCAAAAACGACGCTTTGAAATGCGACGGTTGCAATAGCGGCTAGAACAACGCCTCAACACAATGCGATTATGTAGTGGTATGCATCACGCGATGTATTTCGGTTGCCGATATTGCGACTCGTGATAAGATCGAGAATCGAGATCGTTGTATACGATCAGATTACTGCGCAATACCCGACACGATAACAAACATTTTCTTAAGATAAATTCTTGTATCGTAGCATTAAATCAGTTAACAAATAGTAGTACAAACTGTAATAGTTCTGTCTCGATTAGTATCCGTTACCGACGAAACATCGATTGGTATGAGGGAGAATCGCAATCAAGACAAATCAGTGTTCGCCATTGACCGACAGTGTCGACAGTGTCCAACAGTCAGTCGTCGTGAATTTCCAAAACGAAATATCCCGTAAATACACCATAAACAAATAGTCGTGTTGTTGTTTCGTACGACTATTTCAGGCCGTAAATATCTTACGTGGCCTGTCGATACGATAAAATAAAAAGCCTACAATAATTTTGGGCTGTGAAAGATTTGGCAAACCTGTTCATTCATTGTTTTGTCTTTCCAAACCACTTCATTTTGAATGTCGTCGTCTGCTTAAAAGCTGAATTAACTCAAGAACGTCTTTCTTCTTACTTTATTTATCAATTAAACAATTACCTACCTAGAAATAGAAAGTTGAACGATCACAAATAAGTTTTTATTTTGCTGAAATATTTATCTTTGACGATTTAAGCCTAGTCAAAGCCGGCCGGCCGTTTTTTCAATACGTGATTAAAATTTTAAAATGGACTTTCTTAGATAACAGTACAATGCGGCTTGACAGCCTACGTCTATGAAAATAATTAGTGAGTGAGTGAGTTAGCTTGTTGTTTGTGATATAAAACAAATAGACCTTTGTTCTAATTAAATGACCAAGCTTTAATACCGAAACTTAAACATTTGAAACTTATCTTGAAATTTAGGTTAAGTTTACTGCTCGGACTTATTTTGTTTTTTTAGTGTTATTGTAGTGAATCAAAATCTAGGTTGTCAGGCATTAGTGCATAAATAAAAATGTAAAACTTTCTTCAAATATGAGGTGATTGGTGAATCAAGTTTTATATTTAATTCTTTTGTCTAGTCACTCAGGCCTAGTTTCTGATCAAATAGGCTAAGGAAAAGAACAAAAAAGACAGAGGCCTAATAGTGAACAAATTTATGTTGCATTGGAAAAGGATTTTTTAAGTTGCAAATCCTGAAATTGATTTAGGCCTAATAAGCTTATTCAATTAATTATATACTACCTATGCTTAAGGGGAATCAACAAATTTCTAAATTCTCAACAGATATTTAGTTGAACCTTTGCATACTTTAATAATTGACATTTGACCTATATTGGAAACAATATATCACAACAATCAACAACTCTACCCTATCAAGGCAAATCTTACCTTACACATTAGGATGATATGGTAGTTCCTTAGGCTTTTGAGAAAACTTAAATCTTCTCATTACGCCGCGCTATAAATATCCGAATCCGATATTATCCGATCCGAACCTGTTGTTATCCGATCCGAAACCGATCCGAACATAAGCTATCCGATCCGAATCCGATCCGATCCAAAAAATCACTATCCGCACACCTCTACTAATAATGGTGTAAATACCTCGTACTGTCAAAGTGATCCTTTGTAGTCTTATAGGCTACTGCAGTTTCGACCTCATTGAGATCTTCTTCAGGCAATAATGGACATCAAATTCATTCAAGTGGAAGTCGTCAGGATTGATAAAAAACCATCATTCCACATATACACGAAATAAAAACGGACAGACGCACATAACAAACAAACATCGACTTTTTAATTAAAATTCTGGTACCGGTACACGCGACACGCACGGAGGGCTAGTCTAGACTAGTCATTGTTATATGCGTCTGTCCATTCGTATTTCATGTATATGTGGAATGATGGTTTTTTTATCAATCCTGAAGACTTCCACTGGAATGAATTTGATGTCCATTATTGCCTGAAGAAGATCTCAATGAGGTCGAAACTGCAGTAGCCTATAAGACTACAAAGGATCACTTTAACAGTACAAGGTATTTACACCATTATTAGTTGATGATTTTTGATCCCATGCCAGAATAAGGCCGACCCGGCCCAAAGTCCCCTACCAGCAAGTGATTTAATGTTCAGGCCATCCCTAGTATTTGAAGTCATCCAGCGTAATTCCGCCAAATGGATGAATTTCCAAGTATCCGAATAAGTATCGAAGTTTGAACAACTGCTACATTAATCTACGCCGTACTCACGACAGGTTGAACTTGAAGTTGAACTGCCACGTTGTGTATCCGGGCGGAGTTTTTCCGTTCTCATCGAGGAAGGTGAGGCCCAGCTGGATGATCCGCAGCAGGTCCACGTTACACCGCAGCAGCTGGTACTGGTAGTCTGCGGTGCTGCGGAACTCTCCTATCGGCCGAGCCACCACCCCGGGGAATTCTGTGTCCTGTGTGACAAATATGCGGGAATTAGATGTGTGTATGTTAATAAAAGACTACAAAAAAAACATAAACTTGAAAATAAATAATGGTAAAAATAAGGTTCCAATTTTTATTCATACCAAATATGCTAAATTTGCCTAAAAAAATAAAAATAAAGATGATTTAAGCCTTATTAAAGCTTCATTAGTCAGTTAATGCCACCCAATAAAAATTCTGGGCACTGAAACCTCTGAACATTTTAAAATTAAATCCAAGCAAAAAGAGTTAATGTACCACAAACCAATTATTTATTTAACGCTCACAATCGTAATCTGAAGTTTCCAACTAATCTCCAGAAAAAATGTTCTTTGAGAAGGTGCAGATCCAATTATTGGCACTGGGTTGTGGATTAATTATGCTATTCAACAATACCCTTTTGCAGCAGATCACATACTCAGCAAATTTCAAATGCTTAAATAGGTATTTTAGTGGAAGCCTCATATGAAGTAAAATAAGGTCCCTAAATAAAACTGGGTCAGAGGTGTGTCCTGTAATCCAGCTAGTTGGAGATCACAATTTGTCGATAGTAATAAGTGATGGCTTGTGAATGCAGAATTCTCTTTTGAGGATTACCTTCCACACTAATGAGTACTATGTTCATCCATAACACCATCCGCATAATTAGACCAATTCATAAGTGAAGTTGACAAAATAGTGGTTGGGATCCCACATTAAACTGTGGGTTCCTTACTTTCCATTGGCTGTTAGGCTATAATTTAACAGTCCTGTCTATGGAACATGTCGGCCTTAATCAGTAAAAAGACAACAAGATCACGCCACAATCATCCTACATTCATTCATCCTTCACTCATATTCTGATTAAAATACGCAGCCAGTGCTACGTGCTGGTCTTAAAAAGGTATTAAAGGTAATAAAACATGCAAAAATATTCTCCACAATAATAATATGGGAAGTGAGGATACCAATGGAACCAGTGGGATGGTTTGCTACCAATGAAAAGTGAAAATGAGGGATTTTAGGATAAAATCTAGTAGATCTTAATAGATAAAACTACATGCCAGCTTTTATTAAGACATGTTGAGAAATAAGCAAGCTATACAATTTTATTTATTTCCTATAAGGTTAACATTTGGGAGATGAGCACACGTTTGCTATTTTAGGAATCTAAAAATTTGGGAATTTTAGGCCATAATAAAGTAGAGCTCAACTAGGTCCACACGCATATTAAGTACACTCACCATAGCAACGTAAGTGTATTTCTGAACAACGTTCCTGATGGCTCGGAATTCTTCGTGCAGGTTGTGATTCCATACATCTCGTATTCCACATTCCTCGTTGCTCGGTATCACAAGATTTGAATTTGAATTGCCTCCACCACTGGCCTGGCCTGAATAAACTCATAATTATTAGAAGCCTTGATCAAAGCTTAGCAAGCAAATCTAAGCATGCACAACCTCAAACAAAAGATTTTACAATGTAGCTTAGCCTAATATTTTTAACAGATTAAATCTTCCTTAGCGAAGGATATTACTTTCATTTTTAAAACTCTGACTTCAGATCAAAATATTCACACTGTCATAAGTAAAATTATTGACTTCAAAAAGGTAGAATTTATAACACTTAATTTTAACCTTAAAAAACCCTTTTGAGGTTCTCAAAATAAATTCAGAACCATGATCAGAACCTGTACAGCTCAGTCTGCAGAATACTATAGATTATGTTATGAAAATATATAGGCCTATTAATTATTGGTTACACTTAAAAATAAATTTAAACATATAATCAGTTGTTTTATACAGGTGTAGCACAGGTGTTATTTCACACGGATTCAAAACTTATGCTGGGCTTACTACATGAGCCACACGCTCTTAGAATATGTACAGTGCAGCGTTGGACTTATTATATGAGTGAAACACAACCATCGAAGAAGACAAGCTAATAATACAATGAATATAATCTTTTTAACACTTTAATTTATCAACACAAGATACCCAGAATATACGACAAGTTTTTCTTCTACAATTTATTGAAAGGAATATATTGCTCCAGTACAACAGGTTAAATTTGAATACAGTAAAAACCCACAAAGCGACACTCAACAACTCGGCAGACCTGACAACTCAGCTACCCTGCCAAGGATAATAATGGCTTTAAAACAGAACTTTTGTGTGATTTTGGTAAAATCAGAGGTGCAATGTTGACTTCCTATAATATTTTCCTCAAGATTTTTATATGTTGAGATCTCATCCAGACTGCAATAAAGTAATAAAAGTTGATGAACACTTTCAAACCTTAGAGGCCATTTATTTCTCATTTCTTGCCTCTGTTCCTGAAACCGGGCATTTTACAAACTTGGCACCCACCACGTGCACAATACGCCAGGTTTGAAAGACTTGGACTGTACTTAGGCATTGCTCAGTAGTATTTCACTTTTATTTTGACGAGTTTATTCAATTACTTCATTACATTGTTATATTTTGTTAACTTTTTAAAATATTCCATGAAATCTTCATCCCAAATTCTGAAACAGCATTTCTCCTTTCAGAAGGCAGTAGTTTGTAAACATCTGTTATGATTACTTTATTTGTAAATACTTCCATTATTTGTGGCGCTATCTAGATGGCAACCCGAAAGGCCAGTTTACAGTGGTAAAATAGGCGGGCTGGTCAACCTAGCTAGACCCAACTCGCCCAGTGTAAACAGATTAATGAGTCGATTGGCAAGCAAGTTGACTGTTAAACCCAAAGACTGGGGAATCAACTGATCCTAGCAACTTGGCCGAGTTACTCGACCAATGTAAACCGGCCTAAACTTCAATTTTTAAAATTTTTTCAATTTAAAATTCAGTACCTGATGGATTGAGCCCTACTTGTTAGTTCATTATTTTTCCCTGTTTTACTCAATGTCTAATTGTTATCTTTCTTGCATTAACAAAACTTTTGGGAGGACAGCCTAGCTAGTTTTGTTTTTAGTTTGCATTCCATTTATGTTATTATTTGGTAGTCAAATTAGCAACAATACATATGGCCCCATGTTAAAATTTTACAACTTTCAAATTGACTTGTTTATGTAATTCACTTGCTAAAAGTAAGATTTTCACTGGCGATAAGACATACTTAGAAAATGTTTTTAAACCATAAATTAGTTATTTTGAGACTTTGATGATAATCCTCTAAGCCGTTTTTTGAGAAAACACTGCTCATATTAGAGAAAGGATTTTTATGCTTTAGATTTTTTAGAACTTATTTGAGATAAATAAGCAATCAAGCATGCAAATATTGCTCGTAAAAGAGTAAAGAAAGGATAGTTTGATTTTACGTACCAGTGGTGGCAGGACTCGCACCAAGCTTCTCCAGGAGATGGGTCGCCCAGTTTACATTCCCCTCCCCCCGTTGGCCCCCTCCGCCGCCGCTTGACCGCTCCAGTTGGATTGATAGCTGGGACAGACATCAACGCAAGATTGAGAACGCAACTAAGTACGCAATGTAAAAATTCAGCAGTAAAACTACTTTAACTACTTTAGTTTCCGGGTCAAAACAACCTTATGATAAAGATAGGCTACTATAAACATGAAGGTATAAAACATTTTTTTATTACTGGAATCAAAATTAAAATATTTACGGTTTTATGCAAGTATTAAAAGATCCCTGGCCTTAATTAATTCCACATCTTAAATTGTCTTCTTGATCATGTTCTTCTTGTAAATACAATGTGATATTTTACTTTAAACAGAGCAATAACTTATTTTAAATGCTGAGTGTTTTGGTAAAGAAACTACTACAAAAACAACAAACTAAACACCATATTAAACTAATTACGTGATTGTACACGTTACTCAATTTGTAGAGAAACCTGACAGTAAAAGATAAGAACTAACATTTTCACATAAAAACGCAAAATCCTCAAAAAATTAAAAAAGGTTTAGCTATTGTTTGTGTACGCTTAAACATTTTTAGAGTGTTTGTTTTAAAAAAATCCAACAATTAATCCCGTTGATAATAAAATGCCAACTTTGCTTAAATAAGGAGAAATTGTATCACTGCTTCTCCAACGTTTTCTGTGAAAAACGACAATCATTTCTAGAATCAGGGTGTCATTTCCTACATTTTTACTTTCTCCCCCCTAGACATAGTATATGGAGAAAGTATTGTTTTCGTCAAAATTTTCGAATTTCAATAATTGTTAGTGGATATATTCATTTTAGTGCTCCCTGAATCAAAAAAAGTGGTTTTCGGCATGGTGTCTGTCTGTCCGTCCGTCCGTGCGTCCTTGGGTCCGTGCGTGTGTGCGTGCGTGCACGCGCGCGCGCGCGCGCGCGTGTGTGTGTGTGTGTGTATGTGTGTGTAAACAAAGCTAGAGCCGACACCAGTGGTCCGATTTTCATGAAATTTGGTATGTAGGTATAAAGCCATGGTATCTCCAGGAGTATTTTTCATTTTTTTGAATTTTTGATTTTTAAGGCTATTTACCCCATAAAAACCCATAAAAAATGACAAAAATCCATATTTCTGAAAAACGGCTCTAACGATTTTGATAAAAATTACATGGTTCTTAGTGCTTAAGATGACAAACAAAATGACACCACCCGCATGTCTGTGAAAATTCAGGTTCAGAAGTTATGGGGGTTTAAGTGATAAAAATTCAAATCTTTCAAATTTCACAAAATCCGTAACCTCTAAGGAAAATATACTTGCAACCATTAAATTTGACTTGAAAAACTAAATTACCAGTATTTTGAATCATTAGTTTACATCAACTGGTTGCAGAGATAATTGATATTTTAATTCGGCGGTAAACGCAGTACATTGTCCAATGTTATTCTTATGGCAAATATTCAAAAACCGACATCTCCATTATTTACTAACCGATTTTGATCAAATTTGGTAAGTATCTGTGTGATAATTAATGGTTAATTTGTTTTATTTCACTAAATAAATTTTCTGGTTTAAATAACTTTAAGGGAGAAAGTATATGTGTCAGTTTCCTGATACCGTTTATTTATTTGTAGAATCCCAATCTTGAAATAGAATTCCTGATCATTTATACTTCTTAAACAGTAAATTATACGCATTAATGTTGTTGATATCCCCAAGAATAGCAATAATGTTTGTATCCATGCAAGAGTTGTACAGAACACTTATAATGGCAATGACACCGATGAGGCAATTGTGACCTACATTATGACAGCTACTATTGTGACAGAATTCCTTTATTATGGGACCAGAACTTCTTTATTACATTAGAGCTATTTTTAATATAAGCTTAACTAATAAATTAAGACTTAGGATATATAACTTTAAATTTCAAATGGGTGATTCTCTGGAAAGTGAAACTGACATGGTGTTTTTGAAAGTAACGTTTTAATACATGTAATAGGTGTATTTTGTTAGTAAAGTATATAAATTCAATAATTAGGCCTATTGTAAAAACAATATTATTTTCCACCAAATTGTGAAAAATAGCTTGAAAACTTAAACTAAACTTGTAAAACACCACTCACTAAGAAAAATTTACCCTAATTTAAATGTTATTTGTTTGGTCATAGTTGGATATTTTTATAAAAATAATATAATTACATTATTGTCTCGTCTTAGAGCAACACGCCAATTACATAAAATGCATTTTTTAAGTTATTAAATTCATTTAAAACGGCAGTTTTCAAACACACTCGTGTGTCCCGTGCGTCACAAAAAACATTCCATTTTTTCCCTTAAAAATTAGCATTATTATCATTAGATTTATTGTGCAAAGGTACTTTGTTAAGGTTTTTCAAAATTAAGCGTGACTATATTTTTATTTTAAATATATGTTGTTTTCAAAGGCTTTTAAAATCTGGCCCATGCATCACAGATGCACCTTAAGAACTTTTTATTTTAAGGTATTTGGAGTCCGTATATACCCTATTTATTCAATTAGATATGAAGAACTTTTGAATATTGATTGGATTTATGTTAAACTTCAAGGTCATTGTGCAACCGAAATATCTAATATGAATATTTTTAAAGTTATCTTTCCAGTATTCTAAATGCTATTTCACAACTTTTGAGACGTATTACGATTCTAAATTAAAAATTTTTGTTTTTTCGACCAACTCAATTGTGTATGATTGATTTACTTTGCTGTTGGGATTCGGTCTTCTTTCCGTGGATATTGACAGGGAGTGGCTCGATGTTGGAGTAAAACAATCTTTGTCTTACCTAATTACTTAGCTGAAGTAAGTTTTTAGTTAATTTAGTTTTTAGAAGGATGAAAACACAAAACTACCTGGATTGTTTTTTAGCCTACAGAAAATATATATTGAAAAATCTCCTTCACTGTTGGAAGCAATGGAAATACATTCTTTAATGTAAACAAATTATTAACGATTTAAGGTTGCCAAAACTAAAAGACCAGCTGATGTATTGCACAAACATGTTGCAGACACTTTTATTTCATAAGAAAACTCTCGGGTAAATATTGCAATGCATAATTTTGTAGGTAGTGTAAATGAAGCGATAAATAAACAAAGTTTTTATAGTTCGAACAAAACGTGTTTTTCTAAAAAACACTTTGAGAAATTACAATTTCTGCCACCCAGCAGTAAGGCTGTCCAGAACTACAGTTTACTTATCTAGGGGCAGCACGTTTTTTTTCTTACCTTATCTGTCAAATTATTATGTTCCCAAAAACTATTCCCAATTCCAGGTGGCTTGATGTCTGCTTCTGGAACTACTTTCATTGAAGGTGATTCTGAAATAAAATGAGACAACGTTCAAATACAGATCCTCAATAAATTCAGATCTATCAATGCAGGGCCTACAGATTTAATAAAAATTACAATTAACTTAGCGTACCCACTGTACACCTCAGATAATTTGGACCAGAACAATCCAAATTCTGGACAATTCAGAGAGGACTAAAAAACATGTAATTATGGTGGAAGAATGGGTTTTTTCTTGACTAGAATTTTAAAATATGAGACATTACTGCAATGTCTCATGGACAAGCTAAGTATCATAGTACCTTAACTTATTAGCGTCAAAGCTAAACCTTGAGCTTGATTTCCGAAATTTGGCAAATCTAAAATCTTGCGAGATGCACAAAGTGCAAACTGCAAAGAGATCATCCAGCAGAAGAACAATGTATATTGTTCAATTAAAGTACAATTTGATGACCATAACATTTATGGTAACTTGGGTATTATAATACTAATTTAAGATATTCAGGAGATTTGGAAGAATTTAAATTTTGATTTACAAGGCCTAACTTAAAATCCCATGTTTTAAACATTTTATTTTTAGATAAGGCTGGTATTTTTGACAAGGGCAGTCCGACTTACATAAGAACATAATGTTAACTAAAGAACACGTATCAAGAACTATTAGAGCTAGGACCACAGGGTTTGTTTTATTTTAAAGATAATCTCATTGGCTAGTTCCTTACACAGGGTTTTTTTAATTAATCATAAAGAAGAATGTTTTATACCAAATTATAAAAAATGTTGCAATTTTTAATATATTAATTTATTTAAAAAATTACACTTCAGGTTGTATATAGGTAGGGCCTAAATAATTAAAAAAATCCCTGTGTAGGGAACTAGTACTGGGTTATATAAACCTGGAGTGAAAATGTGGTTCATTTAATCTCTCATAGTTTTTGAGATATGTAGTCCCAAAGTTGAAAAAAGTTGTTTTTCAGAAAATCGCAGAAAATAAAGCTGTATCATTATCTTCCAAAAAATGTATATGAGACAGAGCAAAAAACTGTTGTACTTTTTATCACGGTAATAAACTTAATTGGAACAACTGTGCCAAGTTTCATATGGGGGTAGATGGGTGTCTAATTTATTTATACTGGATGATTTGACCCAGAGACGGCAATATTTATAATTTACCGTGATACCGCTATAGCATCACACTGACTTTTCTAAAAGGATTAAGAAATTTTTCCATCCAAGTAACATCACGCAATATGATGAAGAGAACCTTCTGTCCAGCTGCCGAGATAATACGATGAAGGCAAAAAAAAGATAGGTATCAAAGATAATAGTTCCTTAACATCCTAATTGATACGTTAATATGCACTAGTGTTCTACAAATTTCAGTTTGTGAACATTTTTTGCTAGTCGGATTGGATCCCCACCAAATCAATCCGGATTAATCTGAGGTGTACACTTCAACGTTTTGGCCTTGTCATTTATTATTGAAATGAAAAATTCTTAAAAATCAAAGTACCAAGGCCAGATAAAATTTAGCCTAATTTCAAACGTAGGTATGATTAAATAGGTACGATAAAATTTCAATAGTTTGAAATCTGATTTTGATCGTTTGCCATTAGTGCAACCAGGTGCAACTTCGTTTCACGAAACATTCACAAAACCATGTTAAGTATATCTAAATATATGAATAATGTCGCAAAATGTTTTGGCAAGAAAGGTGAAATTTTAGCCACATTAAAATACAATGTTTCGCGGTAAGTTGCAGAAATGCTTTTGTGTTAAATGTTTCCCGGTGTCATACGCCCTTTTACGATTAGTAACTTAGCCTAGAGCAGATATTGATAAGCTGAGTCTGATTCCAATATTGATTATTACAAATAATTTGTAGAAGTTTCCCTAATCCACTAGTTGATGTTTAAGATATGTCTACCATACCTAACTTATAGCGTGTTAAGTTAGATTGGACTTGACTCTTTAGAATAGGGCCATAGGATAGGATCACTTTTAGAATTAAGAGAAGTAGAAACCATCAAGAAATTTAAGAAGGCCATAATGTCATACTTAGGCCTAATTGAACAGTGTTATTATGACCTGCCTAATTTTTCCTGATATCAAATTCATCCCAGCACACTGCTACTTTACATCATTAGGCCTAACACCTGATTGACATGGTCGAATAACAGCAAATAGGAAGATAAGACAGAAGATACAAATATATAACTTGTAAATTTCAGGTCTCATGCCAGTCCACACGACGAGCTTCTTATGTAGCAGGTATTCCATTGTATTAATCAACTGTTTTGTTACTCTATGATCAATAACATTATTTATCGATCTAGTATTTCAGTCCTAGATGAGAAATCACCTTCAGGTAGCCTAAGTTGTTTTTTCTTTTTTAATAACTAATGTTTTAATTAAGGCTTAGCTTTATTTATTGTGTTTGATTTTGTTTTATTATAGGCCTATATAGGTATCTTTTATTGTTCATGAGAGAATCGAAAAGTGGTACCCAGTAAATTTGGCCTTGATTTCGGTTGTTAGTGGTTTATCGGTATTTCTCCCTCATTGCTGACAGTTATCAGAACAGTAACATCGAATGAGCCACCCAAAACTAATAAGTAAAGTAAATATAAATATCCGACTGAAACATATGCAGAGTTAAACTTACACAAAAGAGAAAGTGAACTAGGCCAATTCTTATATTGAGAAGTTCAGTTATTAAACCTGAACACACAGTAAATATAACTAGTAAACATAACCTGTAAAGGCAGAAGATCAAGTATGATGAACCTCGTACCATAAGATATCGAGCAATGGGAACTGAGGAGAAGAAGAATAAGCCAGTTTGCTTATTACTGAAATGTGACTTAATATTGCAACGGTTTAATACTCAACGGTTTAACGCATACGTCAAGTCTGTGGTTCAATTAGAAGTATCCTCTATATATTTCAGCCAAGTTAATATTCTGGAACTCAGGAGATAAAAAATAGCCTAGATATGTTTTTTTTTTATAAAAACGTTTGCTTTGTCTCTTGCTTTAAGACTTGCAAATTACCGTGTGGTGTTTATTTACTTGTTTAGGAATCTCAACACTGCGCTAAGTATAAGCAAGTATAACTTACCCTACTTTCATCACTGAGTTTTAGCCTCATGACATAGACAGGTCTTAAGTTTTAACACCTATGAGCTCAGACCAGTAAAGCTTAAAACCAAACTTCAGTCCCTACAGCAAATGCCCTAATCAGTTAAACCTGAGAAAAAATCTGACATGTAATGAATGTGAAGTATGTAATGAATGAAGTATGTAATGAATGAAAACGTAAATAAGAAACCAGAATCATTAGATTTGATCTGTTGATTGAAGTGATTTTGTTAGAAGGGTCTTACCCAATTCATTCAATTATTTATAACCTTAACCACAAAGCCTATTGCAATAACCTGAACACTTTTCAGTATTTGACAAAGCATTTTGTATATATTTGTACCTCATTAACTCGAGTGGGGGGAAAAATCAGAATTATTACAATAATAACTGGAAAAATATATCGAATTATTGAACCTTCACAAAGGAACAGCACCTTACTCGAAAGGTCTAATTTGAATACGGAACAAATGTCTAAAAATTATGTTAGTCCTAAACTTACGTTAAAGATTATGATGCATGTCCATGCACAATATTGCTTATAATAGTAATTACAACGGAAAAACACACAATAAATCCAAACTTTGTCATTACGGGCTGCAACTTCACTTCTGCACCACCACCTCACACCTCGCACAGTCAGTCCAATCCCAATCTCCAATCCTTTCCGCTGGAGGAACTCAATCCAATCCATCGCCAATCAAATCCACCAAAGTATTCAAACTTAATCCATAGAGTACACAGCCAATAATAAAGTTATTTGACAAACATATGTTTACGTTTAATATAATAAAATAATGAATAATAAGTAAATACACTGCATTACATTACATTGCTTTGTATAATCTAAATTTAAAATAAGATCTGTTGCTCCTGTGATTGCTCTGATCATAGATAAAAACATCTATGCTCTGATGAAGTTATTCCTAATTAGTTCTGCAGATGGTCTAATTAATTTATTCAGATATTTAATACTACATTTAGAAATTTTTTCTTCACTTTCAAGATTTCGGTGTCATTTTGTATGACTTCATTCGTATCTTCCCAGGAAGCACTGACAATTTTATGTAGGACATAAGATTGAAATCTTTTGCGATAATGCAATGGGCACGTCTAGCCACACTCACCGGTCGGTCACCGGATACCATTTGTCTGGAATGCAAATCCACCGCATCTTAACAATCAACAATGTCCGGTTAGTAACCGAAACCACCGTAAAAATTGTCTGGTTGATGCATTAATGCACAACAATGGTCGGTTGGTGGTAAACCCACCACTACCGTTCACTTAATAATAATAATATTATTTTTTTGGTAGGAGGTGGAATGCGTTTACGCACACTGAGAGGCTCATTATTGTCTCCTCAGTAGTGTCGGACTCACATGAGGTCAAAGTCTCGTGAACTACCGACTTAACCAGCCCCCTCAACACCGAGGACACTAATCTGGAACTTTTACGCACATTACTTCGGGCTAGGCCTTGTGTTTATGCAATTAGGGCTCTCCTCTGTGGGGATAGATAAGGATCAAGGCCAATCAAGATCAACCTTTTTCGCCCGAAGTATGGCCAAGACAGACTGCCTTGTTGGTCCCATAAGCCCACACTGGCTTTAGTACGGTTTTATATATCAAAAATGGGCGCGTTCAGCCTCAGTCACCGGTGGGAAATCTACCAACCTGTACCTTTAATTACCTCCCTCGACGCCTTTGACCAGCGCTGCTGGATTGTCAGAGTCACTATTTACACTGTACTAAGGGTACACTGTAGTGTAATAAGCGAATGGTAGTGGAGGTGGTGGATTTACCACCTATCGATCATTATGTGCCACCGAAAAATGTTTAAGGTGGATTCGGTAAATAATCGGACATTGTTGACTGTCAAAATACGGTGGATTTACTTAACGGCTACGGTAACCGGCTGGTCACCGGTGATTGCTGCTGAACGCGTCCAATTCGTTTTCAGTAGACATGTAGACAGATAAGATTTTTAATGATGGTAGCCAAAACATTTTGTTTCATTTTAAATATTAAGGGTGTTGTTTCATCCATATGCGTGTGTGTGCCAAGTCGAACGCCTATCTAAATGCATACCAAAGGTACTTAAAAAGTTGGGAATGTAGAATTTGGACAGTGCCTATGACAGTGCGTTCAAAATAACACGAGGCCCCGAAGATGTTAGGAGTAAAATTTATGTGTGCCGATTTTGTCTAATTTGCCTTGATTTTGTTTTCATTCAACCAATTTAACAGCTCGTTAATAAAGATAACAAAGAAGTATACGAAACATTAAGGCGGCTCCACACATGCGTTATTCCTATTCGGAATGCAGCGAGCAGCGACTCGCCGAATCACGAGTGGTGTGGACGGGTGTTTATGTATTTGGCAAGTAGCAAACATTAGTGCTTGTTCATTGTCGGTCCTAAGCCGGCTCCACACATGCGTTATTCGGCATGCACCGAATGTTCGACGTTCGGCGAACTATTTGTCTCGCTATAGGACCGACAATGAGCAAGCACTAATGTTTGCTACTTGCCAAATACATAAACACCCATCCACACTACTCGTGATTCGGCGAGTCGCTGCTCGCTGCATGCCGAATGACGCATGTGTGGAGCCGCCTGAAATCACAACACTCCACTCTCTAACTTTTCAGCAGGTAGAAAATATCCCCATGCAGTGCAGACCAGCAAACTCAGGGGATTTAAATTTGGAAATATATATTTCAATCCAACATAATCTCCATAAGAATAACATGGCAAATGTGAATAGTGAATGCATATTATAGGTTATAGTATATCTGCAACAGGTAAATTTGAAAACCGGGCGGTTTCATTCAATTATAATAGATCCGAAGTAAAAAATAAAATTACCAATTTTTGTGAAGATATGCTAAAGCCTGGTTTACACGATGACCAAACAGTAAGACAGTAGAAAAAATTCTTTTGTTCTCTTTTGTTTAAAGGTGTTGCTGTGCTTAAATAACTTTTTAGGATTAAATGATGCTCAAGTACTTTGGTATTATACGGAGGCCACTGTTTTTATAGAGATTGTTTTGCTGGACACAAATATAACTACATCATTGGGAAGAACGTACTTTAATCGACTTACTGTCCAAATTTGACTTAATTATGATGAAAGGTAATTGTGTTCTGCCTCCCAGAAGGCAGCGATGTCAGCGGGATTGAGTGTTCACGTCGTCACCGCCGCTATCGTCCACACCCGATCACCCGATCACCAACTTTACAGCGCGCTGCGGCGGTTACGTTAGGTTAGGTTATCATAAATATGTTAGTACGACTTTCCTCGTTATGTTACGAATCAAACGATACCAGATGAGTCATACTTTCGCCCGCAAAATCCCTTCCAAGTAGGCACAGGTCTGGTCGTTGACCGGAGCGCGCGCATCACCTGTCAACGGATTTTGGCGGGAGAAAGTATGACTAATTTGGTATCGTTCGATTCGTAACGAAATGAGGAAACTCCTGCTAACATATTTATGATAACATAACTTAACATAACCGCCGCAGCGCGCTGTATGAGGGTGGCCTCCGTATAATACCAAAGTACCGATGCGCAATGTTCCTCCATTTTCATTCCATGGTCCAAATTCTTTCCCTCACAGTTTTTTGTGACGTGTAAATATTTTACAAACAATGTTCCTCCAAAGAAATATTATTATTTTTCTTTATAATATAAAGATCTTTCTCTTTTACATAATGATCTTTATTTGGTATGATTCAGTTTATAATGTCACTTTTTCCACTATCCCACTCTATCACCAAACTCATTTAAAAAAGCTATAACACTTCATCAAGCAATCCAGCAGAAATGGAAAAGTACTGATAAGTTGGTGGATGGGATAGTGGAAACAGTGTTTGAATTCAACAAACATTGCTCTCGTCTCAATACATGCTTTACTAACCTAATTGGTACAATAAAAAATACTAAGAGATTAAGAGGATATTATACTGGGCATTGTTTGGTTTTATTGAGTTTATTAAAGTATTTTTCGTTTCGAAATCCTGTGTTTTTAGACATTGTCGTCTGCAGTCTGTATTGAACCCGCGCAACGGATGAGAATAACGAGAATAACTTGCAATTTCAACCACATCTCTAGCACTCTAGCACAAGCACAGTGCGTTAACCTTTTGTAGTTGTGCCGGTCTGCAGTTTCTTCCGTTTTCCAATTTGAAAGTGTTCTAGTGTCGTAATCTCATTTAAGAGGCCAATTGTGTTGATCTCCAGAACAGCAGATACGCCACGCTAACTTTATATATAACTGTGAGTTTTTAATTGTTGGACTAATTCACGTTAATAACTTTTTAAACCATGCCATCGATTTACAATCATGAAAGTGCTTGTTGGGGAATACGCAAGTCCTCATGTGATGTGTTCCAGTATGATTTCAATGAAGAATTCCAATCTGAAAAGTCATCAAGAGATAGTGATTGTCATTTAAATAACACTGCTGATAATACCACCTCATATGTCCATTACAGTGTATCATCAAATGGGTATTATGGTTATCAACCTCACAAAACTGCTCATGTAGCAGTGCCAAACTCCGAAGTTGAAATGGAAGTTGACGATGGAATGGTAATTTCAAGTAGTTCTCCAGCCTGTGACCTCACCAGTACATTTAGTCTTCCACCTCATAGACCTGATCTGCAATCTCACATTGTAAGCCGTAAAAGGCAGTTGCCTTGTGATACAATGGATGCCACCAAGCGAATCCGACAAGAGGGTAAGATTTATTATTTTTCAATATGGGTCAATCCATGTCAAGTGGTCCAGAGATGGTATTTATAGGCTACATAAGTATTCGATTCTCAGCGCTCTAGAAGCGGTTCCGTGGAAAAAACTATCTTTTTCGGAATCAGCGCGTTATTTCCTACATTTTGGAAGAAACATTTTCAATTTCGGGAGGAGTACCGTAAAGTGAACATTTACCCTAAAAAATAAAGTGAACATAACATAGAAATAAATGTACATGAGGCTGTTATAGCCCTTCTATATAGGGCGATTCCTAAGGATTCTATCCATTTAAAGAAAAGTTAGTTTTTGTGTAATCAATTTAAGTTATCACTATAAAAGTGACCGTGATGCACGGGACTCAGACAAAGTGCAGCGTTTCCTAAGTAAGGTTATTGCTATTTTTAGCGAATTTCCCATACAGGGAATTAGCGAATTTGCCCTATAGGGAAGAAGCTATTACCGTAGGTCTCATGGTAAGACCTAAGCCCGAGACCATGATAACTTTTCGTTTTGGGGCCCCCAGAAGCAAAAAACACCATTCGTTCAAATTTATATATATATATATATATATATATATATGTGTGTCTGTAAGCACGATAGCGCTCGCAAAAATGGTCCGATCGGAATGAAATTTGGCACAGGGGTGTAAAGTAGTAATTATTCGGATGAGTTCGAAAACCAGCCCGATCGAACCACTGGAAGGGGGGTAAAGGGGGATAAACCCCCCAAAAATGGGTTTTTTGGGGGTTTACACATAGAAAAATATAAATAATCCAATTTTGGTTAGCACCATTGGATTCAGCTCAAAAAAACAAACAATTTGATGTCTTCAACCATTGCTCTATGCCCATTGGTTACCGAGATACTGAAAGTGGTAAACACAGTACGTTGTCCCAATGTTAACCTTATGGAGAATAACTAAAATTCTATATATCGCTTATTTCTCAACATATCTTAATAAAATTTGGATTGTGGCTTCATCTAGATGAGGTTTAATGTATTTTAGTTCTAAAATCACGGCAATTTCCATTTTTGTGGCGGCAAACCTGCATACTCATTCCCCATGTTATCCTTATGGGCAATAAAAAATCCATATCTTCATTATTTCTGAACATATCTTGATAAAACTTGGTATATGGCTTCTTCTAGATAAGATCTACTAAATATTGAAATTAAACCATCTAGTTTTAACATCCCTGTAGCAGCAAACCTGCACACTCATTCCCCATGTTATTCTTATGGAGATTACGAAAACATGTCATTATCTCACTACATTGGATGGAAGTATTTTTTTGACATTTGAAATTCGCTGAGTATGCAGGTCTGTTCTCGGGGGGGTATTTTTCTGTGACTTATGTGGTAGGCTAAATCCTTTATTAAAAAAATTTTGTTTTAGGCCTATTGTATAAAATGTTTTTAGTTTAAAAATATTTTTTGTTTTGAGAAAATTTAATATTTTGGTATAGGCTATTAAAAAATATTTTAACATTCTAATACATCGTGACGCACGGGACGTGACGCACAGGACAAAAGTTTCTGTTTGCTTGTTTTTCCATGTTTTTCAATTACATTTCAGAAGTGACCTAGATGTAGTAATTATACACTGAAACGAACATGTCAGAAGGTTTTTAAGGTTTTTTTTTAGTAGGCCTAGGCCTAAATTAAACAAATAAATAACAGGCGATTACATACGTGATGCACAGGACATTCAGACACTCTATAGACTTTGTACACATTACAAAATAAAAATTAGCCTAATGTTTTTTTCTTCTTGCAGGTGAAGTTTATTTCACCATGCAAATTCTATTCATTGGAAGAAAAATTAATTTTTGTGTAGGTAATATAAATCAGTTATCAATAAAACTGTGATCGTAATAATCAGGATTCAGTGCAAATGCTGAATTTCTTGAGGAAAGTGAGTTTAAATTGAATTTTTAAATATTATTATTAAATTTATCAATTAAAGAATGAAGTGCATCTCGGTGGCATCTCGGTGGTTCGAGGGGAATGGATTCCAGCTCAACCAAGACAAGACTAAATCATTGGTGTGCAGCCTATCAAGAGATGCTCCACAGTGTGAACCAGTAAAACTTCTTGGTTTTTTACTTGACCAGAAACTGGCCTGGAGAGATCATGTTGGCCTAGTCAGCAGGAAATTAGCACGGGTTTGCTACCTTTTACTCAAACTCCGCCATCTCATTACCGAGGAGTACCTGCTGACTGTCTACCACGCCATGTTTCATTGCCACGTTAGTTATGGCTTGTTACTGTGGGGCCATGCAACTGGAACAGATGAAATCTTGAGGCTGCAGAAAAGAGCTGTTAGGCTGATCACTTTTAGTGACCCTCTGGCTCACTGCAAACCAATCTTTGCTAGGCTGGGAATCTACACGTTGTATAGCCATTTCATCTTGCTTTGCACGGTACACATGCTCGATAATATGGAACTCTACACAGAGAGAGGTACCATACACGATCATCAGACCAGACAGCGTGGCCTATTGGATGTGCCTAGGGTCAGACTTTCGAGATCGCAAAGGAGCTATTCTACTGTGGCCATTAAGATCTTTAACAAGTTGCCCAGCTCATTGAAGTCCCTTGACAAGTCTGGCCTATTGAAGAGATTGATCCCCTACCTGAAGGAGAAGGCCTATTACTCCCTAGAGGAGTTTTTTGAGGATCCTCTCCTTGAATTAGTATAGCCTATCCACAGCCAAAGTATTTGTATAGTTTCTTTGTTAGTGTGTTTGTTATGTATATATGTGGTATTTGAAAGAATGACGCCATCAATCCCTTCTTAGGGTAAAAGATGAAGACCCGGTAATAAGGTAATAAGGTAATAATAAGGAAGTTAATTGTTTATTAACATTTTTTGGAGGGCCTCGATAAAATAATGTTCAAACAATACATTTCTTCACAGAAAATGCTTTTATTTATTAATATTTTACATTTTTAATCAACATAATGTATTCTAAGTACCTTTTAAGGATCGATAAATATGGCAAGATCCATATTAACTTTGAGTATCTGCAGTTATCAATCTTTTTACCTATGTCCTGTGCATCACGTGATGCACAGGACAGATTTTAAAAGTCTTATAAAACAACATATATTTGAAATGTTGTGTGTGTGTGTGTGTGTGTGTGTGTGTGTGTGTGTGTGTGTGTGTGTGTGTGTGTGTATATGTGGATGTAAACAAAGCTAGAGAAGAAACCAGTAGTCCGATTCTCATGAAATTTGGCTTGTAGGCATAAAACCATAATATAGTGTGTGTTTGCTTGTGGTATGGGATACATGCATGTGTGAGTAGGTGATAGTATGTGCATATGTGAGCTTGCTTGTGGTACGGGGTGCATGCATGTGTGAGTATGTGATAGAGTTTCCGTATATGAGTTTGCTTGTGGTGTGTGACACATGCATGTTCGAGTATGTGATGGGGTGTCCGTGCGTGAGCTTGCTTGTGGTATGGGGTATATGCATGTGTGAGTATGTGATAGGATGAGCGGGTTTGAGTTTGTTTGTGGATTGGGGTACATGAATGGGTGAGTTGTGACAAGGTGTCCGTGTGTGAGCTTGCTCAATCATGAATGTGTGAGTGACTGTATAGCAAGGTAACAGTTTTCCTAAATTGAAAATTCGCATACATTCATAAATTATATTTCATCCCTTTTTCCACATAGTTAAACTATTTTTGTAGCTTGAATTTAATGTAAATAGTTTTTGTTATAATTGCAGTTGATTTTATTTAATTTTGTGCAAATAATTATAAACTTCGCCATTATTCCTCCACATATTAAGTGAGCTAGTTTGAGAGACTTATATGGTTTCGGCCCCCACGCACAGGCTTTGCCTATGTGGGGACCTTCTCTGTCTGAATTATGTTGCATAAATGTATTATTTTTGTGAGAATAAACTTACTATTATTATTATTATTATTATTATTATTATTATTATTATTATTATTATTATTATTATTATTATTATTATTAAATAAAAATACGGTGGTTACACTTTATTTTGATAAACCTTAACAAAGTACCTTTGTACAGTAAATGTTGTAATGATAATGCTATTTTTAAGTCAGCAGAAAGAAAATTGGATGTTTTTTTGTGACGCACGGGACACAGTGAGGTATGTTTGGAAAAGTGTCGTTTTAAGTGGCTTCAATAACTTAAAACATCCATTTTATGCTATGGGCGTGTTGCTCTAATTCAAAGCAATAATGTAGTTATATTATTTTATGAAAATATTCCAATTTGACTAAATAAATTACATTTGAATCAGAATAATTTTTCTGAGTGATTGGAGTTTTCAAGATTGGTTAACTTTGCAAGCTGCTATTTTTTCACAATATGGAGAAAAAATAATATTTTTTTACCATAGGCTAATTATTAAATTTATAAATTTTACTAACAAAATACACCCATTAAAATTTCTACAAAATTACTTTCAAAAACATCAAGTCAGTTTCACTTTCCAGAGAATCGCCCTATAAATTTAACTTTATTTTCTTGACTGGTTAGCTGGTTAGCATGAAGCAGCTATGATATATCATTACACAATGTTCAAGTGATATTTCATTCATCCTGTCGCTGAGGTAAATTCAAGTCGTGTGAGTTTTCTCACAATATTACTTGTAGGGACCCATGCTTCATCACTCTTGTTTAATTTAAATGAAGTTCTTGATCTGTAAGGTCATAAAGTGATATAACAAATTATGGTGCTTGAGGTTAGGTACCGATTTATTCTCTAATTCACCATGGATTGTGTAGGCAATAATATCGCCCTATTGTAGTTGACATGTGGATAAGCAACAGTGACACCAATATTTACATTTTATGAAATGGATGAACCATTGGTAGATTGATGCTGCTGTGTGTTGATACCTCACAAATCACTCTTTGTAAATATTCCCTGAAACTATAATATTAGATTAAATGCTGTCTGAGTTATAATAAAGTTTATTTAACTTCAACAAGTATGGATTTTTATCTGGGAAAATTATATTAATGAAGAGTGTTATATAGGCTACGTCTATATACCTGAAAATAGATCAAAGTAACTGCACTAATCGGTTGCTGCTTCCCTTGCAAACACTGCAACCTGTGGTTTGGGGTCAATCCATTTCAAATTAACCAAAGGTGGTTGCTGGTAAATTTTCTTATTTTTATTTTTTTCAAAAATGATCATTCTATGTTTGAAGGGTTCAAAACAGCTATCCTTTTATTTTTAGGTGCACAGTTTTTTTTTGAGCGGCCATTTTGTATTGGTACGACAGTTTATTTTGCATTTTGCAGAGGTTTGTGTTAAACTCTGTGGCTTTTTTATTATTGAAGATATTCAGGTGAAATAAAAACCATTTGAAAAGAATAAAATGACCAATAATTTTTGTCTTGTACATATTTTGGCTTAGGTGATTGCAAATGTGCATAAAAAATAAGTAAAAGTAAAATTTCTACAAACGTAACTACACTCTCAGTGCCTGAATTCAATGTGTGAAAATTGAGACTCACCCCTTCTTTTTTTCTATTGACAGTCTTCAAAGTATAGCCTACGTTCTCCTGACCAAGTCACAGGCATGAGATATGTATCCCTTTTTTTAAGAGATTTTTAAAATTAGCAATTTATCCAAAATCGGGCATTTGGAACTTGATGTATCTCAGAAGGGGCACATTTAAAAAATCTGAAATTTTCAAAAACATTCTTTTTTTGTGTTGCAACCAATGATTAAAATTATATCACTTAGACTTTATTGCATTTATAATTAAAAATTTGTAAGTAGGCCTAATGTAAATTTTACTTATGTTAAAAAACTTACAGGCCCATTAATTATATTGTGTTTTAAGCATAGGTTTATGTTAAGTCATATTGTTATATATTTTGGTTTAAACTTTTATAGGCTATATATTACTATTTAAGCTGTGACAAAAATGGAAAATTAAAATATTGGATGTATCTAGCCCAAAATTTGCTACACTACTAACAACAAGAATATACAGACTCTCCTCAACCAATCTTTTCTCTTATCTTTGGTGTTTGTGTGTACTTGCAGGACCCACAAACAATTAGATTCCCCTCAACAAAAATTTTTATCTTAGTTTGCGCATTATATCTCTGGCTACTATCCGTATGCTACTATATTATGCTCCTAACTGTGTCATATGATACTTTTAACATATGATATTGGTAAATAAAACATTTAAAAGCAGCGGTGTTTTAGAAAATGTTTTCAGAAAAGTACCCCCTCTCCCCACCACACCTTACAATCAGCTGATTCAGTCATAGCCGGAGATATAAGGCACACTGTATCTGTGTTTTTGTTTACTTAAAAGGCCCATCATACAGTGGAAGTAATTCATTTGGTCATTGATGAGCATGTCAATCAGCCAAATTTTCATCAAAATTTCTTAATCACATTCGTCATAACTTGTACATCATATTTAACCTTTTTAGGCCCTAACAGTGTTTTTATAGTGTAATTTGATGTTTTTCAACCAGCCTAATGTAATTATGTTTTACAAAAAATATTAAACACTACAAAAAAATTGATATGTTCTTACATTTTGTTTTGTATACCTACAATATATTGCCACTATAAAGATAATCATAACTTAAAATATAAGAAAGTCTCAGTGATGAAATTTCACTTGTTTCAACCCAACAAAAGAATGTTTTCTTAAAATTTCAGATTTTTTAAATGTGTCCCTTTTGAGATAAGCCAAGATCAAAATAGCCTATACAATTTTGGATAAACTGCTAATTTAAAAATATGTTTAAAAAAAGGGAAACATATCTCAAGGTTGTGACTTGGTCAGAAGAAAATATACTGTGAAGACTGTCTATAGAAAAAAAATTGAAGGTGAGTCTTAATTTTCACACATTGAATTTAGGCACTGAAAGTGTAGCTTTGTAGAAATTTTACTTTTACTTATTTTTTATGCATATTTGCAATCACATAAGCCAAAATATGTACTGGACAAAGATTATTGGTCATTTTATTCTCTTTCAAATGTTTTTTTTCATCTGAATAACTTCATTAATAAAAAAGCTAATTAGAGAGTTAAACGTAAACCTCTGCAAAATGCAAAATTAGCTGTAGCACCGATACTAAATGGCTGCTCAAAAAAAGTCTGAGCACTTAAAAAATAAATTAATATTTGTTTTTAACTCCTCAAACATAGCATAACCATGGGCAAAAATATAAAAAATATTGATAAATTGTCAGCAACTTTTTATTTTTAAATTGGTTGATTTGAAATGGATTGACCCTTTGTTGAACTATTTCAAAGCATGACCATAATTTATTGGTTCAGTTGTAAACAAAGTGAACTGACCTTTGTCTAATGTCGAGGGATAGCATACATAAAAATCCTTTTAAATTAACACCTTAAACGTTAAAATCCGTCCAGTCTTTATTTAGGTTTAACTGTGAAAAGAAAACTGCTTGCATATGAACCCATTCACCTACTTTGACAAAATGGTCTCGCAGGTGCTGTTAGTGAGGGCTTGGCTTAATAGTTCACTGGTTTGCCACCAGACCTGTCTGCTCAAGCAGTTCAATGAATCGCCACTAGGGTTTGCGAGTCAAATGAGCATTGGTACTGTGCGGTCGTGTGGTCTACTAAGGCGTTGACTGACGAGTTAGCGTTGAAGACATACTCCGCGGTGCGGGTTCGATTCCCGCACCATGAGCAATCCCTATTAGTCTTGCAAATGTGTGGTAAATTGGTGGGAGGGCCTATCTAAAATAAATGGTGACCGGCTTGAGTGGAAGTTGACGGCATTTGTAGGCTTCATATGGATTGCAGTAGACACCTGTTTTGCTTCTTTTTACCCTTGTATAGAGGAGGAGGACACGTTTGTTATTTTTTATCAATTAGGCCTAATTCAGAATAATGTCATTAGATATGGACAATCAAAAAGGTAATAACCAAAATATTAGACCAAATAAAGAGAAAATAAACATAATACAATTAACAATTGAGAAAGATTAAAAGTGGTAGGTCAAAGGGTTGATTAATATATAGATTAATAAATATATAGTGATGATGAGAAACTAATTTGAAAACAAAACCATAATCAGTAAACATAATATTATCATCATTATGGTGGGGAATTTTGTAATCCACTAATGTATCATTAAAATACCCCTGTTGCAGCAGACCTGCATACTCAGCGAATTTCTAATACAAAAGAGCATAATTAAATCCAACATAGCGAAATTTAACATGTTTTTGTAATCTCCATGAGAATAACATGGGGAATGAGTATGCAGGTTTGCTGCAACAGGTATGTTAAAACTGGTTGGTTTTAATTCATTACTTAGTAGATCTTAACTAGAAGAAGCCATATACCAAGTTTTATCAAGATATGTTCAGAAATAATGAAGGTATGGATTTTTTTATTGCCCATAAGGATAACATGGTGAATGAGTATGCAGGTTTGCTGCCACAAAAATGGAAATTTCGGGTATTTTAGACTAATATACATTAGATCTCATCTAGATGAAGCCTCAAACCAAGTTTTATTAATGTTGAGAAATAAGCGAGATATAGAATTTTACTTATTCCCCATAAGGTTAACATTAGGACACATATACTGCGTTTACCACTTTCAATATCTCGGTAACCAATGGACATAGAGCAATGATTTAAAATACTAAATTGTTTGTTTTTTTGAGCTGAATTCAATGGTTCCAACGAAAATTTGATTAAGTTTATTTTTCTATGTAAAAAACTAAAAAAAATCATTTTGGGGGGGTTTATCCCCCTTTACCCCCCCTTTCGATAGTCCGATCGGGCTGGTTTACGAACGTGTCCGATTGATTACCACTTTACATGTCTGTACCAAATTTCATTAAGATCGGATTATATTTACGGCCGCTATCGTGCTTACAGACACACACACACACACATATATATATAGATAGATATATATAAAAAAATTCGAACGGATGGTGTTTTTTGCTTCTGGTGGCCCCAAAACGAAAAGTTATCATGGTCTGGGGCTTAGGTGTTACCATGAGACCTACGGTAATAGCTTCTTCCCTATAGGGGAAATTCGCTAAAACTGTCAAAAAGAGTTAAAGCAAAATTTCTTAAGGTAAATTTTTTACATCCAGACCTAAATGCACAGAAGTGGACCTCAAACCTGGAAAAGCCTTATGCCCGGCCTATACAAAAAAACTCTTTAAACTTACATACTAAGAAGAAGAAAACCCTTTACATGTCTTCATTTTAGCGAATTTCCCGCATGGTAAGACCTAAGCCCGGGACCACTATAACTTTTCGTTTTGGTGCCCCCAGAAGTCAAAAACACTATTCGTTCAAATTTCTAGATATATATATATACAGGGTGTCCCAAAATTATGGTAAAATATTTTAGTATGTGATTGCTGAGGTAAAAATAAGAAAAAAAGTTCATATAAACATAGGGCCTAAAGTGCTTCGTTTTCCGTCTGTGCGTCAGTTTGTGTTTTTTACATGTTTAATTATATCTCACGAACCTCTTGATGTATAAACTTCAAACTTCGTACATGGATGGTCATTATTAAGAACTATTTTTACAAGAAGCATCAAATTTCTACTTTGTACCATTTCAAAATGGCAACTGTTTTTTTGGTTTAAAAGCTAAATATCTTAAAAACCATAAATTTTAGAAAAATTATACAAGAAACATAAAAGTTGCGAAATTTAATCTCATTAACGCTGACATTAAGATTATGATAATCGGACTACTAATAACGAAGAAATTTTAATTTTTCTGAATAAAAACATGGTTCTTTCAAACAAACTGTCAGAAATTTCCATGTATTTATTTGGAAAAATTCAAATTTCTCCATTATTAGTAGTCCGATCATCATAATCTTAATATCAGCGTTAATTGGATTAAATTTCACAACATTTTTGTCTCTTGTATAAGTTTTCTAAAATTTACGGTTTTTAAGATATTTAGCTTTGAAAACAAAAATCAGTCGCCATTTTGAAATGGTACAAAGTAGAAATTTGATACTTCTTAAAAAAATAGGTCTTAATAATGACCATCCATGTACGAAGTTTGAAGTTTATACGTCAAGAGGTTCGTGAGATATAATTAAACATGTAAAAAATACAAACTGACGCACAGACGGAAAACGAAGCACTTTAGGCCCTATGTTTATATGAACGTTTTTTTCTTATTTTTACCTCAGCAATCACATACTAAAATATTTTACCATAATTTCGGGACACCCTGTCCCGATAGCGCTCGCAAAAATGGTCCGATCGAAATGAAACTTGGCACAGTGGTGTAAAGTAGTAATTATTCGGATGAGTTCGAAAACCAGCCCGTTCGGACCGCTGGAAGGGGGGTAAACCCCCCAAAAATGGGTTTTTTGGGTTTTGCACATAGAAAAATAAATATTAGAGGTAGTGAGGTATGAGAAGAAGCTTGGGTGTTTACAAACAAACCCAGATGAACTTGGATTTTCCAGGAGGGGAAATAAATATTTACATATGATCAATCGATTCAACAACAAATTTCTTGTGTCAGTCATGTGTTACATTCTAAACGAAAAACATGTCACCTGTTTATTGATTTTTACTCAAAGAGCAAAACATTGTTTCTAATATCAACCCACATTTTGTTTTGGTTTAGTATTTTTTATCTACCAGACTAGTAGTGTAATCACATGGCTTTGTTTACTTCCAAGTCATCAATGATTTCTTCCCCTGCTCTGTTGAAACTTCAAACTCAAGCTTCTTCTCATACCTCACTACCTCTATCAAATTTTGGTTAGCACCATTGAATTCAGCTTGAAAAACAAACAATTTAGTAATTTGAATCATTGCTCTATGTCCATTAGTTACAGAGATATTGTAAGTGGTAAACACAGTAGGTACGTTGTCCCCAATGTTAACCTTATGGGAAATAAGTAAAATTCTATATCTCGCTTATTTCTCAACATATCTTAATAAAAATTGGTTTGTGGCTTCATCTAGATGAGATTTAATGTATTTTAGTCTAATATCCCTGAAATTTCAATTTTTGTGGCAGCAAACCTGCATACTCATTCCCCATGTTATCCTTATGGGCAATTAAAAAAAACATATCTTCATTATTTCTAAACATATCTAGATAAAATTTGGTATATGCTTCTTCTTGATAAGATCTTCTAAATATTTAAATCAAACCACCTAGTTTGAACGTGCCTGTAGCAGCAAGCCTGCATACTCATTCCCCATGTTATTCTTATGGAGCTTACAAAAACATGTCAAATCTTGCTATGTTGGATTGAAATATGTTGTGTTTTATTTGAAATTCGCTGAGTATGCAGGTCTGCTGCAAGGGGGGTATTTGATGTTATAGTAAGAATATCATTCCCTGCAGTTGTAACAAACGGTGGTGGATTGGAAAAATGAAATTGGTAAACCTCAAGCACCATGACTTTTTAGTCAATTTTTTTAACCATCAGGACCAAGAACTTAGTTTAAATTAAGCAAGATGGACGAATCATGGGTCCCTATAAGTAATATAATGAGAAAACTCAAACCACTTGAATTTACCACAACAACAGGATGAACCAAATATTACACAACATTGTGTAATGATACATCATAGCTGCTCCATGCTAAGCAGTCAAGAAAATAAAGTAAAATTTATCTAAAAGGGCTACAACAGCCTCAGGTAGGCCTATATTAATTTTCATGTTATAAGGCAAAACAAACTGCAAAGAAAATAATATATGCTTCAAAAGCGCTGAGAATCCTATTTGTTTTGGCACATTTCAATAAGCAGCTGAGTCCACAAAATGAAATTTTTACAGGTCAATCCCCTCTCTAAGTAGGCCCCCAAGACAACAAACACACATTTGAGCCAAGTTTCAAATTTTTATTTTCATGCCTAACAAAGATAAAAGGCTTCAAACTTTTAAAATTTCAAAACTTTCCGGATTTTCAAAAATGTCATTTGAAAAACTATGGAAGTCAACAGTTTGAAACTTTGTGATTTTGAAGCACCTACCTACACCCATAAAATAAAAAAATCATATATACGTCATTCTTGCCTTCTTGTTTAAAAACCTATTTTTGTAAAATTACTTATATGAACTTTGAAGGTGTATTTGGACCCTTTTGATTAGTTTCTTTAGTGCATACTCATAAGAACCTTAGGTACTTTGGTATTATACGGAGGCCACTGCTTTTAGAGAGATTGTTTTGCTGGATACCAAAAATAACTACACCATAGGGAAGAACATACTTTACGGTAATTGACTTACTGTCCAAATTTGACCTAATTATGATGAACGGTATTTGTGTTCTGCCTCCCAGAAGGCAGCGATGTCAGCGAGGATTGAGGGTTCACGTCCTCACTGCTCTAACTCTATACGCTGTATATCAGTTCTTGAACTTTCTCTTGATCCCATAGCCTACCCTCGTTTATTTCCAAATGGAGATAATGGCTGGCATTTAGGTTTAAAAAAGCTAAAGGAACCTTTAGGGTATGTAACCATCTAATGTTGCAGTATACCTCTTATAGACTTTCTGTGTGGGATAGTTTTAGTATGCTACATAAGCCGAAAGCCTGCTTTTACAATCGGTGGTTAATATGTATGTTAGGATAGAAGGCACTCGACTTGACTTTGTCCAACAGCAAGCTAACAACCATTGGAAAATTGGTTAATCCTCTCTTCTTCACAGGATCACCACAAAACATAAACCAAAACTACCTGGACGCAATAGCTATCATTCAGCGGTTTGGAAAACCTTCCTTATTCATTACAATGACATGTAAATACCATCACCTTTCTTGCTAGGTGGTCTGAAATTACTAAGGATTTTTTTACCTGGAGCGTCGGCACATTTTAGACCTGATTTAATAGTAAGAGCTTTTCTGGCTCTGATATCAAAAATAAAAACAAAACAAAAAAATAAAAAAAATAAAAAGCTGTAGTTTATTAAATTTAGATTGAGAGACGAATCCTAGAAGTCGATGGTATTGATCACATGGTACAACTACCAAAAAAGTGATCAAACATATGTACATATAGACACATCCGGTACATCCTGGGGGGATCCTGAGGCACTATCATTAATAAAATTACAAATAAATATATTACAGTACTAAAATCGATCTTATCTATACCTAAATGTTCCTTGATTTCGAGCAACAGGTTACATAGTAATAATAAATAATAAATTGCATTGTTGATGAGAATGCATCTACTAAAATCCGTCCTCAACTAAGTCTACTAAAACATCTATTAAGTCTAGGTGATTGTCGCTCCGAACGGTTTAAGATATCAACGTGTAAACTGTTGCTAACTAGACACTTATTTTTTGAAAATATTGAATTTATTCTTTAAATATTAATAGATCAAAGGTTTTCTCGACTGCTTAAGCAGTAAATAATCGGGGGTAACCAAACAATCAGGTTTGGGCGAGTAACATGTTATCCATGCAACACACACAATGTAGAACTTTTGAGTATATTATAAAATATACATATAATCTTAGTGTGGAATGGGCAAAAGAAATAACTAAATCTAAAATGAAATATCTTAATATTTGACAAATCTCTTATTTGAGAATATTTCTTTTATAACATTCGCTTTACAAATAATCAAAACATGCTCATTGGAAATAAGTATAATTTCAACCTCCCAAATATGAAATGATCTTAAGGAGTAAGTAATTACTTGTATCAACAATAATTACTACTATCAATAATTTGTGCCTTGTGATCTCATTTAAATAGTATAAAAAGCAATACTAAATTATCAGGTAAGTTTTCTAACAATAATGTTTTCATTGCTTTGTTACAGAGGCAGAGATTCAGGCGAAAAGCCCCATTCAAGAGCCCCTCCACAGAGAATACTTCAGCTACCCTAAGTGCCTGATGGCCCACTTTGTTTAAAACTAACATTGTTTTTATTTAGAACATGAATTTGTATTTTTGATCAGAATTGTGTGACGTGCAAAAGTATTATTATTTATCATGAAAGTTACCTTTGATTTATTTACTTACTAATGTATATTATTGAACTACTAACTGCAGGTAAAGTGTTTTGCTTGCTTAACAGAATATGGTGGTGGTGGTCGCGCAAGATTGAGGCGAACAAGACTGCGAGTTAACAATGTGGACTTGAAACATGACGAGTATGAATCTACAACGCAACTCCTAAGGCAAACACATGGCTGTGAATTATATTTGTATGAAAGAACCTGCGACTATTAAAAAGGAATCCTAAGAATAATTCAACTTAAAAGTGTCTATTTTGTAATTACAGTGATGGTGATTTTTTCATTAGTATAAAGCAAATCGATGCTGGTGATATAGGCTACTTGAAAAATTTTGTGATTTAGAGTTATCTAGGAGAATTTTAAATTGTGTATTTTGTATTAAAAATGCATTAGTCATTATGAAGCAAAATACTAAGCAAAAGGCTATAAATTTATATTTTACAGTGTGATTAACAATTAATGATTTTTTTTAAGAATGCAAACTAGAGTACATTTTAATACCAGATTGAGAGTTAAAATAAGTTTAGCGTTCACCGCTTACATGTTTATTTGGCCAATACTTCCTCAACCAAAAATCAAATCCCTTTTGTCTTTAAGCACAAAGCAATTAAAATTGTCAAAGAATGCGTAAATCTAAGCCCTAAATTTGTACTTTTCTAAAATTAGAAAATTGAATTACTTATAATGTCACTTTGAAAACTCTTCTAAAGAATCAGTCTATTCACATTTTAACGAAGTGCCGATAACATCAAAGCTTTAAATTTATTCATGGGCGTAGTGGATGCAGTTGAAGGTAACTTGTTATAAAATTGTAAACTTTACCATTTTGTGTAAGTGTAAGAGCTTAATAGACCATTTTATTTAACTTTGATGTACCACAGTCCTCTTACTTTTTAAAATGCATAATATATTGTAAAACTATTTTATTTTTGTTGTCTTCACTTGATCATGTAAGAATGTATATGATGGTGCCCAATAGGATTCTCTTGCATTAAGAAAAAATCATACAATTTTTTTGTGCTTAATACAGTAGGCCTAATGAGATGTGTGAAAAACGAAATTCAATAGTTAAGTAGGTAGTGAACATGAATTGTTGAACATGTATTGTAGTGTTTGTTTTAAATTGAGCAATTGACATGATGTAGTTATTACAGGTTTCCTTAATCCTTGTATCAATAAGTTAGTATAATGTTTTTGAGCTAAGTTTCTAATTAAGGTAAAAATACAGGGATTTATGAAATGAATGTAGCTTGACATTTACTGCTTAGTAATTGGAGGTTGGCAAAAAAGTACACTTAATTAACAAATATTCAACAATATTGTCGTGAACGTTTGCCTTGGATGTTTAGTTCATATGTGTAATAATTGAATGTTTAAGTGTTGAAATTGTTGATTGATATAAATGCTAGTAACAAATGAGATTTTAGCTGTGGTGACTCTTTATGGGCGTTCCTATTTTCACATACCTAAGTGTTCATAAAATTTCATCTAATAATGGAATTGATATAGTACAATTTAGTAGATCTTATTTATAGCTATACATTTTCATGTAGCTTTTGTTAATATTTCATAAATAAATTGATTTTAACTTTGTCAGAAAAATAAATGTTTAAGAATGCACTCTGCTTTATTTTCTATTCACCCTTGAAGCTTCTATATACATGGGCAAACATTTTGGCAGCACATTAGCATTATTTTTTCTACTCCTTAAGAAAATCCACAATTTAAAATTTTAGCTTGACTGCATGATAACAACACGCTTTACCAAATGTGAATGAAGGCTCTGAAGGTTAATGTGACTATAAATTATCAAAGCCAATATTACTGAATTGCTTAGTGCTTAGCCTTAACTTCCTCGGACCATGAGTGTCAAATATGATACAGTTACAAAATAATTTTTTCCGACTGTACTGTGCATAACTTTGACCTAGAAATAGTTCTAGCGTCCACCACAAGGTGCCGCCACATGTTTGAAATACTCAGTTGCTGATTTGACTAGTGTTTTCTCTATAATAAAAAATATCGAAAGTGGCTGACACCCCATTCTACAGTCCTCGGACCTCTCAAAGTAAATAATTATTAGTTATATGAAAATGTTGATATAATGAGTTGAAAAAAATTGGAAGCATTCTTAAATAGTTATACTATTGAATGTTGGTAATGGTGTTCTACGACATATTTGTTTTCTGTCGTCTACAGCTGTTTGGAAAAAAATGTGACACACTGGGCCTAAGGGGTTTGCTAATTTTCTCATTTTTCCCCCTGAATATCGTTAAAAGTTATTGTATTACCTTTGAAAGTTAATCTTTTACATTCAAACATAAAAATTGTTAGTTTTGAATTTACGTCAAGACGATAGTTCATGTTTTAGGGGTTTTAAAGGCTAAAGTTATTTCCTTTTAGCGAATTTCCTTAAAGGAATAAGCTATTACCGTAGGTCTCATGGTAAGACCTAAGCCCGAGACCATGTTAACTTTTCATTTTGTGGCCCCCAGAAGCAAAAAACACTATTCGTTCGAATTTTTTTATATATATATATATATATATGTCTGTTAACACGATAGCGGCCGTAAATATGAACCGATCTTAATGAAATTTGGTACAGACGTGTAAAGTGGTAATCACTCGGACGAGTTCGTGAACCAGCCCGATCGGACCACCGGAAGGGGGGGTAAAGGGGGGTAAACCCCCCAAAAATGGGTTTTTTGAGTTTTTTACATAGAAAATTAAAAATTATCAAATTTTTGCTAGTATTTTTGAATTCAGCTCAAAAAAACAAACAATTTAGTATCTTTAATCACTGCTCTATGTCCATTGGTTTCCGAGATATTGAAAGTGGTAAACACAGTACGTTGTCCCAATGTTAACCTTATGGGAAATAAAGAAAATTCTTTATCTCGCTTATTTTTCAACATATCTTGATAAAACTTGGTAAATGGCTTCTTCTAGTTCAGATCAACTAAAGATTGAATTAAAATCAACCAGTTTTGATGTACCCGTAGCAGCAAACCTGCATACTCACTCCCCATGTTATTCTTATGGAGCTTACAAAAACATGTTGAATCTCGCTGTGTTGGATTGAAATATGTTGTTATGCATTTGAAATTCGCTGAGTATGCAGGTCTGCAAGTCCGAAAGCCCATCTTTGTTTTTTCTGGTTCCAGGAACTGTTACTTGCTGTTCCATAAAATTTTAGTGTGTTTCGATGTCATTTAAAAAAATTAAATTTTTTATTTTAATGATTTTAACACCTTAGGACCCAATGTGTCAAATTTGATAGGCCTACATCGTTTTTTTCTAAGTTAGATCAATAAAAAAATTTCGAAAAAATTGTGTGTGTTCTTTGATTTTTTTGCAACCTGGAAAACCCCAAAAACCCAAAAACATCTTCAAATTTACGTATGGGTCTGAGGAGGTTATCTAGGTGCATTGTTGTGTGTGGTACAAAATAACTAAATTATTACAAGCTGTGTACATTTTCAAATCAAGTGGTTTGTTTAACTGAAAGTCAACAACGAAACAAAAAAACTTAACTGAGGTGTATTCAAAAAACTGGTTGATTGAAATGATGAAATATGGCCCTTCTCATTTTTAGTGTTGTGTTGCAGTTAAACGTAACTCTACGGTTAGGCCCATTACCTACTTTGCACCTCAAATATAAAAATAAGTTACAAAATTTTTCCATTACCAGTATCTAAAAATTTTTTATTCCAAGCGCTCCAGGGTAAATGTGGCTAGAGGAAGAGGAAGATTTAATAGACATTGCACCGCCCATAAGGCCTGGTTTGCAAGACCGACGACCAGACAGCAGGAAAGTAGAAAAAATTCTTAGTTCTCTTTTGTTTAAAGGTGTTACTGTCCACTGTACTGGTCATCGCGCAAACCAGGCTTAATACTTACCTATACTTGACTTGTTCTGTGTTATGAATACGAGATCCACCCGCCGTCGCCGTCTCGCCGAACTTACTTAAGACAACATTTTCAAAGTTTGATCACGGCTTTACTATTCGGTTCTCGGCGACTTTCTTTTCAACAATTTAATAGTGTACTATACACTTTAAACAGCGGCATATGTTAAATTGCTTTTACCGCTCTAGGTAAAGTGCAACAAGACGCTTATTATCTTGGTTCTGTGCTGTAAATATGACTAACTCGTCACCTAAATGACATATAACATTTTCAATGTTAGATCTTGGTTTCACTATTCAATCCTCGGTGACTTTTTCATCAATTAATAAATATAATATATATTATACTCTCTAAATAACGGCAGTATATATCACTTCGCCCGTACCATTCTGGGAAAAGTACAACAAGACGCTTATTATCTTGGTTCTGTGCTATATATAAGACCCACTGGTCACCTAAATGACATAATATTTTCGATGTTTTATCTTAGCTTCACTATTCAACTCTCGGCGACTTTCTTTTCACAAATTAATAGTATATTATACTCTCTAAATAACAGTATATCTCGCATTGACATTACCACTTTGGGTTAAGTAATTGGCTTTGAATATGATGTAATTATTCATAGTCAAAGGTTAATGAGACCCCTATTATGTATCTTGGTTTGTAAATAAATACGACCCACTCGTCGTCGCCGAAATGACATGACATACTTACTGCCTTTGTTTACTATAAAAAAATAAACGTAGCCCCAAATTATGAAAAAGTGACAAAAGAGTATTATATATATGTATATATAACAAGATCGGAGTGTGAAGACGTTAGCATAGCATTGGCGGAAATATTACTAGCTTAGTATGGCCGTATGGCAGTCATGTGAGTAATTTTTTTTATTGTTATGAAATTATAAACAATTTACTCGGAAATGAAGTGACCCGATTTTAGGTTAGGAGGATAAGTGTTGATTAGTGACTCACAAACGCTTAAACATAATTTCTGTTAAATATTATTTGTCAATTGAACGTGTGAAGGAGAAAACACCTAAAATACTGAAATGAATCCTCAACAATCATCCGTAAGTATATCGACCTCTCCCAGGAATTTTTGAGGTTAACTTAACTAGCCTCTGTAAGAAATAAAAAATACCAAATATATGTCATTTTAAAGTTTTAGGCCTATGTGTAAATTTAACCTAAAAATAATCCAGAAAAGACCAACATCATAAACATAAGAAAAGGAAATTTAATAACTGAAGAATTTAATCTAGATGGCACTGTGCTAAAATCTCTAAATAAGGGTACAATCACATATTTAGGTGAAAATTTTGAAAACCAAATAGTCTTGGACTCAAATGGAATGATAAAATCTCTAATAAAAAAAGTTTACAAATTAATATCTTCTCCATTTCTTATGACGGATCAGAAAGTTTTTGTCTTAAATAGTTTTATTTGGCCATCACTAATATAGGCTACCATTTTCAAATGGCACCACTAAATAAATACCCCCGTTGCAGCAGACCTGAATATTCAGCGAATTTCAAATGCAAAACAGTGATTCAATCCAACACAGCGAGATTTGACATGTTTTGTTAAGCCCCATAAGATCCATGAGTATGCAGGTTTGCTGCTACAGGTATATAAAAACTGGGTAGTTTTAATTCAATATTTAGTAGATCTGAACTAGAAGAAGCCATTTACCAAGTTTTATCAAGATATGTTGAGTAATAAGCAAGATATAGAATTTTACTTATTTCCCATAAGGTCAACATTGGGACAACATACTGTGTTTACCACTTGCAATATCTCGGTAACCAATGGACATAGAGCAGTGATTCAAGATAAGTACTAAATTGTTTGTTTTTTTGAGCTGAATCCAATGTTGCCAACGAAAATTCGATACATTTTATTTTTCTATATGTAAAAAATTCAAAAACCCCATTTTTGGGGGTGTTTTTTCCCCTTTACCCCCCTTCCGGTGGTCCGATCGGGCAGGTTCACGGACTTGTCCGAGTGATTACCACTTTACACGTCTGTACGATTGGACCATTTTTACGGCCGCTATCGTGCTAACAGACTCATACATATATAGATATATTCGAAACATTCGAACGAATGGTGTTTTTTACTTCTGGTGGCCCCAAAACGAAAAGTTATCATGGTCTCGGGCTTAGGTCTTACCATAAGACCTATGCTAATAGCTTCTTCCCTATAGGGGAAATTCGCTAAAAACAATTTCTTGAATGACACAGATTATATTTTTAGATCAGCATTAAAAGACATATTAGAACTTCCCTCCGATATCCCAAATTCAATGATATATGCATCGAAAAAGAATAAAGGAATGGGTTTGATAAAGGCAAGATGGGAAGCTCATATCCAACACCTGAACATTATTGACATGTTGGGAAGAGTAAATAATCCACTCATCAATGAAAACAGAAATTTTAAAAAAGAAAGAGAAGAGTGTTTTCGAAAGCTCCAAATGGAAGAATTTATAAATAAAGATTTTAAAACGTACAAAAAGTTAAGAGAAGAGCTTCAATATAAGGAATATAAAAATTGGTGTCAGTTTCCCTACAAAGGAAGAGGCGTGTGTCTTTTTGGAGGGTGTCCAGATATTAATAAAAGCTTCCAGAACATGAAATATTTAACACAATCAGAGTATAAAGACGCTCGAAAAATGATCGGAGATGTAGCTCTGACCAGGTTAAACAAGGGCAGATCCAAGGATGATAACCAGTGTCGACGATGTTCGACTACTGAGAAATATGTATGCGAAACCTTGCTACACATCCTTGGATTCTGCCCTTTTGGGGAGCTATTAAGAAATAATAGACACCATGAAATAAGAAAAATAATTGCAGAAGAATTTAAAAAGAAAAATTTTGAAGTATATGAAGAAATTAGTGGTAGGCCTATATCGGTTAATGGGTCTTAAAGAAGATGTGATAGGTATCTTAGCCATTGATAAGACAAAGAAAACCGCCTATATACTAGATCCCATGATAAGGTTTGAAATTAAAAAGACACAACCAAATGAAGTGAATGAGGAAAAGAAAAGCGTTTACAATCCAACAATAGAGTACTATAAAGAAAACTATAAACTAGAAAATATAAATGTCATTGGCCTATTCTTGGGATCCAGAGGGACCATAGGCCTGCCAAAATTCTTTTCGGAATTTTATTAAAGTAATCAGTTCATAGGCCTATATTGCTTTAAAAAAATAAGTGTCCTGATTTTCCTAAAGCCAAAACAGAATACAAAACTCAGGAGGGTTTTGGGATATGGAATACACTCCCCCAAAAATAAAAATCAGCTTCGGAAGATATGTTAAAAATAGGCCTACCAGCATTTCTCAGAGTTGTTATTGAGGTACTTTCACAGGATTATTTATACAATATCCCTGTTGAAATTTTGTTTAGGTTGAATTTTTTGCTTCCCTGTAAAACCTGATCAAAAGTTAATGGCAAAACTTTGATATCCAACTCCCTTGTAGGCCTCCTTATCAATATTAACAACCATTTTCCGTCATTCAATTGATTGTGAAGAATAGATACAAACTATTGTACAAACTATTGATTGTGAAGAAGGATGGAAACTATTGTAAACAATCTTACATGGTCTATTATGAATAGGTTTTTTTAGGTATATTTCTTGATCATCGTAGTTCACGGGTTGCTCTTCAGAGTTGTAACCAAAAACTTTGTGGTGGAATAAAATAACCAAAATTTTACTAACTCTTTTTCGCTGTCAAAACTGTTCCACAATGAAACGGTTTCAGGAAACAACCTGTTGCAAACTGCTGCGCAAGGAATTGCCTAACAATTAACAAAAATTAGCCTACCCTTAAGAACAAGAAAATAAAAAAAACAAATTAAAGAGGAAAGTAATTTTAAAAATGTTTTTAATGACCACTGGACCTAACTACTGAAATGCCTACAACGCTTTAAGAGCGAGCAATGAGAGGAGAGGCCCTACACAGATTAGATTGGAAGTGATCGTCATACTTGGTAGCAAACCTGTATACTTATTCCCCATTGTTATCCTCAAGGAAAATAAATGGAATTCTAAATCTTCCTTATTTACTTCCTGACAAGTCTTCCTGAAACCTGTCACGAATGGCCTCTTCTAGTTGAGTCATTCAGAAAATAAATTTATAACCACCAAATATTCACAACCCTGCAGCAGCAGACCAGCATACTCAGCGAATTCCAAATGCTCGAATTAATAATTTAGATCACGCCTTAAATAAAGTAAAATCAACTTGAAATCCTAATTGAGTGCACAACATTTTCTCTAAAAAAATAACATAGAAAATGAGTATGTTGGTTTGCTGCCATAATAATGTGAAATCGAGAATTTTTGCAACAATCCAGTTAATATCAACTAGATAAAGCCATATCCAAATTTTGTTCAGATATGTTTGGAAATAAGCAAGGTACAGAATTTATTTATTTCCTTTAACATTGGGAAAAAGCAATAGGCTACCGTAGGATTACCACAAGCGATATCTCGGTAACTATTGGACATAGAGCAATAATCTATCTACTTATTTAATACGCTAGGGGTTTTTTTGTGATCATTACTCCTCCTAAAGTTCTGGGCCGATTTCAATAATTTAGGTGTCATTGGAAAGAGCTTGGCATGAACTTTTACAGGAAATAAAATTTAAAAAAGTTTGACAAAAGGGAAGAGCCCTAGGTGCCCTTAAAGTTCCATATTAGTCCATAAGAATTAACATGGGAATAGAAATTTCAAATAAAGCAGCTGATTGGAGCAAACAAAGTTTTTCAGCAAAGCCATATGTTGTTAATGGAATTTAAAACCATTGCATGTAGAGCTGGAGGTATTTCAGTTGATGGAGGATGTAAATAAATAAACTATTATCCTAATACATACTTAAGGTTGGAATTCAGTTTTAAATACATTTATTTTGAATCACATGTGTGAAGGTCTTAATATTCAGATATGTTTATATTACAATGAAAAATACTAAAAGAAAAAATAAATTCTTATGTTTTAAGTCTATGAATATGAATAGAAATAAAAGAAAACGAAGCAGACTTAACATTCATTACGAGTAGATTGATCAAACCATTTTAGTTCGGTTGAGATTAAGACGGGTCATATGCTACTTAGGGCCGCTTTCCCCAATTAAGGTTTAAAATAAACGTGAATTTAGTTTAAACCATATGAATATGCTAATGTTTAAATTATATACCATACTAGCTGTTCCTCGTGGCTTCGCCCACGTTTGAAATGATAGAGGGAGATAATAACCAAAATTTACTTAGAACGAAACCGCAAATCTGTATCTGTATCTGTAGGCCTACGTGAGGAATTTTCTTTTATTGTAATTACGGCAGGATGAATTTTTTTAATGTATTAGATGTAAAGTATCATTGCGTAGATTTGCCAATAACTCTCAAAATTATAATGAAAGTTTTAAGTATATAGTGAAGGTTTTAAACTGTAGTGCTATCCGTCGGTGTTATAGATATTGGATCAGACTACATACACCTTTATGATTAGAAAAATACAAATTTTACCAAACTTAAGTTTCTTAAGTTCAAATAAAACTAGATTTGGGGAAAGCAGCTCTTAGTTACATATAGTGAATTTTAGAAAAATTTACAAAAATAACGTAATTAATATGATTCTTCTTTACCCATCAGGTTTAGTTCTAACAACCCATTTAAAAACTTAAGTGTTGTCTAAACAAATTTGCAGTCGATTTTCAAGTTACTGGTTTTAATAATGTTTTGGTTAATTTTCTTTCATATGTTAAATGGGGTATTTAAACTAATAGTTATTCTATGTATGACAATTTCATTTTGATGAACTTGGTTGAGTATATGCTTCTATTGGAATTTATGGTGAATGTTAATGTGAAGTTTTTGTGAGCAATTACCTAAAAGAAAATTACATGAAAATGTAAATTACTTTAATTTAGTTCAGCTGGGAAATGCTAACCATGAATGATGTGAACATGTAAATAATATAATTTCAACAATTCTTTTTGTATTTATTTAGTGATGTTCTATAGCAAAAAGAACCCAGTTTCCAGTAATTCCAGCACTCACTATGACTATAGGTAAAGCTCAGGGTAGGTCCATTGCAAAAGTTGGAATTTACCTCCCCTCCCCAGTACTTTCTCATGGACTACTGTACATGTATTTGGTGGCAGAACAAGCGAACTCCTTTGAGGGGCTCATGATATTCGTAGAAAACACTAAAGAAACATAGACATCTCCTTAAAGATGACTGAGTATTCACAAGAAATTTAGTTTAAAAAAGCTTTTGTAAAAAATTTCAGTATAACCCATAATTACCCACAGTAACCCAAAATTTGTTCAACCATATAATTAATAAAATAGTTCTAGAACACTGTACCATAATTATTTTTATTTTGAAATCAATACATCACAATTGCTCGATTTACATAATAATCAAGATATCAAATTATTAGTTTTTCAATCTGAATTCAATGATTTAAACCAGAACTTCATAAATTTGATTTTTCTATATAAAAAATCCAGAAAGTCAATTTTTGGAGGGGTTTATTTCCCCTCTCTCCCCTTGATGGTTTGATCAGGGTGATTTTTAAACTCATCCGAATAGTAACTACTTTATATTTTTGCGCCAAATTTAATTCAGATACTATATAGATATAGCCTCCTATATACATATATGGAAATGAACGAATGGTGTTTTCGGTAGATCTGGGGACCGCAAAACAAAAAATTATGACGGTCTCGGGCTTAAGCCTTACCATGAGTAAGGCCATTTCTACTCAAGTACTGTTTTGAACTTAAGACAGTTCAATGAAGTCCCTAATGACCTTGGTGTTTATCTGGACCTTGTTTTGTGTACTCTTAACAGTATGACAGTTTGCAAAGACACTGATCCTCTGGTTCTGGCGGAGACCCATCATCCGGCCTTGTCGGTGGCCATTTCTATTCCTCAAATAAACTCTGATAGAGTTCCAGTCTTCCAACCGAACTTTAGTCGAAGTAATCTGCCTGCTATTCATTTGGAGCTACAATCATATGATTTATGCCGGATGGACCCTGATACCGGCACTAATAATATTTTTAATAGCTTCTGCAGAACAGTAAGCATCACAGTTTTGCGTCACACTCCGATGAAAAACATCGCCAAGTCTGCTTTTCCCGTCTGGTTCACGCCCCAGTTACGAAGACTGGTAATTGAGAAGAAGATCCTTCATAAGACTTTCATGATGACCCTTAAGGATGTTGATTATGTTAGATTTGCTCGTGTCAGAACTGAATGCAAGCAACTCTCGGAAATTTGCTACAAGAACTATCTGCAGTTCGTCCAAGAAAATGTTAGAGACAATCCCAAGTCTTTTTGGGGCTTTGTTAGGAACCTTAGAGCTTCTGATGATCAGCCACGCACATTCAAGTACGATGATCAATCTTCGTTGAATCCTGAAATTATATCGAACTTTTTTGCTGACTTTTTCTCATCGGTTTATACAGTCCTGTCACTAATCTTCCACCCGATATCGGAACTTCAAATGTTCTCTCTTCCTGTTCGCTTCAGCTTGATGAAGTCCTTGAGTGCCTCAGGAATCTGGATGGATCCAAAGGCTGTGGCCCTGATAACATACCACCTAATGTCCTCAAATCAAGTGCTGATGTTTTGGCTCCTGCTATTTTATTCCTGTTCAACCATTCTTTAGCCTCAGGTGTTTTTCCTGATGCCTAGAAAAGTGCTTTCATCATACCCATCCATAAATCAGGCCCCACACTTGACGTCTGCACACTGACGTCGGCCCTCCACTCTTCAATATCTTTATAAACGACCTGGTGTCCCATGTTGGAAACCCATGCCTTCTGTTTGCTGATGACCTGAAGATATACCGAACCATAAGAAGCCAAGAAGACTGCTTACTCCTCCAACATAGTCTTGATGCTGTCCAGAATTGGTGTGACTCAAACTGCATGTCCCTTAACATTAAGAAGTGTATGGTTATATCTTTCAGCAAGAAGAAGTCTCAGTTCCTCTTCAACTTTAGTCTGGCTCGATCTAATCTGGTAAGGGTGAATGAAGTTAAAGATTTGGGTGTGACCATGACTTCCTCCCTGACATGGGAACGTCACATTACCTCTTGCAGTAGAAAAGCCCTTCAAGCCTTGGGTTTCATCCTTCGCAGCTCCAAATGTTTCCAAGACATTACTTTGCTTAAAACCCTGTTCATAGCATTTGTACTTCTTCACCTGGAGTTTGGCTGCTGTGTCTGGTCGCCTCACCAGGACTTTCTCAAGTCCGTACTTCAAGCTGTATCTAATCGCTTTTTGAGAGTAGTTGGTGTGAGGTTGGGCTTCAACTACAGGGAGGTCCCTCTCCAAGACATTTCCACGTTCCTCCACATCCTCCCCTTGGAATCCAGACGAGAGATCCAGGACGTCATGCTCATATACAAACTAGTCAATGGGTTCATCGACTGCCCTGGTCTTCTCGAACTACTAAACTTTCGAGCCAGCAGATCATCTAGATCCAGGGACCTCTTCGCTCGAGAACATCTCGGTACAAACTACCATCTCTTCAGTCCATTGCCTAGAGCTCAACGCCTTGTCAATGCTCTACCTGATGGCATCGACCTTTTCAGCATGTCGCAGGCTTCCTTCAAGAAGAGTGTGGTGAATGCAAAGTGGTGAAGTGCCTGCTCCTGGTTCTTGTGATGTGCCTGTACCCCTGTGCGTTGGTTGCATGCCCTGCATGTGCCTGCTTTGTTATTTTAATTCATCATTGTATTTTCAGGTTAACCCATTACTGCCTGGGTTTGCTTGATTGCTTGTCTCTGATATGATTATTGCACTAGTCCTTTACTTTGTTAATGCTTGTTAGTCATTTTCATTTATGCAATTTTGTTCCTCTCTATTGTAAGAATTGTTATCTCTTAGCCTTGTAGTTAATGAATCTTGGAGTTATGTTTGTTCATGTTTTACCCAAACTGCCTTTGCTTACTTGTTTGCTTGGTTCTGGTTTGTTGTTGCACTGTATTTAAATTGTTATTTGCATGGTAGTCCTATTCCCTGTTATTCAATTTAAGAATTCTTTAATCAACTATTTATTTATATATTGTAAAATATCAACTGCATCTTGGAATTTTGTTCTGCATTATATTTATGCATGTTTTCACTTACTGTATCCATTTATGTATTGGCGTCAGCCGTTGAAAATGAAATAAATAAATAAATGAGGTCTATGGCAACAACTCTTCCCTATAGGGGAAATTCACTTAAAATGTCATTTTGCTTATGTAGAAATATGATTCTAACCATTATAAATTTGGTGAGTATGCAGGTCTGCTGCCATAGGGGTATTATTTAAATTACTTTTTTTAGGAAGCTAGGAAAAGAGAAGTTATTTGAAAATAAATAACTTCACTTTTTATGATAGGTATCTAATCAGACCCCAAATTCACTCAATGCTTTACGTGACTGAAAATTGGAAAAAATGTATGCCTATTAGGCGCCTAAATCAATTTGCAGTCTTATTTCTCTTTTGTTTTGCGAAAGTTTTGAGGGTAGAAGGTAAAAACCGATTTTGTAAATAATTTATTCGTTTAAAAAAATACATAGCCTACTAGTATTTTCAACCTGGAATAAAAATATGAAGATATATATAGTCCCATTCTTTACAAAATATAATATAATATGTTTTACGAGATCTTGAAGTATAACCCTGCCGACTTCATTAGGCTGAATACCAGTTGACCCAGTATTCATTTTGGGGTTATACACAAAAAAAAATTAAAGTAGATAGGTTGAATTTTGTTGTCTTCAAAATGCCATGTAGTAATTTTGGGGTTTAGGGGTCCGAGTTTTGTTATACAATGGACACACTATGTTGTTTGTAGAAAGCCTGAAATTACGCTATTTGAACGAATAGTTGCCCAAGTAGCATTTAAGGAAGATGGATTGTATTTGCACACGTTCCATCTCCCTATAACTATAAGGCAGCTATTTTTCTACCTTGTTCCACTCCATCCGCCCATCTGGCCCAAAAATTACAAAACCTCATTTTTCGAGTAAAAAATACTCCCGTTGCAGCAGACCTGCATACCTGCATAACATAGCGAGATTTGACATGTTTTGATAAACTCCATAAGAATAACATAGGGAATGAGTATGCAGGTTTGCTGCTACAGGTATATTAAAACTGGGTGGTTTTAATTAATTATTTAGTAGATCTGAACTAGAAGAAGCTATTTACCAAGTTTTATCAAGATATATTGAGAAATAACCGATATATAGAATTTTACTTATTTCCCATAAGGTTAACATTGGGACAACGTACTGTGTATACCACTTTCAATATCTCGGTAACCAATGGACATAGAGCAGTGATTCAAAATACTAAATTGTTTGTTTTTTTGAGCTGAATTCAATGGTGCAAACAAAAATCAGATTATTTATATTTTTCTACGTAAAAAACTCAAAAAACCCATTTTTTGGGGTTTATCCCCCCCTATCCCCCCTACCGATGGTCCGATCGGGCTGGTTTTCGAACTCGTCCGAATAATAACTACTTTACACGTCTGTGCCAAATTTCATTCCAATCAGACCTTTTTTGCGAGCGCTATCGTGCTTACAGACACACACACACATATATATATATATATATATATATATATCTAGAAATTTGAACGAATAGTGTTTTTGACTTCTGGGGGCACCAAAACGAAAAGTTATAGTGGTCCCGGGCTTAGGTCTTACCATGAGACCTACGGTAATAGCTTCTTCCCTATAGAGGAAATTCGCTAATAATTGAGATCTGAAACCATCATGACACTAGATTTCTCTCTGATTTTCATGTATATTTTCAAAGTTCTTTAATAGGCCTAATTATTGAATTTTTTATTACTTTTCTTAATTTTTTTGCCACTCTCTAAAATCTGCTGCCCGGGCAGGTGTCCCCTCTGCCCCCCTTAGTTCTGGCCCTGGCTGACATAAATGTTGTACTTTGTGTTTATTTTACCCACTACACCACACTAAAGCTGAGATAACAATTTGAGGCTAAAAGGTCTAATAGGATGTCTACAGACATCCTAGGATTTTTGAGGCTAATAGGATGTCTATAGACACTGATTCTCAAAAATTTTCCTCAGCCGATCTCTATCAATGGTGATGAGTATGACTCATGGCTGTCTTGATATCAAATCAGTTTTAGACACTTAGTGTACTTTTGTCAACATTTTACTGCAGTTGGAGGCTAAAGAGAGTCCCCTTGAACGCAGGGGAGCAGGACCTGAAATGAACGTATTAAGGACCTTCCGTTCCATTATCTATCTAGTGGAGTGTTCCAATTTCAGTCAACTTTTGTTGACCTTTTTGTTGTAACTATTTTTTAAGTTAATTCTCATTCCTTGTTATAGAATTTATAATGTATACCTGTCTGTTAACTTTTTAAATAAAATGTATAAAAAACCTTGTTTTGACTGGTAATTTACTCTATTAGGTAAATAATCAGCGGAAGATAATTGAGGCCCAATCACCTACCCTCCAGGTCTGCCGCAAGGACCAGGCAATTACTTGTAGGTGGACTGAATACCTGATTTGATTTCACGACCAGTGAGCAGTTGATAGAAAAGTGTAGATAACTCCATGCAGTTTACTTCTTCGAGCAATACTAGTTATTAAATAACAATACGACACTGGATTCTCTGTTTTAGCAGTGAATGAGTTTCTCTCTTTTTCTTATAGGACAGTCAAGATTTGGCTTTGTTTAGAACAATATTAACATATTGTTTATTCATCCTAGCTCTTCCTGTGTGTGCTTTCTTCGCTTCAAAGTTTGTTTTGTTTGATGGTAAGTAAAGCGAGTTAAGCTATTCGAAAGAACACTGATTAAAGAGCTGTGTGTTATTTTTTTCATTTTATAAGTTGAAATTGTTATTGTTTAAAGAGCTGTCCCTGTCAGATATTTGTTTGCTATATTTTAAGGAAAGAAGCCATTACCAAAAGGAAGGAAGTGGTATATGGTAGGATTTCAATCAGTAGACATAAACTATGTATGATTTTTAAAAGAAACTTGAATTCAAATATTTGCACAGGTGCTCCAAGTTTGCTATAAATTCATTATAAATTTTAGTACCTGGGCATAATGAATATGAGTTGCTCCTGAATCCACCTCGAGTTCCTTTGCAAATCCACTGTAAGTTTTTTTAAGCAATTGCCTTTTTAACTTTGCCTAAGGGTCTTAATTATTTATCGTAATATATCATGTTTATGGCATTACTTCCTTCTTCACTCCAGTGGCAAAATATTTACTTTGTAGATGTAGATTATGTGTTGTCTCTGTATCTCTACACGGGAGAAAAAAATTAGTCAGGTTGAATTGGCGGTGAAAGGGAAATTTTTTTTTCTTTTCACCACAGATGAAAAACAAAATCCAAAAATGGTTGACATAAAAAAAGAAATAAATGATGAATGAAATATCATAGTGCTGAATTTTGTTGCAAATAACGTATAATTTTAGGTTTTTTAACCATTTCTATAAAGCTGATGAAGGTGATGAGTGTTTTTTAAAAAAGCTTGAAATGACACTATTTGAAGAGGTAAAGAGAGGAGAGAGATGGATCACATCTGAACTATTTCAAAATATGCACAGTTGGTTATCGTATCCTTGAATAACTAACCAGGCTACCATTTTCTCAGTTTGTTTTGACATTTTTTTTCCACACCCTAAAATCTACCCACCCTGCTACCTCTCCTAGTTCCACACCTTTGTATAAATTTATATATATATATTTTTTTCACTATAATACTTCTGTGAAATTGTTTATTTTCATTATGTGTTTATCACCTGCAAAAATTCATCATTACATTGTTTACTACACAAAATCAATGATCACCATACAAAGTAATGTTTACTATCTTTTTTGAATTTTTCTGACTTAAACAAACCAATATTTCTTTTTGTTCAAAACGAGTGAAACTGGTTTACACATCCTCAACCACAAAAGCTTTGTTCGATAAATCTCGTCCTTTAAACATGTGTTCTCAAAGTATGTAATGACCGAATATCTACTCCTGTTAAGTATAATATTTCTATAATAATTTTCTGGTTATTTTTATAAGGTATTCTGGCCATGACAACGATAAACAGCAACGTGTACTCGGCTGTCACGGCAGTGGTGACCCTGCATTTGGCCCTTGGATGTTACATCTACCGCGCCTACTCCTACGACCATGCACCCAAGGCACCGGCCAAAGTCGACTGAAAACATAGGAGAAAACCAAAAGAGGTACATGCATTGTACGGATAACCTGTTTTAACAGAAAATGTTTACATTGAGATGAATTTGGAAATAGTCGCAGAATAAATAAACGGCATCAAGAAACTGACAAATACTTTCTCCCTTAAAGTAATTTAAAACCAGTAAACTGATATAATCAAATCAAACAAATTAACAATTAATTATCTCACAAATACATACCAAATTTTATTGAAATCGGTCAGCAATTAATGGGGATATCGGTTTTTGAATATTTGCCATAAGAATAACATCAGACAATGTACTGTGTTTACCACCAAACAGAATATCAATTATCTCTGCAACCAGTTGATGTAGAGTATTAATTAAAAATAATGAAACATTTAGTTTTTCAAGCCAAATTTAATGGTTGCAAGTATATTTTCTTCAAAACTTACAGATTTTGTAAAATTTGAAAAATATGAAACTGAACTTGCGAACCTGAATTTTTACAGACGTGCGGGTGGTGTCATTTTGTTTTTCCTTCTAAGCACTAAAAACTATGAAATTGTTATCAAAATCTTTAGAGCTGTTTTGGAGAAATTTGGCTTTTTATATTTTTTTATGGAATAAATACCCTTAAAAATGGGAAATTCATAAAATGAAAAGAGCCTGGAGATACCACGGCTTTATACCTAAATGCCAAATTTCATGACAATCAGACCATTGGTGTCTTCTCTACCTTTGTTTACATTCACAAATCCACACACACGGACAGACAGACACGACTCCATAAACCGCTTTTTTTAGATTCAGGGGGTACTAAACGAATATATCCATTAACAACTCAAATTCAAAAATTTTGACCAAAACAATACTTTTCCACATAGGGGGGAGAAAGTAAAATGAAGGTAGAGGGTGGAATATTGATCTCTTGAAAACACAATACTGAGAATACTGGAATTGTAAGAGTAAGAAATTAATCAAAGTAGAGCATCTGTAAAAATATTTAATATCGAGTCTAACTAATACTGCATTTAATTTTAATTAGGTTGATTGAGAGGTTATAATTTAACAGACTTGTAATTTTGTGTAAACCCATTGGAGACTTTGCATGAGACTGTCTCGTGATAGATTTTTATGACCTCCGGATGCTGATAGTGAGAGCTTGGCCTAGTAGTTCACTGGTTTGCTGCTAGGGTCGACTGTAGGCTCTATGCGCCAATTGTTCTCCTGGCCGACAGTGGTGGTGTAGCTGTAATGTGTAGTAAAGTTGGTGGGAGGGCCCACCTAAAGTAAACGGTGACCGGCTTGGGTGGAAGTTAACGGCATTTGTACGATTGTACGTTAAATAGGGATTGCAGTGGACACCTGTTTTGCTTCTTTTTAGCCTTGTATAGAGGAGGACACGTTTTTTATTTTCTATTAATTAATTCAGAATATTGCCAATACATATGGACAATCAAAAAGTACATAACCAAAATATTAGACAAAATACAGACAAAATAAACATGTTACAATTAAAAATTGAGAAAAAATTCATAGGGTTAACAGTCTTTTAAGGGGTTCTGGCAAACTTATTCTATATATCATGAAGTTTAAGCAGTTTTAAGCCTTCCCATTTAGGTGCTTTTCACATTAACCCTTTAGAGTTCCTTCTAACTTCTTTCGCTTTTTGCTAAACCTACATTGCCTAATTGTCTGAAGATTTGAATCACATTATCGGTATTTTATCAGGACTTGGCTCAGGACCAAAATGGCAGTCTTCATATTATCATGATGAACAAAGCAGGGTTTTTCTGAGCAATTACTATTACATTAAATAAACTATCTAGAAATCTGGGATTTTTTATATTAAATAAATATGATTTAATCTGGAAAATTGAAATATTTTACTATTGTTTCATGATTATTATTAATTTTATGTTGAATCATTTTTTCAGAGACCACTATCCTATTAATTGAATTTGAATAGTTTATTGAACTTAAATTTCATTTTACTTGATTTCCGTAGGTGCAAATATAAAAATGTAATTTTGTAACTTAATATGATTACAGGAACCCAGGAATCACCATGGCTTGTGGCTAGCATTTCACCGAGCATCCATCTACGAACTTAGTCCAAGTTTTCATCATTTCATATTTTACCATGAAGTTTAGAGTTTTTTTTAAACACATTTTCGAACAGTATTACAACATTTTAGGTACATAAATGCTAAGAAAACTAAATGCGAAAAATAACTAGTAACTGGATGTATCATAAGTGGATTATATATTTTTTATTTATGACGTGTACATAGCAAGTGTAATCTTGGGGTGTCATCTTAGAGAACATACGTTAGGGATGTTTGTATATAATGTGTATCCAATTAAGTTCAGAGTAATTAATTGTTCAGATTTTAAGATTAAAAAATAATATATTCTTTTAATGCCTAATTTTTTATCCATGAGGTTTTAAGTAAGTTCAAAGCATTCAAACACAAATGAATGAATAATTTCTTGATAATGTCCAGTTTTTGTAAATATTTTCTGAAAACTCTTTGACAATATTCATTTTTCAAAAGATACAAATGCATGCACCATTTCTGGGCCAATTATCACCAAATAATAGATCAGCATTACATAATAAATTATATAAATGTATTTTTTGATCAAAATATCAGATTGTAGGTGATAGGCTAACAAGTGGTTTCCAGTTAAGGAGTTACCACAGAATACAATTTTGGGAGTTGGTCTGTAAGCAAGAAGGGCCAATTCAAATAATTTTCAATCTGGAATAAATTTATTGAAAATTTCACATTTAAACTTTTTTGCACCAAATCGCTTAAGTGTTACCGTCGCTTCACATCATTCAAATTGTATTTCACTTCAAATAGACTGTGATTTTGTCATGTGAAATCGTTGCTACTTTATAGGTCTAGTTGGTGGTTTTGTCTTGCGCAGCCAAGTTTAAGAAAATAATTTGCGACTAAATCTAAATTAAAGGCTAATAAGAGGTATTATCATTGAAAATGAAATACAGTTGACTCCCTCTTGTCTGGCATCGGGTGGTTCGGACATCGGATGGTTCAGACAGCTTCTCGGCAACTAGTCGCCACCGAAAATTTGTCCGTGGACGGGTGTCTTATGGCAAAAATAGACATTACATGTTACGTCTACCTCAAAACAAACATAATAATATTTTTTTTGCATTAGATTAATTTTTTTATATTAATAGATGCTATATTTTATTTTTAGTACTTTTGACTTTTAGTACTTTCTGGATGGTTCGGACAAGGATCTGGTCCTGAGATGTCTGAACTATAGGAAGTCTATCGTACTGCACTTCTGATTATCCAATCCCTGGGTAACGGAGACTCTGGGATAGTAATGGGCTTACATCTTTGTTAAAAGCTTCGGAATTATTGGTTTTGATAGCATTGTGTTAAAATATTGATATAGTACAGTTAATAAAAATCAATCAAAAATGACAATATCCTATACATTCTATTTACTGATAAAAATAGGGCTACACATTGTAAATACATTATACAATGTTATTGAATATAATGGACTTGTTACAGCATAACCTCTAAATTAAAGTGACTGTATTATCCTTGGTTCTTGAAACTTTAGGATCTAAGGAAGATCTCCAATATGCAAGAGCATACTACACTTTAACAAAGAGGTTCATTTGGTCAAATTTGGTTCAAAATATTTTAAAATGTCTCCACAAAAACAAAATTAATGTTAACATGGATGAGTTATCAAGAAAATAAATTATTTCTAACAATCTGAAGCTTTGCTCCAAAACACAAAATAACTTTGGCCTTTCAGGAATCTTAAGGAAGTTTAATTAGTGAGATTGGGGATATTAAATATACCGATGTATTAAACAAATATAATATTTTGTATATTCCTTACAAATTCTTTACAAAGATCATACATTAATATTTATACATTATATTTGTCGACATTGCCTAATACTTAAACTATATGAACATTAGTTTAAATAATTCAATAAATCTAAGTAAATATCAGTTTAATTTTAAAATAAGTTTCCAACCACACAGATAACGGTACTGAAATAAATGGTATTTAAAAAAGTCTGGTAACTTTGTTAATAGCAGATAAAAACAAAACTTTCCCATAGCAAAAAAATTACATTAGTGTTCGTGGTACGGCTAACGACTCTCAATAATCAAAGTCTACTCCAGTCATGAGAGATTCTTAAAGAGAGCAGGGCTCTACCATACCTTTAAAAAAAATGGCTATTGATCGGTGAATTCTGGTTTTAATTAAATTATTTTATAAAAAAAATATAAAACGTTGGAATTGCTAAGACATATAGGACCAAAAATTACATGAAATGAACTGAAGGTCCAAAAGATGTTGCAAAAATTGAAAAGGCCAGAGTTTACAAGCTGAATAAAAAATGTTTAGGCCTAATTTAAATTAACTAAGTACTTATATACATATGTATTTTCATTGTTTTCCTTGTACGACCTTTGTGTGAAGCACTTAACAAAGTAACTGTAAAGTAAGTTTTTATTATTTGGAAAAATTTATGAGAACACTTGGTTGATGCATCCGTTTTCACGTGAGTCAAAAGATATTAGTAGAAATCAGTGGTGTTTGTATTTTGATCTGTAGTGGAATAGCTGGAGACGCTGGGTCAATTTGTTTCTATTCATTGCTCAATTTGTTTAGTTATGTCCTTTAAGTTTAAATTGGATGCCCAAGGGATGAAGCCCTAAGGGATATGAGAAACCTTCCCAGGCACAGACAGTACAACTTCCCAAAACTATTACAAACTCACTTGTAAGTCAAAACAACCATGTTGGAAGTATTTACGTTATTTTTTTTTCTATGAATATGTCCACAAATCTAGATTACAAAATAAATTAATTAATGATTTAATGAATTCATTAGAGTGTATACGCTCAAACTCATTAGTGTTTATTACAGTTCTCTTACAACATCTTGCACCATAGTATAGCATCCCCGGCCCACTCACATTTTGAAGGTTGTTTTAAAGATAACCTTTAAAGATGGCATCCCTTGAAATTCCAATTGAAGTAAAATTCTAAGCTAATACAATAGAAGCTAATACAATTTGTGTTAAAACGTTAAAACCAATAAGAAAATAATAGCCGACCAAAAACCAAACTTTAAACAAGTGATGTTAATTTTATAAAAAGAGTAAAAATAATATTTTTACGAGGGCTTACAAAGATAATGCAATTAAATCAATAGGTATAAGTAATTATTGCATCTTAAAACTAGAGTGTCATTACATTATTTTATCGCTAAAAAATAAACAGGTATTTAATGGTGAACACGACACAGCCCAAAACTATGCACAGGTAAATGAATTACCTTTTCTAAAAAAGAATAAATATTATAGATAAGTCTATATTTTTGGTCAACAACTTTGTTTAGTAATTAAATTGTATGTATAAATAAGTATAAAAGTCATATTGAAATGTTGTTGTACCAGCTAACATATACACCAAATGAATAAATATTGAGCATTATAGAAATTTGTAAAAATATTGAAATATGACAAATAGCCAACAAATAATTAAGGCTAAGCCATTGATAAGAACTGTTTGCACAAGCTAGAAAAATGTTGCTTTTATTTATAAAAGACTCGATTACCAGTCCAGATATTCCAGAGTCCTGCGTCCAGGATTTCAGAGAGACTGCTATGTACAGTATCTTTTCAAAATTTAAAATTTCATTTAAAATTTCGAGGGGTTCCTGGTAAAACCACCCAAGTCCATTTTTTCTGAAAATTGAGGTTATGTTACCTTTAGACTGCCAAATCTGAGTTCTACAAGAGGTGATACCACCCACATCATTATTTACACCAGAAAAGATATGAGGACCAAAATTGTTTTTACCCAAATTGTTTTTACTTATATACAGTAGAAGTGAAATCACCCAAGTTACCTTGGGTGATTTTACCTCTATGGAATATTCTGGGGCCAGTTGTTTTATTCCACCTCACCCAAGGTATCTTGGGTGATTTCACCAAGTAAGTTTTTGGTTAGGTTAGGTTAGGTAACCTAACCTAACCTAACCTAAAACAAAAAAAACACATTTTCTTAGAGGTCAAAGACCCAAGTCACGTAAATTATTTTTCCTGATTATATAAAATAAGATAAATTAAAGATAGTATTATTGAAAAATATATTACTTAAGAGAGTTTTAGTTGTACTACAAGATATTATTTATATTTATTTTATAAACATAATTGGTGAATTTTCAGCGCAGTTGTAAAGTTTGTTTTTGCTCTCCTGAAAAATTTGACAATATGGACTTGGGTGATTTTACCAGGAACCCCTCGATTTCTTACAACTCCAGTAGGCCTAATTAGACCAGTAGGCCTAATTTTTATTTTTTTAAACATTTTTTCGACAACTTAGGTGATTCAAACAATTGAATAGCTCAAAAATTATTATCGACCCCTTGGAACTTAAACTATTAGCAAAATAAATTATACATTAGCAAAATTAAGAGTATTGGGATTTTTTTAATGAATTGGCTCAAACAGCAACCTTTCCTGTGAAACCAGGTACATTGCATGCATATATTGCCCTTGATTAGGTTTATGACTTAACCATTTGCCATATTCATTTGTCGTATGCTTTCGGTCACACCATTAGGAAGATGAGTGTTGAAAATACGTTTGTTTATTTAATCATCTACTAATTTGTCATTACAGACAGCTACAGACAGTGAGGGACATAATGAAGCTTGCATGTTTACAAACTCAGATGAATTTGGATTTTTTGAGGAGGGGGAATAAATAATAACAGATTATCAGTTGATCCAACTACAAATTTCTTGTGTTCATGATGCATGCTTAACCAAAAAACATGTCACACATTTATTGATTGTTATTCAAAGAGCAAAACATTGTTTCTAATATCAACCCACATTTTGTTTTGATTTAGTATTTTATAGCTACCACACTAGTAGCGTTATCACATGGCTTTGTTTACTTCCACGTCAAGACGTCAAGGATGATTTCCTCACCTCCTTTGCATAAACTTCTAACTCAACCTTCATCATGTCTCTCATACGCCCCTTGTATGTTCTCCACCAATCAGCTGATCATTACAATATGTGAATAAACTATTGTCGCGAACACCAAACAGGGCGGGTGAGTAAGTGCGCTGTTGGAGAAATTACTGTTTGTTATTTGTTTGGTTAGTTTAACAACTATATGATCATTTGTTGAAGTAAACACACATTTAAACATAAAAGGCCTGAAAAATGTAAACAAAGTTTTGACAGGTCAACAAAAACATTTTATTTGGTCATATCATCTGAAGTTCAGCAGACGATTTGCTGTGTTTCCAGTTTTGGCCGCACGCCCTATTTGGTGCCCGCAACATTAGGTGCATGGAGTAAAATATAAATTCAAAGTTCCATAATACCAAGCCGGAACCTGTAATGACAACGGCAGACCCTTTTCCAGTAGGCTTTTTTCTTTATCAGCCTATTGGGTAAAAATATAACCTCAATCAAGGTGACGGTAATAAGTTCTCCCTGATCAGCCTAGAAACGTTTTGTCCTTGATGTAAGTTTCATACAAGCTGCATCTTTCCAGCAGATAATAATAAATGTGCTACTATCTGTTGAAAATATGTTCAACTGACATATCAGTTATTTACACAGCTGAAGTTTCAATTTTGGCCACCCGCCTAATGGTATGACTGAAGGGCGCATTATATCTCCGGCTATAGCTACTACGCTACGAACCGTATCACATGATATTTTAAACATATGATTTTGGTAAACACAGTGTTTGACAAACAGAGGGATTGTATAAAAATGTTTTCAAAAAAGTACCCCCTCTCCCCCGCGCCTTGCAACCAGTTGACTCTGCCAAAGCCGGAGATATAACGTGCGAACTGTAACTCATCAGGATTGAACCTTATTCAACCTTATATTGAAAACAATTTACACATGTTAAACATAAAATAGTTATATGAAACAGTGGAAATTCAGAATCAACAGGAATTCCCTTCGGATGAGGTATTGGTTACACTTAATTAACCTCACAAAGTCAAGCACTAAATGTCCAGTCATGGCATGGCTGACATACTGGTATATCAATCAAATTTATAAAAAGAAAATTAATTTTGTTTCAGCTTACAGCATAATAAAAATGTAACAAATAGGCTTATGTGAATGAGTTACTTTAAAAAAAATATCCCCCGAAGAGATAACACTCCTATACTACTTTTATGTCCATAATGAAGGGGTCCCTTGGAAGATGTTCCAAGCGACAACATTTCAAAATCGGAGATATTCAGTGGAAAAGGTTGTAGACGACACAAGCTACACTGTGCTACTTTATATATTTGATTTGAAAGTATTAGAGTTAGCAGCAGCCCTGATATCTTCTCTCAAAGTTGGTGTGCTTGACGGGACTCCACAGACTTTGATTTGTATGGCTTTGTATTTGACGCATTAACTTTCTATTCTCCACAAAATAGCTTCCCTGCTAATCATTATGTTGTCAATTGGAAAGTTGTTTCGCGGAAAATGTGTGGACTGATACGGATTAACAAAAAACTGTAACGTTTCATTTATTTCATATTACTACATTACAACAGTTAGTTTTTAGAGTTTTACATTAAAAAATTTTTGTTCTTAAAAATGTCTTACTTTTTTTACACAAAATCACAACACGAAACTTTGAGCAAAATAAGATAACGCATTATAATAAGTATTATTTTGTTGAACTTTTTCACAAATAAAATGGTTTTACATTCAATTTTCTATTCGTTTAAGTTGGTATTCCTACACTTCCAAATTTTTTTTTGCACAGCATTAGAGCAGTCCGTCAAAGAAAGTCAAACACCAGTTGTTAAGAACGTTATTAACACCAAAAAACCACATACATTTTAAAATGCTAAATGGAAGTAAAAATTTAATATAAAACTACATTATTATGTTATAGATAGGGTATTAAAAGATTATGCAATATTGTTATAACCTCGGAAAAAAACCTACATTTTAGAACTCAACTTCAGCACTTGATTGCTTGGCACTAAGTTTTTGTCGCTTGGAACGTTTTATGGAGGACATGTCTTGTAAAAGAGCGAGTTACAACTGATTTGAATATAAAAACTTGAATTTTGATTGGTCAGATCTCATTTTTTCTAATAGTATTTATGTATTAAGAGCGTAAAGTAGGTCTTTCTTGCTTGAGCTAAACAGTAACAGTTACAGGTATTTTTAGCGAAAGCGAGAAAGACGCTTTACACGCAAAATACAAACTAAAGTTTTCCTACAACTGCAGTTTTAATTTCCCAAACGATAAATACAATCACGGTTACTCATGTCCATTGTAGCTGAATGCGCCAGTTTGAGATTATAAACAAGTCTAACACTGTACGCGCGGTTGTAGGAAAAATATTTTATGGTGTAATGTAGGCCTTAGTCAAGGCCACAATACACTAGAGGCCGAAGTCTTTCTCTGGTGACATCACGGGATTGCAGACGACAAATTTATTATGTACTCTTATGGTGATTCATTGTCGTACACTTAAAACCAGTATGCCCTAAGTGAACATTTTAAACCGTACATTTTGTTGCTCTGCATAAATCAGTCAATTAACAACTTCAGTAAAAAATAGCTTTAAATAAATAAATCAATACTTCATTTTTTGGATTTAAAAAATAGTAAACATTACAGAAAAGTAAACTGTTAACTTTTCATCACATGATTTATCTAAAATTTGGCAGTTGTGTTTCTTACTGTTTTGATTTTAATGTTCTAATGTCATAATTTCTTGGTAAATGTTTATAATTTTCGTATGATTTTAGTTGTCATTTCCAACACAGAGCTAGGAGTTCGGTCGATGTTGTGACGTGGCACTAGGGAGGAGGGAGGGAGACTCCGGCCTGTATTTTAATGTGGCCTTGTCTTAGTCTTCACATAATTTATTTTCACTAATACTAAAAAATCAATTCATAAAAAGTTTGTGATTATTGGACCAAATATGAATCAGCAGTCAACTTATTAGAGTCACAAATCTTTGATCTCAACTGAATTGGAGCCCTTCAAACAAATTTCTATTCCTATTTAACATAGAATGATGTCAGAATAGGCATTTTGTCTGAATGATTTGTCAGAGAAATCGGCAATTTTCAATTTTTTTTTAATTTCTCATAGTGAACCCCAATTTTTTTTTAGAGAATGTGATAATAATTTGAGTGTATCTTTGAGCACTAATAATACCAGCTTAAAATCAGGCAGGAAACTCTTGAGTTCATTTTGAATTTTCACAGAAATTCTTGAGCTTGGGCATTTGTTTACATTGAACATGAACTAATAACTAAAATATAAATTCACAACCTAGCTTCAAGAGCCCTGCCATAAAAGTCAACTAATCTTCTGTAATTTAATTCAATAAACATTCTTTAATCAAATGTAAAGTACTAAGTGTAAAACATCCTAAAGAAAATAATACATGTCAACATATTTTAAAACCTTATCTTATAAACAATTAAAAAGCACAAGTAACTTGCTTACTACATTTATTGCTAACATAATTAGTTTTAAACATCCTTTACAAATATTAAAAGAATCTTACAGAAGGAAGACTATATACATATGTTATAAGTTTCATAATTTACCAAGAAAGTATATAGGAAGTATGTAAAATTTTCACATGGGTCTAAGGGAGTAGGAGACATGGAGATTACAAAGACTCTAGCCCATGTGTTTCCTGAAACAAAGTGATAAATATACATTAAAATTATATTTTAATGGAAGTTGAGGATTCCACATTCACATTATTTACTTACTTGGTTGTCAGTCGATGACTAGTTCATCTATTGATAATGATCAGATAAGTTCCTGCTAAATGATCAGACAATTCTTATAAAAACTACAATTGATCATTTTCACAGCTAAGCTTAAAGGTTTGTTCTATTAGACTTTTAAATTGATACATCAGAGACAAAGACATTTTGTCAAATCGACTTTTACAGCTCACAATATAGGTAAAAGAGAGTTTACAATAATTTGGATTGCATGTTAAGCATTACAATTGTTTTAATCCCAAGCAAACTGCCATTTAAAAACACCCACAACTTACTTCTAATCATGACGCAGGCTCGCTGGGTTTTTGTATAAAGGCTATAAAGTCTGTGACTCTCTTGATGGATTCATTGAGTTTCTCTTCCTTCGCAAGCATCTGGTTCACAGCTGCTGTTTGCCTCTGTGTTTGTAAAAAATAATAAAACAAACTGTGAGTTTCTTAATATTTTTAATTGTTATTATGATTGTGTCTGAACGGCCTACACAAAAATGGTTTACCGTTAAAATCTAAATCAAAATAATGCCTACTTGCAATTTTTACCTCAATTAAGGTCAAGAGAATTTTTAGCCATGAAGAGAACAAGAAATGTAATTCTTAATCATGTAACTATATACTGGGTGTCCCATAATAGTCCACCCACAACTTTTTCCTATCCCACACAACCCCCAACCATTGTTAGGTAGTCAATACTTCATTATTTTTTAGTGGGTACCCAATTTTGGCTGCCATCTTATAGTCCAGTCAAAAAACTTTAAAAAATGGCCCAACCTGGAAAAAATTCCGTTAATTTTGAAACTTTGCACACTTGTTTAGAAGTACTTAAGGATGAAAATACCAAAAGTCCTGGAAAATATATGGCGAGCTCTAGTGGCAATTGACGGAAACAGGGTACTTTTTTTGGTTTTTCGTAAAAATCTCGAGTACCGTTGGTCGGAGGTGAGAACTTTAAATGTACAAAATAAAGCTTATTAAATTTGCTACAAAATGATGTGGTACATTTTCTTTGTACTCCTAATGGTTGTCGAGTTGTAGGGGGCCAAAAATAAGGATCTTTTCACGATTTCTTCCTAAAAATGAGCAAAATTTTGTTTTTTTAGTGTTTAACGTATGAAAATAAAAATTATCTAATTTTGGTGGGCACCATCAAATTCAGCTTAAAAAACCAAACAATATAGTATCCTGAATCATTGTTTTATGTCCGTCGGTCACCGAGATAATGGAGGCGGTAAACACCCCTTACATTGTACCTATGTTATCTTTTATGGGAAATAAAAAAGTTCTATATCTCGCTTATTTCGCAACATATCACAGTAAAACTTGATTCGTGGCTTGATATAGTTGAGACATATCTTATTAGAGTCTAAAACCCTCAATTTTCACATTTACATGTCAGCAAACCTGCATACTCCATTGTTCGTATTATTCTTATGCAGGTGAGTATGCAGGTTTGCTGACAAGTAAATGTGAAAATTGGGGATTATAGGCCCTAGTACGATATAATCTCAACAATTTCAAGCCACAAATCAAGTTTTACTGAGATATGTTGCGAAATAAGCAAGATATAGAACTTTTTTTATTTCCCATAAGGATAACATAGGTAAAATGTAAGGGGTGTTTACCGCCTCCATTATCTCGGTGACCAACGGGCATAAAGCAATGATTCAGGATACTAAATTGTTTGGTTTCTTAAGCTAAATTTAATGGTGCCCACCAAAATTAGATAATTTTTATTTTCATACGTTAAAAACTAAAAAACAAAATTTTGCTCATTTTTAACGGAAAATCATGAAAAGATGCTTATTTTTGGCGCGCTATAACTCGGTAACCGTTAGGAGTACAAAGAAAATGTACCACATCATTTTGTAGCAAATCTAATAAGCTTTATTTTGTACATTTAAAGTTCTCACCTCCTACCAACGGTACTCGAGATTTTTACGAAAAACCAAAAAAAGTACCCTGTTTCCATCAATTGCCACTAGAGCTCGCCACATATTTTCCAGGACTTTTGGTATTTTCATCCTTAGGTACTTCTAAATAAGTGTGCAAAGTTTCAAAATTAACGGAATTTTTTCCAGGTCAAACCCTGTTTTGACTGGACTATTAGATCCGCCATAATGGATCCAAAATTATGTTTTCAAATGTAAAAGTGGTGTGTTACAGAAGGAAGACTATATACATATGTTATAAGTTTCATAATTTACTAAGAAAAAAGTGAAACTTATTCACACAACATCGACCCATCATTTCAAGATAAGATTTTTTCACTGATTACAATGCCGCAATCGTTTTTTAATACCTCCATTTGTTCTCAAAATATGAGTACTTTTACTAATCAATTTTCAACCAATTTAAATATTACAAATTGATAAAATAGGCCCATAACCACAAAACATGCTAGATTGTGATGAATAACTACCATCAGTGATTGTTGAGTTATTTACACTTTACTTTCACCAATGTAAATTTTTTGGCCGCCATCTTGGATCAGCCATTTTGAAATGAGGTGAGTTATTTCAAATATGAGGATAGTATTGTGACCCATTATTTCAAACTAGCTTTTTAAGCCAAATTCAATGCCGCAACCCATTTTTAATTATGGTGTTTTTGTTTAGTTTTGAAGGTATTAACATGTTTATAATAAAAATCTCAAGAAAGCTTTATAGCTAAAAACGGGTTGCAGTAGTTAATTCAGCGTAAAAAGTTAGTTAGAAATGATGTGTTGCAATACTAACTTTATATTTGAAAATGGTGGATCCAAGATGGCGGCCAAAAAATTTACATCAGTGAAAGTTAAGTGTAAATAACTCAACAATGACTGACAGTGGTCATTTGTGACTATCTAGCATTATTTGTGGGTTATGGGCCTATTTTATCAATTTGTAATGTTTAAATTGGTTGAAAATAAATTAATTAAAAGTACTCATATCTTGAGAACCAATTGAGATATTAAAAAAACGGATTGCGGCATTATAATCGGTGAAAAAATCTAGCTTAAGATGGGACACTACTTTTACATTTGAAAAAAAAAATACTTTCGATCCCATATGGTGGATCCAAGATAGCGGCCAAAATTGGGTACCCACTCAAAATGAAGTATTAACTACCAATCAATGTTTGAGAGTGGTGTGGGATTGATATTTGAAAAAATATAGGAAAAAGTTTGGGGGGGGGGACTATTATGGGACACCCAGTATATAGTACTTTCTCCTTTTGCTAATGCATTGTTTAACACGTTAGCTGCCACACATATTTTTGTGCTGATTACCGTAGTGCCACGCACATTTTTTGTTGAAATTCTAGTTATGTGATATTTTGTGTACTTTCTGAGGTTAGTTATGATGACTTTTAACGAAATATATAAAAATACAAGTAAAAAAAAATTGGTGACCGATCGGGTCGGCATTAATTTTTTTAAAGAAATATTCGATGCTATTTTGACGTGCCGACCCGATCGGACCGACACAGCAAAATTAGACACTATCAAAACAATGCTATATACCGGTAAAATGCTTTGTAATCGATTTTTGGACTCACAAAAGATAAGATCAACTCAAGAACAATGATATATTAATATTAGGTGTATTCAACTATATTAAATAGTTTTTAATAATGAGAAATGTTGCTAGGAAACGCTGCCGACCCGATCGGATCAGTGAAATTGACGCGAATGCTTGAGTCACTTTCAGTAGGTTTAGAAAACTGCTGCAACGCTATCTAAAAGGCTTGGGATGTTCTACGTCGTATTACTTCCCCAGAGTGCCGCAAGGTGCCTACCAGAGACATCTATCGGCGATTCGGTCAAACGCTGCACTACTCCGGTTACCGACCCGATCGGGTCGGCAGGTTGCTCCACCGGTCCTACCTATGCCGACCCGATCGGGAGGGCGTGGCAGTTAACGTGTTAAACAAGGAAGGCATTTAATGACAAAATAGATGAGGTGGTTGAAAGCTCATTTATTAGTTATATCACGTTATATCATTTTGGTTAAGTATGGGCTCTAGGACTGAGTTGTAAGAAATCAGGGAAGAAAAGGGGAATCAGCAGGCTTACCTGGTGGTTGTAACTGCTGAAGAGCACAAAAAAAGCATAAAGCACAAAAACTAAATGAATTTTCAAAGCCACTGGCTCATTTTCCAGATATTATGGAGTTCATTGTATACTAGGAAGCAAGGTCATAGCCAATGGGGGGGTCAGGGGGTCAAAACCCCCCCCAAAAATGTTGAAATTGCGTTTAAATGAAAGGTTACAAAGTTATTTTTTTCACTTCCTGTAACCGCAGAGCCCAAACCCCTCCAAAAAATTTTCCTGGCTACGGCTTTGCTAGGAAGGAAGAAGAAGAACAGTTTCCTCCTTCTAGAATCCAAAGAGGACTAACTTGTCTATAATACACTATATTATATGTTCCTACAGAGCCTGCTGATAGGATAGTGAGGGGAAATTTATCTGAGGGTGAGGTTAGAACCTGGGAATCCCCAAACCTCAAACTCAGATAACTTTCCCTCTATCCTATCAGCAGGCTCTGTAGGAGTGTATATAGTGTAATATAGGCAATCATAGACAAGTTGATTCTCTTTGGATTCTAGAAGGAGGGAACTGTTCTTCTTCTTCCTTCCTAGTATACAATGAACTCCCTACTATCTGAGGAATGAGCCAGTTGGTTTGAAAAATCATTTTGTTTTTGTGTATAATGCTTTTTTGTGTGCTCTTCAGCAGTTTAACCACCAGGTAAGCCTGCTGATTCCCCTATCCTACCGTCATTTATTAATCATTATTCCCAGTCTCACCCGGGGAAGATTTTATAAATATTTTTTATAGTTCTGATTAAAATAATTAAATTAGCTGATGATTCTGACTTTACTCCTGCGAAGTATTAGGTGCTGCAATCTAAGGTTATTATTTAGAATTACTTTAATTATGTTCATATTTTTAGTTATACATTTATAAACAAAGTATATCAAGTTAGATCAATTCTGAGACTGGCTCATCTGCTTGTAAATACCTTTAAACTGACACCTCAAATGTTGATAACGGTGTAGCTGTTTCAAGTTCTGACTGTGAAAATAAAAGCCCTTCCATATTATATATGCAGGCAAATCTTGGTTAGACGACACTCAATAACACAACCTTTATCATCAGTCTACTTTTCTAGTCTTCTTCGGAAACAAGCCCTAACTTGAACCCCGCTCCCCGATCGAACCCTCATAGACATCTTTAGCAAATGACAAGTCAGTCGGCCCTTTGTTGTCAAATCATTTGGGTGATTAGGGATCATATTGATAGTGTTGTTAATGAGCATTGTGCACAATTGGAAACCGGATCATTAAGGACAAACGATTAATGACTTATCTGAGCGCAAGTGGTTAAAAATTGAAGTAATTAAGCACTATTAAATAAATAAAATAACATACATAGATGGCATGCAATAACATACTTTGATCATGCTTACAACGTCAATAAATTAGTATTAATACAATAACAAAAACAAGAAAATCATAAAATTTGAATAGCTATCATATATCTTCTATCTCAAACCAAGCATGTAAAAATATATATGGTAAGAAAATTAGTCCAAGCACTTGATTTGTTCAGCAAAATCAAAGCCAAAAAGGAGAAGAAAGATTAGCAAACCCTAAGGCAGGAAATTCATGCATCAATTCAGCAGCAACTCAACAATTATTTCTATATTCTTATTACTAGTGGTTGTTAATATAGAGCCTGTTCCTATCGATACTAATATTCAGTGCTGGATGTGTAGAAATTGAGGATCCAGAACTAAAACCTAACGTACAATTCACCTACTCCACCATTCACTTCTTCCCCCCCTCCCTTCAAAAAAATGTTTTGGTTGTGTAAAGAATTAAATAAAAAAGTCACATTTCATCAAACTTTCTAATAAACCAAATAAAATTAACAAAGCATGAATAGAAATTTTAGTTTTTTTAAAATAACTAACTCTCTGGAAGTAAAAACAGCTTTGAGCTTTTGATCGAACGTTAAATATTCTCCGTTGTTCGAGACTTTCAAAAAAGCCTAATTTATGTGCCTATATTCGTGGATTAATCTTGTCAGTTATGCATGATCGTCTCTAATGGCAAAATCACTCCAGGCGAGTGAACGAGATCTTTTTTTGCAGTATCAAAGTTGCTACCACCAGTACAATGAGGAATATATACTTCCGCAGATTAAGAGGAAGTCTTTTACGACAAATTTACTACAGCTGAGTACAAGCTATCGGCTTTTGCTTTAGAGAAGCAAACCCTCGCCGATTACACGTGATCATTTGTTACAGTAAAGCTGCTACCGCAAAATTACATGCAATCATCTTTCGAGGAAAATTACTACCGCCTATTACATGCGATTGGCTTTGGGGTAAAGATGCTACTGCTGATTATGCGTATTAGTCTTTCACATCAGAGCTACTTTTGCTAATCATTTCATTCAGGGATAATCAAAAAAGCTCAAGAAAGAGGTACCAAAACAACATTCTGTTTCAAATCGAGCAAAATATATATATGTATAAAAATATATGAATGTGTTTGTTGAATAGGTTATTCCTGATGGAAAAGTTCCACACAGCACAATATTGAAAATATTTTGTTTACAATAAATTGAGGAAAAAAGAAGGTATCCTAAGCTAATAGAATTTTGACAAACGAATAAAATATATAACAAAAGGGAAATAAAAACCACAATAAACAAATCTACATTTATTAAACAAGGGCATGCGCAGGATAGCTTCAAAGAACTTACCACAAGAGAAGCACTTAACTCTTTCGCCCTCTCCCTTAGTTTTGCATAAGATTTATGTAATTCTTTATTATTTGATCTTAACTCTTCTAATTGTTTCTTTTTTTCTGCAATCAAAAAATCAAACATGCTCACTACGGAATCCATGCTTTGGGATATATTTATTAGAGTGGCTCTATAAAAATCTTGATAGTCAAACAACTGTGTTTGTGGTTAAATTATAAACATCATACAATACAATACTTAGACAATATTTCTCTATTGTCAATATTTAATTTGATTTCTTAAAAAATTATTAAAAATTCAATAATTTTAATAATTATTAAAATTATTAGGGTCAGCTCATAGTTTTATAAAATCTGAGAAATTATTTAAAAACATGAAATTTATTACAAGGGTTGTGGAGAGCATTTTTAACTATTATAACAGAGTTAAGTGATTGGTACAGCAAATTAGTATAAGAGCTCTAACTTTTTTCAGTATAGATAATTGTAAGTGAAACTACCCATCACCTTAACAAACAACCCAAAAAACCATTGGTAGAGTATTCCAACCATAAAAAAGAACATGCGTAAATAGTGAATGATAATAACTTATTTTACTGCTTAATGCGGAAATTACAAGAAAATGCTAAAGGTGGAAGATGTAAACTTTGTGAAAATTTTAATAGTGAAAGCAGAATGTTCCATTTTTTCAGCAAGCCTAACACATTTCAAGATGTATGAATCACAAGTTTTAATGTCATGATTGTAGCCTCCGGACAAATGATATAAACAAAAATATGGCTTAAATTATCTGTTTTTTATAAAGTAATCCAAACTTACTGTAGCTATTGCTACAGCCGTTTCAATGCACTAGACATTATCAGGCAAAAAAAAATCACAAAATCGTTCCATATAACCCATGGAGATCTTAAGGATGGTTATGGCTATATCTACAGTATATTTGGATTACTTGAAAAACACAGATAATTTAAACTTTTGTAAACAAGTTAAGCCTAAAACTTGGGAACACTTTGTAGATAAGAGTTAGAATAACTTTTGCGCTAATAATAATAATAATAATAACCTTAAAAACTACAATTACAATTTTACCAGATTGAGTTTGTTTTGGAAAGGTTTACCATTAAAAAAAGGTCATGTACTGGGGACCTTTGTAAAGAGGCATCATTGTAAAAAAGGAGTGAAATTATCTACATAAATTTTCATTATATATGTATTTATTAATAGAAAACCATATCACCTAATTAGAACCAGATATTAAGTTATTTTAATCAAAACTTGTCAACGATGCATCTCCTCTTTAAACATAAATAAGTATGAATTAATCAGGTTTCAAGGAAGAAAGAAATACATAAAAAAATATAGTTTTTATGCCGAATTAAAGTATAGATTTTGTAAGGATTATTAAAGTTATACCAAACATTAAAAAAATAGTAGGTATAATATAATAGCCAATGTTTTAAAAACCAAATTTTACATTATTTTACATATATGTATATATAGTAAATTTCATTTTTGTGTCCTGATAATAAAAATAATTTTGACAACATTATCCTTGTTTTAACTCATGAAAATTATGATGACTTTATATAAAAAAGTAAAATAAAAGAGTCTTTTGAGACATTAAATGACATGATGAGATCCAATTATTCCTTAATGATTATAATTGAAATTGAAGCAACAGTTAAAAGTGTATTTTATTTGCCAATAGTATTATCCCGCGTGACTGTCTTTTATGGTAAAATGAACTTAATGGTTAGTTTACTTAGGCCGCTAACAATTATACTATTTCAATAGGCTGATCTTTCTTCAGCACTCACTGACCAACTTTGTCAATGAATAACCAAATCAGCCCTACACATTTTCCTTCACCCTATGACATACCTTCGATGACAGGACTGGTCGGCGAAGGTGGTGCCTGGTGGGTACACGCTGGACAAACGCGGTTGGAGATGCAATGTGGATGACAGCCTGTTTGGCAGACTTGACATTCCCTCAAATCTCCTGCAAATTAATAATCATGGCACTGACACATCAAAGAACACTGAAATTGTTGCATAAAGTTTTATTTTAGGTTGACTCAATAATCTAGTACAGTTTGTGCATTATAAATCCATCTATGGCCACAATGCTACTAACTGTATCATGATGTTTTCAACATATGATAATGGTAAACACAACGTTTGACAAATAACAGGAGTTTAGAACAATGTTTTCAGAAAAGTACCCCCTCTCCCCCCCTGCATCTTGCAACCAGCTGACTCTGCCATAGCCGGAGATATAATGCATGAACTGTACAGTAAAACCTCAGTAACTCGATATACGAAAACTCGACAGTCTGTGTAACTCGACACTTGGGCAGCTGAGAGTGTCTACAATAAAAGCATTTTTTCAGAACATTTAGTTTTAATTGGTGAGTATTTGTTATTTCATTAAAGATTGTTTACTCAATATGTAACAATACTCATGTATAAATTTACAGATGAAACTGAAATCTGTTATGTGTTTACATACTAAAACCCATTAAAAATTCCAATGTTCTGGATAACTCGACAACCTCTGAGTGCACAAATAGTCGAGTTAGTGAGGTTTCACTGCACTGGCATAGAAAACTACAACAACTAATACAATAATGATTAGTAATGGGTTTTGTTAAAAGTAAGCGTTACACAAACTTTTTCCAGAATCTGTAACACTGTAACATGCGAGTTGTAAGGGGGGAGGGTTATACCTGGTTTCCGACAGATGAAACACGTGTCAGTGTCGCTCAGTGGCGTTGTGCAGTCCCGCGTCGTGTCGTCGTCACCCTCCCCATCCGGCTCCTTCAGTCTCGTCCGCTTCTGCAACTATTGTAAAAAACAGCTTTTTTCTATGCAAAAAATCCAAAAACCCCATTTTTGGGGAGATTATTCCTGTTTATCCCCCTTAACCCCCCCCTTATGATGGTTTGATCGGGCTGGTTTTCGAACTCATCCGAACACTTAAACCTATACATGTCTGTGCCAAATTTCATTAAGATATTACCTTTGTCACACACCCATGTACACACACACACACACACACACACACACACACACACACACACACACACACACACACACACACACACACACATTTGTATATATAAATAAATATATATACTATATAAAAAATTGAACAGTATTTTGAGGGCCCCAAAATGAATGAGTTATTATGGTCTCTAGGTTAGATCTTTAACATCTACAGTCATAGCTTCTTCCCTAAAGGGGAAATTCACTAATTTGTATTTAATTTTATATTAACACTTTCAACCCTATACCCAGGTATAGCTAGGGGCATAGCGTATGTCGCCGTGAACGAAGCTCGAGTATAGGTCGGGCCTCAAAATTAAATTCCATAGCAACGTGTATTCAACATACATTCGCTATTCGTTGCTACGGAACTCTTCTTTGATCACCTGGCATTGATTATAGTAGTATCCAAAAGTCTCGAAAAAATCTATCTGTTTAGCAGCAGAAAAATAAATCCAAATGTCTGCAGCTGATGCTTTGCGTCACCAGCTGATGACGCTTTGTTTTTGTCTGCAGTAATGGCTGACTTTGTTTACGTTTGTGTCGGTGTCCAATAAAGTGTTAATTTACAAGTGTTTTGAGTGTGAGTTAGTTATCAGATTCGTTATTACTTTATTACATTATGTTTTTGTCATGTTAAGTGTAAAATATGAGAGATATAAGGTAACCTGTCTGGTAACCTGACCACTGTTGCAATTGTTTTTTCTTAATTTTTTTGCATTCGTTTCATGTGGAATCCTAAAATTGTTGTTTTTTGTAACGGTAATAAAATTTATATCATTTGAAAGGTTATATTTTTTCTTTATTTTGATATATAATTTATATGGGTAAAAATATACGTGTTTATAATTTTTTTTATAAGTGTTTTAAGCTACGAATTTTAATTTGAACCCCAAAATTGGCCAGTAATACATTTAAAAAGAGATTTTAGCACCGAGGGTTCAAAGTGTTAAAGCACCTCAACTATCAGTCTTTATTGACCAAGTGTCTTTGTGGTGATCCAAACACAGTGAGGTACCATTGTTGTATTGGTCGCTTAGGCAAGCCAGAGACATTCCGCTCAAAATAAAAACACTGTCATACCTAAAACTAATTTTTAAATTAGAAATTATAATCCATAAAAAACCTAGAATATTTGAGATACAAAATGTATAAATCATAACTAGGGATGGACGGGATTGGATTTTCAGTTCGGGACGGGACGGGATTTTTTTCTTCCCTCTTAAATTCGGGACGGGACGGGACGGGATTTTTGTTTTTCCTAAATCTTCGGGAAATGCTCGTTCACGAATTTATTTTCTCTATTACAATAATAGCATTAGGTTAAAAACAATGTCATATATAAATGTTTATACCCTCCCAACTCAAAAAACTTCAAGAAATAAATTTAACTTAAAAAATACTATCTTATATGCAATTGACAAAATATCAAACATTAGAAACACAGAAAAAATAGTAACACAATGAAATTGTTAATTATAAATAAAATACAAACTTATAAAAAATGGTAAATAAAATATTGTTCATTTCTTATTATTTTTCATTAAATTTGAATTTTTATCCTTCCTAATTTGAATGCGCATTGAAAAATAGAAATAATGTAAAAAAAAAGAAATAAATGAATATAATATGCATTTTTTAACGTTTGATAGAAACACAAGTTTTATATTTTTAAGTTTCTGCTTTTTGTTTTATTGTTTGGTTTCCAAAAAGCCAAAAGTAAAATACTAGAGTGGTTATTGCATGTTGACAATAAACTGTCATGTATAATCAGTAAACATGTTATGTATATTTTTATATTTTTATAAACTTTGGGCTGTGGAGTTCTTGTTTTAGGAAATGACTCTATGACTCATAATTTTTCCAGCATTTTAAACTATGGTAAAAAAATTAAAAATAAATTTAGTTTCAAGATGACAACCAAAACAACCACCACTAGTTTTTCCAAGCTTAAAAAAATATAAATTTGAAGTTCACAGCTCCCAAACTTAATATTTCTTAAGTTGCATAAAATATTAATTACCTATGTATTAAAAATTTCTTAAAAGTTCAAAGTCTTTACTTTTGTCAATTTTTTTTACTCATTTATGAAAAATAATCATACTTTCGGCTGGGATTCAAAGGCATCTGAATTAGTTTAGAAAATTGAATCAATGGGCTAAACCACAATTTGTAGCAGACCAATGTGGCCAACAATATGAACAATCATCACTGTCACGCCTTGTAGCAAGTTGTTTCCTTGATTAACCGCTATCAGTGAATAACTAAGATTGCTTTTCACACCCAATTGCGAGTTAGCAATCCTTCATTTGCTGTTTATCAACGATTGGCAAATACGCGCGATCGTTTTTCATGGCCGATCGCGAGTTTCGTAAAGCAACATCGGCCGTTAATCCGCGATCGGCAAAGACGTGGCCGTTCGTAAATTCCGCAAAGCTAGATTTGCCGTCCATTCGTGATCGGTAAATACGCGCGATCGTTTTTCACTGCCGATCATGAGTTTCGTAAAGCTACATCGGCCGTTAATCCGCGATCGACAGATACACGCTAGCGTATTTTGGGGCCAATCGCGAACAGCGCTTATCTATTTTTGCCGTTCATCTGCGTCTGGCAAATACGCGCGATGGTTTTCGCGGCCGATCAAGAGATTCGCAAAGCCGCATTTGCTGTTTATTTACAATCTGCAAATACGCACGATAGTTTTTAACGGACGATCGTGAGTTTTGCAAAGCTGGATTTGCCGTTTACTCGCGATCGGAAAATACGCGAGATCGTTTTCCGCGGCCAATTGTGAGTTTTGCGGAGCTAAACTCGCTGTTTATTTGCGATCGCTAAAACGATCCCATCCCGAACAATTTCCAGAAGTAAATAAAATCCCGCCCGAAAATCGGGAATTTAATTTTCCCGAAAATTTCCCGAAATTTCGGGACCCGACCATCCCTAATCATAACATTTTTACCAGAATGAATTAAAACATGCCTTACCACAGTCAGGTCCCAAAGGTTATTGTAGAGGTGGTGGTGATGATTGTTGACTTTTCTTCTTCTCCTTTCACTCTTCTTTTTAATTATTTTACCATACACCTCCTTTGTGATGAGACCTGTATAAACAAAAATCATAAAAAAGAAAATATTTGCTAAATGTAGCAGTATTTTGAATAATACATATGATCATTTTTATGGATTTAATAATTTCTTAGCATTTAATAACTTTATGCTTAGCACTAACAGCATAAAGTTTTTTGGACTGGTTTAGCAAAGGGTAACTTTCGAGCCATCAAAAAGGAACAGAAAACATATGTTTCTATGACAATCTATATCTATATCTATATATCTATATATATAAATGAAACTAGAGTTTTGTCTGTGCATTGCTTAGAATCATGAAATGTTTGGTTATTTTTGCGTTTTGAAGGTCAGAGAATCCGAATCAAGCCTTATCTCAATTTATGTCACGATGTTGGTAACGCTCAACATCACACTTTAGACCGCTTTTCACGCAAAAACTAGAGTACTGTTATGGCTGAAACTTTTTTCCAGTGTAGTATGCACATATGAGAAGGTTTTAGACTACTTAAAACTAGAGTACGTCTTTTTGAAATTAAATAGCAGGCTTCTATAAACCGAGTTTTATTTTATTTCAACCAAGTTTCCCCATAATAATTAAAGAGGATGATGTTTTGTTTACATTTTCAGTGTTCCAAGCAGATGATAGTTAGAGTAGGATTCACCTAAGTTGGCCAAAACAAAAGTAAACAAATTATCAGCTTTTTACGAATTTAGGCATAAAATCCAGCTGTGCTGAAAACATTGTCAACAAACATCTGTTTTAGTGTAGCACTTGTAGCAAAGAAAAAGTTTTGATGCAATATTGCAACTGGAAGTTCACTTGCGCAGCTTAAAATATTACTCAGGGGCTTTTCCAAATTAATTATCTATTAACACAGAGAGAATGTGTCATGGATGCGGCCTGGTAAATAGTCTCAGATTTTCTTATGAAAAAAATATTTACTAAGAAAAATAAGCGAGTTTTTGAATAGCCAGTACTACTTGCTGCAAGTCAGCAGCTGAAAAAAGAGATTGTTTCATATTGCGGTCGAAACTTATAAAAGGAGTTTCCTTATTGGCCCAGGAAAAAATAAACAAGCAGTTAAAAAAACTAAAATACATGTAAATCAAGAAATAAAATCAAATTAAACTTTGACAGCTATGTAAAAAGGTTGAATGGAAATAAAAAAGTCTAAAAATAGGCGATATTGTAAACATTCTATAACCTGTAACAACATTGTAAACAAACGCAATGGCGATTTGAAAGTTCTGAGAAAATGTAAACAGACACCATATGTAACCAACAATGTTTTCAATGTGACTTGTATAAAAAGTTTTGATGAGATGATTAGTACATGCTTTGGCCAACTTAGGTGAATCCTACTCTACCTTCACTGATGGATTCGTCGTTACAGAAGTTTAATGATTTCATTCAGTTTTATGTTTTGGTTTATAGTATTTATTTTTTTATGTACTATATAAAAGTAGCATTTAATCCATCGTTAGTTTTCGTAAAAAACCCATTTGCTCATGGAATCTACTCATGAAGTATACAATGTTTGATATTTAGGCAATTTATTAAATCACAAGTACTTTAGAAATCAAACTGCAAAATCCTAAAACACAAATTTCATTTTATCTCGACCAAGTTTGGCTTGTGGCAGAATACAAATAATAATTGATGAACTGTTAATATCTAAACAGATGTAAAAAGCAAAAAAAAAAAAAAATAGTAGAATGTCAAATCAGCTGTCAGGAATAGAACATAAAATAAATCACTGACTAGAGATAATATAAAGACCTTTCTCCCCTGTAACAGCTGTTATTGAAAGGGATAATTTAAATCATTTATTTTATGTACATCATTAGAAAAAAGACTTTGCTTTTGTCTTTTAGCGAATTTCATTGACGGAATTGGCGAATTTCCTTAAAGGAATAAACTATTACCATAGGTCTCATGGCAAGACCTAAGCCCGAGGCCAAGATAACTTTTCACTTTGGGGCTCCCAGAAGCAAAAAACACCATTTAAACAATATTTAAAGGGGAAAACACAGTACATTTTCCCTATTTTATCCTCATGGAAAATAAGAAAAATTATATACCTCGGTTACCCCTTGATAAAACTTGGTATGTGGCTTTTATGGTTCAGATTCACATGATATTGTTTTAAAACCACAAAATGTCTGCATGACTGTTGTAGCAGACCTGCATACTCATTCAAATAAAATAAGGTCATGCACAAAGTCTGGAGGTCTGCTGCAACGGGGGTATTTTTTTGTTCAAGATAGACCCTAAAAACCTTAGAATTTTTTTGACATTATATCAAGGGAAATTTCTACGTTTTACAGGCATATAACAGAAAACTGTATACTTGGTCTGCTACGACGGGGGTATATTTATATCCTGCCTAAGTGCCACTCAATACCATACATGCGAGCATATCTGACGATATTGAGCAAGCGTTCCTAGGGCAGTGACACACTTGAGGGCTCTGTCGGCGGGGCACTGATCTGCTCGCATGTATAGAGTAGTACAAGGAGGCCAAATAGAAATACTTCCTGCGGGGGGCAGTAATAGAATAACTCCAGTCGCAGCAGACCTGCGGTCTTTGCAGATTCCTGAAAACATCTTTCTGGTTAATGAAAGTTTACCTTCTTTATATTTGTCCAATACCACTGACCTATCATTGCACAGCCCAAACTACTCGTCTGACAACTTTGGACCTTGGCATGGACGTTCTTTATGGCGTAAGCATCCGCTAAGAACGTTTTTTTTAATTAGAACTTTTAAGGGGTCTTGGTGAGGTCGAAGTTTATAAGTTTTCCTAAGTAAATGGAATGGATGATCTTTTGTTTAATTTTCAATGTTCATTCAACAAGCAGATGGTTCAAGCTTCACATACGGATACAGCTGATTTACAATTTTGTTACTTTCATAATGGTTTTGTTGATTGATTTTTTAGATTATATGTACTATATAAAAGTTAGATTTAGTTTAGTTAGTTAACTTAAAGTTATCATTCGTTTTTGTACCTTATCTGTGTAATCATAAATTCAGTATGTAGCCCTATATTCATTAAGGCAGCAGGGAGTTACAATTTTTATCGTGAGCGATGCCACGGGCAACTGCTAGTATGATGGAAAATAACAATTGGCATACACCCCAAGGTCAATAACATTCACAGTTTCATAACTTAAGGCTTTGCTGAAAAATGTGACTACTCCAATCAGCTGTTCACTGTATTTCTATTCCAATGTTAAATCTAATGGAGAAATGCCAAACATAAAGGGTGCTTAGCACCCATGGTGTAAAGAAAAAAGAGAGGTGTGTGCAGAGCCAGCTGGTGTGACGTAGTTGGGCTCACATAACTACGCAATTACAATATAAATCAATATAACTCAATCAAAATGTTATTGTGTACGGTCTTAGTTCTGCTGTAATACCGCTACGTCCGCTACGTTCATGAGCTCAATAACGTCATACCAGCTGATTGTGCACACACCTTTCTTTTTTCTTTACACCATGCTTAGCACCCTTCCCTTAAGCCTGACCTTCATTAATTATGTTTCCTGCAAAACTTAATGCCGACCTCTTTCCAACACCACCTAAATTATCAAAATCATTTCAGAACTGTACAAGGAGTTTTGAGGACAGAAAACCCTACTGTGTTGATAAGAATTGATATCAGTAAACAAAATTATTGGTTGTAAATCAATAAGAGCTTACCCAGAGCCAAAGCAAAATCTATTTTGTTCTCTGTTTCAGATGGTTGTTGTGATATTAATGAATCTAATGATTCATCTGAAGAACTACTTAAAGCACTGAAATAAAAGCAAATCTTGATTAATATGCAAGTTACAACAAAGGTTATATAATTTAAATATAATTTTAATCTTGGACATTTCCATTTACTTATGTTTTTGAGAACAGTTGTAAATTATTTCAATGAATAAACGAAAGCATATTCTTCATGTTCTCTGTTTGAAATTCATTGTAAATGTGGTTTATAAGGACTGGTATCATCATAGCCTTGGAAATAGTGTTATTCCAGTAACAAAAAAAGAGAGTGGAAAGTGTTATCCAAGTATAGCAGTTAAAAATGTCAAAGTTCATAAAGTTTTAATATAAAGATTTGCAAAATTTATAATGTAGCGCAGAATACTACAACAAAATGACTGTTTACAGGAATCTCTTTGCATCTCTCGGTTGTATACAGTAACTGAACCTACTATAAACATAAAGTTTGTTTTCAAATTGGTAGTAGCGATCAAATTATTGATGACAACACTTTCTAGTAACAGAAACTAAACCAAATACAAGGGAAAAAAATTCCTTGAGACAAAATTTAATTGAGTTTCTGGATGAAAGGTAATTTGTGTTAGATCAAGTTTTCATATCTAACTGAACCTAATAAGAGCTTAAAGGACGAAACACTGACTCTAATGTCTTGGTCCTAGCAGGAACAGGTGAGCTTGGTCGAGGTGTAACTTGGAGGGTGGATTTGGGCCGTTTACTCGGGCTTGTGATGAGATGGTGTTCACTTGCTGGTCGCTTCACGCCTCTTTGTTCAAAGTCTGAAACTTTTTTGTAAAGTTATTACTTTTAAACACAGACAATATTTTTGTTTACATTTTTCAATGATAACTCAAACCTTTTCATAGTGGTTCCTATTCCATCCTTGGTCTTATGGGTGTGGTAACTTAGCAGAGTTCTACTGCTTTATGTTTGCTGGTTAAGTAAAAAGTTAATATTTAACCACTGGAAATACAAGTTAAGCTATACATCTGGAATAACTTGCTAACATTTAAAAAAATTAAAACTCTTCCCAGAAGAGAAGTTAAAGTAAAATACACAGTAAGAATTAACAGAAAACTTTAGTTATAACATAACAGTGCATTAAAAATAACTTTACAACTAGACTATTGTTGCAGCTTCACTTGAAATCAACAGCTGTCAATTCAAATTTTATTCTTCCATAAGAATTATGTTAGGGTTGAAGGGCATAGGCAAAGTAAATGGCAAACCCACACATTCGCCGATATACGAAAAGTGTAATCAGCCTGTGAATCTTCAAAATCCAATTTATCTAAATAACATAACGTAAAAATCATCTGCTGAAACTGAAGAGTGGTTACTCTTACTTTTCTTTGAATCGTGGAAGAACATGGTAATAGTATGTAGGATTTTTCTCCTCTTTAATTTAATACATAGTTTTGTGATTTTCGATCAAAAATTATACTTGGATCGCGTTCTCGCACACAAGGGTGTTGTCGTTATTTTCGCCGGTGACAACATCGTGCAAAACCATATACTGACGTTATTTTTCAATGTACGTCAATAAGCCAGGTATCAAAATGAAAACAAATAAATTCCTCACAATATGCAATTTTTATTTTCCCAATGTCATAAAAATAGAAGAACAATTGGCGTTTGAGTTCAAATAGTGGGTAGATATTTTGAGCTAAAATAACTCTGAATGTAAAAAGAAAATGAAAAATATGCTTCACAAACCTAGTGTTGAATTTATTTGACTTCAAGGTCAAATAAAATTATTTTCTCTAAATTAAAATATATTGCCGGATTTTGCTACCGCATGAATATTTACACGTGCTGATCGCCGCCCCCGCAGAGGAATATTTACTACATTCATCACGGTTTGGACACTTATATAAATGTACGATGATATTAAATCAGCCTCTGAAGCTAGATTTTCAACTTAAAAGTGGAAAAGAGTACTTTATATGCTAGTTAAGACCAAAATTTTAGAAAAAACTGGTTATTTAATATGTCACACTACCTTTTCCGATTATCAATGCGGAGAAATGTTAGTACATGGTCTTACCCGCGAGGGCGACACTGAATTGACTTTAGCCCCCTCTTAAATTTTAAAACAAAAAACTGATTATAATCAGCTTATTAAAACAGTTCTAACACGATGAATATTGTATTTTTTAGTATACCGAATGAATCCAACTCACCATTGCTACCGTTGACAGGAGATCGGCAAGGCGGAGTTCTGTTTTCTTCGCTAGAACTATCCACCGAAGGTTGTCTTTCTTTTGGTAACACATTGTTTCGATCACAGCTGTCACTATCACTCGCGTGAGAAGTTATTGAAGGTCTGTCTCTATTAATAGCGTTTTTAATGAGAAGTGACCGATTAAGGTCTAAGTTCTTCTGTTTATTTTTGTACGTGTCATTTTCACTGCTGGCTCTAAAAGGAGGTTTTTCATTGGGACGTTCTTTGTTCTTGTTGTTCACTCGTAATGATTGAGAGTTGTTTAATTCATTCCGCAACCGAGAAACCAATATTTTCTGAAAAACAGAAACCAACATTTTTAGAAAAACATTTTTTATCTTTTAAGAATTCCATTATTATACATAATGATTAAGAGTTGTTTAATTCATTCCACAGCCGAGAAACCAATATTTTCTGAAAACAAATTTTATCTTTTAAAACTGTACACTAATACATATTATGATCTAGTATGGATGTTATGATAGATTTTTTTAATTTTCCCGTTTTGAGTTATTGGGATTTTGAGCTCTGTAGTTCAGCACTAAATAGTAGATAATTTGATAACAAAATTGTAATCAAATTAAATTTAATAAAAAAATATAAATGTTGAAAAACTAGAAAAAATCTAAACCATTTAACACTAGATAAATGAATCTGTAACAAATATAAATCTTAACACTTCCTTTTTAAATCTTGATATTACATGGGGTACTATATTTTTTAACCCTTCAACATGGTTTGCTGTAGGTGATACGCCGTTGCCGATGGGTGCTGTTACCGACGGCTTGGCCTAGTAGTTCACTGATTACCCAAGCGGTTCAACGAATCACCGCCAGAGCCGTAGGCTTTAAGACTCAAACGAGTACTGGTCTGACGGTACTGCCAATGCTCAAATCACTGACTGATGAGCCAATGTTTAGGACATTCGCCGCGGCGGGGGTTTGATTCCCGCACCATGAGCAATCCCTATTAGGTTTGCAATTGTGTGGCTTAGTTGGTGGGAGGGCCCACCTAAAATAAACGGTGACCGGCTTGGGTGGAATTTGACGGCAATTGTAGGTCTAATAGGCATTGCAGTGGACACCTGTTTTGCTTCTTTTTACCCTTGTATAGAGGAGGAGGACACGTTTATTTTATTTTTATTAATTAATTGAGCATATTGTCAATAAATATTGATAATCACAAAGGTATTAGACCAAAATATTAGACCAAATACAGACAAAATTAAAATATTACCAATAAAAATTGAGAAATGTAAAAAATATTGCCACGTCAAAGGGTTGATAAAAAAATTGAAAAGAAAATGCTTTCCAGCTTAAGTATGTTAATATTTTGATCAATCATATCTTTTTCAAAACATTTTAAGGTTGAGAACAAAACAAACTCATAAAAAATAAATGAAAATAATACAAATTAATTTTGAATCTCAATCTACAAGATATTGACTAATTTACATTTACTACCTTTAATCACTCTTAAGGCCGGGACACAGCATTGGCTGTGTATTTTACCAGGAATATGAGTGAAAGATGAGTGTAGGATGATTTAATGCAAACACTTTCAAATTTTGTCAAAGAGGCAACGAATGTCCAGGCAGTCAGATTGTCTGTTTTTAAAATAATTTCGTGCGTTATTTCAACATTCCCTAAATTATGATGATTAGGTTCAGTGTGTTATATTCTTATAGGTGTAAAACATTTTTTGTTTGTGAAACGTTCTTTTAATGTATTTAGGTTACGTGAGGCAGTATGAGCTGATATTGGCCTGTTTGGATTTCGATTGATATCAAATTGGTGATTAGCCATTCTTTCTCTAAGAGGCGTGATTGTCTGACAAATCCTTGAAGGAAAATTTGCAAAGCACAATTTTTAATACATTTGTAGCAGCAAACCTGCATTCTCATTTCCAATCTTATTCTTACGGAGAGTACAAAAAAGTCTTATATTGCTGCATCTAATTAATGGGTTCAAAACGTGAGCATTGAAAAATTTGCAGTATGCAGGTTTGCTGAAACAGGGATATTTATTTTTGGAGTCTTCAGGTGTTAAAAACACCATTTGTTAAATTAATGTTATCATGTACAATGACTCTTGCAAAAATAATCCAATCTTGAAAAAATTTAGCACAGACATGCTAAAACATCATTCAGACAGGTTTGAAAAGCAGCCTGGTCGGATTACTAGAAACCAATAAGGGAAACGTAAGGGAAACCAAAACCCTAAAAATGGGCTTTTTGAATTTTTAACACATTAAAACAATGTAACTTTGGTTTAAACCAGTGGTTCCCAAACTTTTTGGCTGGCGACTCACAAACGGTCTTAAAAGTTTTTTGCGACCCACCATTGGTGTACATTTATATATATTGAACCCTATGAAAAATAGACCATAGTTTAACAATAAAACTTATAAATTTAACCTATGGCACCATAGTTAAATATGAGTGTTAATTATGCTACTGCAATTGTATTACAAAAAATAACATTCATTCCAGATCCAAAAAGATGTTGGTAGGCCTATTCTCATTTGGATATTATTTCATAACTTCACGCCAAGATAGTTAGTTCTAAAAGCACATTAAACATTTAAATTTCTGAACTATATTTCAGATTTACATTCTTTTTTGCTTTTTTCCCCTTGGCTTTTGGCCCACAAAAGTAGCCTTTTAAAAAGTACGGCTACTTTCCACAGGATTTTGTAACAGCTTTTTTGTTTTTCTGGGGGAGGAGCACTCTTAGCAAGAAATGATTCTGTTTTAAGTATTATTACTAGATGGCATTTTTTGGTGTTCTCTCACCTTTGCGTTTGTTCCGGGTCCCGTTAAAGGAAACACAAATCGCACAATTTAAATTAAACACAATATTTGTTTCGGACAATAAAAACATCCCACTTCCTCAGGATTTTTTAACGGCTTGTTTCTCCCACACGCTGGCCGAAATTTCAAGCTTAACGTTTGGCTTACGTCAAAAGTAAATGAAGCCTCAAAAAGCAATATAGAAATACGTAGTGTTATTACACAAACAAGCAAATGATTATCTAAAACCGAGAAATACAAAGATTGGCCGTGAATCCCACTTCGGACAGAAAGTTAAGACTCGGACAGGTGGATTCTGGCGGGTAGCTGGAGATCCAAAAGGCGGTAAGAAGCATTCCTCGACTTATGACACTTCTTAAATCCAACTAAAGGAAAAGATTGTCCTTTTTTAATAAAAATAAAGTATGTATGACGAGTATATTAAAAATTCATTTTCTCAAGTTAGCATGGATTTTAACCAGCTTTTGATCGCTTTTTGATTCTAGGTTTCCATAAGCTAGGGGTTTTCTTTTATTATTAGTTTATTGTTGTAGCCTCATCGCGACCCACCTGAAGCCCTCCCGCGACCCACCAATGGGTCGCGACCCACACTTTGGGAACCACTGGTTTAAACAATTAAATTCAGCTTGGAAAAAATGTGTACTGTATTTTGAATTATTGGTCTGTGATCAATGGTTACTGAGATATTGTTAGTGGTACATAGTATGTTGCCCAAATGTTACCCATATGCGAAATAATAATTAAAAAAAGCATATTTAATTTATTTCTGATCATCTATATATATAAATCCCGATCTACCCGTAACTTTTGAGAAAACCTTAAGTGCGGCACCCATCAACCCCATACTTGAATGAAAAATCTCGGTAAATCCCAGGAAAATTATTACTTTAGGATAAAATTTTGATTTTTGTTTACTTTTTATTAGTTTACTTTTTCCCGGTGAAGCGGGACACCGTCATCTAGTATACCTTACTAAAACTTAGTATGTGTATCATCTAATTGAGATTTACTTCATAACAGCCAACAATCCCAACACGTAATTCCTTCAAGTTTTCCCCACCACAATAGCCCTATACCAAGTTTTTGTGAGGATCTTTTGGCAAACTGTATAGTTTACCATCACATAATTGCAATTTTTCAATGGTAAAGTGACCTTTATTTTTTTATTTAAATTAGCTTTATATCATTGGAACATTATATTAAAATAAGTCAAGTAAAAGAATTGCAGGCAAGGACCCTACACTACACTTTAACCAAAATTTGTAGTTAACACGAGTAAATCAAAGTCAGCACATACCAGGAAAATGGGCCTATTTGTTGGTGTCCATTTTATCTAAATAACTTTTTTGGGCTAATTTACAGGGCCTACAAACTAATCCTGAGACATTTTTGTCAAAGCCGTTGATTAATTTAGATAAAAATATAAAGTAAAAATAAAACAGATAAAAATATGGCGAAAAAATAAATAAAAACCATCATATTTTTGGTGGTGAAAATATGAACATCTATTAAATATGTTTTTAATAGATGTTTTGGATTTTAGCGAATTCCCTTAAAAAAGTACTAGCAAATTCCCTTCAGGAAATAATTAGTGAATTTCTATAAAGAAATAAGCTATTACCTTAGGTCTCATGGTAAGACCCAATTCCTAGACCATGTTAACTTTTTATTTTGGGGACCCCAGAAACAAAAAAAAATACCAATTGTTCAAATTTATATATATTCGACCACCAGAAAGGGGGTAAACAGGACTGAACCCCCCAAAAATGGGTTTTTGGAGTTTTAGCGAATTTCCCCTATAGGGAAGAAGCTATTACCGTAAAATGGGTCTCATGGTAAGACTTAAGCTCGAGACCATCATAAGATTTTGTTTTGAGGTCCCCAGATGCCATAAACACCATTCATTCATTTTCATAAATATATATTTATCTATATCTATATATATATATATGTCTTTAAGCACGATAACTCGCATAAAAATGGTCCAATCTGAATTAAATTTGGCACAGACATGTAAAGTAGTAATTATATACGGACATGTTCGAAAACCAGCTTGATCGGACTATTGGAAGGGGGAAAGGGGCGGTAAACCCCTCCAAAAATGGGGTTTTTTTGGATTTTTTACAGAGGAAAATTTAAATAATAATAATAATAATAATAATAATAATAATAATCATTTTATTGAGTCAGAATTGACAACATAGTTGCATTAACTCAGTTAATTTACACATAAAATTTATTTTCATTAATTTTCACAGCAATTAATCAATCTTCATCGTGTCCAGGTATTCTTGAAGTTTATAGCTGGAAGACTCAATCAAAGAGATCTTGAGTGTATTCTTACAATTTTTGAAGTCTAATTCCTTGAGAAAATTGGGTAGTAAATTGTAGATTTTGACACCATTATAATAAAGATTTTTTTTTGAAAATAGAGGTTGAATGATTTGGAATAGGCAATTTTTGTGAGTTTCTCAATGAATATTGATAAGAAGGAGCTTTGATTGACAAGTTGAACAATGAAAGATTTTGGTGCACAAAACATGAGGTTTCCAGAATATATATAGATGAAAGAGTTAAAATATTATAATTTCTAAAATAGTCCTTGCAAGATTGATCTCTGCGCAGGGAAAAGATAGTTCTTATTGCCCATTTCTGCTGTTTAAATAGGAATCTGGTTTTTTGATTTTCATGTCCCCAAACTGGAATACAGTAGACCCCCTCTTAACCGACCTCGTTTTAACCGACGATCGGATTATCCGCCCTTGCTGATCAAATATTAAAGTTCGTTTTAACCGACCTTGTTTTTTGAATAGTTTGGTTTAACCGCCCTTTTATAAGAATTGTGGCATTTCCGTTTCCATACTCAGCGATGGGAACGTTAGGCTTAACTCTACAGGTAGTTACGGGTTAAAATATTTTGAATGCAGCATTTGTTAATTCATGAAAACGTACAGTAGATGCATTGACAATCAATACCGCAAGAATTGTTAAAAACATATTAACATGTTTTTAAAGGTGTCAAAGAACTTTTTTTTAAACACGTCTACTATTTAGCTTATAAAAAGGTTTTTTTTGACCATGTTTTGGGGTTATTTGTGACATTTCTACAGTAATTATTTTGGAATATAGGTTGATAGTTATAGTTTCTACAGTAATTATTTTGGAATATAGGTTGATAGTTATAGTTTCTACAGTAATTATTTTGGAATATAGGTTGATAGTTATAGTTTATTTTCTAAATAATAAACAATTAGCTTTATAATGATGTTAATAGAACCCTAAATCACTAGAGCTTTCATTTTCAGATGTTTAAAGGATTACTCGTTTTAGCCGACCTTTTAAGTTATCCGACCTAGGTCTGGTCCCGTGTGGGTCGGTTAAGAGGGGGTATACTGTAGCATACGATAAGTGGGGATAGATAAGTCCGTAGGATGCTGATAGGAGGACATCAAGGTTAGTTATGTTTTTTAAATTGCGTAAAACAAAAATTCCTGAGCAGATTTTTCTCGAAACTTGGTCAATGTGATCGTGGAAATTTAGATGTTGGTCTAATATTATACCTAAAAATTACACTTGAGGTTGGACACATTTCGGTCTCATCAAGAAGAAATGTAAAATTATTGGAGGGTGTGTTTGTTATACAGAAATTTATGAGTTTCGTTTTTTCTGAATTAACAGCAAGCAAGTTTTCACTAAACCACTGAATTAAGTTATTAGAATCTTGAAAAACAGTTTGTTCTAAAATATTTTTGTCAGAGTTTGATATTGAAAGTGAGGTGTCATCAGCAAATAGGATGGTCTTTGCATTTGTTGAAAATGTAGGGAGGGTATTGATGAAGAGGATCAATAGGATGGGTCCTAAGACAGAGCCTTGGGGCACTCCCTTCAAGACAGAGGTCTCCATTGAAGAGTAGGGACGAATGTATCCAGTATCATCAGCTATTTTAATCTCCACATACTGTCTTCAATTAAAGAGGTACGAAGTAAACCATTCTAAAGCTATACCTCGTATTCCCATTTCATTCATTTTTCTTAGCAGCATGTTGTGATCTACCATGTCACGTGCTTTACTAAGGTCAAAGATGAATAATTGCCAGAATCTAGCGCTTCTATCACTTTGTTTGTAAGATCAAACATAGCAGTTAATGTAGATTTCCCTTTTAAGAATCCGTGTGGGTTTTTTACAATTGTGTCATTATTTTTTAAGAATTGGCATAGTCTGGTAAGCATTAACTTTTGGAAAAAAACTGATATTAGGTATAATGGTCTGTAATTATTACAGTCTTTAGCATTTCCTTTTTTATAAATTGGTCTCACTATTGACACTTTTAAACATGACGGAAATTGTCCATTGACGAAAGAAAAATTGAATAAATGACATAGGGGATTTAATAAAAATAAAACTTGGTATACGGCTGCTTCTAGTTCAGATCTACTAAATATTGAATTAAAACCACCCGGTTTTAATGTACCTGTTACAGCAAACCTACAAACTCATGTTGATTTGCATTTTAAATTCGCTGAGTATGCAGGCCTGCTGCAACGGGGGTATTTTTTATATAGAAAACAAATATAATCCAATTTTTGTTGACACCATTGAATTCAGCTCAAAAACAAACATTTAGTAATTTGAATCACTGCTCTATGTCCATTGGTTATCCAAATACTGAAAGTGGTAAACCCAGTATATTGTCCCTATCTTAACCTTTTGAGGAATACTCTATATCTTGCTTGTTTCTCAACATCATATCTTAATAAAACTTGGTTTGTGGCTTCATTTAATGAGATCTAATGTTTATTAGCCAAAATTTCCGGTATTTCCATTTCCCTGGCAGCAAACCTGCATACTCATTCCCACCTAGGCGAAATCGTGGTTTGGATCCCACGTTAAAATGTAGGTCCCTTAGTTGCCATTGGCTGTTGGGCTATTAATTAACAGTCCTGTCTAAGGAATATGTCGGCCTTAGTCAGTAACATGACTACAAGATCGCGCCACAATCATCCTTCACTCATCTGCCATTCATACTTGGCTTAAAATACCTACCTGGGTAGGTCGCCATTTCAGCTAATGTATCTAATGCATGTATCTAATGTACCCATGTTATCCTTAAGGGAAATAAAAAAGATTTTATTTCTGTCTTATTTCTGAACATATCTTGTTAAAATTTGGTAAATGGTTTCTTCTAGTTCAGAACTACTATCTAGATGGCTTCTTCTATTTCCGATTGTTGAATTAAAGCCACCCAATTTTAATACACCTGTTGCAACAAACCTGTGTACCCATTCCCTATTTTACTCTTATGGAGCTTACAAAAACCTTTAAAATCTCGCTAGGTTGGATTGAGTAATGTTCTTTTGCATTTGATGTGTAAAGACTGGGTATTTATTATCGCAGGTGGGGATAAAATGTTGTGCGTATTTCGAAAGTAAAAAACCCTGTCTCACAAGTGAAATGTTTGGTGCTCGAGCTTGCAACAGGCAACAATTTATCATTGGTCTCCAATTTTCCAATTTGTCTGATTTTAATGATTTATTACATGTCATGTCAAATTGTAACCATTACATCACAATATTTCAAAGCTGATCGAACTGCATGCCTAATTTGAAACCAGAGATGTGCAGTAAGTAAAACGATCCTAAGATTTTCAAAAACAGATTGAGGCATTGTTATCAGCATAAGAATCTATTTTGTGGTCATAAGAGACTTTACTTTGAAAAAAAAAACTTATTACCTATTTGATAGAGTTAAGGCAGCCAAAACTAAACACCTAGTAAAAATTAAGTAGGCCCTATTTATTACCCAAGATTTATTGGAGAATGTCTTGAGTTATTCTACTGAGAAATGCAAGTGAAAAAAGTAAAAGGTTAACTTTTTCCCAACTGTGCTATTGCTCAAACGGCTGCCATTTTGACACCAGATTTTAGGGGCACCTTTACTTCTTGAGAACTCATAGGATCTTTAATTACAATGCTTAAAAGAAGAAGCTCTCCTTGAAACTTCATGAATGTATATCAATTATTGATCATAAAGCTTTTTTGGAGCTACATGTTAACCTTATTAAGTAATTAGATTTGGTTATAATCTTATTACAACCAAGTTATGATAAGATTTTATTTACTTTTTCTGCTTTGATTACACTGTCTGTACAAAGGTTAATTATTATGATTCGTTAACTTAAATAAGTTATGTTTGAGACATTTTTCTATGCTCTTGTTTTAATGCTCATAAAATTAGGATTCTTAAACATGGACATAGTGGGAAGGACTTGATCTGGCCTCAATAATCCTATACTCTAATATGAGCAATGTTATCGTCCGTCCGTTCTTGTATGCTTGCTTGCTTGCACAACAATCTCAAAAACGGCTCTGAGGTTTTCCTTCAAAGTCTGGAAATAAGTAATTTATAACTCAAAAACTGCTTTTATGTAGATTACTTGGCCGGAGAAAATCTATTAACGTAATAAATTGAATTTAAAAGTTGTACAATTTTAACATTGGCCTTATGGGTTGCCGTGATGGCAACGAAAATAAACAAGGAAAGTGTAAACATATGTTTGGAATCTACAGCCAACAAAGGAAAATACAGCAAGCGGGATGAAGAGTCCATGGAGTGATAAAAAAGGTTTCTATTTATCAATTTTATGACATTGAAATATTTTATAGTAACTGGATGAACTGGTAAACATGAAAAACACCGAGCAAGGCTCGGTCCACCAGGTAGCCTACTAATTCTAAAAAGAGGATTATTGGGTTAAATAATTGTTCTCTTACCTGTGATTCTCCTAGACATATAATGTGGCGCTGAACTTCTTCAATTTGCTTCTTCACACTCTCCTGAAAAATGAAGCTGTCATAATGAACAAATTAACTAACAACTCATAAGTATAAGTAAGTGCATTTGGTCTCCTGTAAAACCATTGTCCGACACAGTAATTGTCAATAATTACATTTTTTGAAGGGTCATTTAAATTCTTTTTGGCCTTTTATTAGGGCTGATCAAGTAAAATGCTCCTTTTAATGCCCATCTAATCTTCCTTAAACAATGTCTGCTGGAACACTAAAAACTGCTTACAGCACACAATTACTTGGCATTAAGACTCCTACATTAGATGTATTGAAAATAATGTCACAACAATTGTTTTACAAATTTCATTGAAAATTAATGAGAAAAAACTGTTATTTTGAAGATAAAAACCAGCCCCCAAAGGATATAAGGTTACCCTTTTTTGCTACCTATACATCAAGACTAAATTTTTATACTTACCGATGGAGTCACTTGCTGCCTTAACACCAACACCTAAAACATTACAATATATAATAAAATTGCGACCCAAAAAAGAAACAACGGTAAAAAAACTTAAAAATAAATTCTGATTAATTTTTTGTCAGCAAAATAATTAGCAACACATGCATTGAAAAATAATATTTAGAAATAATCCTCGTTCGCGAGACGGAGACATCTCATTTTCATGAGCAAGCTGCACAGGGCTCAAGTTCCACTAGGTTTCCCTGACCACACAGGATTTACCGCACTGTGGGTACCCGACCAACGCATGGTCCCCCTCGACAGAAGTAACAACGGGAAAATTTCACTTGGATCACAAGCACCGTTGTTATTTTTCCCCGAATGACAGCATCCGCGATTCACAGAGAAGTTGGAGGCCATGGAGGAAATTATCTGAGTGATTCCAGGCCGTGTCTCCTGGCCGGCGACTTCAACGCCAGAGCGAGAGTGGGGCTGCCACACACCCGAGGGAGGTTGCTGTTGGAGATGGCGTACAGGCTGGGGCTACTGACAATGAACAAGGGGGACACGCCAACCTACCGGAGGCCAGGATTCCGGGAGTCAATCCCGCGACCCTAGCATCGGAAGGTCTGTCCTCCTGAATCGTCAGCTGGATTATATCATTACTAAATCTTGTTTTGTTCTAGGTTCTTTTCCACCTCCTGAAGACGAGATCTGATTCCAGATCTCAAAACATTGAGAAACTGTTTTCCAATCAGTAATGGCAAATTTAATGGCAACAAAAATTAAGAATGTTGGTAGGCTATCCAAATTAATTAGTTTCAAGCTATGTTACATTCATTCGCCATGCTCCTTTTTCTAAAATATCATAAGAATCTTGAACTAGTCTTGGCCAGGTTTGATTTATTTTATTATATGTGATAGGGAAAGTGAAAAGGGACCTCAGGTCGTTGGATTAAATTTTACAGTATATGGGCATTTTAATCAAACCGAGTCAAAAATATTGATTTTTAGGTTTTGATTGGATACGAATCCTTAATCTTTCCTATACAAATTCATTCGGTTATTTTAGCGATAAGAATCCGAGAAATATTTAAAAATAATCGATTTAGTGGTCTATGTCATGCACACGAAAAGATACCTCAAGTCGCTTAAATGGGAAATAACATGGTGGGCGACTTCAGGTTCCATTTCCCAAATGTGCAAGCCCGCACTGACCGAGTCGTCAGGGGCATTTCAAAACTAGTCTCTCTTGACATCTATCGGCGGAGAAGTGAACTAGGCCTACTTGAGTTTTTCGCTGTAAAAGAATATTGTCTAAGTCTGAAAATCACCATCTTGACAGTATATTTCTCTTTTATTCCTAGGTATTCTGACTTCTGACTTGAGATCCCTTTTCTAACTTCTCACTTTTTTGTTTTTTAAGCAATAAAATTGTAAGTGAATCACGTCTGTTTTTATTCAGATTTAAAGATCTAGTTTTCAGCTTTATTTTGATACCTGATTCCTTTTTTAAATACCAATAATAACTATTCTGTGAAAGTTTGAAGTTTCGGGCTTTAATTTCCTAAAATACCTGTTTTAACTAGTTAAAATTACAATGCCAATAACTCAAAGACAAAAATCATAACACTATAAATTGTATGTCAAATTGTTCGTAATTTAATGCTGAATTTCAGAATTTTAATAACTCAAAACTGAAAAATTCCGACTTGAGGTCCCTTTTCACTTTGCGCATCACATATTCTATACCTATAATTATAGTATTATATTACATTATGTAGGTATATTATATTATGTATATATATTACTTCATAGCCTATTCTAAAATGGCAATCCTTAATAACTTTTAGGCAAAAATGCACTTGAGTTGGAGAACAAATGTAATCATTTTATTCTAAGGAAAAATAACTTATATCCTCTCTAAGCAATGAGAGATTTTTATCACTACCTTGCCATCACCATATTTTCCATTTAACCTAACTGTCTCAAAATCTGTATGAATGTTTATGTATGTATTTATGTATGTATGTATGTATCTTCTCGTTGCTATGACTACGACAGGCAAAGGTCCAGTACTTTTATCACACTTATTTTTCCAACCCAAGTGTCAAAAAGATTAACTTACGGTACAGTAACGTTTTTAGGATATAATTTCATTAATTAGCATTAAAATTAGAGCCTACGCCTTGTTGTGTATTTAAAATTCTTGCTTTTGAGGCTTTTTATGCCCTAAAATGGAGTTAGCCTGTGGAATCTTGGATGTGGCAAACAAAGTCATTCGACAGATAATATAAAGGAATCTCTAAGTGTACCAACCTAAGTCGATCTTAGCATGAATTATTGAAAAATAATGTCTTATAATGACTTACAATTGGTGCATTATATCTTGACACTTAGGAATCCTTTACATCTGAAGCAGTTGGAGTGGAGTGAAAGTTATCAGGACACTACAGCTGATGTGATAAGTTGTACTAGCTCAAGATGAATATACAAAAATCTACCAAATAACTGTTAGCCTATATTCCTATTTTTTAAAATTACCAATAGGCCCTAATTAAGATATTTTTAATATTAGCAAGAAATCAATTGTGACTGACTCTCACGTTTATTGCACTATAATCGGAAGCATCAAATTAGGCAGGTGGTGGCAAAAATAGCATTTATAGATGAAATATAAATATTATATATTATCTTTGGTATGTAAACCAATAAGCCTTTAAACTTATTAAATGCCTTAAATAAATAAGATAAGTGAAATAGCTCGTTATTTAAATAAAGAACTTGCCTCTGCGGAATTATAGCCTAACAATTTGTCAAAGTAGACTAATTGAACTATGAAGCGGGAGACAAGCATAAATTTGTTTGGTTACTTATCATTCGCCAGCGACAGGTGATCCCCACGAATTCAAACTAAACACAAGAGGAATCCTGAAAACTCTACAAATTGCAAAGTCTAAGTTAAGTGTTAATTTCCATTAGGCAATCAACCAAGTCTTAATTGTGAGATAAAATCAATAATATTTCATTAATAATAATAGAGATTGGCCAACATACTTAATGGGATCGAGCCACAATCATCCAACACTCATCCTCCAGTCATATTCTGGTTAAAATAAGCAGCCAGTGCTACGCCCCGGTCTTAAGAGGTATTAAATGTACTAAAGGGATCGTAAGAAATAAACTGTAGTTGGTTGTTGTGAAAGATGCAGTCGCTGATAAGCGATATATTTGTGATTTTCCTCCCTTTCCTGCTTCACAGTTTAATTGATTCCCATCAACATTTCTTTGGGTTGTTGATCAACCATAGGCTAATGTTTGTTTGTTTAGGTAAACACATGTTTGTAAGTAAAAGGCCCTGAAAAACACAAAGTTTTTACAGATCAACAAAAACATTTAAATTTAGCCTACTTTTTTCATCTTAAGTTTCAGCAGGCAATTTGGTGAGTTTCCAGATTTTGCTGCCTGACTAGTTTTATGCCCTTGATAAAGTTGAGGTTTCATTTGAATTGCAGGTTGTATAAAAAGTGAATGGTACCCTTGTTAAATAAATAAAATTATTTAGCCCATCAGCTGATATCAACCCCTATATGATCAATTGTGTTTTTATTTTTGTCAGTGGTGTTTGTTAGGTTAACAGGGGTATATTTTTCAGAAAATTGATGAAAAATATCGGGAGCAAGCTCAAACTAGGCTATAAAAAAATATCCGAATAAAAAAAATCCTTAAGTAAGTCTTTTTTAGAATCTATAAGAAGACAACACTTCAATTCACAGCCAAAGAGATTTGATGTTAATTTTCTCAGAGTGAGATTGAAATTTTAAGACTGCATTCAAACCTAATGGAAGAACTTGAAAAATTTGACCTGAGATTAAATTATTGATATTTTAAAAAGATAAAACTATAATTAATTCCCCTCAAAGATGTTACCATTTTACATATTATTTAAGTTATATTATTAATTTGTATCAGTGTACTAATTAAAACAATAATACCACTTTAAACTATGGCTAACAAATAACAATTATTTAACTTTACAACTGGATAAAAAGTAACGAAAAAACAAAAAAGTAAACTTTAACTCTAATAAAAAAATAACGAGTTGGTGCATCTGTTCAATCTTCCTCAACTTTGTTTGCAAGTAGTCATAAAGCAATAGCTCTCTGCAAAGTTCTAGCGAGTTAAAAATATCTTTCGTCTTTTGAAATAATATAAGAAACTTTTAAAGAGTGACATAAGTTAGTACAAGTAATGATTTAAAAAGGACCGATTCAAAATTTTCTCTCAATATTATCGTTTTTATGAACTTCAAAGAAAGAAATTAGTTAAATCGCAAACCAACTTCTGTGAAATAACTTAAAAACAACCAACCTGATGATTCTGTATTGCAGTAATAAGTTCGTTCTGTATCTTTACAATATCATTTTGCAAAGTCTTGGTTATGTCCATGATTTGCGGAAGAAAACTGTCCAAGAATGTTAAATGCAGATGTGGAGGAAATCACAAATCGGTTCACACTTCACACAACACCACCAAATCCAACCCCTTCCACCTCAAGAGTCGCGGCCGTGGCCGTGCTTGTAAAGTCCTTGCAACAGATCCGCGCGCGCGCACTCTGCCGCCACAACTCGAAACTAAGCTAATTGATGCCGTTACGTCAATAATCTCAACTTAGTTTGTGGGCTTTTATCTAGCAGCAACACAGACATCAACATTTTGATTACAGTAATTATGTGAACATTCTAATCATTCCAGTAATACACGTCTCTAAACATTAAGCATATCAGCCTTCTTTTAATAATAGTCAGATTTCCTTGTCTTTACAGAAATCAATAACTCCGTACTTATCTAAACACAAAAGAAAGCTCGAAATAAGTTCACAACGGCAAAAATGGCTTAGAAAAGTAAATAATGTCTGATTTATTTAAGTAACCCTCATTGGACTAGTTAAATTGAGTTTTTACTAAAATATCAAGATAAAAATATCCAGTCGAGTTTTGTGCGTAGTAATCAAATGTCGCTCTTCGAGGTATCCACCGTACTTTTGACACACACACACTACCGCACTCCACCAATGCACATTTGATAAGGAAAACTTGATATTAGAACATATGATTTTTTTTAACTCGATAGAAACATTAATCAGGGGAAAAATATTTGTTACTAGTTATTGGCTCGGACTTATTTAACTTTTATTTGGTACAAATCATCAAGCACTATTTCCAAATAATAATATGTGAATTCGTCAAATAAATAAAATTAATTCGTCAATAAATTAAATTTTCAAGTCATGGTAAGTGGAATGTTCATTATTTTGTTGTTAACATGAGCGGCAGTGACTGGAATTAATGATCGAATTAACAATATACAATTAAAATGGAACGAAAACGATGAATGATTTTTAAGGTAGTGTTGTGAAACTATTATTATTAAAACTAGATTTTCACGCTAATAACAATTCCACAACTTGCTTTTGAAAATATTGTTTCGTTCTCAAGGACCGAAGAAAACATTACGTAGTACCTATTCAAATGAAAATTATTCCTTGTTCATTCCTTAACGGTCCTGCCTAAATTAACAGGGAAAGTCAGAATTGCCTGACGGTTATAGTTTTTGCACAGATAAGCACCGGTGTGACGAGGGGGTGACCGCGGAATAAGCATAATGTAACAATTTGTTTTATTTCGTTCCGTTCTTCATGGAGAACAGACTATTTCCTATTAAAAATTGTGGATAAGTTTATCAGGTTATATGCCAGTACTCAAGGTTATCAGGTACATCAGTACTCGCAAGGTTACTTTGTGGCAGTTTCAAATGTCTTAAAACAATGAACAGTGTTAGCAGCTTCAATTTGAAGTGTCGATCCTCTAAATTCGACCAGTCCAGAAAGTAGTTGAAAATCTGCTTTAGTCGGCATATTTTTTCCATAGTTTATTTTTACTAACGGATTTATGTCCAGGGCCGGCCGTATTTCCCTAAAGGCGCACACGACGCCACTTTTGCCGAGACCGAAGGGGCCTCCTTTTACAACTCCGCCCGGGGCCTCATCCGGGGTCCAAAATACGGCCATGTTAATATTTCAAGTTATAAAGTAAGCCCCAATATGTTTGTTCTGATCTTTAATCACTCAATACATTTTATCTATAGTATATTGAACAACTGATCATAAAAATCAGACTGTTTACGGTAATTTATGTTGAATAATAATTTATGTTGAATAGGGCTCTGTAGGCCTATTGCTTACTATTTGACCTGCAGCAGCGGGATTTGCATCAAAAGTTTCATTCCTCTTTTATCATACTGTAAGTGTAATATCATAATATTAGTACATATCTCTCCAGAGAGGGCGACAATGAATTGCCTTTAGCTCCCTCTTGGGGTTTTTTTAAAATAATTTTTCACTACTTGAAAAATATGTATGATATTTTTTCTGAAAAAATCTGTATACTTTTAGAATTTAAGAGTAATAACTCTCTACAATCTCATTTTATTGAAATCATCAATAGTTCAAACGAAAGCAATGAGTCGTTGAGCAATTTAAAATGTGAACGAGCTTTGGCTATATAGTTTTAGAACTTGAATACAAGTATTTTATTCGGAAAATTTTATGATCTTTGAGAATCGGACATTTGCATTCTCTCACATCACTCACATCATTAAATTAGAACAATGTTTAATAAATAAATAATTAATATAGTTTGCATCCACTAAGCGAAAAACAACAATTCAATTAAAATTAAACAAAATTTAAAATTTAACTAAATTCGGGCTAGTTTTTGCACTTTTAGTATTTTTAATACATAAATAAAGGGGCGCTGCTAACGAATGGTTACCGCCAGAATTGCTCGTAACCATAGATAAAATATACCCAGCTAGGTATATTTCATCTATGTCGTAACGCTCTGCTCGGAATTCCGCAAACCGCGTAAGCGAGGATGGCAATGGGAACACTCCTTTCGAAATTTGCGGGAGCTGCGTCAAATCACTTCAATTAGACCCCTGAAATAATTTGAAAAAGACTTTGGTTCTTTATATGATATTGTTAAAATGTTATTTTGAATATTTATGTTCAATAGAAAATAAATTTTTGAACAACTCCACAACAATGACAAGGAGGCTATATATTTATACCGGAGATAAAAGTTTTTATCACGCAAGAAAATCAGATCATGTGCTTCTACAATGCTTAACATGGGGCATTAACACCTTTTTTTGGGGTTCCAAAAATGGGTTAAAATATAATATTATACTATTTTCAATGATTCTCCTAGATTTTGAGCAAGTTTCCCCTATAGGGAAGATGGGAAGAAGTACCGTAAATCTCTTACAGTAAGACGTAAATGTGTGACTATGTTAAAATTTCATTTTAAGGTCCTCAAATGCTATTCATTGTAAACAAGATCCTTCATGATTACCTAATTTACTTGATTTTTAGGGAGGGTCTTAAAAATGCCAAAAATGATGACGTACTAAATGGACGGCCTCTAATAAATGAAATAAAAAATAATAAAGAAAAAAGTTAAAAATAATAAGAAGAAAAATAATAAAGAGGGATAGAATAATACTGTGCAACACCATTAACTTTGGAGCTACATGCTACAAACTACTAGGCAACGGCAAATGTGGTAACAAGAAGAAGTGAAAGTGAGGAATTGAGGAACTGTGTGACAGCAAACAGCAAAGTGAGTGAGGTTAGGCAAAATACAAAAGTGCTGAATTTGACATATTAGTACTAAACATTGCAATTTAGTCATAGGGTAGTCATTTTATCCCTAATATTTTTTGGCAATCACTCAGGAATACTCAGAGGTAAGTAAATATTTGTTACGAGCTGTGAAATGTAATAATTTTATACTGTTATGTCAAGATTAGGGTTAACCTAAGAAAGCCCAGGACCTAGACTTCATCACTGGTTTCTGCATTAAAGAAGCTCGATAAAATTTGGAAAATGTAACTGGTGCTATCTTCTACTATCTCGGCAATTCAACATTCCATAAAAGTCTAAGGTCCAGCATCCCTCAGGATATGTTTTAATCAGTTTAAATTTCATTCTTGTACCATAATTAGTGCCTAATTGACATACAAATGTTTTCCTCTTCTGTAACTAGGTATTCCCGATTTGGATGAGCCTGATATTGTTGATTTACATCACATACTCTAATTGTATTGTTTGTAAACATTGATCCAGAGTAAAAATAGGCTAAAAAATGTATAAGATGCCCGACTTATCCTATTCTATATTTTTTAACTTTGAGACAAACATCTAGTATATCCATAGCGTATATTCGACGTTGTCTTTTTCATTATTGTAAAGTGTTGACGGACAACAATCCATCTAATTTCTAATTAGAATTTCTGATTAAGTTAATCACGTAATTTCTTCAAACCTAGGCCCTATGTTCCAATCATCATTGAATTTTGACATGATCGTTATGAAGTACTAGTGTGGCAATAGGGTCTGATTGCTTGTATGAATAGGCTAAGTTAAGAAATCTTTAACATATAGCTGTCTTATTAATAAAAGCCCAGATCCTTTGAACATGAGTAGATTAGCATGTAGGATTTCTTAATGCTGATTTAATTTTGAGAATTTCAAATAGTGTCCAACTAAACTTTTTATTGTTTTACCAAACAGTGATTCAATTACAGATGAAAAAGTGCCTCCCAAGCATATTAATCCATCCCTAGGGAGGCCTACGAAATATGAGCTTCCGCCCGATCATGGGTGGAATGGCAGTAAGGCGAGGTCGATTACTTCGTGTCCCAGTTCCTTTCTGGACACGGGTACTTCCGAGCCTTTCCGCACCGGATGGGTAAAGTCGTCAGCCCGGTCTGTCTGTATTGCCCTGGCATTCCAGACACGTCCGAGCACACCTTCTTTCAGTGCAACTGTTGGCACGCCCGCCGAGTCTTGCTTTTAACTGAGATTGGTGTGGTCATCAGCCCACATAACATCGTCGGAACTATGCTCCAGGGAGAGTACAATTGAAACTGTGTCCGGCACTATGTCCAAGCCATTCTACGGGCGAAAAAGGTCGACCTCGATCGGCCTTAATCCTCAGCTTTTCCCCACAGAGATTGCCCTAGTGGGGTAATATCAAAAGGCCTATTCCGAAGTAATGTGCGAAACAGTTCCAGGCTAGTGTCCTTGGTGTTGAAGGGGGTTGTTTAGTCGGTAGTTCACGGGACTTTGAGCTCGTGGGAGTCCGACACTACTGAGGAGACAACGAGCCCCTCAGTGTGCGTACAGTAAATGCATTCCACTTCCTACCAAATAAAAAAACCAAATATGAGCTTGAACATACAAACTTATGGGTCAATCCACATGAAGTGGTCCAGGCAAATTAAACTTGATTGGTTTAACTACTTAGTTTAGGTATCTACTTGATTATTTGTCCAGAAAGGTTTGAACTAAAACTGCTTTAAAGCTTAGATAGCCTATAGCCTCCCTATTAATTGTTATTTCAAAAAGGTCCTTCTAAGTATGTTTTTCATACATTTATTCCTCCCCCAAGAAAATTGAATCTAAAGTTTAACTACAAAATAACACGAACTTCATGTTTCAAAAAATACTTTCTCGCTTAAGGACTATTAAAGAAAGCCTGGTATTTTTTAGAGAAATATCTGTATATAAATGTACAGATAAAATCTTAAGGGTATAACTGCTGCCCTACAAGTTTTATAAATAAAAAAAACAGATTTTTTGAAAAGTGTTCAAGTTTACATCTAGATGTTATCTCTGATACGGCTAATGATAAAATTTTGAAATTTTCCCAGCCTTTTTAGAGTTTTTATGCACGGTGTCAGGAAATTATGGTAAAATATTTTAGTATATGATAGTACTTACAGGTAAAATAAGAAAAAAAGTTTATATAATCATAGGTCTTAACGTGCTTCGTTTTCCGTCTGTATGTATGTTTGTGTTTTTTTACAAATTTAATTATATCTCTTGAATCTTTTAACGTATAAACTTCAAACTTGGTACATAGATGACCACTATTAGCAACAATTTTTGTAATTGAAGCATCAATGTTATAATTTGTACCATTTCAAAATGGCTCCTATTTTTTTGTTTTCAAAGCTTAATATCATAAAAACCGTAAATTTTAGAAAAATGATTCAAGTGACAAAGTAGATGAGGAATTTAATCCAATTAATGCTGATATTAAGATTATAGCAAAGGGATGAACAATAATGGAGAAATTGTAAATCAATATATATATAAAGAGAGTTGTGTGTTGGTATATTTAATGCTACAGCCAAAACTACATGTCGTAGACCCTTGATCTTGGTATCAAATTAAAGCTTGGAATCTCATGATGTGCACTATGATGGTTGGGTTTCGTTATTGTATGGGGTTTAGGTACAGGATGATCCAAAAGGAACCTATGTCAAGGATTTTGTGAGCGCTTTAGGTTTTATTTGTTTATATCAATAATATGGTTTAATTTGAAATGGTTAGCGTGGTTACAGTGGTTGCCAACAGAATGCAGCACCTGCAATTGTTTTTGTAAAACAGGTGAATACTGTCTTATTTAGCAAATGTGTTATTGTTTACATTTTCAATTATTTAGTAAATTTTTACTGTTAGGTTATGTTATTAAAACATAAAGTGCACTAAAATTTAGAGTTACATATTTTTTTGTTTTAAATTCAATGTTATAGGCTAACTAAAAATAAGATGCGCGAAAAATAGGACAAAAGATTGCTCGAAAAAATGAAACAACGAAGAAAAAGAAACACATCTAAAGGTATCATGGGAAAATTCACAGTGACATCAAGAAACACTATCGAAAAAGAAACAATGGGTTACAGTGTTTCTTGTTGCAGCAAATAGTACACAATATTACTATTGTACTATTGTGTACTATTTAATGAAAAATAAATGGCTAAAAAGTAAAATATTAGTTAATGGCATTCTATCACAGAACCCAAGTATAACACTACACAACAAACAGGGAGATGCTAGAAGTGGTAAAATCATGTAGGGTGAGGTGGGGTAGGTGCGTAAATGGGGAAAGTGCATACCCGGGCTCTGTAGGCCTATTGCTTACTATTAACCTGCAGCAGCGGGATTTGCATCAAAAGCTTCCTCTTTTATCATACTTTAAGTGTAATATCATAATATTAGTACATATCTCTCCAGAGAGGGCGACAATGAATTGCCTTTAGCTCCCTCTTGGGGGTTTTTTTAATAATTTTTCACTACTTGAAAATAGTGGTTCACATGAATGTAACCTGTTACATTAAACATATGTAAAGTTCAATTTTAAGGTTGCTTGGTTAAGATTTCCACAACTTTCTTACAAGTTTTAACTTAATAAATTAATATTCACTCTTTCCCTCTTTGTTAGATGGCCAAAAGGTCTGCAACAACAGAACTAAATCATGATAACTGGAATGAAGAGTTAGAATCAGAAGAAGCTGGAACTTTTAAGCCTGCCTCAACAGAATTGTTGCAGAAGCGTGCAATCAAAGTAGCTCGACGGAGAATGAAAACCTCTGACAACAGTGTAAGTAATAATGGGGCTGCAGTAAAGTCTTCTGTGACAATTCTAACTTATAAATTAGTAAATATGAACTATATATTTTTGAAAGTTGTTATTATTAACGAGGTAGAATCACGAGCACCCTTTCTTTTTTATACTTATTTAATCTTTTATTGGTGTTATTACAGCTATGATCACACCAAAATACCAGCTACGATCACCTTTTTACATATCCTGAAGGGATAAAGTTCAACAAAATACAAGATACGGTACCTAAAATGATGATATTTTCTTCTTTGTAGATCAATATGGGTTAGTTCAAAATTAATGGCCCAATTTCCAACAATTATATTTAGAAAAATGGCGCACAGAAATCAATTTTACATCAAACTACTAACAGGAGAGTCAAGTTTATGATGAGGTATTATGAATATGCCCTCCGTCAAAGGCTCGGACGACATCTAGACGTTAGCCAAAATTATCCCAAACTGATAGCAGTATATTTTCTTGGTCTGTAGCTACAGCATCTGTTATCCTGATGTTAAGCTTCTAAAAATCATGAGCTAAGGGAGGAACATATATCTTAACGATACATGCATTTATTTAGAATTCTCTCAAGGGCGCCACCAACAAGTGGTTAACACTTGGTAGCACACCATGCGGGATTCTAAGTAAGCAGGCATATAAATGTTCATTGTTCTATTTCATTTTTATTATTTTAAAAATTTTATCTTAACTTCTATAATGGTTAGGTTGTGTTTACTTTTTAGGAAGATTTGATAAATGTATCCAAAAAAGATATCCATGGATGGATGGATGGTTTTTTTGGTTTGGATGTATCCATGTATCCTTTGTTTGTGTTTGTGTATGTCTTCTCCAATGTTCATTTTTTGTCATTCTTTTTTTCAAAAACAAAAATTTTCTCTGATACATCCATGAGAATGATCTGGGTTTAAGATGTGTTTAGGGTGATTTGATTTCTGTGTCGTCATGATTTTTGATCAACTAACTACTTATTTTGATTAGGATTTTTGCGGACATTTGCCATCACTGATTAGTAAAAAACAAGATTTTGCCATCACTAATCAGTGATGGCAAATGTCCGCAAAAATCCTAATCAAAATATAAAATCACCATCACCAACAATGAATTTCAAACAAAGAATCAACTACTTGTATGCTCTCAGCAGCTTTTTGAAAGATATACATGTTTGGCCAATGAAGAATTCTCCACATTCTTTTCAAATTCCACAGATTTCCGATCTCCTTACTGGTATTCTTATTTAGTTTTTAACATGCTGTCCATCAATTTAAAAGCATTGTTTCTGATTCCAAAACTTAGTTTGTAGTTTGTGCTTAAAAAAGTTCTTTTAAAGTTTTTATTTCATATCAAATTGTGTTGAATGCGAAGGTATTCCAACTTGTTTATGACTTGTTGATTGTTTTGGTTATTAGTTTTGTCACACTACAATGAAACAACTGTTTCTTTGCCTTATTTTTGACAGGAAAGTTGCTCTTTGCTAGTTAAAACTATAATATTAGAGGTTTTATCTCACAAATTTAGCAATACAATCAATTACTAGAGGCTTGAAGGGGCTAATAGCCCCTAAGCATAATCCTTTTTTATTATAAAACAAAAATATTGGCTTTTGGATCCACCAATTTATGATTCTATCCAGCATATGGTTCAAGAATCAGGGCCACATGTTTTAAGTAAACAAAGCAGTCGTTTTTAGATCCCAATGTTTTTGAATGCGACAGCTATTTTACGTTATTTCTAATTTTTTAGTAAGATTAAAGGAATTTCAGTATTTTCTCCAAGACCCTGGGATGAAGACCTTCAATTTGAGCCCCCTCCCATCGTCCTGCGACCTTCCAACCGCCCACAATTTCGGTGCAAAAATTTCCCTTACGTAAATGGATATAATATCATTTGCATGGCGAATAAAATTTGGTATTAAATCTGCTTCGTTATAACATAAACTAAACAAACGTACTTAACATTTATAATTTTAAATTGTGAAAAAACTTAAACCCTTAATCATTACAAATTATTGGAAAATCTTAAATTTAAAATAGAACATTGAACGTGCATGGTTAGCTGCATTTTGAATAAATACCACATGTCATCATCTAGCATATGGCTTTGATTTGAGCATCAGCACCATATGTTTAATGTAAATAAAAGAGACGTTTTTCGATCTCAATGCTTTTTAAATGGCAGATATTTTACGTTATTTCTCGTTTTCTGGTGAATTTCAAGCAATTTTAATAATTTTCCCGACCCCCTGGGACTAAGACCTATAATTTGAGCCATCTCCCATTATCCTGCGAGCAGTCAAACTCTCACAACTTTGGTTTTAAAAAATTGCTTACAGAATTAATAATATAGATATTACTTTTCAACATTATTTTAGGATTGCATTATTGCCCTATTCCTTTAAGGAATAAAAATTCCTCCTTACTTTCATTATTTCATTTAACTGAAATCCATCTAATGAGATGGTTCTTTCATTTCTTAAAACCTTCTTACTGGAAGAACCTTTACCTTCTTATCATGAAGATAGAAGGAGGTATAGGGAAGATGTTGCCCCATATATTATCTTCTTACTTTTAAGAATTTGGGAGATTAGGGAAAGCAAACCAACCTTAAACATTTTTTTCAAGTACAGTGGAACTTGAATAATTGCACTTTAAGGGACTGATGAAAAAATTTGAACCATCCAAAAATTTAAAATTTTGTCAAAAACAGGGCAAAATACTTACTCTCCGACTTTATCATAGATCTTCACTAGAAACAACGATTATCGTTTGAATACTGACTATTTTACACTCATTGTAACAAGATTTGGGATTTAAAACCTCAATAAAGGAACAAACTGTGTAGATATTGTACATAAAATATAATAAATACTTAAAGACTTTGTAAGGATATTGTGAAGACAAAAAAGATCTAAACTGCAGATGAAACAGGACTAAAAATCACTCAGCAAAAACTCACAACACCTTACTGGTGTGAAAACTCTTAAGTAGGCATAGTACAATTAACTATTATATTAATTTTACATTTATTTTAATTACATTTTATACTTTTACTTAAAATTGTGACCTACCCAGGTAAGTATTTTGAGCCAAGTATGAATGAGTGATGAGAGTAAGATGACTGTGACGCGATCTTATAGTCTTAGTCTTTTTAATGACTAAGTATTAATTATTTTATTCTAAGCTACAGTAGCCAATGATGATTGTGAAATTGTTCTGGCTGAGAAGTTTAAAGTATAATGACCTTGAAGATGTATACAGTACACTCCCGATTATCCGAGCCCCAGTTATCCGAGACTCTGGCTTATCCGAGATCGTTCTAAGTTGAAGAACACATTTTTTTTATTTGGTCGAAACATAATAATAACGCGGTTGTCATCGGTTTTTGGCAAAGTAATTATAAATTATCTGTAATTTGTTATATTATTCGCTCATTCAAGTTTATAAATAAAATAAACACTCGAATTAGGGCCTATTATTTTATGATACGAATACTACCAATAATCGAAATTTGTGTTTTGAATGAAAATCATTAGTGGAGGAACTGACCGAGTCGTCTTCTGCTGGATGCGAGGCGGGAGTTCACTATCGTCGAATAATGGTGAGTTTGAATTGCCCAAATATTGGGTAAACTATTTGCCGCATGAGGCCTCATGAAAATGACATGAAACGAGTAGCCTACATCGTACCAGTTCAATCACCACATTTGTATTGGCCTAGATTACCCTCCGATACCAGTATCAGTTGAGCTTTCCAGCAGTGAGCTCCCACCATAAACAAACGTGCGTACGAATACGGAAGTTGATATGACGAATGATGATTTTCCTTAAGTTTATTTTGTCACTCAGTGTTGTTTTTAAATATTGGTATAGTATTCAAATAATCTTTCGACTGGAAATTCTGTTTTACCAGCCTATGTACTCTAAAACAAGTATTTATTCAGCAATAAACTTCCTATCGTGGTCTTGTAACTCTTAAACCTCAAAATATAAGCAGCCTCCATATTATTCGAGATTCTCGGTATCCGAGGCAGCCTCGGTCCTGACAACCTCGGATGATCGGTAGTGTACAGTATATACAAACAAACGGTAATCTAACGTGGGTTATGTTTTCACGAATACTATTGCTGGAGTAACACTTACCGGATGCAGATTCGGTTGGTATAGCCAAGGCCACACTACACTACAGGCCGGAGTCCTTTTGTGGTGACGTCACATTATCAGACGGAATCGCAGACGCTTTTATAATATACTCTTATGGCGATTCACTGTCGTACTCTTAAAACTATCGTGCCCTAAGTAATTCGTTTAAGTTTTCGCTTAGAAACCATTATTTTTTCGAATCTGCACTAATTAATGAATAACCAAATGCGGTCGAAAATAATTATAAAGAAAACAAGACTTTATTTCATAAACTTAAAAACCGGTAAACATTGCAGGCAAGGAATTTGTTTACTTTTCATCAGATGATATATTGAAAATTTGACAGTTTGGTTTCTTATTGTTTTCATTTCGATGTTCTAATGTCATAATTTTTTGGTAAATGTTTACGATTTTTATATGATTTTAGTTGTTATTTCCAACACAGCGCTAGGAGTTCGGCCGGTGTTGTGACGTGGCATCAGGGAGGAGGGGGGGAGACTCCGGCCTGTAGTGTAGTGTGGCCTTGGTATAGCTGTCTCATGAATTCATCATGTTCAAAGTGGTTGTTAGACTGTGAATTTTATGTATTTTCTTAAAAATTTCTAGTTTAAAAACCATTAATATCTCGTTATTTTGACCTAAAAACTTGATTAATTAAAGCTTTTAAAAATTGTTTAACATCATTAATATAAAAATGCTGGGGGCCATTCGAAATATTTTAATTTAAGAAGATTTGAATTATAGAAGTTCGAAATTATCCAGGTTCTTTTGTGCTTCATTTAAAAATAACCTTACAGAATCTTACACCAACATTATAACACAAATAGAAATATCTTCTCTTTATCTCTAACATGATGAATATAATTTATACAATTATTTTCTCCAACGAATTTCTTCCTTACGTTATGAATAATATTTTCCAGGATGCAGGCAAATCTCTTTTTGCCTCTTTTACTGGCTTTAAGCCAAGTGTCCCCACACTTAATTCAGAACCAACGAAACCAAACTTTTCTTTCTTGGGAAACCCAGCTTCAAATAGTAATCCAACACCGACAAGTAATGGAACAGCCAAGATTACTACAGAAGTCACTCCTCAGCAAAAATATCTGAGCAACCTTCAGCAACTCAACAAAAGTGTCTCTGAATGGATAAAATGTCATGTTGACAAAAACCCTGCTTGTATCTTAACTCCTGTCTTTAAAGACTATGAAAAGTAAGTAAGCCTTTATATTTTTTTGCAAGTTGCGTGTTTGTTTTGAGACAACCCACCATAAACAAGAACCGGCCAAAAATTGCAGTCCACATCAGCTTTAGGCATCAATGTAAATAAATACAACTGGATAGCGCGCTCCCCGTAAGGCTCGTGTAGTGATTTCCGAGCCAACACAGCTGTGCGTTGGGGTTGCAGCCAGGCCGAATTGAAGGGGCGTTGGGGGAAATAGCGCGAAACTGTATTGTTAACCGTATTGAAACCGGGCGGATTTGATTGCAGTTTTACGGGTAAAGCTTGCTGTAATAGATGTATTGCTATAACTATTAAGTAATTACAATTAATATTTAACTAGACGGTCAGTACAAGTTGGCCGGCAAAAGATGCGTTCCCCCATCGCCCCTGCAAAATTTTAAACACAACCACTGCCGGCGGCTCGTGTTGCGGGGCCTGAGTTACCAATCCAGTGTACTTATTTATATCGATGGCTATAGGCTGAAGAATTTGTCAAAACTTAATAGTTGACAGTTTTGCACTTACTGCCTTTTTGTTTAGCAGATAAAAGCTGAGGTCGTAACATTTGTCAAGTCATAATTTTGAATTAATGAATTATTCATTTTTAGAAGGCTTTTTTGGTAAATGTTTCCCCCTGCCCATATTGAAGAATTTGGAATGTACTCAAATAGTTATGACAAGAAAATTCTATATTGAGTGTCAATTTTGGTCATGATGAGTTCAGTAAAAATTGAAAAAAAATCACCTCTACTGTAAACCTCCAAATAGTTAAGCATTCTTTGCAACTTGTGACATACAAGAATTTATTTATCAAATATATTATATATTTTGATCAATTTATTTATTTTTTATATTTATTTATATTATTTTGTAATAAAGTTTTTTTATATATAGTTGACAAAAGCTGTCAAATAACAACAATGCTAAAATCCAATACAAGGAAGAACAATAATACTCTGGAATAAAAAAAATCACATATCCAGAACACAAGCTTGTCCACATCCAATCAGAGCCGAGAAAAGATTGGTAGGAGTATATAGCCGTACTCCAGTGTAGCTTAACTTATATCTTGTCACAGTCTGTCTCGATTAAGAATTATGTAACCCATTGGCCTTGCCATAAGTTAACATGCTATAAGAGTTTTGAATAGATTTGCTGTATTTTTGTCACCATGCTGAGGTATGATGTTTTCAATGTTTTTTATATGTTATATGAGTTTATATATACTTCATGAAATTTTGTATACTGTTTTGGTCCATCATCCTGTATTACTGAAAATTTGCAAAATCAGACATAAATAGCTACAACTTGAACATAACAATGACAAAATCAAATTAAATAATAAATTACCAATGGTTTAACATTTTGGTTTAAGCTTATCTTTATGTCCCGTTTCAGCTCTTAAATTTTGATTAACTTCAACAGGTATTTGAAAGAAATTCAAGACGAGCGAGATGCTTTGGAAAAAACAGGGTCTACTGTGGTTTCATCAGCACCCAAAACACTTTCTTCCTTCAGTTTCGTAAGCAGCAGCACAAGTGACAACAAGTTTATAATTAATGTTCCTACAACATCACAAGACAGTGATAAGAAATCTTTTAGATTTGTAGACAGTAATACAACCGCAAATTCTACAAACACAAGTACATTTGGTAAATCAATGTTTGGAATTCCAAAAGAGAGTGACTCAGGCACTGGAAAGAGTCCATTACTACAGGGTGATTCAACAAATAAATCTAGTACACCATCAATTTTCGGAAATTTTAAGAGCGATTCGACAGGGTCAAGCCTTTTGCAGAAACCAGACCCTGCATCTCTCATGATCAACCCTTTCACATCATCCCTTAGCAAACCTGCAGCCCCTAACTTCTCAGCTCCTATCAGGTAATTCACACTCATCAGCTAACTAATTCAGCTATGAATCATTGTAGCTCAGTTCATAATTTAAATTTGAGCAGAGCACTTATAAATTGGGTAAAATAATTTATTTTACACTTTCATAGATTTTATTTACCAAAAACAAATACATTGCATACAAGACTGGTCATTCACTGGAGCATTGAAGTAGTTGTTGATTATTATTAAAATCAGCATTCTCATTAACAAATCATTCTAAAATCGTAATTTTTAAGGGATAAAGGAGCTTTGTAAAGTGTAATTAACAACACACTTGTGTAGCTTTGAACGATTTGTGTAGCTTTTGCTCTTTAATTAACTTGTGTGCAGAAGGTGTCACCCTTATAGTAGCCATTTCTTTATAAATAAAGCAATAGCCAGTGATAAAATTCTCATGAAAGTGATTTAGTTTTAAACAGCTTTGCTTTAACACGATCGCTGTGGCCATATCTGATCAGATACAGGCCGAGCGCTGTCCGGGTACGTCTGTAGCCGATGGGATACGTTCAGTAATGCTGTTCGGAAATACTCACCAATACACCGGCGTTGAACGAGGGGCTCAGTTGAGGGATGCCGCAGTTGACAGCCGCCGCTGGTTATGTATTTGTGTGGCTGCCGTTGGCAGGGTTGCCGCTTGTTGCTGCCGTATCCGATCGGATACTAAGTGGCAGCCACCTTTTTTATTTTTTTGAGGTTAAAAAGTTTTGTTTGCCATAAACAAAAATGCAAAACTATTAAATCAGATAAAAAAAATTCATCAGCACCCTTGTGACCTATCCGTCACAGACTTATCTAATGCTAACATATTAATTAGCCATGATTGGCAGGAAGTGGGTGACTGACATTTTACATTAATGGTATTAAACTTTAAATACCCCTCTCTTGTGGGTAGCGTCTTGGTAATTTAATTGAATAATTTACTTGAGTTCTCAACTTCAATGATATTTAAAAAGTTATCAAGACATTTCTTTTATGTCTGAGGTGTTTGTCAGTACTGAGAGCCTATTAAGAAGATGCCTTGTGTAAAAATACAACTTTTATTTTGTTACCTATAACAAACAACTTCAGTTCCAGTGAAAATAAAGATGGAGACGAGGAGGAGGAGGAGTCAGATGAACCTCCCAAAGTGGAGGTAAAACCCATTGAAGAGAAGGGATCAGTGTTTTCCACACGGTAAGTTTTCCCTGATCAGTTAATCCGACACTTATTAATCCGATATACTTGGTAATCTGATGTGACTATAATGTCGCCTTTTGTACACCAGTCACATGTGGTTAATATTTTATTTGTGTTGATAAGGGAGTTTTTATATCTTTAAATTATTTTTTAGTACAGCTTGAAAATCATACCAATCACCTGGCTCTAAGCCTATTGAATAATAGTACTTACTTTAACATACAGATCGAAACTAACACATGTCTTGGACCTTAGCACAAGTTTGATGAAGTGAATGTTGTTCTTTTTCAATGTGTGTATGCTCACACATTCTTAAGTTAAATCTTTCGATGGATTGAGTTCAACAAATGCCACGTAAATAGATATTAGATTTGCCACATGTTCTGATTTGTGAACAGATTGTAAATAAAAAAAATACGTAAAAAAGAGTGTTTTGGCTGTATTGCAGTATTTGATCCATCACAGAATCTTTCAGATAAATGCTCTAGATTAATTGGGAAACCCTTTGATTTTGTTTTCTTTGTGATGCAAATCTTTTTCTTTAAAAATGATTTGGTATATTGTGCAGGAAGAAGTTGCAGGATTAAGAAAGTTTAAACATTTATTTACCCACCCCACATGTCTACTAAGCAAACAGGGTAAGACAGGTGTATTCTTCCAGATGCAAGGTGTTTGTCAAAAAAGACAACAACTACAAGGATAAAGGAGTGGGAACTTTGTACATCAAGAAGGTGGATGAAGAGAAACACCAGTTGCTGGTGAGGGCGGAAACAGTATTGGGGAACGTTCTGCTGAATGTGCTGCTGTCCAGTGGGGTTCCGACACAACGGATGGGGAAGAACAACGTGATGTTGGTGTGTCTGCCCACGCCGCAGGACCCCCCTCCCCCCACCACTGTACTGCTGCGGGTGAAGACCGCAGAGGAGGCTGACGATTTGCTGAAGACCATCGAGAAGTATAAGCCATCAAACTGATTTGTAATTTAGCTGACATGTTTACGTATTAAACTAAAGTTGTAAATGTGTTTTGTAGTTTTTTTTGGTGATGCCTATTTGTTTTTTTTATCAACACGTTCGCGGCGGTATGGGAGCTGCTCCCATGCAGTACCCTAATGCCATCCAGATGGGAGCAATCGATCCCAAGCTGTAACGCGTTAAAGTATGATTTATTTTCAAACCAGGATCTGAGCTTGAAATATGAAACTTAAATAGCACTGCTCAATAGTATATTGTATTCTATGTGCTGGACAGTGCTGCTGCCACGATAGGCGTGGCAGTTACAGTAACTACAAGTCAGAGCACCAGAATTGCGGTGAGGAACACAGAAAATCGTGCCGCCGCGAATGTATTAAGGAAACTACTCAGGGGCGAAATTGCAGCTTTAAAAAAATGGAGTCAAAGCAAAAAGTGCTTAACCTTTTGCTTAATCTTTGAAAACTGGTGAGCTTAAACCAAAGCATTATTGACATTGACGTAAGGTTGTGTTTCCACATCAGATGCACGAAGGATTTTTTGTCACGGATAAATGTTTCTTTATTGATAACTGACTTCAATCAAACAATAGGCAGGTGGTGTAAGAAAGTGTGTATTCTGAATTAATTTACTCTCTTTAAAAAATTTCATTTATATGAAAATATATTTTTACCTTTGCTTCAAAACATTTTGAAACGAAAAAATCAAAAACTTACATTGAACCTGTCATATGAAAGAAAAGTAATACATTCAAATTAATACTTTTTATCAGTACCAGTGAGATTCTGACAAGTACTGACTGGTTCTGCTCCGTTATTTGGTTATTTTTTGGAATTCTCGAGAAATTAAGAGCCATAGATTTTTCTCAGAATGTTTCTAGATGGCTGAGATTTTTTCTATCGATGTTTTGTAATTTGTAGGTATAATTATATCTGACTGCAAGAATGTTAATTGTGGCATGCCTCAGGGATCAATCCTTGTGCCGCCAATATCTAAGATTGTAAATGAGATTAATTCAAATATCATTATCTGTAAATATTACATGTATGTGGTCAATCCAAAAAGTTAAGCTTCTTAATCATAGACCGGGAGCTGGGAGGTCAAAAATTACATCATGAGGTGCACATGTAAAAGCTGTGCCATTTTGAAGGGGCAAGGGCATCCTGGGGGGTTTCAAAAATGGCTTTGTGAGCCCTCAATCTGGGGGGTTTCTCCAAGGTGGACAATCTTGAATGTAACTTTTTTGTATTTTCCATAAGAATAACATGGGGATGAAGTTTGCAGGTTTGTTGCAACAGGTATGTAAAAATTGGGTGGTTTTATGTCAATATCCAATAAACCTCGACTAGAAGAAACCTTATGCCAAGGTTTATCATTATATGTTCAAAAATAAGGATGATATAGACTTATATTTTCTTCCCATAAGAATAACATGGGAAAAATGTGTGCAAGTATGCAAAAATGGGGGATTTCAGGCTAATATACAATAGTTCTTAACTAAATGAAGCCACATAACAAGTTTCATCAAGATATGTTGAGACATAAGGTAGTGAAGTATGCACTCATCCTTCACTCATATTCAGGGTAACGTCCTCAATGAGGTACCTGTCTTATTAAAGTGATTAAGTGAGAAGAAGCTTGAGTTAGAAGTTTCAACAGAGGAGGGGAAGAAATCATTGATGACGTGGAAGTAAACAAAGCCATGTGATTACGCTACTAGTCTGGTAGATAAAAAATACTAAACCAAAACAAAATGTGGGTTGATATTAGAAACAATGTTTTGATCTTTGAATAACAATCAATAAACAGGTGAAATGTTTTTTTTAGCATGTAACACATGACTGCCACAAGAAATTCGTTATTGAATCAATTGATCACATAAATATTTATTTCCCATCCTGGAAAAATCCAAGTTCATCTGGGTTTGTTTTTAAACACCCAAGCTTCATCTTATACCTCACTACCATACGATTTTATTTATTTCCCATAAGGGTTATTTTCAAGTCTGTCCACCTTGGAGAAAGCCCCCAGATTGAGGGCTCAAAATCCTATCTTTGACAACCCCCAGGATGCCTCTTCAAAACGGTATAGCTTTTACATGTGCACCTTATGACGTAATGTTTGACCTCCCAGCTCCCGGTCTATCAATATTGAAATCAACGAAGGCATTAACTGATTACAGTAGTCCCCCAAACTGGGCACAATGTGGACTTTGACCATGTCAGGTCTGGGTAATGTCACAGAGGAGAATCAAACAGAGCTTCTAATGTTGCGCTCAGCTGGTGTCGAGGACTTATAAAAAAATAGTTCACCATTAAACCCGCGAGAGAGCAGCACCGTCGCTTTCGAAAGCGACGAAAGCGAAGTTAAATTAGGAGAGGATCCTCTCCTAATTTAACTCAATTAATTGTAGCTAGTAACTGGATGTAACTAGTAACTAGTAACTTAACTATAGCTGGATTTAACTGTAACTAGCAAGCACTTATGCGCAACAGAAGATCCTTTTAAAAGCGACCTCTGTTAGATTCTTCTCTGTGGTAATGTCGACTTCTCCAAAAATCCTGGAAGGTGGAAAAACCAAAAAAGAGCTTTAACCCTTTTAGTGCCGGAAAAAAATTTAATGTAGGTGCAAGAAGTGCCGGACATTTTTTCATTGTTACCTGCAAGAAGTGCCAGGCCCTTTTTAGCAAAAGTGTAAGGGTTTGGGAAAAAAATCACAAAAAATTTATTTATTAACATTTTTTAACAAATCTTTTTTTATTTGTTTCGAAAAACTTCTATTATTTATAAATGACAAGAAGAAAGACAAATTTTAAGTTTCTGGTAAAAATAAATGTTAATAATTTTTTTTAAAAATTTGCATCATACTCATTTTTTATGTTTACACTAAAAAAACATATTTAGGTTTTACTCTGATGCAATTTTTATTAGTTTTATGTGAAACTACGTAAAAAAACAAGTAAAAACCATGTATAAAACATCAATTTACTGTAATAGGTTATGAATTAACAACATAAAACGATAACCTTGCAACAATGCAGAGTTGAACAACGTCACTAAGCAACCTACTTAAAACAGTATTCGTATTCCATAATTACACTAGAAACATCATTTAATATTTAAAAAGATACACAATAACAAAATACAAACTATATTTCAATTATAACCCTATAGGTAAAACAAAAACATGGCCTAAAAATTACACAAACGAAGTTGCATCACCGCCATATGAAATGCATGGTTATTAGTATGCCAACAGCTGTTTGCATTTCAGTACGTCATTTCAGCTAACCATAGAGGCAGGTCAGGAGGAAAGTCACATGAAACGAAAGATTTGACTATAGAAAGGCATTTGGCACGAATTTCAGCCAGTAAAAACGAAAAAATATATTTTATATGTATAAAAATGTAAACGTCTCGCTACGAGATCCTGGCATACTATGCAGCTAGAGACAGGATCTCGCTAAGAGATCCCGGCACTAGCGGTAGTTAGTGTGCGCGTCTCGCTACGAGATCCTGGCACTAAAAGGGTTAAATTGTATAGTTAAACCCTATATTTAAACTCTGTTTTTTAATGTTCAGAATAAAGATATATTTAAGAAGAAAATAGTTACAAAAAATTATTAATGACTTCTAAACATTTAGAAATAGTATGCAAACAATAGTATTTATAATAAAACAAATTACACGCTTATAGTTAAAACGAGGGTATTGTGTTATCAAAAATGAATATTTACAGAGAGTTGATTCTGACAGGGAGTTGACATTATGTTCACTTTGATCAGTAACAAGACTGACTCTTTCTCGTATGCTCCAATAGTATCAGAACAAGGACTTTCAGTGGGGCCTTGATCAGAACTACTGCTTTAGATATTTTCATGACACCTGAAGCACATATAATATATAATTCATGATACAGATCTGTTCAGCCCAGAAGTCCGGTAGGATGCGCATGCGCATTGAAGATTTCCCCTACCGCGAGTCTCAGTACAGTCAAATTTCGAAATAACTCATCTGTCAAAACATATGATTCTTTGTTTGCAACAATATTTGTAATGTTGTCATAGGCCATGTGAGATTTTAAGTTGACTATACACAACCGATGAAGGAAAAACGGTGGTGGGGATGTTCTCCATCTCTCTCGCACTTCCACCCCTTCAAGACTTCCTGGCTGAATAGATCTGTAAGAGTAGAAAGTGAGTCATTGCACATTGCATATTCGAGACCATGTGTCTAAAAGTGCGAGCTTTATCAACCAGTTCATATGGTCGAGAATATGCAAATCACTGTCACTCGTGGTTTGAACCGTCCTTAAATTACGTAACGCTAAAATCAGCATTTTTAGCCCCCCTCCCCCATTGTAACTGCGACACTAAACCCCTCTTAAAATTATGTAAAACAGTGTCATTACTCCCCAATTTCTATTATTCTACAAATAATCAATTTTTAACTCAAAAGGCAATTTTAAACTCAAAAGAAACTTATAATTGATTAATATAACAAATATTTGATAAAATCTTTGTGTAATACATCACATCATATTGCACACAGTAAAAGGAAAGAAATTGAAAAATAAATATAATCTTCACTCATCCTTATTGATTGGAAATAAACAATTTTTAATCTTTATTCAATGATTCACAATAGCTCTCTACAGCAACAGATCTCAGGGCAGGGGGGGGGGGGTTGCAGGGCGTGCTGTTGTTTATTACCTAAGTTATTACAGAACAACAGAGACAATCATTGGGTTCATATAAACGAAGTTGTCACAATCACAGTATGTTTTCTCTGGAACGGCGACCTACCCAATATGGTAAAGCTGGTAAGTCCTTTGGCTATAAAGTGTGAACAACCTTTTCGTGCCTTGGTTCTTCCTTATCTATTTAGGGTGCATGTATCTTGGGAGTACTTGGGGGGGGGCACGCAGTTTGGTCTTGTAATCGCTCATTGGTGGAGCCGTGGAGCCTTTATGAATGTCCAGGTATTGCCGCTCTCCTCAGGGGCATGATCGGGTTAAAGCCCGATGAGGTTAGAAACCTTTCCTTCAAGTCAAGTTTAGACCACACTGCTCATTCTAACACTTCATTTTTTCTTACCACTGTTCCTTTCTTTCAGATGCCCTTTACAAAAGTTCAATAATATGAAAAAAACAGTGCGCCAGATTTTCTCGGTCCTCCTAATCTAGATCTGACAATCATCCACTTATAATAAAATTGGCTTGAATTTAACATCACGTGGTCGGCTCCTAAAAAAGAGGATGTTCCAAAAAAAGTCTGATTAAAAATTCAATTAAAAAGATTTTCAATTTATTTCTTGAGCCAACTTTAATACAGTTTCCGTTCGAACGATCTCCGTTGAACCCACCACATCTGGACTACTGTAGAACAAATTATTATAGTTTAGGACATAAACGTTTTAGAACAGTGAGGACTTTGCAATGTAAGCTGTATTTACGAAAACCGTTATTAAACTAGTTATGCATGTACAATCTTTGTAATTGAGGTGTTATTAGAACGATAAGGAACCATTAAACAATTTACAATAAAGATAATTTCCTTTTTTAAATATTTTTGATATCCAACGCCCCAAAGGCAATTTTTAAAAATTTGGAAATATCTGTAACTTTGGTTATGAGCATATCATGATATTGAATTGGGAATCTAGGTATTTTGTTTCTTTTACCAAACCATTAACTAGTAGTGATTTTTATTTGAAAAATTTGGACGACAACCCCAAAATCCCATTCATTAAAAAGTAAAGCTTGAGTGTAAAAAACAATAATTTTCATGCCTCTTTTAGTTTAAACGATATTAAGCTTGTCCATGACTTTTGGGACGTTGTTTAGCAGAGATATAACTTTTACCAGCAGTTTTAGTACATTTGAAGGTCGGAATTGACACTGAGTATAGTAAATTGTTAAGCAGCCACTGAATGGTAAACAGCGCAACTGCATGGTTTTACTTCTACTTAGCCTTAAAGAGGAAAAAGTAGCAGACGGATGCAAATAATTAATGACAGATCGTTGAGAAAGTCAAGAGAGTTGTTTACATTTACATAACAAGTCGAGAGTAGAAATAAAAGTTGTCCTATATTTTTTAAATAAGCTATGAATTTCAAAGTTTTACAGAATGTATTAAATAGGGCAGTTCGTATTGGTAATCATAATAAAATTAACATTTATAAATTTTCCTCTGCTTCAAGTGGTACCAAACCTGAAGGGCTTGATGAAGGCTCAGGTTGTGAAAAGACAGAGAAAATCTCCAAAAAGCTTCGTGCTAAAACACCAATAGGTAAAAAGTAGAAAATATAAATATCAGGCTATTAGTAATGTTCAGTGTCTAGCATGAGATGTCAAGAATTGTTATGGTAATATAAAAATTACTTAAGCCTGCATATTGCATACCTAATTATAGTAGGCCTAACTAATGTATTATTGACTGTTTGCACTATTATATTGTTTGATTTATAACTGTAATGACTTATTTGAGCAAACAACACCCAGAGCCTGGCTTACACAACGACCAGGACAGTGGACAGTAAGACCTTTAAACAATAGAGGACAAAAGAATTTTTTCTACTGTCCTACTGTCTGGTCGTCGTGTAAACAGGTCTTAAGTGCGAGCGCTGGAGCCTTAATGGCCTCTCTTGGTTTGAATGTTTTCTATAGGCTGTTCGGTTTCAGTTTCCTTTCTGTCCCATACCTAACCTCTTTGAATTGTACTAACTCGATGGTCGATAATTGAATGTATTCGATCACTTCTGTAATACTTTGGAAATTGATGTATCGATACTTAATTCCGAAGTTAGGTTGATTGTCACCTGGTGGCGACGAAGTGGTGCTTATCGGCGTGCTTTTTTTATAAGGACAATTTTTGATTGGGCTGAAGTCAGTGTGGCAGTTAGGTCTAGAAGTTCAGCCAATATATTAGTTTATTTAGAGTAAATTAAAAATGAAAACCATGACTTCATTAGATATTTTGCAATTAGCCTACAATTGATATAATGCATCACACACAATTGATGTATGGATCACACACAATTGATGTATGGATCACACACAATTGATATATATGGATCGCACATAAGTAATCGATACACTGATCACACATAAATTAATAAATCTATCGCAATTCTCACATTGCAATTGGAAAATTGTGGTTCGGAACCTTTCGTTAAAATGCAGGTCCCTTAGTTGCCATTGGCTGTTGGGCTATAAATTAACAGTCCTGTCTAAGGAACATTTCAGCCTTAGTTAGTAGGCCTAACAAGACTACAAGATCGCCCCACAATCATCCTTCATTCATCTGTCATTCATGCTTGGCTTAAAATACCTACCTAGTTAGGTCGCCATTTCAAGAAAAGTATAAAGTAGCCTATAAAAAGATACAATTGTACAATATTTTTGGTTGTTGAGGTTAGGTAGGTGTGGGATGGAAATATATTTACTGCAGCCAAATGTTTTATCGAATGATCTATTTGTGTAATCGATTTAGTTTTTTTTACAACTGCCAACATTGCTAATCAGCTATGCTGGGTACCTTCTAGAGGGGTCTACAAGTTACCACCCACACTAAGTTTGGCTCTAACCTTTTGATGACATGTACAGGCCGTTCCCAAAAGTAGCATATGTGCAGCTAAGGGTTAACATTACAACAATTTCAGATTTATCAGTACGTATGCTCAATGTATTCACAGTTAAGAAATAAAAGTATGTTCGGTAATCATCATTTTTAGAACATAAGATAAATCACCCGTCATTCACAAATCCCAAACGACTAGAGGTAGTGAGGTCTAAGAAGAAGCTTGGGTGTTTACAAACAAACCCAGATGAATTTGGATTTTTGGAGGAGGGGAAATAAATATTAACAGATGATCAGTTGATTCAACAACGAATTTCTTGTGTCAGTCATGTGTTACATGCTAAACAAAAAACATGTCACCTGTTTATTGATTGTTATTCAAAGAGCAAAATTTTGTTTCTAATATCAACCCACATTTTGTTTTGGTTTAGTATTTTTTATTTACCAGACTAGTAGCGTAATCACATGGCTTTGTTTACTTCCACGTCATCAATGATTTCTTCCCCTCCTCTGTTGAAACTTCAAACTCAAGCCTCTTCTCAGACCTCACTACCTCTAAATAAATCCTTTATAGGTTAAATACTTGTAACGATCAAATGACTAAAAGTAAAATGAGTAAAAATGGCTCTCGTGACACTTGAGTGTTTATTCTCTCATTCAAAATTATATGTGGTTTTTAATCTTCAAATTCTATTACGTTTGGTCATTTGGTGTTAGGCAAAATCTGATACTCGTGTGGTTCACCTTACTAATAATATGAGTTTGAAATTGTTGAATACATTGAATTGCTCTTTCTTTCATACTATAAAATCAATTAATACAGACCTATAACAAGTTTCTGTCTAGTTGTAATCAACGTTACTCCTGTAAAAGTCTTCTGATAGGTTAATTCAAGTTTGTTGTTACCTCACCTTCATTTAATTAAAAAATTTAATAAATCATCAACTTATCAATGTTTCAACTATATAGAGAATGGTGTTATTAAATGTTACGGTGTTATTAATTGTAGGTTATCTATCGTATATATAATTTTTGAACCCACAATGATACTATTGATAATGCCAAAGTTTCAACGATGGAGCTTCCACAGAAAACTTCAGTGGATCTAAAGTTAAAACGTTACATCATGTACCTACTAGATTTTTTAAAATCATGAAACTGAAAGGTAAAGTTATAGCAACTCTTCTCCTCTTGGCAAGGGGGAGATTGTTCCCGTTCTTCTTTTTTATGCTTCCTATTTTCTCAGCTAGTCAGATGATATTTCTCAACTGTAGTATACATCAACGATTTGTAATTTTCCTTTAAAATAAGAACAAATATATTTTTAAAAAACCCTGTCCTACAGGGTGTCTCGTAACTATCTGAACAAATGTACATAGCATTGTTTTTTAGGTCAATACAAACACATTTGACTCTAGGAACATGGGTCCCTGGTGGTTAGTTATCCGTCTGTCTGTATGTATGTGTTTTTTAGCAAAAAATTCATAACTCCTAAGTGGTTTGAGGTACAGCGTTGATCCCAAGCCTCGATAGCAATTTGCTGATTAAGAAGAACTCACTTATGTGGAAATGTAGACCGGTTAAGGCCACAACTTTTTAATATTTAATGTTTTTAAAACACTCCTAATCTTTACAGGTAAACTGGATGAGTTGGACGTGGGAAAGCACCCTTACCAAGAGAAAGAACCGCTACCTGAGTGGCCGGACAACACCAACCCTCATACAGGGGAGATTGGTGGGCCGCGCGGCCCTGAGCCGACACGCTACGGAGACTGGGAACGTAAAGGGAGAGTCACCGACTTCTGAACAAATAATGTTTGTGTATTTAGATTTGTATAGTTGTTAAGAATACATAATAATACATCCAATGTTGTAAAGAACTAATTCTAGATTGTCTTTTAATTACCATCTCCAATATCTTATTTTTATATAGTTTGATAGATAAGTCAACATTGCTTTTAACCATCCACGTTCTTTTGAAGAACAAACACACTTTTTTCTACTAAAGAGGTACGGTAAGCAATATAAATTCTTCCAGAACGTACAATAGCTAAGAACTTAAGTGGAATCCATCAGGCTGAAGAACTTAACAAGCGGTTTGATAGTTACTTAAGGAATTCTTAGGTACCAGAACTTTGGCAGTTCTCAACGGAGTTGGGACAGCTTTTCAGTGGTGAAGTTCTTTGGAAAGAAAGAAAGAAGAAGGAAACTGCCTGATGCAGAACTGTAACAAGACCAAGATTTCGTAAAAAAGTTTTTTGCGAAGGACAGTAACCTTTAAATTTAAGGTTTCGCTTTTCTTAAATTTTTGAATTAGGAAGTTTGTAAAAATTTTTGTCAAAAGATTTTTTGTTACTTGTTACCTTAGTAATTAAATTACTATTTAATATTTTGTTTAAAAAATATTTACTGACGATTGCTTTTTGTGTACAATAAACAAAAAAACAAAAGAATTTTTGTTTACAATCTTAAAAGTGAACAGTGACTACTGTTCAATGCTCTCTTGATCATTTAAATTTAAATGTTGCAATAGCCTTTTGGAGTTTTAAATTAGTTTCCAGCAACAGGATCTAATTTACTTAAAATTTACGTACTTACCTTAAACCACTTAAAATTATAATAGTTTTTCTCTCGTTCGTGTAGAGAGTTCCAAAGTGAGAATACAATCGTTGACTTTGGACTTATTATCCAAAGTAAATGATACTGTTAAAACTGAGGAAACATACGTTCAAAATAATTAGGAGATATAAAAACATTAAAATCATCAGTATCAATAATAAAGACAGAATGTGATATTTAACATTTCTTAAAATAAAAAGCGGAAATTTATATTGTCATTTCAGATTTACATAGAATACTTAAATATGTTTGTGTTCATACATTTTTTAAGGTTTGTAATACACTTTTGAAATTGAGCTATGATTTTGGCCCAAGAGGTTGTAAAGGCAGCCTTGGCCTATTACAACGTTCTAGAATACGTAATTTAGTGGGACTCTATGGACTGATTCCAAGCCAATATAATGGAAAATTCATTAAATATACGTAGAAATCTGTGATTAACACTTCAATTTTCATAAAATTTTTCTGGGGGAAGGCCCCCGGTAGTTTCATCTCCCCAAAGTAAAATACTGGGTGCACCTATGTCGCCCAGTAGAATTCCTTTAAAATATGCTCTGCTGTATCACACATGTATCAGATGTTTTTGGATGCTCAGTATTTCCTTATGACAAATGTGTCTTAAGATAAGACTTGTATCTAAAAATATATATGGTTTTTAATGGCGTGGTAAAGTGATAAAATCGACACTCATTATTTTCCCTTTTATGAATATTTATTAACTCCTCTTGGGTGAGTGATATTTTTTGCCTTTAATTTCGGCAATAATATATAATAGCCAATTATATTACTTGTCACAAAATGTGAACAAAAATCCATGTTTGACAGAAGGTTACAGGCCAATATCTGTATCTGCGATGGGTAGAGTCATAAAACGATTAATGTAAAAACGTACTACAGTGGTGGTTGAAATCAAATAACTGTATATCTCCTACACAGCTTGCCTTTAGAAAAGGTAAAAGTTGTGAAGACAATTGATTTTTGAACAGACATTCTGATAGCTCTTCCCGTGAGAAACATTGACACAGCCAGACATCCAAATAGTGTATTTTAATGAAAATTTGAAATACACTTGAATTTGAAAAATTTGAAAATTTTTGTCTTTTCTTAATGTCTACACAATTATATCCGTTGAATAATATTTTGGGTAAACCATTTCAAGAAAAATATACTTTTTGTCTAAGGGTCTGGTTATTAACAGATTTGCAAAATCAATTTTTCAAACAATTTATATGGGCTACCATACAAAAGAGGTTTATTTGAGCATAACATTTTTGTAAAAAAAATGTTGTGAAGAAATTTTACTTTGATTTTATAAATAATGAGTTTGACTGCCAAATTTGGTAAAAATATTTTGAACCGTTTGTGATTTATAAAATCTTCAAACTGTTTGTCCTATTTAAAGGTTTCACATACGCCCAAACAATCATTCTTGCAAAAATAAAAAATAATACCAAAATAGAATAATCTGTTTACATGTACAGTACTAATTAATAAGTTGGTTGAATCCCTCCAAAAACTGAAATTAGAAGTTTTTACAAAGTTGATAAGATTAGATGGTCATGATAAGGCAGTAGGCCTACTAGGAATGAATTTAATCTCATTGAAATGTAAGTCTCTCTGTAGCCTAACTTAAACTTATGTACCACTGTAGGTAGTATTATTTGATGCACTTTAGGGGCAAAAATAATTTATTAATCTGGTTTGGCAAACATATAATATAAAAAAGCAATCAAAAAGTAGGTAAGATTTAAAAAATTTTGTTTACATGCAAAACGTGTACACATCTGTTCTTACTTTAAGATATAATATTGTTGATTTTCACTTCATTTTAGACCAACAAATTAATTTGCCTTAATCATTTAATTACATTCCCCTTAAAAAATATAGCTGACCTGTTAAATCAATTACAATAGAACCTCGCTAATCTGACTCCGGATGCTCCGACTCCTCGCTTGGTCTGACCGTGCCGTCGGCTCAGTAGTCTTCTGCTAGCCAAGCTTGGCGGGGTTTCCTCCTCGCTTAGACCAAACACGATAATGGAAATTTATCTCTGTTTACATTACACGGGAATCACTCCATTCAGGTCAGCTCCTGTCGATGACGAATAATTGATTTTCAGCGTGTATTTCGTTCAGAAGAGCGTTGACCCTTGGTGCGGTACGAAGGAAAGTAGGTGTTCAATTGTCGTTACGGTAATTAATTAATTTTTTCAATTATTTAAGCCCTTTTTAATTTTCTAGATTGTTAAATAATGCTCTTAATGCAATGTTTTCTGTTTGAAAGTTTTACTATGTTTTTATGTCAATAAATGTATACCTCTTATAATGCGACATTTTTGCTGTTCCGACCATGTCCCCGTTCCTGTAGGTGACGGATTAGCGAGGTCCTACTGTAAAACGATTTGAAAGGTTTTGAAAAGTTTTTAATTAGGCCTATTATCTAACACTCTCTTGGTACAGTAGATTCTCGATAGTTCGACACTCGATACTTCGACAGTCTGGATAGCTCGACACCTGCTGACACTCAAAAAAACATTCTAAGGCTCCTTTATTATGGACCTTCATTATGGTAAAACTTAGTAAAATAGCTGTGCAATGGATTAGGTTTATGGTATTTGATAAATTTAGGAGATGTACATGACCTACCTTTATTTTTATGCTTTTATTAATGTGAAATCTCATGTACTCCCTATAGTTCGACATTTTGATACTTAGCCACCTTGGAAGTCCACATAGTGTCGAACGATCGAGAGTCTACTGATCATAAAGCTGGCCTGATGAGCTATCGCCTGTTCTGACCAGTTAAGTCAATTCATAAAAAGAGAAATACTAAAACTATTTTTATTTTAGTTGAAAATATTATTAACCGTTCTAATAAATTTTATCAATTTAAAATACACATCCACTAGTTAATGCTCTTACTCAATCAATAGTGATTTTTCTTTCATAAAAATGAGATTCACGATGTGTGTTCTATTTGTATTTTTGCTAATTACGTATAGTTTTTCTGTTTAATGTAACAGGTTACTACCAGAGGCTTTTTCTTTGCTATTAATCCTCAGCATAAGTGAAGCTAGCCATCGGTACCTCTATCACACTTCCAATGATGCCTTGGAGGATCTTTACGAAATGGAACTAGCTCTCCTTGACGAAATTGGAGTCTACATCCATGAACAGCAAAACATTCTCACTCTTCTCATAGGGTAATAAATTTGTAGGTTTATTTTTTCATACCAGCTTATAATAAGGAAGAAAACTAAGTTTTGTTTTTTCAAGTGAGATAAGTGTTTTTTTTTAATTTTCCAACCCCTCAACCCCCCCCCCATAAAAATCAATAAAAAAATGTACACAGTAGAAGCACCTTAACCGCTCCCACGTTAACCACTCTTCGGATTAACTGAATTATTCCTATAAAATAATTTGTGTCCACCAATGCTGCTAAAATCCTGGTTCTGTCCTATAAAGTGGCTTATATTACAATAGAATGAACATTATCTGTACTAGACAACAAGTCATCCGAAGTTCTTGTTAGAGAATGACCTGTCGTTATTATTCTGAATAAGTTAATCACAATTGTTTACAAATTTAGAGTGTTTGCCTGACCAAATCATAAATGATATTTGTTCTAACCAAACTCTGGGTTATCCAACCGTGAGACCTGTCCTATATGAGTTGGTTGAGGTAGTGTCTACTGCACAGCACTTGAGGAACAGTTAAATTACTAGAGAAAGGACATTTTCAGAAAAGAACCAATAGTTTTGATTGTTTATCTTTGAAAGGAAACCAAGCAACTATCCTCCTGATTGATATTTTTTGCCATGACATCTTGTATTACTCAATCCGCTTAAAAAATTACTACTGAATAATGCAAAGCTACCATTTTCTCAAGAATACACATAGATTAAAGCAAAATAATGACTAATGAATAGTGAATAATGATTTATTCTGGCAATGTAGTACAATTTTACATTAAGTGATTTTCTATGGAAATATCTGACCGCAGTTGCAAGTATTTGTGGCCAGAGACAACAATACGATTACAAAAGATTAGAATTTGAGTCCAAATATCAGGGTTGATTTCATTGAGCCGCGCACTGTGACGCCTGTAATAGTCACTGCTGATTACAAACTAGCACTACACTACCTAAATAAAACCAGTTTAGTTTTCAATATATAACTAACTAACTAGTTTGTGGTTCTATCATAAAATATTAACTATATTAGAGTTGTAAGTCACTCATTATTTCAGCCGCTATGAGCAGGCAGTGTACACATTGTCCAACATAGTCAGCCGAGAGAAATATGTTGCCAATCCCATCAATGCCTTCTCACTCGTGCGTAGACTCAGTAAGGACTGGCCCAAGACTCTCAGTCTTGTCAATAACGGTATGTTTCTCACATTTTAGATCGTTTTTAAAATTTAACAAGAATGAACAGTAGCAGTTATAAAAAAACCTCTTTCCTTGAAACAATTTAATCACAGGTGACTGAATCAATTGAATGATTAAACAGCATCGTGGTTAGTCAGCGAGTGAAGAAAAATCGTACAGCACTGCACACATGCGAATCTACTGCTGGCAAATCAAACATGGAAAGTAATGGGGGTGTGCTGCCTGTGCAAAGTGATGCTTCGGCAATTTGTTTTTCTATAGTGGGTGGTGCATTTGGTGGGAAAACCGGCAAATACGTTCATATGTAACAGTTTCGCTGCACTGTTGCCCCAGCCACTCCTTTCTTCAAAAAATTACCGAGATGATAAAAATCCATGTTTAAATGTTGTCAAAGTCAAAATATCCTTTATTCATATAAGTACAATTGTACAAGAATAGAGTCGAATCTACAGCTAAAATTGTTTTCCATCAGTCTTATATACAAACTATAAAATAAACAGAGCATTTATTCATCCTCCCAAAACTCCTCAAGAGAATTAGGCGTAAGTCTAACCAAATGCTCTTTCAGACAATTGTATTTTTTAATTTTTTTGATATCATTTTCGGCTACAGGTTCTCTTGGAAGATGGGAAAGAAATTAATTTCCTGCAAATTTAGTTTTCTTTGTATACAATTCCAGATTGTGCCTGACAATTTGAGTTTAAAACGACTATTACAATCATGACTAATTATGTTTGCTACCTGATTTTTTCTATTTATTGTATTTATTTATTATATTTATTATTATAGTTTTCAAATTTTAGTTTGTTAATTATTTATAATCTTTGATACTATTAATCGTTAATTTTATACTTAACTTGTTATATTTCTTATTTAAATAGGTTAGAAGGAGTGGATAGTAAAACAGGTTATTATGATAGTTACTTAAAAAAGGCGACCAACCAGCATGAGACTTTATAAGATTGTTAATTTATACAGTTATTTGCATGTATTGTTTGATATACCTCTTGTGGGAAAAATCAATAAATAAATTGAATTGAATTGAATTGATTTTTTGTATTCGTTTTGGCATAAATAACAGTTTCTAAGATATATTGGCTGTAAAAAGTTAATATTTCCAGATCAGTAACATGGAAATGAACTAAGGAATGATTGATTGTTACCCTTGTTTTTAATTGCAGATTTTATACATTTGTTTTAAAGCAAATAACATAGAATATATATTTTACTGATAACATGATCAACATGTTTTTCCCAGCACAGATTTTCATCAATAATGGGTCTGATACATTTTGTATGTTCTACCTGCTGCAATTTATAATCTTCTAAAATTATGTCTAGATTTAACCCTAGAGAGCTTGCGTGGGGTAAATTTTCTCCAGGCACGTTTTTAACACAAGAAACCCTTCAATACCTTCCAGTCGACTCGTCTAGTGGCTGACCTGTAAGTCTAGGTTGATGAAATGCCAAATTTGTAACGGCAAATCTCGTGTTAAGTCCAAGCTGTACTGAAATTGTAACATTACCAAGAGACTTAAAAACGTGCAGAAAGCTGGCTTTAGGAATACCGCAACGAGAACCAATGCAACAACTAACTCGGAAAAAATGCCAGATGTGATTTCTGATCAAGAAATTTAGAAATTTGGACCGAAAAACTACCAAGTGCGATGCTAATTGCAGTAAAAGCATCTGCTAGGACCATACAGTGGAAACTTGTGTTGACTGTTTTATGTGTGAACAGTATGCTTTTCTGTTAAGACTTTCTACATGATGGAGTGTATATCAGTTAAATATAGTCGACATTAAAGTTTGTAAGATGTTTTGAATTAATTGCTTGTTGTTTCATTAAATAAATACAATAAAACAATGGGGTAAATATTTACCCCGCGCGAGCTCTCACGTTATGGCGGTAGGCACGAGCTCTCTAGGGTTAATATGTTTTTGTTTTTTTTTTGGTAGAAAATGATAAAAAATTTGATTTTTCAAGGTTTAAAAAAAGGTTTTTGCTGTTTAAAAATTTTTTATAATGGAGAGACTGACAAATGATGATGCTTCAATATTTTCTTTTGGATTCCCATTATATTATTAGTATCATCAGCTTACAAACAAGCTGCCCCGCCCACAGGCATCAAGTCTGCTTACTTCTCATCTAATCCTATGATGCATAATGATTGTTGGGTTATTTAGCTACCAGATTACTGAGACATACAAAGCTGTATTGCAGAACCCATGAGAAACTTGAGACTCCCGTCAGAGTAGGATCTCGCCGGAGCAGTGAGGGCCTTGACCAGACTGCAGGATGTGTACGGCCTCAGTGCCCCCTATGATGCATGATGATTGTTGTGTTATTTATCTACCAGATTACTGAGACATATAAAGCTGTATTGCAGAATCCATGAGAAACTTGAGTCTCCCGACAGAGGAGGATCTCGACGGAGCAGTCAGGGCCTTGACCAGACTGCAGGATGTATACAGCCTCAGTGCGGAGACTTTGGCTCGAGGGCTCCTGCCGGGCACTCACCGGGCCGCGGTGCTCTCTGGTGAGACCAAAATATACCTAACTAGTATTCTGGCCACCTGTATTGGTGGGTGAGTGTGCTGCATTCTGGATTAGTTGAAACATCTGTGTTGTTTAGGCAATCATTTAAATTATTAAATGTTTAAGTAAAGAATCATTAGAATATGAAAATTCTAGCCGCAAGCCGCATTCATATGTAATAAATATGAATTCTAAACAAGGTCACACTACAATTTATATTAAACTAACACAGAATGTGACAGTAAAAGCTCGCACAGAGTTTGCCGCAAGTCCGCAAGTTTAAAAATATTCAATATTACATTTTGAATTATGCAAAACAACTTTTTTTTCAATATTTCAATACAAATTTTGCAGAGTTATGGGCTTTAAAAAACAAAAGGATCATTGACAGTTTTGAATCATGAGTTTCAGCATTCAATTTGTAGAGTTTCCACTTTTTGTCGCCAGCACGGCAGTCCAGGACTATAGTTAAGTTGCCTATAGGACTATAGTTAAGTGCCTCTTTGGTTTGTCCCAAGATTTTTTGTCTAAATCACACTTGTCATGATAACATCGTATCATCCTTTAAACAATCTCAAAAATATTCCCCATAAACCAAATAAGTCTCAAGTCTACACCCAAAACAGTAATAACAACTTTTGTTTTATTTATGGGCATCACCCACCTTAAGGTTTGTACGTGGCGTTGCCTCCAAATGCAGCGACGACAGTAGTTGTAGTCTTCGTCAGTTGTTAAAATTATTTACATAACACAACACATACACAAATAGCACACGCCACATATATCCCGACGTTTCGAGAAAACAAAAATAACGTTTCCCGTTATCGAGGGACTTGTCGATAATTATGACCGACCCGAGCCGAGCGCCGAACCACGACTGGAGGCGATGACTCATCGTTCACAGGTGGTGGAAGGGGGTGGGTAGTCCTGTCTTTATATGAAGCTGATAAGGGTGTTACGCATCCAGTTCGAGACCGCTGCCTTATTTCATTCAGAACAATATTCAAATAAATAGGACTAATATCCACCGACGGGCGTGAAATGGGGTTTGTTTCGCACGCCATAAACAATGCCTCCGTCAAATTTCTTTTCCTCCAATCCGGCTCTTTGTAAACAACGCAGCTCTCACCCCATTTTATCTCATGTCCTGTATCTAACACATGTTCACAGATTTTAGAACCATAAACTTCTCTAGAATACCAGAAAAAGGTTAAGAAAAGAGAAGTTTATGGTTCTAAAATCTGTGAACATGTGTTAGATACAGGACATGAGATAAAATGGGATGAGAGCTGCGTTGTTTACAAAGAGCCGGATTGGAGGAAAAGAAATTTGACGGAGGCATTGTTTATGGCGTGCGAAACAAACCCCATTTCACGCCCGTCGGTGGATATTAGTCCTATTTATTTGAATATTGTTCTGAATGAAATAAGGCAGCGGTCTCGAACTGGATGCGTAACACCCTTATCAGCTTCAGATAAAGACAGGACTACCCACCCCCTTCCACCACCTGTGAACGATGAGTCATCGCCTCCAGTCGTGGTTCGGCGCTCGGCTCGGGTCGGTCATAATTATCGACAAGTCCCTCGATAACGGGAAACGTTATTTTTGTTTTCTCGAAACGTCGGGATATATGTGGCGTGTGCTATTTGTGTATGTGTTGTGTTATGTAAATAATTTTAACAACTGACGAAGACTACAACTACTGTCGTCGCTGCATTTGGAGGCAACGCCACGTATAAACCTTAAGGTGGGTGATGCCCATAAATAAAACAAAAGTATATTACACCCCGCCTACTAGCATGTCTTTTACACAAAAGAATAACAACTTTGCTTGACCACTCTTCATTGTCATCTCCTTTAAGAGGAGGCTAAAGGCAATTCAGTGTCGCCCTCGCGGTCGAGATACCTACTAAAATTACTCCGCGATAATAATCGGAAAAAGTAGTATGACGTAGTAAATATTCAGTTATTCTAAAATTATGGTATTAACTAGCATATAAAATACTCTTTTCTCATTTTTAAGTCCAAAATATAGCTACAGAGGCTGATATAATGTCGCCGCTCATTTATATAAGTGTTCAAACAGTAAAGAATATAGTAAACATTCCTACGCGGGGTCGACGATCAGCGCGTGTAAACGTTCACGCAGTCGCATTTTCCGGTGACATACTTTAATTTAGAGAAAATAATTTTATTGCACCTTGAAGACAAATAAATTCAACACTAGGTTCGTGAAGTACATTTTTCATTTTCTTTCTACATTCTGAGTTATTTTAGCTCAAAAAATCAACTAGCTGAAACCCACTATTTGAACTCTAACACAAACTCTTGTATTTGTTAAGATATCGGAAAAATAAAAGATGCATTTTAAAAGTAATTTATTTCTTTTTATTTTGATACGAAGCTTATTGTCGTGCATTGAAAAATAACATCAGGATATGGTATTGTGCGATGTTGTAACCCGCGAAAATCATGAAAACACTTTTGAGTGTGCGGATGCATTCCGACTAAAGTTTTCGATCTAAAATGAAAACATTATATATCAAATTAAAGAGGAGAAAAAACCCTACAAAATATTACCATTTGGTTCCAAGATTATAAGAAAGGTAAATTGGTGATTACACCTTAAGTTCAGCCGATGACTTTTAAGTGATTGTTAATTAGGTAAATTGGCTATGCCAATTCAGAGGCTGATTACTCCTATATTTTTCGTATAATCGTAATTAAAGTGGTATTTTTTGTAGAATTTGTTCTCCTATTCAATTTGATATACAGTAGAGTCCCACAAACCCGGACTAATGTGGACCGAACAGTGTCCGGGTTTGTGAGAATTCCGAGTTATCGGGAAATGAGTAAAAAATACCCCCGTTGCAGCAGACCTGCATACTCAGCGAATTTCAAAGGCAAAAGAACATGTTTCAATCCAAGAAAGTGAGATTTAACATGTTTTTGTAAGCTCCATAAGAATAACATGGAGAATGAGTGTGCAGGTTTGCTGCAACATGTCCATTAAAACTGGGTGTTTTCAATTCAATGTTTCGTAGATCTGAACTAGGAGAAACCATATAGCAACTTTTATCAAGATTTGTCAAAAAATAAAGAAGATATAGAATTTTTTATTTCCCATAAGGATAACATGGGGAATGAGTATGCAGGTTTGCTGCCATAAAAATGGAAATTTCGGGGGTTTTAGACTAAAATACATTAGATCTTATTTAGATGAAGCCACAAACCAAGTTTTATTAAGATATTTTGAGAAATAAGCGAGATATAGAATTTTACTTATTTCCCATAAGGTTAACATTGGGACAACGTACTGTGTTTACCACTTACAATATCTCGGTAACCAATGGACATAGAGAAATGATTCAAGATACTAAATTGTTTGTTTTTTCGAGCTGAATTCAATGGTGCTAATTAAAATTGGATTATTTTGATTTTTATATGTGAAAACCCCAAAAAACCCATTTTTGGGGGGGTTTATCCCCCTTTACCCCCCCTTCCAGTGGTCCGATCGGGCTGGTTTTCGAACTCATCCGAATAATTGCTACTTTACACGCCTATGCCAAATTTCATTCCAATCGGACCATTTTTGCGAGCGCTATCGTGCTTACAGACACATATATATATATATAGATATATATATATATATAGATATATATATATATACAAATTTGAAAGAATGGTGTTTTTGATATCTGGGGGCACCAAAACGAAAAATTATGATGGTCCCGCGCTTAGGTCTTACCATGAGACCTACAGTAATAGCTTCCTCCCTATAGGGGAAATTCGCTAAAAAGAAAAAATAAGAATAGTTTCTGTTATTACTATAAGAAATCATTTATTTATTGCATAGTAAAAAATATAAAAACTATATTAGTTACAAAAAAAACTTAAAGAAAAACTAAAACTGTCTTAAATGTGTCACACCGTGCTCTGGCCTTGAATCTCAATGCACTTTATTGCTCTGGCAGGCTTTCCGAGTTATCCAGAATTCCGGGTTATCGAAGTCCGGGTTTGTGGGACTCTACTGTATTTCGTTTTATTTTTTGATCGAAAATTATGGGCAAAAAGCGTTCCCAAACACAAGGGTGTTGTCATGATTTTCGCGGGTTTCAACATCGCGCGAAACAAATCCTGACGTTATTAGCGAATTTCCCCTATAGGGAAGAAGCTATTACCGTAGGTCTCATGGTAAGACTTAAGCGCAGGACCATCATAACTTTTCATTTTGGTGCCCCCAGATACCAAAAACACCATTCGATCAAATTTGTAGATATATATATATATACCTATATATATATGTGTCTGTAAGCACGATAGCGCTCGCAAAAATGGTCCGATCGGAATGAAATTTGGCACAGGCGTGTAAAGTAGTCATTATTCGGATGAGTTCGAAAACCAGCCCGATCGGACCATTGGAAGGGGGGGTCAAGGGGGATAAACCCCCCCCAAAAATGGGCTTTTTGGGGTTTTCACATAGAAAAATAAAAATAATCCAATTTTTGTTGGCACCATTGAATTCAGCTTGAAAAAACAAACAATTTAGTATTTTGAATCGCTGCTCTATGTCCATTGGTTACCGAGATATTGAAAATAGTAAACACAGTACGTTGTCCCAATGTTAACCTTATGGGAAATAAATAAAATTCTATACCTCGCTTATTTCTCAACATATCTTGATAAAACTTGCTAAATGGCTTCTTCTAGTTCAGATCTACTAAATATTTAATTAATACCACCCAGTTTTAGTATACCTGTAGCTGCAAACCTGCATACTCATTCCCCATGTTATTCTTATGGAGCTTACAAAAACATGTCAAATATCGGTATGTTTGATTGAAATATGATGTTTTGCATTTGAAATTCGCTGAGTATGCAGGTCTGCTGCAACGGGGGTATTTTTCAACGCACAACAATAAGCTACGTATCAAAATGAAAAGAAAAAAATTTCTCTTAGTATGCATTTTTAGCGAATTTCCCCTATAGGGAAGAAGCTATTACCGTAGGTCTCATGGTAAGACCTAAGCTCAGGACCACTATAACTTTTCGTTTTGGGGCCCCCAGAAGCAAAAAACACTATTCGTTCGAATTTATATATATATATATATATATATATATATATATATCTATGTGTCTGTTAGCACGATAGCGGCCGCAAAAATGGTCCGATCTTTATGAAATTTGGTATGGACATGTAAAGTGGTAATCAATTGGACGAGTTCGTGAACCAGCCCGATCGGACCACCGGAAGGGGGGGTAAAGGGGGATAAACCCCCCCAAAAATGGGTTTTTTGAGTTTTTTACAAAGAAAAATAAAATTTATCAAATTTTTGTGGGCACCATTGAATTCAGCTCAAAAAAACAAATAATTTAGTATTTTGAATCACTGCTCTATGCCCATTGGTTACCGAGATATTGAAAGTGGCAAACACAGTACGTTGTCCCAATGTTAACCTTATGGGAAATAAGTAAAATTCAATATCTCGCTTATTTCTCAACATATCTTGATAAAACTTGGTAAATGGCTTCTTCTAGTTCAGATCTACTAAATATTGAATTAAAACCATCCAGTTTTAATATACCTGTAGCAGCAAACCTGCATACTCATTTCCCATGTTATTCTTATGGAGCTTAACAAAACATGTCAAATCTTGCTATGTTTGCTTGAAATACGTCGTTTTGCATTTGAAATTCGCTGAGTATGCAGGTCTGCTGCAACGGGGGTATTTATTTTTCCGATATCTTAACAAATACAAGAGTAATTTATGTTAGAGTTCAAATAGTGGGTTTTAGCTAGTTGATATTTTGAGCTGAAATAACTCAGAATGTAAAAAGAAAATGAAAAATGTACTTCACGAACCTAGTGTTGAATTTATTTGTCTTCAAGGTGCAATAACATTAATTTCTCTAAATTTCGCCGGAAAATGTGACCGCGTGAACGTTAACACGCGCTAATCGCCGACCCCGCGGAGGAATATTTACTACATTCATTACTGTTTGAACACTTATTTAATGAGCGACGACATTATATCAGTCTCTGAAGCTATATTTTGGACATATAAGTGGAAAAGAGTACTTTATATGCTAGTAAAGACCATAATTTTAGAATAACTGGATATTTACTACGTCACACTACTTTTTCCGATCATCATCGCGGAGTAATTTTAGTGCGTATCTCGACCGCGAAGGCGACACCGAATTGCCTTTAGCCTCCTCTTAATAATTGTTAGAATTCAATCCTTGTGTATATGGAGTTAGAATTCTGTTGTTAATAAATCAATAATGTTTCTTGTTAACCCTTGAGCGGACGCTTCACCGGCAAAACGCGAGCGGAGTTTTACTCCGCAACACTATATTGCACAAATTTAACCCATTTTACTTGTTTTATAACGAAGTATTGTATTTAAATGTTGACAAACTTCATTAGAAATCACATTTCATCATCGATGCAATTAATTGTTTAATTTAATAGGCGTAATATTTTAATTGAACATAGTAAGTAATTTTCTAGTATAAAATATGTATTAATTATGATTTACATTTTTGGACTTTTCCTTTCGCTTTTTTTTCGAAATCGAAAGGAAAAGTCCAACAAATTTGATAATAATTACAAATCCTTCGCTATTATGAATTTTAAAAATAGCTATCACTGTCTGTATAATGGGAAAGGGCACTCCGCAAACTGAGATGGCATCTGTGAATTGCAAATAACGAGGTACCAAGGGGGGGGTGGGGGTATAAATAGCTCTAGGAGATTCCTGGAATGAGGGGCGTAAAGTACGGAGCCGGACACAACCGCCGTCACCCATTATGTCTGTTTATTTTAACATAAAAAACACGTGCGGAGGAAAACTCCGCGTGCGTCCCCTCGAGAGTTAACTCTTTAAATACAGTTAACAAAAATTTGCAGTGTTATGATAAGCAGTTTTCCATAGTTTTAAGTTTTATTATCACTGGTTTTAAGACAAGTCAATTGTCAAGTAAAATTCTTATACTATAAGGATGCATGTCATTTCTAATCATTGATGTTAGTTTTGTGGTTATTGAAGGCTATGGTGCCTTAAAGTTTGTTGTTTTGAACACCATAATGTATAAAAACAACTCACACTGTACTAACTGTAATCCCTCAGATCTCTGAAGAATGTTAGATTTATTACCAAAATTATGTTAGTATTTTCTTGCTTTGACAGCTGCTGACTGTATGGCTGTCGCTCACTTCTATCAAACTAGGATGGACTACGTCCAAGCAACTGACTGGCTGCTGCAAGCATTAGACAAGGTATACCAAGACAAGACTTACTCTCCTGCCCTTGTTTTGGAAAATCTCTTCATCACAACTTGTTTTGAAGGTACATTGATATATCCCAATGGTGACATTTTCTAACATTATATTTGCATATTCTATCGGCCAAAACCACCCAATTTAAACCCAACCAAAACATCAAAACAGAAATACATTGCAAACCTCTGTTAGTGTTGTACTGTTGCTTTTACAATTTTTTTTCAAATTGTAAAACAAATGAATCTTTACTTTGTTTGCAGGAGACCATGAGTTATCCTCACATTTTCTAAATGAATTGTTAAAACAGTTTCCTGACCACCTCCCCCCTGACAGCCAGTTGAAGGATTACAATCTTGCTCTAACTGGGAAATGTGAGGAGATTGCAGAGGCAAGAAGCAGAGTCAGGGTCAAAGTAAGAATAAATTATTTTCAATCACACGAAACATCCATAAAGTAACATAAATAGTATTAACAGATAGTTTTAATTTCCCAAACGATAAATACAATCACAGTTACTCACATCCATTGTAGCTGAAAGCACCATTATGATTTTGAGGTTATAAACAATGAGTAATAGTAAAGATTTTTACAAGAACAAACACGATTTAATGAATACATATTTTAGCTTATTTTAGTATTTTACATATTTTAACATTGGGGTGCGTAAACTGTCAGTTTATGCACCGAAAACCAATCGTAAAACATCTGTTTACTGAGGAGTGAGCGATTAAGTCTTTGAAAGCCTTTGGAGCGAGCACAAAAGTCTTTTGCGCTCGCCACGTGATTACTTTCACGCTCACCAGCTGATTGCATTGTTACTCGGCGCTTCAGCGCTCCCTTCAGCTTCCGACTGAGCTCGTCTTGTTTATAACCTCAAACTGGCGCATTTTGCTACAATGGATGTACTAAGTGATGACGAATTTGTGTTCCTATTATTTATAAGCTATTACTATTATTTAAAATCATAATGGCGCTTTCAGCTACAATGGACATGAGTAACTGTGATTGTATTTATCGTTTAGGAAATTAAAATTGTAGTTGTAGGAAAAATTTAGTATTTATTTCGCGTGTAAAGCGTCTTTCTCGTGTCTTTTGCTAAAAATACCTGTAACTGTTAAGCTCAAGCGAGAAAGACCTACTTTAAGCTCTTAATACATAAATAACTATTGTAGAAGAGAGAAAATTTCAATTTTTTTCAATTTTTTACTTATTGGATTAAAAGTTGTCAAACCGTTGGCTGAAACACTTTAAACTCCAAAGTATTTGATTGTTTCTTAATAAATTGTGAAAGTTATTAATTTTTTAACCTGTTCCTCAATAGTTTCAAGGAGCTTTTAACAAATTCCATTATACAGCTCTCCCTCAATTAAGCAAGAGATTCCTGAATATTATTATTGTATTGCATGGAAAAAAGAGAATGTGTACATTAATGAAGTAAGAGGAGAAAATGGTAAAGCCTTTTGCAAAGATAGACTTATTATAGAATATATCCAGACACTTGGGAGCATTTAAGACCAACTGATAACAATCCATTTTTATTATATTTTTAATTCCATCGGTCGCAGAGCATCCCGGAGATGCCGGAGGAGGGTATAGCCGAGTACGTGGCGACGTGTCGCCGACCGCCCGCCGCCTCGTGCCGCCTGCGCTGCCGCCTGGTCCACCACCACCGGCCGCTGCTGCGCCTACAGCCCGCCCGACTGGAGGAGCTGCACCTTGACCCACCCGTCGTCATGTTCCACCAGGTGGTGACTGACAACGAGATACGCCACTTCCAGCGCACCGCGTACCCCCGGGTAAGTGCACCAGAGGTTATGATTTGTTTTGTTCAATTTGGGTTTTGCAAAGAAGAGCCAGATTCGAGTTCGAGATTCGGGATTTTTTCGTACCAGATTTTCAAGGGGGAAATAAATAAAATCTCTCTCCCTTAATACTAAAACTATACCTTAAACATGCAATGTCTCTGATTTCATATGTTTCTTGAAATCAATCAATGTCAATTATCAATCAATTACATTCATGGTCTATTATTTGTTTTAGACAGGTTTATTTCAAGAAAGGTTTCTGTGAATCGGTTAGAGAAGTACACCAGAGGTCATAATTTTTTTTTGTTCAATTTGGGTTTTTGCAAATATGAACGGCTTGTTCTAGATTTTTGAGGGGGAAATAAGTGACATCTCTCTCGCTTAATACGAAAACTCGACCTCAAACGTACAATGTCTGTGATTTCATATCTTTCACAAAGAAACTTACAATCAATGTCTATTTTTTGTTTTAGACAGGTTTATTTCAAGAAAGGTTTGTCATTGCAATATTAAATAAATAAATAAATAAATCGTTTATTTCTCAATAAAATCAGTACATAGTTTTACAATATTACAAAAAAAGAATGTTTTTATCCTTATACATAAAAACAGAAATTTCAAAAATTAATAACTTTAAATACATTATTGAGAAATAATAGGAGTCCCATAGAAAAATTCCGAGGTGGGAACTCCCTCACCTAGTACATATTTAAAAAATGACGAAAAAGAGTCAGAGCCAGACATATATACTTATGAGAATACTAAAAACACAAACACTATTTCTATAAGCTAATCAAACAAGGAAAATTATTGAGCTAACTATAACATGTAAAAAGAAATAAAAAATATTACTAAAAAATCATAAGAATAAATCTTACAACAGTAACAAATCAACAAAAATAAACAAGACTTAGCAACTAAAAAAAGTACATGGTAAAAGAATTATCAACTAACGACAACAGCTATCACTCTCAAAACTTATCACAAATAACAATATTGAAAATAATCCAAAAAAACAATACAACCACGGGATTAAATTAAGTTTTCAATAACAAACAATCGGGAGAACAATATCAACACAAAAATTCTGAACAATGTCTGATCACACGATTTAGAACATTTCCTTAGCAGGTTAAACTACAAAAGTAAATAAGTCCTCAATATTTTCAATCGACATCAATACTTTTTTCAACTCAGACAAAAATGAGTTTAGGTTATGTTTTTGTGTAATCTTCAAAGAAAAAATATTATACAAACGTGGTGGTATTCTAGAAAAGAATTGTTGATGCATTGTTAATTTGGATCTCGGCACAGGAACTGTTAAATTTTGCCCAAGATTATATTGCCTGTCAAAGTTACCAAAATTGTTATTACTTCTATTATAAAAAAAGACGCAAAACCTTAAAAATGTACATATGTCGCAACGGTAGGATTTTTAATTTTTTGAAAATTGGCCATGAATGAGTGGTTTTATTTTTTCTAGTTATAACTCTTACTACAGCTTTTTGCAAGATAATTAAAGGATAAAGTGTGGAGATATAGGTTCCTCCAAAGCAACTTAGTCCATAGCTTAACTTGGAACCAACAAGAGCGTGATAAATACTTGTTAATGCCTTTACTGGGCAAACCTCCCTAAGAAAATAAAACTTACGAAGAACTCCAAACATTTCTTTTTTTAACTTAAAAACGTGATCCTTCCATGACAGTTTTATTATTTTTTATATTATGTGGTGAAGTAACAACTCAGATTGTCTGGACTTAAGCGGCAGGGTGCTGATCTTGGTAGGCTGCAAAACATCTCAACAGAACAAATCTTGTTGGTTGCATAACAGCATTTTATAGGATTTTAATGGCACTGTGTTTGTGAATTAAATAATCAGGTGATGGAAAATGTTTATTATTGTTGTTTATGTTGACGATTCTTTGTCTTGGTCTGTTCTCAGTTCTTTTTGGGTTGTTAAAGAGGTTTTTAATAAATTTAGGTTTTTAATCGAGTGCCTTTTTCTTACAAGCTATTTCGGCAGTAAAGTTAAGAAAATGTCAGGCACCGGTACGAGATTTTCTGATCTGATTAAACAGTACAGCGGCGAGGGGGATTTCTCCGAATGGCTGAAAAAGTTGGAACTTGTGTGCAGGCTTCAGAAGATTAAAGAATTACAGACAGTCCTTCCATTGTTCTTATCTGGAGGAGCTTTTTCCGTCTACGAAGGACTAACAGACGCAGTCAAAAGTGATTATACATTACTTACTGAAGCCTTAAACCAGGCTTTTTCCGCAAATAGGTTTCAGGCATACGAAGAGTTCATTTCAAGACGTTTGCTTCCAGGAGAGTCGGTTGATGTCTATGCATCGGATTTGAGAAGGTTGGCCAAATTGATAGATCCTGTAGTTTCCGACGAATGGGTCAAGAGTTCTTTTGTACACGGACTGCCGAAAGATGTTCAGAACCAGTTGAAGGCGGCTTGCTGCTTGCAAGACATGGAGTTGTCGAAAGTGCTAGAAAGGGCGAGAAGTTTAGTGACTGGAGGAGAGTCCGGCTTTGGAGCAGCTGCGCAAATGAAAGCAACTATAAATAAAAGAGAGGATCTCAGAGCATGTTTTGTTTGTAATACGCAAGGACATCTGGCTCGATCGTGCCCGAATAGGAAGCAGAAGAATGCCATGAAAGTTATTTGCTTCCGATGTGGAGAAGAAGGGCATTACGCTAATAAGTGTACACAGGATCCAAAAAACGAGTAGAAGGGGCCACTTTCTGTTGCGCGGGTGGCTATCCTACATTGACGACGCAACTGCCTACGCTGATGACGACTGTTGCAGGAACTAAGTGTTGTGTATTGCTAGATACGGGGTGTTCAAGAACTATAATTTCACCAAGCCTAGTCAGGTTCGGGGCAAAGACAAGGCCAACGAGACAATGTGTAGTAATGATGAATGGGGAGACTGTGAATTGTAACTTGATGTGTGAAACAGAGGTGTGTGTTTGTGGAATTAACATATCATTAAACTGCCTGGTTGCTAAACTGTTGCCTAGCTATCAAGTACTTCTCGGAATGGACGCTGTTTCTGCTATGGGAGGAGTTACCATTGAGGGTAATGGAAAAGTAAAGTTTAAAAATAACTTGAGCACAGGTGCGGTGGCTGAAACTATGCAAGAGAGTGGAGGCAACCAAATTGGAATTGAGAAGATTGTTATTGAAGATTGTGATTTCCATGCAGAATTTTCAGATGGAAAATGGACAGCTGGATGGAATTGGAAGGACGATGATATGGCACCTATATTAGAGAACAAGATAGAAATGTACAGAATTCCTGATCACGCTAATAAGGCCTTTGAAACTGAAGTCCAAGAATGGATAAAAAGTGGCTGGCTTCAGCCATATCACGGGGAATTTGATGGTGTGATCCCACTTATGGCTGTTATTCAGCAAAATAAAGACAAAGTGCGGCCTGTAATGGACTATAGAGAACTTAATCAGTTTGTTTCAAGTCATACAGCTGGAAGTGAGGTCTGTAGTGAGAAGTTGAGGCTATGGAGAAGATTAGGAGAGCGTGTCAGCACGGTGGATCTTCGAAAAGCGTATTTGCAAATTCATATTGCCCCACATCTGTGGAAATTTCAAGTCGTCAAGTTCAAAGGTGAAAACTATTGTTTAACAAGACTTGGGTTTGGGTTGAACGTCGCTCCGAAGATAATGAGCAGCATTGTCAACAAGGTTTTATCGATGGATCCAATAGTTAGGAGTGCTACTGATTCATATGTCGACGACATAGTTGTAAATGAGCAAATCGTCAGTAGCGATGTTGTGATAAGACTGTTGGAAAAATATGGTTTGTCGGCGAAGCCAGCAGAAACACTTGATGGAGGCAGAGTGTTAGGCTTGAGGCTGAGAAAAATTAACGGTAATCTAATATGGTTTAGGGATAACAAAGTAAAACCGGTTGATGAAGTTAAAACGAAGAAAGACGTATTCTCGTTGTGTGGGCAACTAATTGGACACTATCCGGTAGCAGGTTGGCTCCGACCTGCATGTAGTTTCGTAAAGAGGCAGTTGTCGGATTTGAATTGGGATGATTTGGTTGGGGATCATGTGCAAAGTATGCTAAGAAACATGATGGATCGAATCAGTGAAAGGGACCCGGTCACCGGCAAATGGGCCGTACCTCCTGTGGAAGAGGGAAAAGTGTGGTGCGATGCAAGCAGTCTGGCAATCGGTGTTTGTCTTGAGATTGGAGGGGAAATAGTCGAAGATGCTTCTTGGCTGAGGAAGATGCATGATTCAGCCCATATAAATTTGGCTGAGTTAGAAGCTTTGCTAAAGGGGGTGAATATTGCGTTGCAATGGGGATTGAAGAAGATTTGTATCGTCACAGACTCAGCGACTGTTCATGCTTGGGTGACGTCCTTATTAACAGGAGACCATCCCATTAAAACTCATGGACTAAGTGAAATCCTAGTCAGAAGACGTTTAAGCCTCTTCAAAGATATTATTTTGGAATGCGGACTCGATGTAAAGATAGAGCTTGTGAAATCGCAGTTCAACAAGGCAGATAACCTGACAAGAGTGCCTAAGAAATGGTTAGCAAGGGAGGAAGAAACAACAGGTATTGCAGCTTTAGGTCAGGAAGAGGAAAGAGATCGAAAAACATTGATTAAACAGGTTCATGACATACATCATTTTGGAGTTAACCGTACTCTTTTTACTGTCAGGCGTTGCCATCCGGATTTAAATTTTACGACAAAAGATGTAGAAGAAGTGGTAAAAACCTGTAAAGAGTGCTTGACGATCGATCCGTCAAGTATTAAATGGGAGCCTGGGCATCTAGATTGCAAGCACAACTGGTATAGGCTTGCTATAGACGTAACACACTATGGGAAAAATAAGTTCATGACAATTGTGGACTGTGGCCCCAGTAGGTTTTGCATTTGGCGTCAGATCTCAAACGAAACTAAAGATCAAGTATTGAAGGTTTTGAAAGAAGTATTTGCTGAACGAGGGCCACCATGTGAGATACTGATGGATAACAGTGCGACATTTCGATGCGAGCAGATTGATCAGCTCTGTGAAAAATGGGGAGTAAAACGTATGTTCAGATGTGTTAACCGGCCGAGTGGAAATGGAATTGTTGAACGGAACCATAGGACGATTAAGCGTATGGCTGCCAGAAGTAAGGGGAGTATTCAGGAAATGGTTTACTGGTATAATTTGACCCCTAAGGAAGGTCTAAATGATGGATCATCGCCGAGCTCACAACTGTTTACTTACAAATGGAGGTGCAGAGGAGAACCAACAAAATCTACTGAGTATCACGGGCCAGGTTTCGCCGTGGGAGAATGTGTGTTTGTGAAGCCGGTAAATCCCTCCTGTACATCAAGGTGGAGGGAAGGAGTGGTAACGGGACAGTTTTCGCCCACGAGTGTTGAAGTAGACGGGAGGCCACACCACATTGGGGATGTGCGAAGAGCAGTTGAGTGCTGACACCACGGGGGCGTGTAGCGAGAATGAATAAAAGTGGTGGTGATGTTGTCACCACGGGGGCGTGTGTTTGTGAATTAAATAATCAGGTGATGGAAAATGTTTATTATTGTTGTTTATGTTGACGATTCTTTGTCTTGGTCTGTTCTCAGTTCTTTTTGGGTTGTTAAAGAGGTTTTTAATAAATTTAGGTTTTTAATCGAGTGCCTTTTTCTTACAGGCACTATGCAGAATAGTCGCTAAAACCACATTTTCAACAAAATATTTCAGATTTGCTTTTATTGGTTTTTTAGGATCCTGATATTTCAGGAGTTGGATAACTCCAGCCAGGGGGGAGACTGTAATTTTTTCTGCCTGATAAGGCGAATTTCAATAAATCTAGAGATTTTTCATTACAAAATGTAACTTAGGGGCCAGTGATGACTCTTGTTGTATGTCATTCTGCAATTCTTCAGCTTAACATGTGGCGTCATGGATGGTTACAATTGGCCACTATCAACTGACTACAACTATTTTCTTCACTATTTTTGCGTATAGCTTTAATCCAAAACTAGCCCATGTACTATCAGTGTAGGTGTAAGTAGTCTGTGATTTTTTCGTTGTTAGTGTAAGGTTAGCTCAGGTGCTCTCTGTAGCTTTTTGTTCTAAGTCTTCATAAAGTTCTTTTGGGATTTCAAGATAATGGGTATGTTGTTTTAGATTTATGACTATTTAAAAACCGATAAGGTTTTACCCCGGATGAGGTTCCCTCAAACATGGCGGAATCAGTTACATCGCAGACCTGCACATTTCACACATTGCACGTTTTTTACCCATACAAAGTACCAAATATTTATTTATGCGTTCAGTAGATGAAGCCGGCCAAGGTGCGGACATCGGATGGTAACCACAGTGTCGCAAACTACCGCACCAGCCACATCGCATGGATAGACGACTCGGACCCTGTCAGTGCCAAGCTGTCCCGGCGGGTGGCAACACTGACCAACCTGGACATCACTTCGGCGGAGATGAACCAAGTCAACAACTACGGACTGGCGGGCGAATATGCGACTCACTTGGATGCCGTGGAGGGGGTCAGTTCGCAGTCCCTGTTGCACTCATCATAAGTGGTTAATTGGTATTTTCCCAACCTGCTGGAATTTTCAATGGATAAAAGCAGTTCACTGAGGGTGTTTGAAAAAGAATTTGCAAAGTTAGATTATTTAGACTTACAGTTAAGTTTGAAGAGAGTCAATGGGAGCAATTAATTGCTCTTATTCATATCACTAGAGTTAATTTTGCTACGAGTATATTTTGTTATATCTCACAGTATTAATATAGCAGTTTTGCTGCTCTTCCAACCAAATGAATTATGCTCATGGCTAGAAGGCTTCTCAAGCAACTGCTTGGTTTTTTATGTCAAGCTTACTCTTTTTTTGACCGTAAATAACTAAACATATTCTTGAAAAAAGTCTAAAATCATATTTTACTCTCCTGCAAGAAGAACATTTTATTGGTATATTTTTTTATGTTAGACACCAACAATAAAGACTTCTCAAAATTATGTTTTAGATAAACTTAACCCATGGTGATCCCGATGGAAACAGGTTGGCTACTTTCATGATTTATGTGAGTAAATTAAATAATCTAGAAAAAAAACAGAATGCCTGTTGAGGTCTTTAAATTCCCCCAGATATCTACAGAAATTCATTCTGTGTTCCTAAATATCCTAAAAAATCCATGTCTGTTGAATAGAAATCTTTCAGTAAAGTTTGAGCAATCTGGAACACAGATTTATCATTAAGTTTGATTTGTGTCCATCACTGTCCTTTCTAGAAACCATAATACAATTTGTTGTACTGATCAGGAAATGTTTGTGTAATTTGTTATCGGTGTTAAAGATGTCTTACGACTTTCATCACTAATCAGTGAAATCTGATTAAAGTAATTTAATTAATATTTCCAAAGCAATAGAATAGTTCAACTTCATAGAATGGCTAAAAAATTGTGTACAAAGGTAAACTATTAAGATTCTCCTTCCTCTATCCTTCAAGTGTATTATTAATTCATGACAAAATACCTTTTAATTGGATGAGCAAGTATGCTCATAATATAACATAGAATTTAAAATTAAAACTTTCTTCTCGCTTAGTTACTTCCTAAATGGTTTATAAATTTTGCATTTTAACTAAATCTAAAGTTTAACTTACCAATAACCTGTGTCCGACATCATCCCCTCCTCTCCACTCAGATGAGTGACGTTGTGTGGGGAGGACACACTGTGTTCCTAGACCTCGGATTGTCTGTTAGACCCCAGAAGGGCTCGGCTCTGTTCTGGTACAACCTGCACCATGACGGCTCCGTCGACTACAGGATGAGGCATGCGAGCTGCCCCGTTGTGGTGGGCACCAAGTGGGGTGAGTTGTTTGAGTTGTTTTGAAAAATGTTATTTCATATTGGTATAACAAATGATAATTGCCCTTCAATTTTTCCTTTTTGTCACCGCAGAGAGCTATAAAACCAGATAAACTTCAATTTCCCATTGATATATGTTTTGTAGGTTTTTAGTTGTCAAATATTTTATGTTTTATCAGAGACTATGTAACAAAGTACAGGTAGACCTGTATTTTGTAGCAAATTTGAGCATTTGTAAGGAACAAGTAAGCTGACGAGTGTGTCATTCTTACTGCAGAAAAAAAGCTTATTTTAACAATAGGGTTTTAATTTTTTTACCAAGCTGGGATCTTAAAAAAAATTTCTTAGAATTTGTGCAATAAGATAAGATAACGTTTCTCACTCAGTATATCAGTATTACCTTAGATTGTGCAGCAAGATTACTGGGTGCTGCTCATTTTTACTTGCAGTAGTGCACTGTAAGTTCAATAACTCACCAAAAAAAGCAAACATTTGCTACTGCTGCCAGTGCTACCACAATATTCCTCTAAAAATTAATCTATAAACATGCAATAAACGTTGGCTTGCTGCAGATCAGCTGATTGTTTACTTCCGTTTCATGTAATCGTAGTCTGAAAACTTTCGCGCCTAGGCCGGAAAGTTTTCTGTACTGGTATCGGCAAAGGGTAACTTTTGAGCCAACAAAAAGGAATGGAAAACATATGTTTCTGTGTCAGTATGATGAAAAACATTTCCAGATACCAACACGATTTGGGATCCATGTTACCTTTCACCTAACTGAGTTAATAAATTATTTAAACTTTACTCCTGCACTTAATAAGTTATTCAGCTAACATAGTAAGATATCTTGCAGAAGAGAATTAAGGCTATGATCTGGTGTCATGTTAAAGGGGGGGATTTCTTCTGATTTCAATCCTTTTGTTTTATTTTAAATTTTTTAAGTTTTTAAAATGGAGATGGACAGCACAGAAAGTAAGGTAAAATAGTTGTGTTACTAATTTTTTTCCCCTTGGTATGATTGATAACATGAAAAATATAATAAAAACTTTCATAGGACAACTGAGTGCAAAAGCGTTTAAATTAGAAAACTTCTGGTTTCTGTTAACACTTGATTTTAATTTGAAAGTTTGTACTATACCAACTAGATTAAAACCAAAATAAAAGATTTTGGTATTAAATAAAAAATTACAAAATACAGTAGTTTTTAAGTGTATTTTACAAAATATTTTAATAACCTAATAATTATTTTAATAATGCCATCATTTTTCACAAAAATTAATATTTTAAGTTTAAAATGTTACAAAAATGAAATAAATAACACCAAGTATAAACCCCCCTAAGAAAGTCCAAATTTTACCAACTTTCAGCTAAAAGACAATTTTGTCAAATCATAATTCTCATCAGACAAAAAAAGATTTAAAAAATTAACCTTTTCTATGGTAACAACAATATTTATTCCACTAAAACCTTTGTCACACCAACTACTGACAACCACCATGGATAAGACTGAATTAAACTAAACTTAGAAAAATTGTTGAAATTCACTCACCTTTTTTAATTGTATAACCTTTAGTGTATTGATTCAAAAGTATACTTGCTATAATCATTTTTGATCTTATTGTTGATTATATTTTACCGTGTTATTCGTTATAATTTTGATAAGAATTTCATGGTAAAATATAACCAAAAATGATATATTTTACCATCAAGTATACAGTACTCTATAAATTCCTTCTTGCAGTGTTGAACAAATGGATTCATGAAAGAGGCCAAGAGCATAATGACCGGCCGCCGTGTCTTCCCAACAAAGACGACACCTGGATGTACTTTTATCTCTGATATCTTTGAAACATGTTGATGATGCTCAGCTGCTGTGAATTTTCATTTTCATTTGCAAAAGCTATTTATATTTTGAGAAATGTACATGTTTTTTAAACTATAGCTCTGGACAGCCTTACTGGCGGGTGGCGAAAATTGTAATCTCCCACAATGTCTGCTAAATAAACACATGTTTTGGTAGAACTGTCAAAACTTTGTTTACGTTTCACCTCATTTACACTACAAAAGGATGCCCTGTAATATTTCACCGAGATATTGCTTACGCAATTAAAATTTCTTGAAAATATTTGCGCAATGCATCAGCTGGTCTTTTAGTTTGGCAAACTTTTGTCTTAAATGATTTGTTTGAATTTAAGAATGTGTCTCCACACTTTTGTTATCGTACTTCATGAATTGTGTTGAGCTTGCAAGCAATCAATATTAGTTGCACTTGCGGTTGCAGCAAAATATTTTCTTGTGTAAAGTACCTCTACATAAACAAATGACCATGTGATTTATTACCAAAACATTGCCGATAATAAACACTAATTACGACAACAGCGCACTCACTCACCCGCCAGTAAGGCTGTCCAGAGCTATAGAAATTTCATACTTTTAACATTTATTTTTATTTTTATTGTTTTTTGCCATTAAATTCTTGATAGGAAGATTTCTTAGTTATAAATTATGATTTATCTTTTCACAAAAAGTATACATTTTAAGTTAACAAAATGTAACTTATGGTTGAGTTAAGGAGATCATTGTATTTTATGTGCTTAATTTATTTTATTTTAGAAATAAAATAAATATATAATCTTTATTGCTTACATTTTTTTACCTTTGATATACAGGGTCTGATTAACCACTAGGCTGACTAGGCTGTAGCCTAAGGCGCCAGCCATCCAGGGGCGCCACAGGATGGAGAATAAAAATATTGTTTTTATAATATAATATTGTTTTTATATTTTTGAATAAATAAAAAAAACTAAAGTCCCGCGCCCCCTTTTGAGTACATGCGGCCTTCTTAGCATGTTTTTCTCAAACCTAAAGGTACATCCTATAGTCTTACTGAGCAATGTTTGCTTGATTGCACAATTATCTCGATTACGGCTCCGAGGATTTCCTTCAAAGTCTATAAATAACTAATTTCTGACTGAAAACCGTGTTCGATGCAGGTTACTGGCCATAAAACTAATAACTCAATAAAATAATTGTTTTAGTGGAAAAAAATGACATTATGAGTGTGAGGGCCTCATCAGTAGCCATGTGCGAAAACAACAAAATAACGAAAATGAAAAAAATAACGTAATCAAATAAAGATACTCCCAGCCTTAGCCCATGTGAGGCCGGGATATGAGTGTCTTTGTTATCATCCACTTGGTTCTCGTAAAATATTATAGTAAGCTAATGAGCTACTAAATATATTAAATAGACTGATATGAGACTGTTACGATGAATCGATATCTGAGTCAGAGGTGGCAGAAGTCAAAAGTAGGAATAGGAAAGAAGAGCAGTGGAGGTGTAAGTTGCGAGAGTGTCAGTTGAATAAGTGTCACAGGCAGCGGTGACTTGTCCTTGAACATGTAACTGATTAGAATAGACTTAGTTATTATTTTTGTGACGATTTTTGTCGGCACTGATCATAGTTCAGTTATTTTCTAGGTTAAATGTGGTTTTTAAGCTATTAGCTCTGGAGGAATTAAATTCGTAATTTCATTATATATACGATACATCTGGCCATAAGGGCAGAGGAGGGGGGGTGAAGGGGAGGGGGCGCCAAATCAACTCAAGCCTAGGGGCGCCATACCTCTTAATCAGGCCCTGTTGATATATGGTAAAGAGTAACATAACCATGTTATTATAACGTTTTTCATGTACTCAAAATTTATCAACTTTAACTTGTAGAAAATATTGTCTGATCTAAAAAAATCTAAAAAATTATAAGTCAGTGGAAAGTAGAAGCATGAAAAGGTGTTATAATCATATATATTGTCAAGGTACATTTTGTAATCCAGGATTAATGTTTAACCCAATCTCACCGGCCTGGTTGATAAAAAATACAATTTTTACTTAAATACTCTATTTATAAAATCACGAAGCCGCAGAAGGATTTTTTGAACCTATGTTAACTGTGGCAATTCCTTTAGAAATAAAACTATACCTTTTTTCATTTGAATAATTGCCCTAAAAGTTAAAATTTTCGTTACAATTTTAAGTATGATTAAGAAAGACCATGGCTGGTTTAAAAATTTTCTATTTTAATTTAACATTAATGTGTCATTCGTTTCTGTCCATCTGAAGTACTCTTCTTTTTGATATTCCTTTCTCAACTTCTTTATTAATGTTTATGTAATTCTTTGTCTTCAGTTTTCACTAATGTTCAACTCCCATTTTTTGAATTCTGTGGCCTTGACGGTTCATTTAACGTATGACCAATTTTTTTCAAAGACTTTTTTCTAATTCCTGAGAGTTTGTTGCCCTTCCTCGGGCCTCAGACGGCATCTTTTTCTTTTTTCTGATTTAAAAATTTTACTTTATAGAATACCAAGATATCTGAGAGCAAAATCTGACGATAATTTGATTGTTGAAATAAGTAAAAAGTGAGGTATACAAAAGCCAAAATAGATAATAAAAAAACACCTGTAACCAATGAATGAATAATAGTTGATTTTGCGTATAAGCCTCCAAATCAGAGGCATGTTGATGGTGAAATGAGATAATTTCCATAGTTACTACTTTTAAATATTGGATGATGTAGTGACAATTTGAAGTGGCCATTAATTCCCTGATTAAACAGTGACCACAACAGTTTGTTTTTTAAATTGAGAAATAATGCCTCAAAAAGTGCCGATGACAAATTTAATAGGTTGTTGAGAGAAATTCCTAGTAACCTCTTGGTTATTTTATGAGTGGCTGGTCATGGATCAATCATTAAATGATGTGTTTCAAATTAACTTGGAAATAAATAGTTGATTGTGTCCAATGATATTTGCTTTAAATTAACAAATTTTCAATGTAATAATACAGATATTTTAAATACATTTAGAGTTCCGGCCAAATCATTAGGCGGGTGAGTGAGTGCGCTGCTGGCGTTCAAAATACGTTTATGGCAATCTGATGTTATAGACAGTTATGCTCTTTGTTTATATTCTCCAAATCAGCTGAGTAAGTTCTCCAAACATACCCAAGTAAGGGTGCTTCTATCTGTTGGAAATATGTTCAACTACTTAACTGTGTAGAGGAGCGGAGATGTCTTTAACATCAAGTCATTTATACAGCTGGAGTTTCCATTTTTCGCCACCCGCCTAATGATTTGGCCAGAACTTTAAATATAATTAGCTTGGAGCTTCTGTTTATGCTATTCTATCACGTCAAATTCAAACTTTCCTGTGGAAAGATCCTTAGAAAGGTTATTCAACAGTAAAACAAGACAAAGAGTAAAGATTAGGCCAAGAAATTTTCACTTAACAGAATAAAATTTACAACAAAAATTTATAGTTTTAGTTTTATAATATTTAAATAACTTTAAAGCAACAAGTGAAACAAATTTCTAAATTGTCTACCAGGTAGGGTAAAAGCACTGGCCATCTATTGAAGGCCTTGCTCAATCTCAAGAATAAATCTGCCTCCTGTATCTTCCTATAATTTTCCATTGTTTTTACTACATGGTAAATTTTCTGTGGCCTATCTCAGCAAATATAAAAGCGAACAAATAAAAAATTATGTAATATAATAACTCTAGGTAACTCCAAAATAGAAAGTCAAATCGTATAAATGTTGAGTTACCTTTAAAAACCTTTCCTTCATCAAACCCCATCTTGGTCAAAGTAACAATTCCCTTGCCATTCCAAGAGACACATTCACACGAGGTATTGTGGATTATTCCGCTCTCCAGGCTTGCCTCCACGTTTGCGCCTCGGTTTGTGACTCGGTCTTACTTTCCCTGTGACCTTAATCTAATTCAGATAGAAGGTGAAAGGTCAGGTGGGGAAGGTCGGGGTGTAAGGGGGGCATAACGGGACGGGCCACCTGTTACTGCTGCCTACAGAGGGAATCTTGTGTATTCATTGGTTGAATATTCATGTTTGTCAACTGATTGACTGTAGTACCTCTTTAACTAAACATAAAATAACTGGTTTCTGGATTAGTGATATTCTCGTTGAACTTGTGTGGGACTTTCCTAAAAACCAAAAAAGTTTAAATTCTCACTATTCCCAGTATGGTCAATCCTTACATTGGTAAATTTGCTTGAACCTTCTAGCAAATTTTCCCTAATGTAAACAAGCTAAAAAGATATATACTATTATTTATTTGGAGTGGATTTTTTAAATTTGCGCTTTCATTAGAAACATATTTTGAATTAATCAAGAAGCTATTGTCTGAAAATTGGCTTTATTAGCAATAATTCTCAATAGGTTCTAGCTGTAAAATAGCCTTTGCCCCAAGCCATTGTGATAAATTGATAATGCAGTCAGTAAGCATTTCTGCATTGAAATCACTTCTAAGAATAGTGCCGATAACTACATGATATTTCTTCTTTGGCAGAATGGAAGAAAAAGGAAATGAATGAATAAAAAATTATATAACTTTATTAATGAAACACTATTTACAACTGCAACAATTGAATAATGTATTTACAGTAATTGGCGCTACGCCATACAGTGGATACGTCGTGACATATATATATATAAATAACAAAAACTTAAAGCTGCTTTTACAGGATTTCACAAAACAAACAACAACAACAAATTTTTACATTTGCGAGGCCAATTTATTAACATTTTCATGTCAACCTAGTTCTACAGACTCTGAGATATGGCTAGATAATATTAAAACTATAATTGTTAACAATAAAAGGCAACTAAAAAACAACAACGATACAAAAAAAAATTAATAACAAATAAATTAGAACCAGTTCTCCAAATAACAATTTTAAATAACTTCATTAACTATACCTCTGAATGACATATAAATAACGCTAAATACCTTGTTTTGATAAATAAGTTATACTCAAACACATATTCATACAATAAATAACTTTCACAACAAACACACTAACAGATTCGAACACACACACTCGTTAGTGACCTTGGTCCGCCCCAACCCATGTGCGTGGCTGTGTAAGACCTTTGTAGAATTTGAATATAAAAAATAAATGAGCAAAAAACCAAACATTAACTATAATAAGTTCAACTCAATTACAATGTAGCCCAGTCAATTTAGCTTTAAAATTCCTAAAGAAAAACAAAAAATGGTATACTTTTGCAAATTTGCTTAAAATGTGCGTTAAGGCTTCTAGTTAAACATACTAAAAGTCCCCTAACGTGAGACTTGAGCTCGCGCCGCCATATTGGATTTTAGGTACAATTTTTTTGTTTTTCTTAATTATCTCTGTAAATATCAATATTTTACATACCATATAGAATCACAAAATTAAAGTACACAAAACTTGCAACAAAAAGTGTATTTACCATTTGAACGTAACCCAAACCGTTTCAGAGAAATATGCACTTAAATATGTAAATTTTTAGATTTTTAGGTACAATTTTCTTATTTTTCAAAATTATCTCAAAAACCATCAATATTTTACATACTATATGTAGTTACAAAATTAAAGTACACAAAATTTTCTACAAACGTGTATTTATTGTTTTTTGTAACACTATCCGTTCCAGAGAAACATGCAATTTAATAAGTTACCTAATTAAAAATTCCGATCATTTTATACCATGCATTTTGGCTATTAAAAAGTTCACAAAAAAGTTCTGTGTAAGTAATAAATTATATCCATTCATACTTTTGATACTCCTTATAAAATTGTCATCCTCCCTCTGGAACCATTTTCGATAATTAAGATTAACTGCAGGTTCATCATTATTTTTACCATATTCTTATGGGATTGTATTTTTTTTGTTTTAGCCATACAGACAAATTTAGTTTCCCTGTTGTCAACAAACAAAATCAGCACATTTTACTTCATATTTTATCTTCTTTCATTTGGCATCTAGTGTTTTCTGTTGTTTTAAACATGCATATTTACTTAAAAACGATTTACAAAATGTAATGATAAATTGGGAACCATAAAAATGTGTTATTTGTGATCACAGTATAGTGAGCAGTGATAGTTAAAGTTGACAAGAATGGTTTGGCTGGTTCGGTAAAAGCAAGCAAAGAAAGGGAAGATGGAAATAAACGTTTTTTTTCGGTTGGGCTTACTTCAGTATATGTACAAACACACCGCCGTAAAATAGATACCAGACCATCATCTATTGCAGCAGCCAAACAAAGCATACTTCCTTGTACTCCTTGTAGCGACGCCTCCTCAAGCACAACTCTAGAATCATCGCAAGCTAAATTTTATTTCAAAACAAAGTGTTTATAATGTTGAGATGTTACTGAGGATGAAAAAGGGAACCGTTGGCGAAGAGACGGAAAGTTTGGGAAACCAATTAACGTTAAAATAGGTAGTGACAAATTTTTTCAAGGATGTTACTATAATTGTATTTTTGAAACACTTCAAGCATTCTTGGACCATGAATTCTAAAGAAGCAATCAAATGATAACAGCTCAAAAGGTAAACATAAAGGCATATCGACAGCTCATGCCAAAGTCAAAGCGGTCAGACCAAGATCAGTAATTTCACCTTTACAAGAAGGTTAACATTAGGTTTAAATAGGAATTATGAGTCAAAGAACTTCTTAAATCTTCTCGCCAGTCTTGGGATTTTCTCCTCATACAACAATGTATAAACTTTAGAGTGGTCAGTCATTTAACATAGTGACTCTGAAATCATGGAAGTTCATTCTGTCAGTTTATTTTTGACAATGCTTATTTTAATGTTTCACCGATAGATGAGCATAAGAAATTTCACTGTATGGGGGATATCAATACCGTTACTCTGTCTTTAATTCTCAAAAGAAACGGAAAAATCTGAAAAATATAAAGACTTACAAGTAAAACTTTGTGAAGGCAACGCTGACCTCCTCATTGTTAACACTGCTATTAAAATATAATTTTTCAACAATAATTTTGAAAAAAACCTTAATTAGGTCATTGTCGGGGAACCTTTTAGTGTTGCTTGTGGGTTTAACACCACCAGAAAAAAACACACATTTCTTTCAACCTATAGTAAACTCAAATCAGGACCAAAAACATTCTCATCTATTCAGCAGCTGCCACCGGGATTTTGTGAAAGCATTCTTCTTACATGCTTTTAGTGGATGTACATCAGTGTTTAACAGTACTGGTAAAATGGTGTTTAAAATTTTTAAAATTAAATCAGAATATTCATGATGTCCCAGCAGTTTTTTCTAAATCCAAACTCGACTCATGAGGCTGTTGCTGAGGCAGGAAAACGATTTTTCCTTGCGTTTAAACAAATTTAAACTAAGGTAAGGTCCTATACCGTTCCACTAACATTCCACTAGCCAGTCCATAAATGACGAAAATACCAGATATTACATTTAAACTTTTTTGTTAGTTTATAACATACAAAATATATCTAATTTACAATTTAAGTATTGTTAATTAAAACATTGTGGTGACTAGTTCAATGTAAGGAGTATTTAGTTTAACTTCGTCAATATATTTTGTATACAATCCTGAGTATGTTTGTGAATGAATTTCAAACGATATGATAAAAATAATAATTAACCTGCACTTAATCTAGAGTTCCGGCCAAATCATTAGGCGGGTGAGTGAGTGCACCGCTGGCGTTCAAAATATGTTTTTGGCCAATCATTTACCCATCTGAAGTTATAGACAGTTATGCTCTTTGTTTATGTTCCCCAAATCAGCTGAGTAAGCTCTCCAAATATACCCAAGTAAATGTGCTTCTACCTGTTGGAAATATGTTCAACTACTCAATTATTTAGAGGAGCGGAGATGTCTTTAACATCAAGTCATTTATTCAGCTGGAGTTTCCATTTTTTGCCACCCGCCTAATGATTTGGCCGGAACTTTAATAATGTATATTACCAAAAATGGTTCCAGAGGGAGGATAACAATTTGATAAGGAGTATCAAGAGTATGAATGGATATAATTTGTTACTTACACAGAGCATTTTTGTGAACTTTTTAATAGCCAAAATGCATTGTATAAAATGATCGGAATTTTTAATTAACTTATTAAATTGCATGTTTCTCTGGAACGGATAGTGTTACAAAAAACAATACATACACGTTTGTAGAAATTTTTGTGTACTTTAATTTTGTAACTGCATATAGTATGTAAAATATTAATGGTTTTTGAGATAATTTTGAAAAATAAGAAAATTATACCTAAAAATCGAAAAATTTACATATTTAAGTGCATATATCTCTGAAAAGGTTTGGGTTACGTTCAAATGGTAAATACACTTTTTGTTGCAAATTTTGTGTACTTTAATTTTGTAATTCTATATGGTATGTAAAATATTGATATTTACAGAGATAATTAAGAAAAACAAAAAAATTGTACCTAAAATCCAATATGGCGACGCGAGCTCAAGTCTCACGTTAGGGGACTTTTAGTATGTTAAACTAGAAGCCTTAACGCACATTTTAAGCCAATTCGCAAAACTATATCATTTTTTGTATTTTTATAACATTAATTTGACTGGGCTAAATGATAGAGATCTATCATAAAAATTAAGATACCCAATTTGGTCACATATGTATTTGCAGTAGTATTTGTTGTGGCTAAATTGGGTGTCAATCTTTGCAGTATATAAAATTTTATTTTTAACTGAATTTCAAGGATTGTATTTGCGGAAAAATCATAATGATTAATGAACACTAAATAGCCTTTATCAACTACATTTGTCAACTACAAATTGATCTAGTTATGCTTAACTTCTTGTTTTAACTTTAAAAAATCTTGTAACATTTTGAACAATATTTGGTTTATAAAGCAGTAATTGTGATATTTAAATTATATAAAATGTAAAGAATTCAATGCAGATGGATAAAAAGATGTTCTCTTTAAAATTTAGGCCGATGATTAACAATTTCTTGAGGACCTGTCTGAATTAAAACTATATTTTGTTAATTAGATTTTAATTGAAAATTTGTTTTTTTTAGTACATATACTGTACGCTTTCAAGTAGTCTGAATTTTACGTGCTTCCTATTTGTTATATTTGTTCAAGGCCTATGAGAAGAAACATGAATCATAATTTGCATGGCATTTAGAGTTGCTAACTGACTTGATATAAGGTTTACAAAAAAACATAAAGTTTCGTGAGAAAAAAATGTAGGCTAAACAGAGAAAATGTAGGGTAAATAGGGGTTTTCAAAGGCAGCAAGTATGAAGAAAATACAAGTTAGTTACTTTACTGGTAACCTTAAAAGTTAATTGTTAATATTTTACTGGTGAGGTTTTGTTTCACTTTTTCTAATTGACCCACAATTAAAAAAAAAGTAATAACCGAGGCATACTTTAATGATAGGTTTAATGGCGTAACACTGGCCTAGGGTGTTATTCAACTAGTGTGTGTAATTGTTTGCTTTGTGTCTCTTGCACAATGTATTACGAGTTAATAATCTACCAACTCTGACTGGATTATATTTCTATATTATTACCTTGTAATTTATTGTGCAAAAGACCCTTGATAATATTTTTACGAAAACTGTCCATCAGGAAATGAAATATTCTAACACAGGGACGCGCACAGGTTCAGAAAGCATAAACCTAAATATAAATATACCCGATAACACTTATCGTAAATTATTCAAATAAATAATGTTTATTTACACTTATACAAATACATAAAACCTTAAGTTCTACTTGAGGGAAAATTGAGCATTTTTAGATCAAACTACTTTCCTACGTGTTTTAACACAGTAAAGTTGGCAATCTGTCCAGTCGAAGTTGGCAATCTCACCAAAAGGTGGTAACAATGATCAGGCCATCACTACGTCTCCCGGCTCTGACAACTAGATCAACAAAATGTATGTAAAAATGATTGGACACTTTCAAATTATAAATCCTTTGCCTCAAAGACCGCTCTTTTATAATCAACTGAGACTTAAGTAATCAAATAACCAATTACAACTTTTCTCTTGCCATACAAATCATGTTAGCCTAAACCAAACTTTGATTTTATTCTAAGCGTACTTTACTAGATAACAGGGAAAGGAAGTTCATTTAAGCGTAAAAAATAAAATACATTATAACTCAAAATCCTCTATTTTTGCGTTTGTACTGAGAAGTGTGTGACTATTTTATTTACAGCATAAAGTGAATTCAAAGAGAGCTTACTGCTAATCGTATCTACATTCATTCAAATATAAAAAGTGAGCTTTGGCAGATGGCTACAAAATTCTATTTTAAATCTCAGCCTAGATAATGTTCTAAACACTAATTTGATTTCAGTGACAGAATACATAATTTGAAAATTTTGAGGTACCAATTCTAAAAGTGTTCTATTTGAAAGGTATGGCCTATGAGAAGAAACAACTTTTGGACTTCTTAGGGGTAGGATGTTGTGGAGAGGGATAGACAGGTGCGACGACGTTCTTCATGCTTTTACTCGGTCTAAGACGCACACAGAGGAATGCTGATAAAAGGCAGGAGGTGATAAGAATACCCAGAAGGACGATGAGAGTGGCGGCGAAGCCCGGGGTAGTCATGCAGATCATACTGTTGGCGTCGTCCCTCGCGGGGAAGACCATGGTGGGAGCCGAGCTGTTGGAGCTGTCGTCGAGAGAGAAGGTCAGGTCGCCTGTAGACACCACGCGGATGATTCTGTTGACTCCGACTTCCTCGGAGGACGTGTCTCGCCGGTGCCTCCTCACCCTGCGCTCGTCCCTCGGCCTGCCTTGGAGGTAGGCCTCCAGAGGCAGCGAGGGTGGGGGTGGAGGGCCGTACGCCGTCTCTACCGGGGTGTGCTGCACGTCTATCAAGCCGCTGTGGAGAATGGAGTTAGGGTCGGAACACTGGTCGGGACACTGATACCTGCAGATCTGAATGGTGCACTGAAAATGAACCTCCATAGAGTCTGGGAACTTGAAAGCTTGGAAGTGTGCGTAAGACAGTACGGACGCGCTCGCTCCGAAGTTTTTAATCTTTGTGAATCTCGACATAAGTTTTGGTCTCGTAACACATCCCTTCTGATCGACCAGTTGAATCGGCGCCCTTTTCCCATCGTGCGCCATACAGTTCCTGACCAACATGTCGAACTTAGAATCGTCATCTTTGATCGCCAAGACCATCGTCATAGTTTGTCCTATCTTGACCAGCCCGGACACTTCCGAGGCCCAAGGTCCCTTCCCGACTTGTATCTGCATCCAGCAGCCGACGTTGTCTCCGGCAAAGTCGGCCCTGACGACATCGAGCATGTCCACAGGGAACGGCCTGAAAGTGACGCTCTTCTCGTACTGGTCGTGCCACGTGCACCTCAGCTTCCTCGCCTGGTCCCAGACCTCCTGCACTTGGGGGTCGTACTGTATGACTATGATGTTCTCGAAGTACGTCCCGGACCCCGAGTCCGCCCCGTAGCCGTACAGCCCGTTCTCCGTGTTACCGGCGGTTCCACACGCGTGTATACTGATCTCAAAGTTCGCCGATGTCCTCCCGAGCCCGGCGGGAAGATGAACGCAGTTCACATTGCTATAGTGCCCCTTGCTGAAGACGATACCGTAGAAAGGCTTGTCAAAACCTATGTAAACCTTCATCAGATTCTTCTCACACTTTACGTCTAGCGAGACGATCTTCGGCATGTCCGGTGTGGAGGAGGGCCACGGATCTCCTCCGTAGAGCTTATCCATCGCCTCCTGCGGGGGCTTACCCCCGGCTCCCGGAGGCGGCGGGGGCGGAGGCCCGTGGTACGCCCCGTGGTCGAACACCGGGGGTTTGCCCAGGTGGTTTCCGAAGGGCTTGTGAGCCGGGCCCGGCCCGTTCCTGACAGGGTGCCTGGAGGATGTCCCCGTGTACGCCAGCTTCTGCGAGGACCCAGAGGCGTCCTGGTCCTTGGCCGTCTCCAGCGCTATCTGGTCGGAACTCTCGGCATCGTCCCTGACCGCGTGCTTGGCGTCCGCCGGCTCCCCTGCCACTGCCTCCACCACCTCCACGTCCTCCCCCACCTGCAACACCCACAGTCAAACTGTTACTTGGCAGTCTCCAGCGCTATCTGGTCGGAACTCTCGGCATCGTCCCTGACCGCGTGCTTGGCGTCCGCCGGCTCCCCTGCCACTGCCTCCACCACCTCCACGTCCTCCCCCACCTGCAACGCCCACAGCCAAACTGATACCTTTCGATTACCCTCAGAGCCTATTTTGGCTTTTTTTTTTAACCAATAAGAAATTCAATCGATCACATAGAAAACATCAACAACACTATTCTATAATTTACGAACATAATCTATAGTCTCCGATCTGCTCGTAGGCCATTAGGATCTATGCCCATTAGAACAGCCTGCAAGTACTGCCTTACAATCAGGAACAAAATTTACATAGACAAAACATGAACAATGCACCCACGGTAAAAGTGGTCCATCAGTTAGGAAATAATAGTTTTTGTACAATTTTAAGGAGGTAAAATTTTAGATTATAAGCAGAAATTTATTTTTCTTGCTCTTGAAAATTAAAACATAATGAACAATCTCACTAAACTCCGTATACATAGTTTTTTAACCTTTTTAATAAGGAAAATGTTGGTTAATATGTAATTAACTGTTATGCATTATTTTTAAACTTAAATGTTTTCAACCAATTGTTTGGTTTTCAGGCAATCACAAGTCCCGTCACAACACACTATGGTCACAATACTATTACAAACAATTTGAAACATTATGTGTTAGATTATAAATCGAAAATTGTACCGAAACGGGATTAGAGAAATGAAGTTCAACTATCTAAAGGAAATCGTAAAATCGACAGTGTGAGTGCACCGACCGCGAGGCAAGTAGGCCGCCTACTTTCAGCCATTGTCACGACGTTTCGCGGGTGTTACGCGGTTCGTCACCAGGGAGTGGACACTCTCGCCCGCAGCGAGTCGCGGATGTAGGACTCGAGGCGTGAGGCGGCGTGCGTGGCCGGGGAGTGTTTCGCTTTTACTGGGTTGGGACGCCTAGCCTAACAGATTAGTGGTTTACGGTTATCAGGGATGGGATGGCGGGCTCGCCTCGCTGCGTGGTCAGAGTCAAAAGTTGTGGAGCCAAGTGAGGGATTTGGAGAGGTTTTTGTGTTAAATATGTACAGATATATTTGTAAGAAGGATGGTGAGGCTTTGTAAAGGTGCGGGTAAGCATTGGCGTCTTTAATTGATGCTCAGACATATTAATGCATAGAATAGAAAACTTACGATATTAACTTGCAGAGTAAGAATATAGATAAAACATAACTATAGACTTTAAAGATATCCGTTATACTATTAAATTCGCATGCGTCGTTCTTTTAACCAACTTACTGTAGAAAATAGACTCAACACATATTGACCATTCACATTTCAACAATTATTTAATTTAATATATTTTTAGTCTGTTAAGGAATCAGTGACGCACCCAGGAATCATCCTTGGGAGGACCACAATGACCGGAGGGCCTGGGGTGGGATACCCCCCAGCAGGAGGGGGGTATGGGAGCCCTCCCCCAGGAGATTTTTGAAAATTGGATCTTTAAACTCGCGTCTTCAGGCAATCCAGAGGCATAAAACATACTGTTTAACTCGAGAAATCCGAACTAATTCAGATTGGTCAGATTTAGGGAAATTCCCGGTAAGTATTGGCCCCTTACAAAGCAAAATAAGTAGGATATTTATTTTTCACAAAGTTACTCCTTCTTTACTCAATATTGGTAAAAAGGTATACAAGTCATTATTTTTGCTGCCATTCAAGTCTTTTGAATATTTTAACGTCGTTTACACGTTCGCATATTTTACACTTCTACGGTCGACGTCGACTACCCGTAGTTATAGTAAATGTGCGTTATCTCATTTGACCTCTATGACGTTAGTTAATTTCAAATATTTAATGATGAAAAACGCGAGAGCAAATTAAAAGAAACGCGAGAGCACAATAATTAAATGTTCGAATGTTCCAGTAAGTTCATGGGAAGTGGTTAAGATTTTTCATGAAATGTAGTGTTAAAAGGGTTTTTGATTCCTAGCTAAAACTAAATTGGAAATGCTCTCAACATTGTTCAGTAAATAAGGTGACAAAAAATACAATTATTCTATTTCGATATTCACGAGATGACAGCTGTCAAGACAGTTTTGTGATTTATAGGTTTAAGTGTCACTATCAAGCAGAAGATAAAAACACTTCAAGAACAGTAAAAACAACAACAAACAAGTTATTATACTAAAGGAAACCAAAACTGTACAAATACACCAAAATCACATTGCTGATGCCAATGAAATACGCATGTTCAGGAATCGTCTATCTCACGCTAAAAATTCATTATCCATCTCTCTCCCACAAATTTTTTAAAATGGTCGAGATTTTCGGGAGCGAACTATAACAAGTATTTTTATTATTTATTAACCTTTTACTAAAACAGAATGTTCTATCAACACTTTCTATCCAACAAAAAATAACACAAATTCTATCTGGAGTCATTTGGTGAAATAACTAACTTTTCACAAAGCCTTATTGTGTATAAGGGATTGCCATGAATAAGTTTTGAGCTATTAAAGAGATTTTAACAGAAATGTTGCCTTTATACAAATGTTATATTTATATTAAAATATTTTTCTACATTTATCTTCTTGTTGTAACATACCTATACCAACGTTCAAAAAATCAATTCGTCTATATACAGGCAAAAGACACAACGTGCTATGTAGATCCTGAGCGAGTTTACTCCGAACCGAGTTTATTGAGTGAAAACGCTCTGAAAAAGTATGGCGAATCCACACGACGAGACGGTGGCGGGCTAGTAGGATATATTAGTATCTCATAGGTAGTGGGTAGTGGCGATTTGAGGGGGTAACGACCTTCATCCGGACAAAGAAAGACTATTCACGGGGTTGCCTTCCGAACCCCATCCACACTGAATAAGTCTGTCTAGCTGCTTCAAACTTTCCCCGTTGATTACTTTTATGGACTGTTCTTGTTATTAAGTTTTCAAACTTAATCGTTATTCAACATGAATTGTATATATTTTCTTGAAACAAATTTTAACACCAACCTTGGCAAAAACCTTAGCTACTGGGGGGGGGGGGAGGGAGGCGGTCCCGTTCGTCCCCTGTCTTGTGTTAATGTAGATTTTGTAAAAGATTTTTAGAGTCTTGCTCAGTAATTAATTCCTCAGTTTTACTTTTTTATAATTTGTATTCTAAACTGAAAACCCCATTAAATTATCAACGGTTTAACCAGACTATCGAGGTTTTAAAAACAATGAGTGCATCATTTAAATAGCATGATTAAAACCACGTTCAAGACTTTTCCTTACAAAGTAGGTCGTTGTGTCACTTGGTTAAAACACAAAAAAACGAGCCCTCATATTTGCAATCAGTGTAGTCGATGTAAACTACAACATAACTTCGCTAAACTACCGGCACACACGTATTTCACTCGCCCAGCCCTGCTCGGCGAAGTCGGCCGCTTGATCACAGCCGGTAGCGGATCGTCACGATATTTTACACAGGAGTGACAGCGACACGGCGGATCGCCGGTAATTTATAGGCCCCGGACCGGTCGCCCTCCACGCGGCCCGGTTGAAGTGGTAATCGCACTCGCTCCTAATTTATAGAAACACAACCTATTCCGTTTCCCGTCCAATTTGTTTAACGCTTTTTGATATTTTCTAGGCCAAAAATATAAACCGTGTCCGGGTGGTATCGGTTCGGGCGGGTTCGGTCATGATCGGCCGACTCCGTTAGGCCCGATCTGTGGGAATCGACAGGCCTACTTCAGACGGGTTCCGGTATACGACGGGAAGTGACGAGTTAATCGGCGGGTTTTAGGGTTAGGCCCGGATGATCGGATGATCCGTAAAGCGGTCGAAACCCAAGGAGGGATTTACGCATTTTAGTTGTTTTATTATGTTGATCAAAATATTTCCATAATTCTTTTAGGCTGGTAAGTTAACTTGGAATTATTTAAATGACGATTATATTGCTATCAAAGACGCCGAAACTTATTTAAAATGCAACCTTAAGAGGAGACTCCAAACATGAAAAATAGGAGGAGACTCCAAACATGAAAAATTTCGCGTTTCTAAACTGCTCCTCCCTAAAGACTGATAGGTTAATGTTGACTTTCAAATTCGGTACAACCTTAAAGGCTCGACCAATATCATTGAGTTATATCTCATTTTAAATACAACGAAATCATCTAGCGATAACTGTGAGCAGAAAATTAATAGCATGATTATAAAAATGTATAAAAACCGAAATATGATAGTTGTACGGTATATTATACCGTACAACTAACAACTGTACTAAAAGTAATACATTATGAAAATTATGTTCTCTTAAATCACTAGATAATTTTGTCATTTTCGAATGTGGTATAAGTCAACGAGTTTGGTAAGCGGTTTAGGCTGTACCGAATTTGAAAGTTGACACTAGTCTTCTTGCCGAGGCAGATAGTCGTGCGGGACCAGAGCCCCTCTTAATAATTACTTTATTAATAATTCGAATATCACAAATGCTAAGCCAAATTTAGTAATGAAACCCAAATTCAGTCTTTAACCCTCAACAATTGCTCGAGGATCTTTTATCAGAATAAGGCTGGTTATGGTTAAAACTATCAACTAATAAAAATATGATTATTGGATTAGGTAACCAATTTTACCAGACATCTCACGTAAGGTCTAAACAAATTAAATAAGATTTGGTGAACAAACTAACCTCAATAGCCAAATTAAAATGTTACTGCCCTCTCAACAAATCTTAAGACATTCTTAAACAATATTTTGAACAATTTATAAAATACAGGCTATTAAAACATGGGGTCTCAAGTTCAAATGTCGTTATAAGCATAACAATAGGGAAACTTTTATTTTCATCATGGTGAAAACAGATTGAAGACGTAAGTAAAATTATAGAACTTTTATTTGTTAGAAGTAAACACACGTGCACGTGCTCATAGTTGGGCTAATTCTTTTTTCCAGATATAAATGACAAAACCCTGTAACTTTTAAATTGTTATAAACTCGAGGAACCTTCCCCTGTTCCACATTTTATTTTCTGTGTTTTTCCCTGTTACAAATTAAATTTTCCCACCTAAGCTATGTTTATGATGACATTTGAACTTGAGACCCCCAGTTTTAATGGCCTGTATTTTAGAAATGTTTTTAAATATTAGTTTTAAATACTGAGCGCAAACATATGTTTGTCGAGGAAAATAAATACTGGCAACTTCTTTATTGTTAGAAGTTTTTTTATGTTGCAAACATAAAAAAAGCTTCTTAAGTACTTCCAATATTTTTTATTGATCTAGAATAAAAATGATATAGGATTTAATCACAAACATATCTTTTGCGTTAACAAGTGAGTTAGTACCTGGTGGACCGAGCCTTGCTATTCTATGTCATAAAATTGATAAATAGAAACCTTTTTTATTGCTCCATGGACTCTTCATCCCACTTGCTGTATTTTCCCTTGATTTCTGTAGATTCCAATCAGCTGTCATGATTACTTCATTTGTTTACACTTTCCTTGTTTATTTTCGTTGCTATCACGGCAACCCATAAGGCCAATGTTAAAATTTTACAACTTTAAAATTCGATTTTAAATTTTCTCAGGCCAAGTAATCTGCATAAAAGACGTTTTTGAGTCATACATTACTTATTTACAAACTTTGAAGGAAATCCTCGGAGTCGTTTTAGAGATAATTGTGCAAGCAAGCATACAAGCAAGCAAGCAAGATACAGTAAAGCAGATTAAAAGGAAGAAAAATATCGAACCGCTTGTTTGTATGATAATAATTTTAACAAAGTTACTGAGTTCATGAGTCAGCAAGCTACTGAGTTCTTTTTCATGTTAGCTTAATACAGGACTTATAAGGCCCCCAATGTTCTTAAAAAGGTAAAGCTGTTTATGTGTTATTATTTTAAGCTCAGTTTAGAGGAAAACAACTTTGAAGAAGTTTGTCCGCAATCTGTACCATATATCTGATATAGCTTAAGTGAGAATCCCTTTATAACATGTAAGTTTGTAATGAGTATAGGGAATGAGGGCCACAGTGCATGCTAGGCTATTTTCTTCAATCCCAGGAGGTCTCTAGACTCTGGATCAATTAACCTCGTTGGCTGAGCTCAACAACCCCGCTCGTTCACCTGATATAACATTGAGGAAAGGGGAACAAGAACTTACTAACTCCTTGATGTTTTTATAGATTTTAACGCGCCAGTGTGCAGAAAACAGGGTGGTTTAAAAGTAACTGATCATAAAAAAACTGAGATTCATTAAAATTGCCGACACTTGGCTTATAAAGGGATTAGTGTCGTATCGAAGACATTTCACTAATATTGTTTACTGCCTGATATGCAATTTTAATTTTTGCCCAAGGAAAACATTTGACAAAAACTACTCCCTATATGATGCCTGTTGAATGACACGCGGTAGGTTGACCATTTCTATTTATTTATTTATTTGCACACTGATTTATCATTTTAAGCGAAGTGTTTACTTTGCGATAGACCTTTTTAACAGAGAAAATGGACGTAGTGCACTAGGTAGTATAAAACTTTAATTACAATTCTTTATTTTGATTCATTAGACAACTTCTAATGCTTAGTTTCTTTTAATACACTGTATTGAGGGATTGAGGCCACGATCAGAGTTGTCTGCAATAAATACTTTAAAAGAGTCGTTATTATTGAACTGACTTGTGTTAATATAAATTAAGAGTCGTAAAAAGGGGCTTGTTGAAAAGCTATAAATAAAAAAACACTCAGATATGTTAAATATATATAACATAATAGACCGTGTGTCCCAGAAGTCCCACCTCCTTGTTATGTTTTTGTTTGTAGATAAAAAGATTATCCTTGGAGAGAGCCTAATGATTAAAAAAGTATGATTTTGATGGTCAGCGATTTAATACCCTGTCCTAAATAGATTTGTCCAGGGGTACGTCCAAATTGTTAAATGCAAACTCCCATCAAATGATACATAATTTTCAAGGGCTATAGAGGCCTGCCCCCCCCCCCCAAAAAAAAACTGTTTGCGGAGAGGAGTCTCTCAGTACTTTCAAACGCTAATCATATGTAACGAACCATGTATTATTGATATTAGTGTTAGTGTGTTTTTGCCTAGTGAACATAATCTATTTTCAAACAATTTTCAAAAATTAACGGTTTTTAAACTGAATTTACTAAACGAAATATTTTAGAAATGTTTTAAGTAATTTATTTAGTGTAAACACTGATACTAACTATATTTCATAAGGTATTTAAAATAACTGGTCATATGAAGTGGGTATTGATCCTAAGACTTATGCCAACTCCTCCACATTTCTCTTTTGAAGTTTGGGTGGTAGCAGTAAAAGTGACGAAAAACTTGCGTGCGTTTTTTTAATTACCTTAACATTTATGTAAATAAATAATTTTTATTTACATCGATGTAGTAAAAAAATGTACATGTAGTAAAAAAATGACAATTCACAAAACAGCGATTTTAAAAAAGAGCATGATGAAAGCGATCTTGCAGTTGTGGATTTTAGCAATCCTGACTCAAATGTCTCGTGACATTATTTAGGCGAAATAAAAATGCAAATTTTGCTAAAATAGGTATAACCGATTTACTTATTTAGGATATATCAACACACAAAACATTGAACAGCTTGTCTTCAAAGGCGGCAAAATCTGAGCAATGGTCAAACATTACGATTCTTTTAAGTTCGGGTTTAAAGAAAATCTTTTACGGGTGCTAATGTGCTTAAATAGTCCAGTCAAAAAATTAAAACAACAGCCCAACCTAGAGAAAATTCCGTTAATTTTGAAAATTTGCACACTTATTTAGAAGTACCTAAGGATAAAAATACCAAAAGTCCTGGAACATTGTGACGAGCTCTAGTGGAAATTGACGGAAACAGGGTACTTTTTTTGGGTTTTCTCAAAAATATCGAGAACCGTTGGTCGGAGGTAAAAATTTTAATAACATAAAATAAAGCTTATTGAATTTTCTACAAAAACGGTTCTTTACATTTTCTTTGTACTTCTAACGGTTACCGAGTTATAAAACGTTAAAAATATGAGGTTTTCGCGATTTTCACCCAAAAATGGGATAATTTTTTTTAGTTTTTAACTTATTAAAATTAAAATAATCAAACTTTGGTGGGCACCGTTAAATTCAGCTAAAAAAAACAATGAAGTATCCTGAATCATTGCTTTATGTCCATTGGTCACCGAGATAACGAAAGCGGTAAACACCCCTTACACTGTACCTTTGTTATCCTTAAGGGAAATAAAAACGTTCTATATCTCGCTCAATTCGCAACATATCTTAGTAAAACTTATAGTGTGGCTTGATATAGTTGAGATAAATTGTATTAAAGCCTAAAATCCCCAATTTTCACATTTACGTGTCAGCAAACCTGCATACTCTCCTGCATACGAATAATACGAAGAATGGAGTGTGCATCACTAGTCTGATTTTCATGAAATTTAACATGTAGGTATAAAGTCGTGGTATCTCCAGGCGTATTTTTTGATTTTTGAAATTTTGGTTTTTAAGGGTATTTACCCCATAAAAACCCATAAAAAAATGACAAAAATCCAAATTTCTCAAAAATGGCTCAAACGATTTTGATAAAAAGTCATGGTTTCTAGTTCTTAAGATGTTAAACAAAATTACTCCACCCGCATTTGTGTAAAAATTCACGTTCAGAAGTTAACATGAATTTATTTTTCAAGAAATTATAACAAATTGAAACAATTCCTTGAAAAATAACGTTTTTTGTGAGCTCGCCAACGCCTTAATTTTAGACCATTTTTTATGATTGAAGTGTCAAATTACTGGAAACTTTGTCAACAGTTCCTGAATGCTGTTCATTTTCCTTTAGGTGAAAAAAGCATTGCCCAATTGGCATCTAAGTTACCCTCAAATTTACATGTATTTCTTATGGAAGGGCTATTTTTTCAAAATATTAATAAAATTAGTGCTTACCTTGTAAACGGTTGGACCAAAGTAGACATATTATGTATTTTTCTTACAGGAAATTTAACTTTCTTTAATTTTCAAATTTAATAGGGAATACTAAAAGTTGATAGTTTTCAAGATATTTAGGAAAAACCAAAAAATTGTACCTTTAGGCCCTTCCAGCCCAGCCGGCTCAAGGGCTAAGGGCGGGGACTTTTGATATGTTTTACTCCTAACCGGTCCAAACAAAGGCACAAAGTCAAAAATTGTGATCCATGCAATTCCCTCTATACCTTTTTTTGAGCATTCATTGCTTGGACTATTTTATTATTATTTGAATTGAAACCATTACGTATACTGTAAACAGTATACTGAAGCTATGAGTTAGGAGATTTAGTGATCCAATTTAGCTATAAGGTTAAGATTAAGAAGGGTTATAATTTAGTAAAAGAAACCTAATTACAGACATTTTTATACAAATTATAAGGTGAAATCCACAAATATAACTGTCATTTTTTCAAAATATAATTTACTTCTTCTCTATCGATTTAAAAGAAACACATTTAAAGTCAATTTTCAAGTAACTGCTTATGTTATGTTGCCTGTAATAATTAATAACACAAATAATTTAAGTATAACTAAGGTGCCTTGGTGAACTCGATTGAGTGTACAATTTTCTTGGAGTTTATGGCGTTGGTCAATGTGAAGTTTGATTGTGAATAATAATCTAACAATAAATCAAAATAAAAAATAAATATTGATTTAATAATAAATGAAAATTTAGTAGCCGTATTAAGGTGCTCGATAAAGTTAGTTAATATATTATAATTTGTAATAACGTTTTCACAAAATTATTATTTTTTCAACTGTATTGAGTTGAGTTTTTACCATATAGGGTAAAAAATCTAGATTATTAAAAAATAGAATTTCAACAATTATTTAGAACTGATGTTCTTTGGTCGAAGTAAGGACGTTCCACAAGTAAACACCTAACTTGAACCACTTAAATATACTTGAACTATCTATAATTTAACCTAAATCAAATCATTTCCTAGGAGATGATAGAGTATTCACTAGAAATACTGTTTATAAGGAACTTTTGTAAATAATCTCAGTAGTTCCGGAAGTGACTTCGAAGTTTAACCATATCACTGATAAAATAAACTAGAATACTGCACCATGATTCAGAAGTCAATAGATGATAATAGTTCGATTCCGAGCATCGGATATATTAGTATAACTTCAATACCGTATCCATATTTTAGAGAATAATGATTTAACGTAGCGATTCCAGTGAAAAAAATTTTTACAAACATTACTGATTTGAAAAAAACTATAGACATTTAAATAATTAAAACGTTGTTTATTATTATCTGGTAAGTAAAAAAAGGCAGTCGAAAAAGATGTTTATTATTGCCCTCTAATTACAGCTCTATACCAATTCTCTTACAGCTAACAATCGGCTGAATCATTTAATTTATCTTTGATATTTCATATCTGTTCACATTTAGCTTTGTTTATGTTAATGTTTTTCTCGTTTAACCTGCGAGCTTACAGACGAGAATAACAGCTACAACGACAATATTCATGAAAATAAAATTTTAATTTTGGACGAAATACCTATTCCCGCAACATTAAAAATTACCACAGAGAATAATATTAAAGATAAGTATCAAAGTTATTAATTGCCATTCATGTAGAAAGTAGGAGAAATGTGGATAACACCTATGTATTCGAACACCTTTTTTTACTGAACAACGGATAGTTGTAATAAATCAATTAATAAATTGTCCATTGTATTGTTTAATTCAGCAATCTTGTATGATCTGCCAAAGAAATGTAATCACTGATCCTTTTATAAAACGTCAAAATTAATTGAAAACTTCTCTTAATAGAATTTAAACAAAACCGTGCGTTAAATTGATACTGAAGTGGGCTCTTTGCCTAGAGTAAATTCCATAGGCAGGAGAGGAGTAAAATTTTGAGAGCGCCTTACGGTTCTTGACGCAAACTGAATGCAGCAGTCAAATCACATACCCGGCGCCGCGCCGCGCCGCGTGCTAGTTCCCATCGGTCGCTCGTGAACACGGCGAAAGACGTGCGTCTTACATTCCACCTGCTTTTCCACTTACAATCAAGTTCATTTTCGTATTTGCCCTTCCTAAAAGATTCTTTAACATTATTAAACTCTCGATCCTTACTAGTTTCACTGAGCTGAATTAAGTTACAGTTAATATTTTAATACAAAAATTGTAATAATTTATATTTTTTATGTTTAATTTTTGATAAATATTTAGTTCTTATTAAGTTTTACGTCAGTTTACTCAAACAAATTATCAACGAGTTTTTTTGTGTATTAACAACAGGTTTAATACGTAAATTGATTTTTTGACCCATAGATAATAAATGACAAGTCTTAATAATAAGTTAAACGATTTCCATTTCCTATAAATTATGAGATTTAAGTTATGGAAAGCAGCAAAGACTAATGCTTAACATCGCTCACAGCCATTAAATATCGGTAAATATTAATAACTTGAGCATTCATTTTACAAAGTTTTTTTGTATGCGATTATAGGCATACAATTCAGCTAGAATAAACGGTGGCATGAAATTAATATTGTATTAAAAACACAACCTCTCCACGTTTTACTATTTCTTAAGGAAGTCAAATTTAATTTTCCGAAACAAAGATTGTGATTTAATAAAAAGTTCCTTGTGCCATTAGACCTTTTCACTCAGATATCTCGGATGAGGGAGGGCGCTGCGATGAAAGAGACCCACCTCCTCTGGAAGATACTCATGGAAAATTGGTCAAGACCCTCACGGGGGGTTTGTACTTTGTATCTATTCTAACTGTACTCTAGATCCCGGGTGTTCCTACTCGCGTACATAGGCTCTTACGACATTTAATCATAACAATTAATTTGTCGAAATAAACTATAGATAAAGATGAAAACAACCTTTAGCCATACAAATTTAATTACTACTTACATGTGTGAAAGGTGTTTACGATTCACACTTACCTGGAACACAAAAAGGTAAAAACATTTTAATAAATTTTGTAAAGAGAATAACAAATATTTTTACTACCGACTAAAGGTTATAGGGAAGTTATATCGAAACATTTGAGGCGCAATGCGTATGTTAAGAGATATCCATAGAGTATATGTTTTCGATCTATCAGGCAAATGTTCTCATAAGCAAATTGAAAAGCGCCTTTCGTTGTAATGATATAAAAATAAATTTTCTTAAACTCCCGTGTTAATTTTAATATTTTGTCATTTAATGTTGGTTTTCACAAATTATCCCAAGGCCCTACAAAAAAGGATACATAAACAAATGTAAGTTTGTTAAGAAAAAGGGTTTTAGCGAATTTCCTTAAAGGAATAAGCTATTACCGTAGGTCTTATGGTAAGACCTAAGCCCGAGACCATGTTAACTTTTCATTTCGGGGCCCCCAGAAGCAAAAAGCCCTATTCGTTCGAATTTATATATATATATATATCTATATTATATCTATATATATATCTATATATCTATATATATGTCTGTTAACACGATAGCGGCCGTAAATGTGGTCCGATCTTAATGAAATTTGGTACAGACATGTAAAGTGGTAATCACTCGGACGAGTTCGTGAACCAGCCCGATCGGACCACCGGAAGGGGGGGTAAAGGGGGGTAAACCCCCCCAAAAATGGGTTTTTTGAGTTCTTTACATAGAAAATTAAAAATTATCCAATTTTTGCTAGCATTATTGAATTCAGCTCAAAAAAACAAACAATTTAGTACTTTGAATCACTGCTCTATGTCCATTGGTTACCCAAGATATTGAAAGTGGTAAACACAGTACGTTGTCCCAATGTTAACCTTATGGGAAATAAAGAATATTCTATATCTCGCTTATTTCTCAACATATCTTGATGAAACTTGGTATATGGCTTCTTCTATTTCAGATCAACTAAATATTGAATTAAAACCACCTAGTTTTGATATACTTGTAGCAGCAAACCTGCATACTCATTCCCCATGTTATTCTTATGGAGCTTACAAAAACATGTTGAATCTCGCTATGTTGGATTGAAATATGTTGTTTTGCATTTGAAATTCGCTGAGTGTGCAGGTCTGCTGCAACGGGGGTATTTTTTAATAGTTAACGTAGTAACATAAATGTGCCAAACCTGTACAAAAGTGGAGGGGTTAAATTTATACGATGCTCAACTCTATTATATTTGCTTAAACATGTTTTATGAGCAACAATGTTTCGCTCAATAGAGGGGTGTGTAATGGTAGAGGACTGCACTTTTTTCATTTGTCATGTATACAGACTGAGTGTTATTCAAAGATTTTTTTAGATTTAGTAATATTATGTAGGGACGCCTTAATTGCTTTTACTAATATACTCATTCCTATTCCGTAAATAATTATAAAAAATAATAATATTAAATATTTTAAACAGTATTAAAATTATTATGATGGTTTAGCCTACGAATCACTGCATATTACCAAAAATGGTGCAAATTACCTGAAAATACAGCCAAAGTGATCCAATCTATTAGTGTAAACTACCAATGGTTTCGTACCGTCATGGGTACATTTTCAAGTCCTAAAACATAAGCCAAAACATTCTTCTGCAATGATGGTGTACGTGTACTTTTTATGTCTGACGTTTCTTCAACCACACCATCATTGAAGAAGAATGTACCCATGACGGTACGAAACTTTGGATCACTTTAGCTGTATTTCCAGGTAATTTACAAATTTTTGGTAAAATTATTAGTCCGTAAGCCTTATACTAAAATTAAAATTAGTCTCATGGACCAGACCGTGACACATAGACCAAGCTCAAGTCATGTGTAATCCGGTTCCGTGCTCGGTCTAGCGTTCTAGGATGTGAAAAGAGGGCAAACATGTCCCATAGACCTTGTGGCTCTATACGAAGTCTACACGACTTAAGTCTCGAGCAGAGAGTCATAAAATGGTTTAACTGATTAGAGCCTTGCCGAATAACCTAATTACTATGGTTTTATTCTTCTTGTTCTAACTATGGTAACATGGATAGCCAAACTACTACTTTTTAGCAAGTTATTAATATTTTAAAATAAAACTCTAAAATTGAGATGCTATGACTTATAACAAATTATTTATTTTGTGAAATGGTCCCGTATGCACTTCAGAACATTTTGTTATGATCAAGTGAGGATACCAGGTGTATTATGTTATATAGGAGGGCTTCCAGTTCCCTTGTTCATTTTGACTCTTCTTCCACACGACGGATGCTAAATTTAGATCCTGGTTTTCGGGCCTGTCTTTAACTTTGAGCCCGAAATTGAAAGTCGGTGGGTAATTTTATATAGCAAAATTTAGGTAACGATTTTTCTAGGCCGAGTTAAAAAAATTCATAACAGCTCAATAAAGGTTTTAAACAATATGTAGCGTATTAATAATATAGATAGATAATGGTTGTGCTATTGATAAGTATACGTTTATGATACATAATATAAACGTTTCTTTGCTGTTACCACCTGTTTTATTTCCAAGGGTTTAATAACTAACGATATCATCCCAACAATGAATACCTCACTATTGACACTTTACACCTTCTCTATTGGAAAGCCGATAGAAATGCAAAACTTTCCGCGACTGTTGCCCTCTCCTCTCCACATTGACTTTATGGGACAAAATTCCTCGATCGTGCTGAGCTCCTTCCGGTGATAAAGATGCCTGTTTCCGCCGCGCCGCCGCGCGTCGAGGAGCGCCGGCACACTTGTGATGCTAATGACCAACAACAGCCGTGAGCGGCGTGTTCGTGTGTGTATGCGTGTGTCTGTGGTTTGTTTGTGTTAGTTTGTGTGTGTGTGTGCGTGCGTCTGCGGTATGTTTGTGCAAGTTTGTGTGAGTCCGCGTGTGTTGTGATTCGTCAGTCCCGCAGCACGTGGGCTCATTTCCGATTCCGTCGTGACCCGCGTCCCGAGGCTGCCCGTTCGAGCCTAGTTGGTCGGCCTAACAGGGTCCCAATTGTACAAACAACCTTGTATTGAATTTTAAATGAGGCTTTCTAGTGACAGTGCCGTGTTTTGTTCCGAAAACCTTGTTTTTGTTGGGACTGTGATTTGATAATTTGAGTTGCTTTGCGAGAAAACTATTTCAGGCTAGCTTAAACATTTTTGCTGTTTAACGTGTTAATAATTTCTTGGTTAACGCCCAAAGATAATTTAAATTGCTTACTTTTTCGTTGTATTGATTTTTTTTACTTATACTTAATCTGAAAGGTAAATATAAGATAAGGTATAAGATTCAACATTTTAAAAAGTTAATTGACGTTCTGTATTCTGTACCTCTACCATATTTTTTATTTTAACCACCTCATCTACCTAATATTTACTACTTATTTTTGGAAGTACCAGCACATTTTCATGGCTCCAAACCCATTTTTACATATTTTATTCCAGCATACATTATGCTCCTTGAAACACGATTTTATGAAGAACCTCAAGTTTTACTTTTTTACCGGGAAATGATGTTGTTACCGGAGGTACAGCAATAACATATATTCCAATAAGTTTTATAGGTTTTGTGTTCGCTATATCTGGCATACCCGCTACGGAACTAGCATTTCATGAACAAAAAATGCCACAATACCGTCGAAATCAATAGTAGGCCTTTTGTTTTCATTTTATGCAGAGTTCCATTTGCTAAATGGGTCAGACTAAAGTATAAGATGGTTCTAGATGACAAATTTGAAGAGATGGTTCTTTCAAAATACAGTAATTATGAAATGAGCGATTAGTATGAAGCGCCATAGATGATACAGTTATAAGTTTCATTTGACTTTTTCTACAACAAAGAATTACTTAAGAGGGTAATGAACACATAACTGTATTGGTGCATTCAGTACAGACATAACTTCAGTTTGCCAAGAATCTAAAATTAAATAAGCTAATTTGTCATATTTTAAATTGATCGTTTAAAAATAAAACAGTATAATATTTTAAAAGAGCATTTGAGAGAAATTGTTGATTTCAATCAAAATATTTTTCTTTTCAGTTTAACTATCAGCGTTGCATTGGCGTTGCGTTGGTAAAGGTAGTTTTTTATTGGCCGGAGACAGCGAGTCCGTGTTGGCGAACATTTAAGCGCTGAACTGACAACACCCTCGGGTGTGCCTCAGGGATCGGTGGTCTCTGCAACATTTTTCTTAATCTTCATCAATGATTTACTTGAACAAAATGTTTTTGGTAGTACACATTACATTGGTAGTTACATTTGCTGATGACAATGTCTTATTTTAATCAGAAAACGATCCAAGTATCATTGTTAGGAAAATTTAATCTGATTTAGTTTTATTGCGGACATGGTGTCAAAAACATAAAATGGTAATAAATATCAGTACGAATAAATTTTAATTTACGAGGATTTGTCTTTGATCGGCCGATCGTTTATCATCTAGATAGCTGCTGTTCAAATACGGTTTGCAATTGTGAAGTAATAGAACAAGTTTCTCATTTTAAGTATTTAGGGGTTACTTTAGATGAAAAATTAAGTTAAATCATATCAATGAACTTCATGCAAAAATTAGGCTTTCAATACGAACGTTTTATTTTTTTAAGAAACATTTGTGATACAAACCTAATGCGCTCTTTATATTTTGCCTTAATTCACTCTAGACTACAGTAAGGTATTGTTTGTTGGGGAAGCTCACACAAGTATTTAATCAAGCGAATAAGAACGACACAGAATCATGTTTTAAGGATAATTTTAAAGAAACCCCGTAGAGATAGTTCTTTTCCATTGTTTGTTCTGTTAAAGATCCTCCCGGTGCAACACTTTTACGTTTACAAAGTTTTACGTATTTTTTATAGTAGAAGCGGTAATACAAGACCTGTAAACTTGCATTACTTTACCAGAGGCATAAATAATAAGTATGTCAGATTGCCAAAAGTTAACAATGATATTTTTAGGAAAAGTTTTGCGTATTCAGGCTGCAAATTGTATAGCCAACTGCCGCATATTATTAAACAATCAAAAAATATAAAGGTATTTAGCAAAAAAGTATCTTCCTGGTTACTTGATTTCAGTGATGTTAATTTCTTGCATCATATTACGTGTTAACATGGAACCGATTTAAGTAGGTATTGTACCAATTAGAGTGCTTGTTAGCCGATGTTAACTGATAAGCTCAAGATAACATCAGACGGTGCGAAGAGCTGAGTTTTGATGAATGTTGATATTGGACTGGACTCACATTAATTTCAGTGTTTTTACATTATTGTTTACTTTTAATAGCCACATTACTTGCAAAAGTGGCTAGTTAATTCCTGAGCTTTTCATTATGTTGATCTTGTATTTTTGATCGAAGGAATAAATCATTATTTCATTATTTCATCATTAATTGTTGGGCAATCAGACATTTTAGACCACCACTTTAATACTGCGTTAACTATACTTGCTTAACCTAGTATAGAACGTTACACACCATTTAATAAAATTAAAACCAAAGAAAACATAAATTATTAAAAACAAGTGCTTGATATTTTTACTAAGTTCTTTTAGTACTCATTTAAGTACTTTTTAGGAACTTCTTCACACAAATAATGTTGATCGTCTAAGGATTCCAGTTAAAGGTTTTGCTATGCAATTGAATCAGAGAAAGCTGTACAATTTCCACATGCAAGCAGCAGTTGCTGGGCTAAAGTATCATACAACAAGGACTGTATACAAATGTCGCAACATTTTTTTATCGGGGCTCAACAGAGAGTATTTTTTTAGATTATGAGATTAATTATTATATGCCCTTCTAATTACTTTATTGTAAATCGGTAACCTTTAATTTTTGCCGAATTAAATCGTATATGAACTTGATGACTAATAACTACAAATATAAACTTGGCGATCATAAGCATAGCGTTCAGAAAATAATTTTATAGTACGCTTGCGAAATAAACCGTTTTGCCAAAGTAAAATTGTAATGATGTAATAATATTTAATGTGATGATGTAATAATGTGTAATGTGATGTAATGATGAGTAATGTGATAAAATGATGTGTGATGTGATGAAGGGGAGGATGCATTTATTTGCATGTTAAGTTAAAATACATTCTAGTTTAGCAGACAAACAATGTTGTACTCACACAAGAGGCCAGAAGACAGATGAGGACCAGTGCGCGGCGAAAGAGCATCCTCCACGACCCTGAAACAAGAAGAAAGGAATCATCAGAAAAACTAATTAGTTCAGTAATTTTTTTTCCATACGAACCCTGGTGATCAGATTACCCGGCTAAGTTGGTCAGGTAATTCTATAAGCAAACAGCTCTTAAGTTATAAAAGAGCTTTGTAAAGTGAAGCTTCAACGAATTAAAAAAAATTGAATAGTAGTGAGACAATTGTGTTGAAATTAATTATCAAGCCAAATTTTTTGGATAATTATATTAATCAGTTTTGTAAGGCATTTTTATGTTCTGACGAAAACTCCGCACAGATTTGAGGCAATCCAGATCGACCCAGGGACTGCCATAATTTTGTTGGGTGAAATCGAGACATTGTCTGAGACGGAGGGTTGGGGTTTACAGGGTACAAAAAGTGTCAAGGTGTTTAGTGAAGCCTTGAATTTTGGAATGTAAAATCAAAATGCTCATGCTTGGTCATAAAAAATCCAGACAAACATTTCTTGTTTATATAATTAATGAATCCTTTAAATTACGTTTCGATCTATAACAATGAATTTACATTGGCTAGCTAAGCTTAAGAGAACACAAAATAACCAATGTTCAAATTGAACCATTTTAAAGTAAAACTTTTTTTTAATTGTCAAAACAAGTTTGTTTGTAAGGTTTAAATTTTAAATGTTCATATGACAAATTATTTAAGTAATATAAAATTATACAGGGTTAGGTAAAATTCTGGAATATTTTTAATATCTCTTTAAATACTTAAAAAAATGTAATGAAAGTTTGCAGTTGTGGATTTAATATAATAACAAACATTTAGATAAGAATAACCGACAGTTTGCATACCCAGGGGACGGTCTACGGTAAGTCTTGATGACCGCCAAGGGCCGTCCCCTAGGAATGCCAAAAATATATAAACAACAAAATATTGTTGATTCACATAAAAAATATATAAATGCAATTTTTTTAATCAATATGGTACTTTAGGAGTTATCAACAGTGTTTCAGACTTTCTCCAATATTTTATTAATAAAATATTAAAATCTTTGAGGAGTTGTAACTTCCGTTTGGACCATCCATTTTTGACCGGTTTGCGGCATTGTATTTCATTTTTACAGACATTTAAAATGAGGTACAACCTGGGGTGTGCTTACACTTAAGAATTTCAAGACTTCCATCGTGGGCCATCCCTTGGACATGCAAACTGTCAATTATTCATATCGAAATGTTTGTTATTATGTCAAGTACACAATTGCAAAGTTTCATTAATTTTTTTATGTATTTAAAGAGATATTAAAAATATTCCAGACTTTTACCTTACCTTGTATAGTAAAATATAAATTTTAAATTTTAGGATTTTAAGAATCTAAAATATTTGATTAAATCAGACTGTAATTACAGTTACCTATTGCAAAGTTCATTGCTAAACAAATTATTACACTTCTCTGCAAAACTACCAGTTTAAAGAAATATTTTGCAAATAGTAAAAAAGTGTTCAAGAATTTCAGAATCATTTTAATGGCTGTCTGAATATCGAGATAATTTCGCGTCCCATGGGCCCTTCTTAGGAAATCTTATTGTCGACCTGGAAGTGGATGTGAAAACTGGTGACAGTTCGAAAAATCAAGACGTATGACACATTACTCCTGCTAAACTACTTCAAAAAAGGGGAAAGAACCGAATTTTTGTCTACGTCGCCTAATTTAATAACTAACTACTTTTCTACGTAAAAAAAGCTACGTAAAAAGCGTTCTATCGTGGCAAAAGTTTAAGAATTTTCAAGTTTTTAAATATGGTCAGTTAAGTCTAAGATAGACAATTCAAAAACGTGACTTTTGCAAATGTCTCACAAACAAAATATCTTTAAGCTTTTAGTTTATATATTCTTTGGTTGATATTTAATTTAGTTTGATATAGTGTAATTGAATTCGTTATTAATAGTTTATTTTTAAGGGAAAGTGAAAAACATTTACACATGCATACAAGTGATCGGCAATTTAAGAAAAATTATTGCCAGTTATAGTTATCCACTGTAATAACTCTTAGAATCTAACCTAATAAATGTTGGTATTATTTGGTTTATTATTCCAATTACAAAAATATTTAAGGTCAAACATAGATGTGTTGATAAAAACCTTACCTAACCGAGAAAATATATATTTTTTAGTAAACGGTAATATTTAATAGTTTTTAGAGGCACAAAATATTTGCAAATAATAGTACAACATCCCAAATCAATGAAAATGTAGCGTCCGTCCTTCACGGAGGTAAACCGTACACTTCCGTCTGGGATGTGGGAATCGGTGACAAGTTCTGGAAGGTTTTATGCAACTCCCCTCCAGGAACCGAGCCATCAACTGTACAAACCAGTTGGGTAGACACACTGACCCAAAGAACTCCGGTGGGGGGACGCCGCCCCCCCTCGCCCCTTCGCCCCCCTCGTATCGAAAACCCGTCCTCACCATTCGTCTTTGTCTAACCGCCGGCATTGTTACAAATTAAACATCTGTTATCGTATACGTTTACTAATGTCATTGAGAAACATGTTTTATTATTCTGTGCTGGGGAAATTACATTATATTCCTGTCAAGCACGAGGAAATTACCGAATGACCAGTTAGTTAGTTAATCAAGTCAGTGAAGTAAAATGTGTGGCTGTGTCTGCTTTTAAAAATTACTAGGTGAACCCGTGCGAATTCGCACGATTTAATTAAATTATAAATGATCGGCTTCCTTCTATGCGCACATAATATGTCGTCAATCTACTGTAAAAATAGGTTTTCGGAACGATGTAGCGTGCTAAAAGTGTCTCTAATAGCCACTCATTAGGATACGTAGCAGCATTGTAAGCGATGTTCTTTGTGCACTTCCTTCAAATTGAAAATATGGAAAAAGCAACAGGTCAGCCATTGGGTCGCGGCAAAATTTAAGAATATGTACTCAGTGGCAAATCTTTCGGGTAAATAATTAAGTCACGCTCACACTTTGGTGGTTCGCTACAGTTTGCTCTAAAAATAATAGCAACATCATTAGAAGTTATGTCGTTGTATCGGCGCTAATATACTTTTCGATCTCTGACAATGTGCATTCAGAGTTGTGTATGCTGCTCATCAGGAGTATTTTTCAGAACGCAACTCTTCACGTTGAAAATTTGCGCTTAGGGATTAACTTCAACCAAGTGTTCAGCCAAGCTGCGCATGAGTTTATTGCTGCAAGAGCCGTTGGCTTTGTTTAGCATTCTTTCTTGATCACCAATTTTGACGTCCGTCATCACACGGTCCGTCTCCTCACGGTTGTAAGGTGCTATAATTGAGTGATAAATTGTTGCGTACAAATTTATGCATGAAATCCATTGTTTTCTTCAATTTAATAGCTCTTTTGCTTGCCGTTGCGAGCACAGCGTTCTTGGCATTAACGTTTTATTTGTAGTTTCTGCTCAGTCTATCGGTACCAGTAATAAGACTTTCAACGTAATCGCTTTGTCGAGAAGTAAGTAGATTTACTTTTCCCTTATGGCAGCTGTGTGAAAATTTTTGGTCTCTCCCTCTTTTTTCTCCTTGAAAATGTAGCGTGCCACATTTCTGACATGGTAATGCCATCCAGCCAAGTGAATGCTGCTGAATTCTTGAGTTTGTCAGTGTAATTTTCCACTAATTGTTCCAGCTCCGCGTATGAAGCTTCTGTTTGCACACTTTCCCGTACGTTGTCCCGCCTGTGCGAACATTTTTCCGTACGTTGCCCCGCCGTGTCCGACCGCTATAAAACTTCTTCGTCAACTCGTTCTTAGCATGTTTGAAAGAATCACAACAAATTTTCGTCGTCTTGTTCCTTTTCAAATAAATGAAAAAACGGGCTGAGTTTAAAAACGACTTTGATAACTAAATGTTTTTTGGTCTGTGATCTATATAGGCTACTTTAAATCCCACACAACTGATCAGATGTTTATTTGTTTACATTTTCGCTTCTGTCAAAACATTTTTTAGCGAATTTCCCCTATAGGGAAGAAGCTATTACCGTAGGTCTCATGGTAAGACCTAAGCCCAAGACCATGATAACTTTTCGTTTTGGGGCCACCAGAAGCAAAAAACACCATTCGTTCGAATTTATATATATATATATATATATATATATATATATATATATATATATATATATATATATATATGTGTGTGTGTGTGTGTGTGTGTGTGTGTGTGTGTGTGTGTGTGTGTGTGTGTGTGTGTGTGTGTGTGTCTGTCAGCACGATAGCGGCCGTAAATATGGTCCGATCTTAATGAAATTTGGTACAGACATGTAAAGTGGTAATCACTCGGACGAGTTCGTGAACCAGCCCGATCGGACCACCGGAAGGGGGGGTAAAGGGGGGTAAACCCCCCAAAAATGGGTTTTTTGAGTTTTTTACATAGAAAAATAAAATTTATCGAATTTTTATTGGCATTATTGAATTCAGCTCAAAAAAACAAACAATTTAGAATTTTGAATCACCCCTCTATGTCCATTGGTTACCAAGATATTGAAAGTGGTAAACACAGTACGTTGTCCCAATGTTAACCTTATGGGAAATAAGTAAATTTCCATATCTCGGTTATTTCCCAACAAATCTTAATAAAACTTGGTAAATAGCTTCTTCTAGTTCAGATCTACTAATTATTAAATTAAAACCACTCAGTTTTAATATACCTGTAGCAGCAAACCTGCATACTCATTCCCCATGTTATACTTATGGAGCTTACCAAAACATCAAATCTCGCTATGTTGGATTGAAATATGTTGTTTTGCATTTGAAATTCGCTGAGTATGCAGGTCTGCTGCAACGGGGGTATTATTTTATAATAAGTTTTTCGCACTTTTTCGAGTTATATCGCCTAAATTAAAAATCTAAAGATGCTTACGGGAATCTGCAGATAGAGACGCGTGTTTTGATGTATAATATGTGGGGGTAAGCCTTAAAATAAAAAAGCCTTATCGTATTAAAGTTTCCATGTAGCGTATTAATAATATAGATTTTTTTACATACCAAATCGCATCCAAAAATTGCAGATTATCGAAGGTAGAAAGACTTAATTTACAGATAGATAGCTTGTTGGATGGGTATTCATTACCACTTAGATTACTTGACTTGAAAAAAATATACAAACAAAGCCATTCTTAAAATCTTTGACCATTGGGTTTTAGCTAAGTTGTTAAAATGGGGAGCTCCTGCTTGTAAATTACGCAACGCAAGTTGGTTTTGGATTCTACAACAATTAACAAAACAGTAGTTTATAGTAGTCATATAGTATAATCCTGATAATTTAAAAAAATCATAATTATATCATACAATTACCATGCAATTATATACAATTATTATTCAATGATAATTAGTAAACAATATCGATTTGTTTCCAATCATAGAATTCAAAAATGTCAAGTTGGAGCATACATTATTGTATTCAAGATCATTGCACGAGCAGGTATTTATATAACCATGAGATCGCCAGTGGTCGAAAATTCATCAATGCGAAGTTTAAAAAAATACGTTTCTTTTAGGACACGTTTTCCATGTAAACACACAATATAACCAAACGGGAAGTGAAAGCAAAAGAGAAAGAGTCATTTTTGGACTCATTTTTTTATCTCACCTCTGATGTATATTTATGGCATGGTTTAAATTCTGGATTAGTAGTTAGTAATTTAATAAGATTCCCCGTTTATTTTATTAAGACTGAACTGAGTATTGCTTCAGAGAAAAGTAAAAATTCAGTCATCCAATCAGTTTGTACCATGCCCCTAGAGCACAGTTCTCTCCCTTTCTCCCTACATTCTTCCATTACTCCTTCCATTACTCTCTACTTCCCTTCCTTTTCCCTTCTTTTCTCCTTCATTCTTTTCTTCCCTCCCCCCCACTCTTCCTACCACCATCACTAAAATTTGATATTTCACTCATCCTCCACCAATAAAAATCACAATTTCAATGAAATGTCCTGTCGTAGTCCTTTTGCACGTCAGTTATTGCACGTTAGTTAATACCTTGGATGGTAGTGAGTCAACTTAATGTACTTTTTTTCTATCCTTTTCATCAGTAAATTTTAATCTCTTCATCTTATTCAAGCGAGAAAACTTTATTTAATTTTCTCCCTATATATGTATAATAGAACATATTTGAATATGATATCTTCTCCAAATAGTCTATTTTCAACAAATACTATTATTTCACTCAACTTCCAATAAAACAGTAGCTTAAAATTGTTTGAAAATTATAATGCTATCCTGAATGTCACTTCTTACGTTTAGATACATTAGATACATTAGATACATTACTTTGAAATGGCGACCTACCCAGTTAGGTATTTTAAGCCAAGTATGAATGACAGATGAGTGAAAGATGATTGTGGCGCGATCTTGTAGTCTTGTTACTGACTAAGGCCGACATGTTCCTTAGACAGGACTGTTAATTAATGGCCCAACAGCCAATCAAAAAAATAACATAGTAAAACAATTAGGGCAGACATTTCAAATCCATGATATAAATTAAATCTAACATACCACTGAAAATAATAAGATTTAAAAACTTTAAATTAATTAGTTAATCATGACGTGCATACTGAAATGGCCGGAACTGACATTTTGTTTGTTTTCGTTTTGATTTTATATTTAATCAGATGACAGAACAAACAACGTATATTTTACCCAATTTTTGCTTTCACATGTGATTTTACATCTGATCTTTACAAAAAGTAGCATGTTGTATTAACTACATATGATGACATTTGTTTACATATTGTTGTTATTTCATCACCAAAATAACAACACATAAAACCAAAGTTAGTTTTTTTTGAAATTTTTAAATTCAATTTTCTCTATGTGTGAAACGCTAATATATATTTCAATGGGATTGTGCACATACACTGTAAGATACAGTTAAAAGGAGATTACAAAAATCATATGCGAAAAATGCTTGTCTATTAATGTAAAAATTAGCTATTTTGATTTGGCAACTTAAAAACAAATTATAAACATAATTCCGAGTAGGTACTATTTTAGTTTATCTGAGCGAAAAATTTAGATTCGTCTAAAGCTAGCAAACTTAAAACACCCTATAATTTACATATGCACTTGGAGCACGGGAATTCATGAATAACATCCTCGCCTTTGAACTTGAATCCCTTTGCGGCGTTAACAGTTGCACTCGCGGTTCACGGCGGCGGTCCGCGGCGTCCGGCGCCCCCGGACAGCGGTCCGTGGCATCCGGCACCTCCGGGCAGCGGTCCGTGGCGTCCGGCGCCCCCGGACAGCGGTCCGTGGCGTCCGGCGCCCCCGGGCAGCGGTCCGTGGCGTCCGGCGCCCCCGGGCAGCGGTCCGTGGCGTCCGGCGCCCCCGGGCAGCGGTCCGTGGAGTCCGGTGCCCCCGGGCAGCGGTCCGTGGAGTCCGGTGCCCCCGGGCAGCGGTCTGCGGAGTCCGGCGCCCCCGGGCAGCGGTCCGCGGAGTCCGGCGCCCCCTGGCAGCGGTCCGTGGCGTCCGGCGCCCCCGGGCAGCGGTCCGTGGCGTCCGGCGCCCCCGGGCAGCGGTCCGTGGCGTCCGGTGCTGATTGCGGCGAATGGCGCGGGAGTGGCGACAAGAACACGTCGGCGGCGAGGGAAAGGCGGGTGATTAACACAGTTCTGGCGGAGGGTCAGGTTGATGTGCGGGTCTACGTGTGGTCTGCAGGGTTGGATCTCTGTATTTAAAATTCGGAGGTCCAAAATGTTCGTGACATTGGTAGTCTTTTCATCTTAATTATGTGACACGGATAAAAATTAACGAGATTAAGTGTGTTTCGATCACGTATGGCGAATCCAAGATGGCTGCCGGAAGCTTCATATCAAAGAAAGCTTCATGGTCAAAATCAAGTAGGAGAAGATGAGGGAATAAGATGGCTGAGCAATGACTAACGGTGGTCACATTTTATTATCTGGCATAATTGCAAGTTTATGGCCATATATTTATACATTGTACTCGTTAAATTTCAAGGCGTCTGCCATTTCCGCTTTCAACTAACAATAGTAATATATTTTAACTTATAAAAATGGAAATTGTCTAAAAATATATCAGAAAATTATTTTTTGCATTTTTCAACCGTCAGCCGTAACGTCACAACCGCGGTAAATGCCTGCCACTTCCGTTTTAAAGTTACTATGATTGTAGAGTTGGATATATTATGGCGTCTGTTTTATGAAAATTTTTTTCTAATAGTCACCCCTTTTATTTATGGGTGACGCCAAACCTACCGTGAGATTTTCATGAAAAGTAGGTGGACTCGAGTAACTTGAGCGGGCCGAAAAAACTGTAAACTCATAAAATGTCTGCTAAACCTCAGCTGAAATGATTAAATGAAATGTTTTCGTAGACCTATAAAACTTTGTTTACGTTTTTCCGGGCCTTTTACGTGTAACTTTTTGTTTACTGTTACATGTAAGTTGATTAACTATGCAAACAAAAAATAAACAATAATTTCACCAGCAGCGCACTCACCCACCCACCCTGTTTGACACCCATGATTATAGGAAAAATATTCGCTTTTAGCCGGACAAAAGTATTTGTGGTCAGCCGGCCACTCGCTCTTATATTATGAGGTTAGGCAAGACATTAAAAATGCTTAAGTAATGCAAAGAAATGGTATAAAATATTCCATGTGCAAAACACAGTCAAGAAATAAACCATAAAATGGTAACTACCATTCTGATCTAATACTTTGTGATTTCCAATGTCGGCTAATGTTAGATTTATGGAAACATATAGGGTAAGATATATGGCAAGTTTTAACATCCTAAAAAATACAGATATAAATATAAGATATATGGCAAGTTTTAACATCCTAAAAAATACAGATATAAATATATTAATACACGAGTGGTTTTCTTTTCGAAGTCTTAATTCGAGAAAGGCTGGGCGGATTACGGATTTTTACGTTTGATAAGAGGTACAATAAACAGCTACGTTTTCGGATCTGTAGCGCTATCCGTCGATAATAGATTAAACCAATGATTACAGAAATTCACTTAAAATTGTTTACATCTCAACATGGTTTTTAGATAGCTCTAAATCAGTTATAGTTAACCACAGATTTGATTGCGGCACTTTTATAAAGAAAATTTCAAAAAATGTTTGCAAGGAAAGCTGCAACAGGGATTAATCTAGTAAAAATAAAAGTACAGATAAAAATATCCCCATTGTACACGGAAAAAATAGATTTGTTGGAACAACAAAAACATTTGCAGGTTTTATATCTGCAAATGATTTTTGCTTGGTTTTACCATTGCTTTTGTTGGAAAAACAAAATAGACTTGTTGGAACAATAAAACATTGGTAAACCGAGTAAAAAGCATTTGCAGATATACAACCTGCAAATGTTTTTGTTCTTCCAACAAATCTATCTTTTTCTTTGAAGCATACCTGCATACTCAGCGGATTTAAAACACTTAAATAATTTTTTACACGGAGTTAGCTTTATTAAAATTAATATCAAATTACACCCCAAAATTAGCACACGACATTTAAAAAAATAAGAATAACACATGAAGTCCAGATGCAGTGGAAATGAATGAATGGGGGATTTTAGGCTGTTAGCCCAAACCTTATAAAGCTGAACCTTATAAAGCTGCAAGTTTTATTCAGAATTGTTGATAAATAAAGCAAGATATATAAAATTGTACATATTTTCTATAACGTTTACATTGAGATAGCTACTGTACAAAGTTTACCACTAGCTATATTTTGCTAACCAACATAGAGCAGTGATTAAAAATACTAAACTTTAGTTTTTTCAAAGTGAATTAAATGGTGCAAATTAGGATTAGATCATTTTGATATTCCTAATTAAAAACATTTTTGGGGGGATTTATATTCCCTTACCCCTCCGCCCTTCCGATGGTCCGATCGGGCTCTCGGACTCGTATACGCATAATAAACGCATGTGCAAAATTTCATTCTGATTGGACCAATAAATTTTTTATCGTGCTTAGTTATTCATATGAAAATGGACGAATAGTGTTTTTGGCATCTGGAGACCTCAACAGACGAATCCTAGCATGAGCCCTGCGGTAACATCTTCTTCCCTATAGGGGAAATTCACTAATACAAGAAATACCAAGGTAGGCCATAAGCAGAAGAAACCTAATAAGGACTGTAGTAAAAAAACAAGTACTGTAGTTATTCTTGGCTCACCATCAAAAGCAATCCAATTTGTTTCTAAATGTGAACAATTTTTCGTCCCTATGTCTGAGGGCCATGGGACTTTTAAGTGCAAATGTTATGTCCCTAGGACGTAGGACCGAAAACTATTGTTCACATTTATTGACGAATTGGATCGATTTAAGTCAGTGAATCAAGTAGGCCTATAATTTATATACAGCAATAATTCCTAGTGCCACCAAACATAAAAATATTTTAATAGTTATTACTTTTGATGGCGAGTAGCTGAGTGGTAGTTAAATCTTTATGCGTATTATCTAAAGTATACTTTAGATATAGATCTAAAGTATAATAGCGTGAATTTATTTATGTATTTATTTACTTATAACTATCCGTTTCAAAGTAGTCGTTATAATTTTATGAGATGAGTGCTCCAGTAAAAAATATATATCTGAAGAATTGTGGTCATTATTACAGTAATTGTGACTAATTTGAACCCGTTCCGTATAATTACACCTTTACAGGACTTTCACATTCGCTATAATTTGGATTCGAAATTGAGGAAGCATTTCTCCGCAAATATTAAATATTATAAAACACGAATGTCTCGGCATCCTCTATTAGCAGTTGACACACATCTGCGGGATGTAGAAATTCCTTGTGCTAATAAGAAGCTCGCCTGTAAACAAGGAATGATAATAGATAAGGCATCAAGGATGTTAATTGCGCCTAAATACCTCTGGTCGGTTATTAATTATGACAGGGAATGAGGCCGCAGCGCCGCGCCTCAGCCATCCACATCCGCGCCTGCGCCGTGCCTCAGCCATCCACATCCGCGCCTGCGCCGCGCCTCAGCCATCCACATCCCCGCCTGCGCCGCGCCTCAGCCATCCACATCCGCGCCTGCGCCGCGCCTCAGCCATCCACATCCCCGCCTGCGCCGCGCCTCAGCCATCCACATCCCCGCCTGCGCCGCGCCTCAGCCATCCACATCCGCGCCTGCGCCGCGCCTCAGCCATCCACATCCGCGCCCGCGCCGCGCCTCAGCCATCCACATCCGCGCCTGCGCCGTGCCTCAGCCATCCACATCCGCGCCTGCGCCGCGCCTCAGCCATCCACATCCGCGCCGCGCCGCGCCTCAGCCATCCACATCTGCGCCCGCGCCGCGCCTCAGCCATCCACATCCGCGCCGCGCCGCGCCTCAGCCATCCACATCCGCGCCTGCGCCGCGCCTCAGCCATCCACATCCGCGCCTGCGCCGCGTCTCAGCCATCCACATCCGCGCCTGCGCCGCGCCTCAGCCATCCACATCCGCGCCTGCGCCGCGCCTCAGCCATCCACATCCGCACCTGCGCCGCGCCTCAGCCATCCACATCCCCGCCCGCGCCGCGCCTCAGCCATCCACATCCGCGCCTGCGCCGCGCCTCAGCCATCCACATCCGCGCCTGCGCCGCGCCTCAGCCATCCACATCCGCGCCTGCGCCACGCCGCGCCGTCGTCCCTAGTGAGGCGGTCGACACAGAACCTTGGCGCATCGGTCTTCGGTAGCAGGTGATGTGCCCGGGTAAATGCCAAGGGCCTGTCATGCACATTTCAGCAATCGCCTTTTCTGATGCCTGTGATAACAAACTGAATAAGCCTACTATTTACTGTCACTTTTTTACCTTGGAAGAATTATTGAAGAATAACTATACAGTAGAAGACAAAATATAATAGGAGCATATTGTGCATTTGTTTTTTTTCGCAGACGTATGAATGAATATGTTCTACAGTAAATACAAAAATAATATTACTCATACAACAATTTGTGAATGCTACAACTGGTACTAATTTTAGTATATTTATTGGACATAGTTACAACCACAGCCGATAATATCATTAATATCATTAATAGCCGAGTGTCGATATCATTAATATTTGCTTTGCGAAATGTTTGTAACAGGAAAATGTTTGGAAGTATAGCTAATATTTTTAGGAATTGGATTTATTTACAATTCAAGATCAATATGCTTTTACAGTCTTTAAAATTGTTGCAAAAACAGTTGACAATAAACTACATTAAAAGAATTCGAGAGCATGTAAAAAGTATAACCTTGCTACTTCGTCATATGAATATTTTATTACAAGAAATCAGTTGTTTTATTCCTCAATCAAATATTCTGATGAAATAATAGATATATTTAGCAATAGAATAAGTCCAGGCAATTTAAAAACAAAAATACAATTTTCTATAAAAACATTAATGGTAATGATAGTCTTAGCGATATAGAGGTTTGGTAACATTGTAAATTAGTTTTTTTTTATCAATTTTAATACGTTTATTTACGTTAAGAGTACAGATAGAAGTATAGAATTTTCTCTAGTAAAATGTTTTGAATTAATTTGAATTTATCAATTAAATTAATGGTGTTAACCTATAAAAAGATTTTTAAGGGTATGGCTAACTTGCTTGTTCAGGGCTTACGCTAATAGCTCTGATGTTAAGGCTTATGGAACCTTAAAGGGAAACCTTATATGAGACTTTAGGATTATCAATTTATAAATAAACTGACGTTTATAAAAATTTATGTCAATTTTTATATCCTATTATACTGTGAAAACATTTATTATCATCACATATTCAGCGGGCTATTATACCCTGTATACTCAAGTTGAGCGCTGGCTGCCTGCGGACACTCCCAAAAAACCCTCCCCGACTCGGGACCTGTTTTATTGATAAATTACCTACTGGTTATACGATACCCACTGGGCACTAGGTCTCCTAGTACAATATATTCAAATAAATACTTTTTAGTTCAATTTTTATAATTATTTAATAAGTTCAAACAAATTTTTGCTTATTTTCATAAATTATTTAATAGTACCAAGAATTACAAGAAAAATTATGTAAAATTCGGCTGTATGCATTAATATGGTAAAATAGACTTGAATTTCATATAGATGAAATTGCTCTTTTATCATTCAAAATGAAGTCGGATGAAAATATTCTTCGCTGTAATTTTTAACTTAGGTGGTAAAACCCCCAATATTAAATAATGTGAACGTGATATAGGTTCTTTTTTTGATTCTGAATTTAATTTCAACGAGCATATAGATTCCATATCTAACAGTAGTTATAAAATGCTAAGTTTTATTAAGCTTTCAGGGAATCTTTTAAGTAACGTAACAGCAATCAAGCTTCATTATTTCTCCTTGATACGATCTAGCCTTCTTTGGTTCGGCGACATGGTAGCTACAGGATACTACAATACCGCGCCAAGATCATACTACTTTTATCTTCAACTCATTCGCCTTTAAAATACCCCTTACTGGCGGTCGGCGTCTTAGATGGTAATATCAAATAATGTTATAGCCTCATACATTGAAAGAAATTAAAAATGTTGAAATTGTCCAAAAAAAGATTCCTGATATACTTATTACTACAATGAGTTTGGTCTCTAACGGATACGTTGTACCTTGCTCTGAATCGCTTCAATTTTTGAAATAGACTCATTGTGTAATAGACTACGAGTAGCTTCCGTTTCTGATCTGCATAAGCTGGTGACTGGTTCGCTGGTCGACATATATCGCTCATATCTAATCTCAATTTCACGGTTCCTCGCCACAACTCCCGGCTCCGCTTGCTGTTCACCCCCAGTGTTCTCGCACTGACCTCGGTGCCAATGTGCCTCTCAATACCATGATTAAATTTTACAATTAACTTTCATTAAATGCCGGTGTAAAAATTTTTGTTTATCCGTTAAATCTGCAACCATTATATCTGCAACATCTGCAACCATCCATTTGATTGCAACATATTCAATAAATGTCCTATAGTTTATAAGTTCCCAAGTAATTTAAATCTGCATTCTATCAAAATTATGACGAGGATTGTTATATCAATGTTTTCTATTATGTTCTGTTTCTTGTTCAGCTGATCAGCTGATAGTATATTCTGTCATTTGTGGTTGTTTCAAGTTTCAGTATTGTTTTATATTTCTAATAAATAGAGGCTCCAAATAATGTGCCGATTATTTATCACATATTCCTAAAAGATTTAGCAAGAATAATTGACAAAAGTACATGACTTGCAATTTCCAGCGAAGGCGAAGTAAAAAAATCTTTAGTCATAAAATCAAATATACAGAGTTATCTGAAACTTCGACAATCAATATCAAGTATCTGGTGGACCGAGCCTTGCTCGGTGTTATTTCATGTTTACGAGTTCATCCAGTTACTATAAAATATTTCAATGTCATAAAATTGATAAATGGAAACATTTTTTATTGCTCCATGGGCTCTTCATCCCAATTGCTGTATTTTCCCTTGATGGCTGTAGATTCCAAACAGCTGTTATGATTACTTCATTTGTTTACACTTTCCTTGTTTATTTTCGTTGCCATCTCGGCAACTCATAAGGCCAATGTTAAAATTTTACAACTTTAAAATTCGATTTATTGCGTTAATAGATTTCCTCTGGCCAAGTAATCTGCATAAAAGACGTTTTTGAGTCATAAATTGCTTATTTCCAGACTTAGAAGGAAATCCTCGGAGCCGTTTTTGAGATCTTTGTGCAAGCAAGCAAGCAAGCAAGCAAGCAAGCAAGCAAGTATACAAGAACGGACGATAACATTGCTCATATAAGAGTATAGGATGTATCGGTATACATTTTCACTAAAACGGACACAGGTGTTAAAGGTCGCGTCAACTTGGTCGAGTAACTAGGCCGAGTAGCTAGGATCACCGGATTGCTGTACTTTAGAATTGTCAACTCGCCTGCCACTCGACTCGCCCATTTGTCAAGACCAGTTTACATCGGTCGATTTGACAGTCGAGTCTAACTCGCCTTCCTACTCGACCAGTGTGACGCGACCTTAAAGGATTTAATTAAATAAATCTCTAAAAGAATTTTGAAATCTGAGAAGATCAATATAAATGACAGTGGGCAAGTGTGGATAAGACCTAAGTGTTGTCCACACTACTTATCCCGGTGTGAATGAAAGCGCGAGCCGCTGCCGTTAGACGGTCGCCGCCGTGTTGGCACAACCATTAGAGACCGGTTAATGGCTGGGAAGCCACCATTAGACCATTAGACCTCCAGCCGCTCAATGGCTGAGGAGGCTCGACTTCCATCGTCTCCGGCGTGAAACTTGGCGGCTGCGAACACTACGGTCGACCCTGCTGACCTCTCCTTTTAAACATTATCTAAATCATGTTCCATGAAGCTTCCTCAGATTTACCAAGCTGTGGATAATGTACAGTTTTCCTACAAATAATTATATACTGAGGCGGAGGACAAGAAAATTAATCAATACCTGACCTCTTGAAATAGGATAAAAATACCTAATAACAATTGAACGTTTTCTATATTCACTCCACTCAGCAACCATAATAGTCCAAAGTTGCTTTTAAAATATTTAATCCGAGTAGGAGTATTATAATAAATATAACAGCAATGGCATTTTTTTTTCGTCTTGGAATATAATGAAGAAAGACTTTCGTCTCTAGGACCCAACAACGTGACCACTAAACCAGCAGCACTTGAAAACTATAGAATAAATTTACATGCATAACCATCTACTTCAGTCATACAATGTCGTAAAACAGCTGTGATCATCTGAGTTGTCACTTCCTGGTCCTCGATTTCTCCCTTGACCCGACTTTGGTACAATTATATGAGAGTTGGGCTGTTGATTTTCAAGCGTAGTGGTTGGTTATTATCGTGGCTCTTTTAAGTTAAAGCTATCCTTAATTCGAAACAATTAAATAATACGGGCGAGGCACGCTGATGAGAGAGAGCGAACCAAAAATGAATTAGTTCTAGTCCTTTTGTGAACTTCAGGACTTTTAGGATTGAAAACTTCACCCTGATCAATTTCAACTCCGCCTTAACATTAAGCTGGTTAAGAAAGCGTCTATATAGATTACTGCGTGGGCCTCAGAAGAGCCATTACATTCATACACGCGTGTACACAGTTAACCCAAAGGAAAGGGAAGTGCTGGGATGGGATGGACAGTATTCAATTAACCTCGAGTGCAATCCCCGTGACTCCAACCTCAAATGCTTTTCTGATTCCGCAGGATAGCTCCAAAGTGAGCTTGCAAAGTGAGTAATATCCATGTTCACCCGTTAAAATAAAATAATTAGGAAAAGGAAATTCCAATAGGCGCCATATTGCGGAATAAGTTATGCATTTGTGGTTGGAGTCACAGGGGTTGCACTCCAGGTTACTTGGATACTGCCCATCCCATCCCAGCACTTCCCTTTCCTCTGGGTCAACTGTGTAACCATGCACAGGATGTAATACACACTGTAATGGTTCTTCTAAGGCCACACGATAATCCATACGCTTTAACAACAACTCGAATAAAACAGATCAGTCTAAAATAAAAAAAATAATAAAAAATAAAATAATCTAAAAAAAATCTAAAAACTTTCGAACAATTTCAAAAACAAACGAATCGGCGGGAGACTCATTGTAGGACGCGCGACGCGACGCGGCGTAACCCAGAGCCCGCGGCCGCCGCCAGTCTAGTTTCGAATGTTCCGAGCGCTCAAATTTGCGATACCGTTGGCGATAATCGCGCAATTTCGCCTGGCCGGCGGCGCGGCGCATGCGCTTATCCGCGACCGTTATGCGGCGTGTTAATTGCTGTGGTCAACCTCGCTGTCCGCCGGCCGGGACAAGCTACTTTTGCTATTTTCAGAACCAGCTTCACTCCACCAAGGTCAAGGAATATGTATGAGGTAAGGCCTGGGCTTAGCTTATCCGAGTTGACAATGTTGATGTTTATGTCTATACGCTGATCGGCATTAATAAAAAAATTAAAAAATAATTAAAAACTTAATTTGATGTTTTATCTTTCATTCCCTCTTCAGCTAATAATAAATGTTGATTTTTATATTGTATACCTGTTCAGATGACTAATTATTTTTTTAAAGTCATTTCAAGCCAAGTATGAATGAGAGATGAGAGTCAAATATGAGAAGGTAGTTCAACTATTTTAATCAATAGTGGACAAATGTGAATATTTAGTTAGGAATTTTAAGCCTATTAATTTGTTTGCTCTGGTAAGCATGAATGAAAATGAAAAAAATCTAAGTATACGGAAAGGTATATTTTCTTATAGATATCTATAATACAATCGTGTAGTACAACACGTCCTGAGTAAACGTAAACAAATAATTTGAAATTAAAACTATAACATTTTACCTCATGGGTTCTCGTCCATGCAGGTTCTCCGTTCCGACTGTTAAGGGATATGCCACCCAGGCCGATTTTCCCGCTGCTGATTGGAGGTTTCTGGTGGTTTTCACACGCCCTTTGTAGCATATTCAATTTAAATCAGGTGATTTTGCTTCACGAACGGCGAACCCTTGGCATTACCCTAAGGGGCTAAGTCGGCAAAATTTATACCGCTTTATGTTTTAATAAACAAAAAACGCAGGTGTACATAGTATAATTATAATATGGGTCATTCATAGCCTTAATTTATTTGATTTTATATATAATTTCCAGAAAAAAAACTATTAAATTTAAGTGATTGATACTGTGGTATCAATCACTTAAATGATACCTTATTATTTTGGTCTAACTGAGAGATAGTTAGCTGCTTTCTCCAGATTTCAAATGGGAAAATTCCTAAGACCAATCTACGAAAGTATGTGAGGAACCCTATTCACGTCTTAAAGAATGTGGTGCTAAAAAACTAATAATAAATCTAATAAAACTATGAGGTCTATTAGTTTCAAATACTTCGTAAGTTTTAACATTGGGTTCCATGTTTTACATACAAGATCTTAATTTTCAGCATTTTCTTTCCTTATCTGTCTAATAGAGAGTGTCAAAACTATAAAGGCCGGTTAAAGTTAGTAATTAACAACGAATTCGTGTTGCCACCAATACTCTTTATGAATGATAGTACAAATTAAATAATGTTTAGAGTTTTAAGTAGCACTTAACCCAAGCACCAAGCTTATTTATACAACTATAAATAGACAAAGTTAGACTTTATCCTATGATCTCTACATATTATTTCAGAACGTAACATTCCCCTATGTGGCAATTTGGGTTTAGTCCACAGACCTATGTAGCATCAGTGATTTTTTGTGGGTATCTCTCGGTTGTTGTTTAGAGTTATCAACCCAAGAAATAAGAAAGAAGAACGAGAAAAAACTAGCTTTATTACTCTGGTTCGAAAAAAATATCATTGAAATTAGATTTGCCTTTTTTACAAATGTTGTTTTTTATTAAAAAAATCGCTTGGTTATCTCATCCCACACTCATACAATTTACGTTACGTCGCGCGATGTCTTAGTTATTTGAAGACAGATTCTGAATAATTACAACCCAACTGCAACTATTACGACCCGATTGCAATTAGTACAGGTGCACTTATCTTAACGATCTTTAATCACTTGCATTCCATCCTGGCTGCAATTAACTCATGACGTATGACGTAGTGTCTTGGCAATTAATACGAAAAGATGTTGAGAATATTCCTGGTTTCAGACAGAATTTGCATGTTCATAAATTATTTTTATATGCACTTGGAAAACAGGAATTTATTGTTTTTAACACAACTTAACTAATATTATGTTAGTCTCAATTAAAATTGAATCCTCCTCTGGTTCTTTTTTTCATTGTAAACAATTTGAAGACTTTTTTGATGCTGCAATAAACATTTACATCATTTCTTGACCGCCTAGAATTAATCATTCCAAGTAAATCCTCCTAATCAGAAATATATTAGCCGTGGTTAGCCTTAATACATTAATCTCTTTTTTATTAATTTCAATTTAAAATCTTGGATATTGTTGAAACTTTTTATAATTTATTAAAAACATAATGTGTATTGAACTGACGATGACGTTAATTTAGTATATAGGTACAACTTATATCTTCCTTGAACACTTCTCGAGATTGATGAATGAGTAAGAGTATGAGGTCTGGATATATTATTTTCAAAACCTGCGATAAGAACAAGTTCATGTTATATGTGACTTATTAAAAAAATCAATTAACTGAATACACCATACAACTTTTTTATAAACTTTTGTTTGTAAAACATGTTTGATACAACTTTTATTTTAAATCTCGATCTTTTGTTTTAAAACATGTTGTACAATAAAAGTTTATAAAACAAAAATTTCCTTTGATCTTTCCGACACGGCTCGGGAAACCTGCAACCTGTTGTAAAACACGATTTTTCGGTTTTAAAACACGCTTGTTTTACAATTTGTTTAATAATATTCATTTCTTTCTTGAAAATGTTCAAACCAATTAGTGTAATTGGTTGTTCATCATAAGTTTATAAAACAAGTTGCATAGTGTAAACGCGGCATATGGCATAGCAGAAGCATTGCTGTTAGCTCAGTAGTAATAAGTTAACTCTAGTTAAACTATTTGTTGATTTTAAAATTATAAAAAATTGGTTATAACATGAAACTTCTTGTACAATTTTTCACCCCTTCAAAAAATCTGGATCTTACCTTTTATTTTTTGTTTAAAAAGTCTTCTGAATAGAATATTGCACAACCGATTTAAATACTTTTTGGCTCGTCACATTGTGGCAAGTGAAACCGGAAGCTGGCAGTCTAGATGCGACTGCTTCGTAAACGATATTGAGTCCAAAGCCATTAACGGGCGGACCTGACCAGGGATGGTCCGTTGTTGTTCCGAGAATCACGTGACCTCCTTACTCCACCTGTCCGTCTCCGCGCGGTCACACGTCACCGTCTCAGTCCGCTGTGACACGTCGGTCGGTCCGCAGACCTCCGGTCCGCTGTTCAGTCGGTCCATAGACTGCCAGTCCGCTGTGACACGTCTGTCGGTCCGCAGACCTCAGGTCCGCTGTGACACATCAGTCGGTCCGCAGACCTCCGGTCCGCTGTTCAGTCGGTCCGCAGACCTCCGGTCCACTGTTCAGTCGGTCCGCAGACCGCCAGTCCGCTGTTCACTCGTTCCGCTGTTCAGTCGGTCCGCAGACCTCCGGTCCGCTGTTCCGTCGGTCCGCAGACCGCGAGTCCTCTGTGACACGTCAGTCGGTCTGCAGACCTCCGGACGCTGTTCAGTCGGTCCGCATACCGCCAGTCCGCTGTTCAGTCGGTCCGCAGACCTCCGGTCCGCTGCTCAGTCGGTCCGCAGACCTCCGGTCCGCTGTTCAGTCGGTCCGCATACCGCCAGTCCGCTGTTCAGTCGGTCCGCAGATCGCCAGTCCGCTGTTCAGTCGGTCCGCATACCTCCGGTCCGCTGTTCAGTCGGTCCGCAGACCTCCGGTCCGCTGTTCAGTCGGTCCGCAGACCGCCAGTCCGTTGTTCAGTCGGTCCGCATACCGCCAGTCCGCTGTTCAGTCGGTCCGCATACCGAATGGGAGAAGAACCGCAGGATAATCAATCACCTTAACGAAACCTTTCAAATGGTAGCAAACGGTAGGATAATTTCTGGTCGTTATGATCTCAGATTAAAGGATCTGTAGTTGACGGCTGCTCCCACCTTTCTTTGCCTTAGATATTCAATGATCGAATGACTTCAATCATTGAATGGCTTCAACCATTGAATGGCTATGACAGAGTGGATTTATGAGTTTTATCACCGGGACAGCTGAGAGCATTCGTATAATAGTATATAAGGTCTTGTCAACTAAATATCCTTTACTTTGTCACTTCATAACGACCACTTGATGTTATTTAGTTTCAAAAAGATATCTTTGATGTCATGTGGTGAAAATCCAATATAGGCCTAACTACTTTTATTAAAAATGAAGGAGGTTCGTGAAAGTGAGGGATATGTTGAATCCTAGAGTATAAGTGAAATGTTCTCAGTGGTAAGGTGACCAAGGTTTTTTTCAAAGTAGTGGGGATGTAATAAGAAAGTCTGAAAAAAAACCCACTTCATAGATAATTTTAGAAAGCTCATACGATGTTGCGATTTGGGATTTGACCCGAACAACAAACAGTGCTTTGATTAGATTACTCTACAAATGGTAATAACAAATCGTTTGGGAAGTAAGAAGTAAAATTAAAGTGTGTAAGTTTTTTACAAAGTGTGAAGATAAATGTCTTCGTCAACATGATGTGTCGATCATATTATATATTTTGTGACGATACAAAACGGTTTTCAGACGTCTCGGTCAACTCAATTTCAGAATGCGCGATGGAAACTAATAGAAGGAGTCAGTTAGACAAATTTTCAACAATAAATTTGAAATTAAAAATGAATTTCACCTCAATTAACCATCATTTTGATACCCGAGCCGAACGTTATAGGTGAGAGGTAATGGAGACATTAAGTGAATTTTAGCCTGAGGGGCCAACGCTTTAATTTGGCTCCTTCAATCTCCCTGGGATGAAAGAAGAAAAGATAAAATAAAAAAAGAGCTGCGCCGTGCATGCGTAACTGTTTTCTGTATTTTAGAATTTCAAAAGCGTTTATTATTTGTTAAAACTTTTCATCTATATCCGACCACTGCCACGCAGATAAGGTACAATTTAACAAGTTTAAGTTAGGTCCATGTTATCCTAGGCAGCCGAGCCACGTCACAAATGTGAGTCGGAATAGGTTAAACAGAAACAGATGATATAATATTGTCAGTGCTGTATCTGTCATTAGATCAACTAGCAGTTTTTAATATTGTATATTTGTTACAAAATGAGCGTCTGTTTGGTTACCCGATCGGCTGTTTCTTCTGCGACGCCGGCGCCGCTCAGCCACCTGGAGTATATCATAGCTCCCATTTCATTCATTGCCCAAGAACAGGCCGGGTGGTTCGGTGATTTGACGTAGCCACCTAACGTAATACGGGCCGTATTGTTACTATTATAAACTCATACAGAATTCTAACTACTACTTCATCACTTTAATTATAAGTTTGAGAAAACAAAGCAGAAAGCTGAAAAATGCCACATAAGCACACGTTACAAGTGGTAGATCAATCTCTGCTCCACTGCAGGCGATCACCACTCAGCCGTAAACCTCAGTTTTCACGCTCTTATAATCCCGAAGACGAGCCGGTGAAACGGCCGTATTCAAGGTCGCGAATAACAGCGTCGCCGTGAATGAGCCACAGAGTAAAAACTGACAGAGTTGTCGAGGCGTGTAAGGAGCGATTAGCCACAGAGTAACAGTTCGTCACGGTTCCCAGGCGATCTTTTGCTCTATGTAATACAATGGCGTCTGCCAGATTACAATCATTAACGTTGTGACAGCGTGTCATTAATTAAAAGAACAATAGAGGTCCAAGTCGCCTCCCGGTGGGAGCTTGTTATCAGTCATTTGCTCTCGTTTCATCGACGCCGACCGCGGTGTGTAATCAGCCGATTTGTTGTAATGACCCTAATTCACTTCCTGTAGCTGGCAGATCGATTGCCTTGTTTAGTTTGTTATGGAGGTTGGTTTTACTACTAATATGAGAATAGTATTAGATTGTGATGAGCCACGGGTTGACTTTGTTAGTTTTAATGTATTCGAGTAATCACTTTGAACCATTCAGCTCCAATATTAAAGTTCGAGGATACCTCAAGTGAGCGCGGTTGCCAGATTTTCGATACAGGATGGTTTTATGGACTACGAAGAATACAACTCAACTGACCGCGGTGGTCACTTCCGGGGTATACGGTATACCCCAACTGAGAAATATGGTATTAACTAATGCGTACTCCCCTCAATAGCCAAGAGGGGCTCAAGCGATTAAAATAGCGCGCGATTCTACTCGGTAACATTTTAGTCTTGTTTGGCGCAATTAAATTGTGAATTGATTGAATTAGCAAAAGAAATGTGGTAGGAAGATATGACCTGACTAACCTATTAGGTTAGGTTACGACAGGTTTGGTTAAGTCTAAAATGCTTAAGTTAGAAAAGGAAAGGATTGAATTGATAAGGGCTGAATTTTCTCACATATTATGGAAAAGCCGTTTAGAATAATGTAATATTAATTCTGATGGTTTTCAATCTTCCAGTAAAGCAAACTCAGACGCCAGGGCTGCTAAAACTGAGCATGACAAGCGTGCTCAGTTGGGGTGATGGTTTTGACAGGTTTTTGACCGCAGGGTTCAGTTAGGGTATGCCCTATGATTCTGAATTGCCTCAATTTCTATTTCATAATTTCAACTGATAAGAGTATGTTTACGGTGGTCATAAATTAAAGTTTAGCTGAATTACTGTAAAATAGTTTGGGAGGAATGGTCAACCGTTATATTATTGCTAACTTAACGTGCCCCAGAAATTTAAGTGCATTTGGCATAAAAATAAATTACTAAAGCTTAAGCATTTTCCTCACTTAAAACATTCCTTTTTTCACTTTATAAACTTGAACAAAAATGATGAGAATAGATTAGATTACCATCAAGACGCCGACCTCCAGTGAGGGGTATTTTAAGGCGAATATGAGTCAAGGATGAGAGTAGGATGATTGTGGCACGATCTTTTCTGATTCTTAGACAGGACTGTTAATTAATAAGCCAACAGCCAATGGCAACTAAAGGACCTACATTTAAACGTGGGATACGAACCACAATTTCGCCTGGTTAGAATATCCTTGTATAAAATTAACGCAGCGCTAGGACAATTTTTGATACACTATCACAACGAAGGGGAGTCCTCGGGATTCCGACTTCCAAACCGTACGGTCAGAAAATTATATCGTTTAGGAGAACATCACCAAACGACTACCTTAAAGATTCCCAAAATCAAAAAGGAGATCCAACAATCAAATCAACTTTTTCGTAAGAATGAGAACGATCTCCCAAACCTACCTGTACAAGCGCGCGGGTGAAAGTAAGACGAAAACGAGGTTCGGGGACTTTCAAAACAAAAGAAATACTAAGTGCAGTGGACAAAAAGCCAGTCAAAACACGGTCGGCAGATGGAGGGCGGCGCGGCGTTTATAGGTCAGGCGGCTGGGAGGAGCGGGCCGATTTATTGGTGTTATCATTCCCGGTCGTTTTAGTGCGCCGGCATTACGTCCTGCATCGAGATATGGAACCAGTTCCGTCTGATCAGGATACTCCGCGTGTCCGGACCTCCTGCAAGATAACGAAGGCCCCTCCTGGCGCCCAACTGCGACTGTGGTAGCGGCTGATATCATAATAAAACTGTCGGGTTTTGTTTGATCATATGTCTTTATTTGAAAAAAAGGAGTACGGCAATGCCAGTTTTAATGCTAAATTCTATACTACTGTATATTCGTTTTTCTAACGGGAGTTTTGACTGACGGGTCAGTTTAAATTTGGATTTAGATTGTTTTTGGACGAAACAATAAGAAAGGTTATTGCAATCAATTCAATTCAAAAATTCCAATTCCAAAACGTCCATCTTCTATTTAGAAAGGCCTATTCAAACTTAAAAACTTCGTCTCTTTAAAAAGTGTAAAAGTCAAAGTTAGCATAGATAAAATAGTCTTCTAGTCTTTTTTTATGGAAAATAGACTAAGGATGATAAAAATACGTTTCTATTTTCATCCATAGATGCATGTGATGGACTGACCAATGGTGTAAATAGGATGGAGATTAATGAGCTAGATTAGATGGAGGGTGATGAGCTAGGAAGGAGACTCTATCGAGGGCTCCCCATCAAAATGGAACCCAGTAAACAAGTGGTTGAAAATCATTGCGGGCTAATTGATAATCTGACCCCCTCTCTAAATTACACTAATAAAAACAATGCTATTTTTATTGGTTATGCTTTTAAAAAACTAAACTGCTTTGTAAAAATGTTCATTAAAGTGCTTGAGAGTAATATTTCGCTCACATCATCATAAATTATCTCGTTTCCGTCACTCAGTATTAGACCTCCAAATTGGCCCGAGTATCACCGGATTTACGCGCTCGACTCGCGGCTCGGTAGGAATTTGGCATCGAACGCAGCGCACCACCGGCCGGGGGATCGATAAGCCGGAAGGGGGTCAGTGGATCGGGCGGTCGGGGTACTGTTAGGCGGCCAGATTCACTCATTTTACCCATGTATGGGCCGGTCCTGCGCGGCGACCGCTCCAAATTATATGGAGATCGACCAGTGTTGACATACCGCGGCCGGCGCCGCCCCCACTGACCCGCGCAAGGCCGGGCGCCGTGGGGCAGCGGGCGGCGCCGCGCCGTGCGGTCGGAGGCTCTTCGTCGTCGTTACCGATCAAGAACCTCTTACGTTGGTGCAGTCGAAAATTGTTATGATACGTTTTATTTTATTTTCATGTTATAATAAGATAGTTCCAAGGAATTAAAACAATGTTTTTGGAAAATTTGTGAGCTACATAAGTAAAAAGTGTAATAATTGGGGTGAAATTTCCCATCTATCTTGCCTCATTCACAGAGACACAATTTAACCTACAGGGCCTATATTTGGGATTCATTTATGATTAATTAATGTCTTAAACCTAACATCAAGGAAATTTAAAAAATCGTTGTTGTTGGAAAATAATTTTTTTCTTCCGTACTAAAAATATAAAATCTTTAAGGATTATGCCATTTTGTAGGCCAAAGGATTCCATACAATATCCCAAAAAAAGAAATTTTACTGTAATTTAAACTTTCTCCTGGAATGATACACGAACAAACTTAACATCTGAATGCATAATTTGATTAGGCAACCCCCATTCAACAAAAGAATGCTACCGGAACATCCTTATGACACATCCCAATCACATGCACTGATAAAAAGATGAGACAAATTAAGTAAAAAAAATCATTAGACTGTCATGCTGCCTGGCGGAATAGTTTGACCCCAACGGCGCTCGCACAACCTTAAGGACAAGGTTTGATAACTTTTTGTTAAGGGATGACACTTTTATTTAAAAGGAGTATTATAGTAAGGAAAGATTTAATTATTAAAAATTGATGGGAAATATTTTTGAGAGGAAGTTGACCGGACAATTTTTTTTTGTGGAAACAGAAAACTTGTATTAAAGCTTGTTGATGTTTAGTGCTGAAAAAATCAAACAGCAAAAGATATACTTAAAGTACATTTTTTATTTTGCAAATTTTACTTTACAAAAATCATTTGTAGGAAAACCTACTTTTTACGGTACTTCCGGACAAAAGTATGTCAATTATTGGGAAGAAATTTTAAGAAGCGTTATTTAAAGGGTTAGGGTTATAACTGTAAAAAAGACTAAAAATCTTCATGCCTTACCTATAATAAATTATTCCTTCAACTAGTGTTGATATTTACCTGAAACAAAACATACACATTAATTAATATACCATAAGTATTTTGTATTATTGAAGTCATTATTATAAATCAGAGTCAAGTTGTCTTAATGATGCTAGACCCGCTACTCTAAACTCTTACCTGATAACTTAATCGAGCACTTAATCTTATTTGCATTTAAAACTCACTCTTAAAATTACAACCAATGCGGTTAAAATTTTTTGTCTATTCAGATTTATCAATGATTTGCATTAGAAAATATTTGAAATTACTGACATTCTTTGTTAGAAAAAACTGAAATAACGGTTTTAGAAACAAACCAAACTAACACAGCAATGTTTTAAAGCGACTTATATACCCAGCAAACCGGCTTTTCATTTACCGTTAGGAATTTATGAAAGAACTTTTACAAAATTTGGAGAAAGGAGGCTAGGCAATTAACACCGTCCGGAGTTCGTAAGTAGAGGTGAAAACTGGTAGCGTTCTCAACTGGGTTGGCGGCTAACACGAAACGGTTTGCACGCTCGCGGTGGCCGTGTGTTCAGAAGCATGGGATTGACACTCGGCACGCTAGTTACGGAATGCGGTGGATGAGTGAGGAACTTAAAGTGAGTCATGGTAAATTAAAGGTAAGTTTCAGTAAGTTAAACGTGTGTAAGTGAGGTGTATGAGATTGGTGTTGGGTCATTGATCTGGACCCTGGGGTATCCAGGTAGTACTTCCGTTCACTCCTTTTTGTTTTTCTACTTCGGAGGTGACTGTAAAATACCCAAAAAGATTTCCCAAATAGTTTTGAAAGTCAACTTTGGGTATATTAATGACGGTGTAATGTTTTGTGGGAAAAATTTGGACCTTTTTTATTTTCAGCTTGCTTGTAACTTGTTAGTTTTAACTTTCGCGACCATCTTAAGCTAGTTAAAAATAAATTACAATTTTTAAGTATCTGATAATATTTAATTATCATTAAACATGGGAAGCTTGACGCTCACCTTGATAAATTAAATTAAATACCAGAAACGACGGCTATTAATAGATATTTTGAGATAAGGATGTAATTACATTTTTCATAAGTAATTAACTTATTTATTTATAAGAAATTTTATTTATTTACCAACGGCATTCACCATTTCACAAAGACAAGTATACAAAAAAATGGCAAAGACAATGTAACAAATTGCACATGTGATAATAAGTAGAGAGTATAACAACAACAATGATTGCGCAAATATAAATAGTAATATAGTAACTAGTAACCAAAGTAATAACAAGGATATATATGTAACAATAATCAGTAACGTATAAATAATTCCACAGATAATAACAATAATCATAATAATAACAACAGCAACAATTATTTGATATAATAATAGAAATGATAATAGTAATGACTATAAATAGTATTAAATAATAGAAAATAACAGTACAATGAGGCCCTAAGAAACAACCCCCCTAACTTAAATATACAGTAAATTTAATTTCACAACTGATTTTTTATACATTGTTGATTTAATAACTTACCAACTAAGAGAAGTTATGTAATTAAAAGCAATGTTAAAAGATAAATAATTGTATAGAGTGATATACGGCATTTCTGAAGACATAAATAACTTCAAACATATTTCCCGACATAAACTCGACACACCTCATTTATGCCAATCACAAAACCGTTCTCCCGACAAACAGTTACACGGTTCGAAGATAATCAGCATTAAATCGCCGAAAGCCTTTCCCAAGGAAAAATATTCCCGGATTTATCGACGATAATAAAGGAAACTTCACGTTTTCAAAAGTCCCATGATAAAGATGGGTTAGCGGCGGGCACGCGAAGGGTCACGAGAGGTCGGGGGTCCATTCATAAACAAGTTCCTTTATGTGACAAGACCTAGGGTCACCGCCAGCGGAGGTGAATGGAAGGAGTCGGTGTCAGGTTTCGTTTGGTGTGGATGGAACGGTCGGTTTTGGTGTGAGACATGGGTGGAGTTGAGTGTCTGAAGGTAGGGAATGACGTCATTAATTTGTTTCGGGTGTTATTGTGGTCGATAGCTGTTATGGGCGAGCGTTAGTGGGAAGATAATTAATTTTTAATATATTACCGAATAATTTCTTTATCAATTAATAACAACTTGAAATTTCAATAACAATTTAAGATTATTTGATTACTTTAAAAAGTAAATTACCTTTTTTTCATAATTTTAAGAGTATGTAAAACGATACTGAACATGGTACTGGGGATTTTTTTTAAAGCTAGTATGGAGCCTTGTCATTAAGGTATCTACTCATGGTCCTAGTTAATGATTGCAGGCATCAATCAAGCGGCTGATTGAGGCTGATGCAAGCGACTATACAAGTCACCTCCCCGATTAGTACTTATTCTTAATTTACATTTGTAAAATGTCCCTTAGTGTCGTCTGTGTCTTAACAAGTGGTTTGTGTTGCTGTTTGAACTGCTTCTATAACATATTCTTATGTATCACTTGTTTTAAATGTTTTGTATACAGCAGTTCATGTCAAAGATTTTTATTGTTTTAAATATGGTTTCAAGACTTAAATCCCTTACTATGGTCCTTGAGAAAATATTAAAATTCTCTTCGCTGCTTACATTATTGTATATATAAACCACCGCAGTTTGTTTTTCTTTGCATAGGACATTATAAATAGCATATAGAGGTAATTCTGACCAATAGACTCAAAAGTCGAATAGTATAATTTTTTATAGTCTAGTTAACATAATAATGTAAAAATATTTCATTTTAAATGCTGTAATATTAAATGTGACCTTGTTCAATTAAATCTCCTGGAGACATCAACGCATGGTATTGCAGAAATTTTCACTCTACTACTTCTAGCAGATATTTTATGAAGAACCTTTTGAAGATCTCTGTACGAAGAGTTAGACTAGTAAGCTTTCTTGATGCAATAGATAATATTATTATGCCTGACACCGAAAATATTTATCTTGCGTCTATTAAATAAATAGTTTGAATAGCATTAGAGAGATATATTTAACTTGGCACTCTGCTTTCAAACCTGTTACATTCATCTCAAAGATTGATAAGATAAATTTCATGAGAAAACATTAGTTTTCTAGAAAACACAATTTTCAGTTTTAGTTCTAAGGAATTTTTTATTTTAAAAAGTATATAATTTATACAGTGTAAGATAAATGAAATTAAAGAGTGCAAGGAAATGAGTAGTTTAATTTGATATTACAATATTGACAAAATTAATGGAATGATAATTATGTCAAAGATATCAATCAGTTAAAGTCCATATCTTAATAAACTTATACAAAAAAGATTGAAAATTAACTTGTTAGCAATTTAGTATACAGCAAAAAAGCTTAAGTAAAAAATATTAAATTATCTTATTGGCTGTTTTATGACTTTGTTAAATCTATGTTTTACGCATTTCTGGGCTGTAAAGTCCATTCCGCAGAATTGAATATCAAGAAAACATTTTATTTCCCAGTAAAGGGGTCTACTACCCAAAACCTCGTAAAATCTTAGATTTACAAAGCTATGTCTCCAGGAGATTAGGACGGCTATTATGATTTGATTTTGCCTTTTTACTTTAGATATATCTTAGCCTGTAAACTGAAAATACAATCACATAAAAACCCGCATTTGTATCAGTTTTGCAGTAATGTTCAACGCTGACTGAGGCCTTAAAGACACATTTAATTTGTCTATCACGTTTTACGCATCTTTAAATTCTTAAAATAAATAAAATCAATAAACAGTCATAACTAAATTTTTCTGTTACCTACTGCAATTGCAATTAGAATTAATAGTATGTACCATCCCCACATTTACAAGGCGGAAAGGTCGGGGAGGTCACGACCCACACCGGCGCATGCGCATCCGCTGAGTAATGTTATGACGCCGCGCCGCGCCGTGGCAGACGGCCATGACCTTGCCTGAGATAAGCAGCGTGTCGTGTGCGCATAACGACACGCCACTTGCCGTTAATGTGTTCCCTGGCCGGCGACCTGTCGTGCTCCTGGCTCCATTAGTAGGTCGTCCGGCCGATGTCAGAATCAAATTAACCACAACTATTGAAAAAGGTTCTTAAATAACGGAATCGATCAATGTGCTTATAATTAATTAGCTGCATTCAATTAAATATATTTCAATTTTGAAGCTGAATAATGCATTCATTACATTATCGTAGTCCAGAACGTACATGTATATTTATTTCATCGTAATAGTTCATTGATGTTAGCCTTTTACCATTAGATTAATCACTGTCTTAGCCTAACATATATTTTACATAATAAAATCATATAAAAAAGGTTGAATACATAAATCATAATTTAAATTAACTCAAGGTCTTTTAGAACATTTAACCACCTTTTACAATCATAACTTTAAAGAATTTGTTTAGTGTTATATTAACACAAATCTTTTAGTGTTATATTAACAAAGAAAATTCGAAAATCAACAAAAAAGTTAAAAATTCGGATTTAAAGGTAAATAAATGTTAACAAAAACAAACATTAAAAAGGAACATATGTTTTTCATTTGTAAACAAGATATTTTGAATACAATAAGTTTAGGTCAACCGTTATTTAAAAAATCAGAGATCTAAATTACTTTTTAAATAAGGAAAAAGAGGCAATAAACCCTATAAATTCTTTAACTAACTGGAATAATGTTAGCAACCATCTCGTCCATCTTAGATATGTTGAATGTTTATATTTTAAGAATTGTCTTTACATTGCTTCCTAATGGTTTATGGTGAAGTTGGTTTATTCATTGCAGTAATTAAAAACAGTAATTTATGTATTAACTGAAAAATAAACCATTTACATAAATTTCAGAAAATTATAATAATGATTGGTGTAGGATCTCCGATACTTAATAGTCCTGAAAACCTATAAAACAGTTGATATTTCGTTCATTTATTCAGGATCATCCTTTCGATTCTAGCGCGTAAATACGTACTAGAACCTAACTTTAACTAGGTATACTTAAGTCATGGAAGCGGAAGGAAAGGTCCAAATAAATAAACAAAATACACATAAAAATCCCTCCCTTTTATGTGTTCCAAAAATATAATTGTCTCATTTTAATTTTAAAAGAATTGTACAAATTAACAGAGATAGGCTGTTACTTGTAATATATCCCTTGGAAGGCTTCTACCTTGGTATGCCTCTTGTATTTTGCTGGCTCCTTAACATACAAATTAAATCTGATATAATCTGTGTAGATGTTGATAATGTACAAGTATTTTGACGGAAGGATTCGTATGTACACATACACATGTCGAAGAGTTCGATGATAGAGAATGCACTATATATTTAAAAATTACGATTTACAGGCACTGATCCTGATCTTTACTTACTTCCTTACTTACTTACTTACTTAACTACTTACTTATTTTACTTTACTAAAGACTAGTAAAGATTCACCAACAAAACAAATTAACAACACAAATAATAATCAGATTCTCTAAGTTAATTATCCTAATACATTCGACATATCATTTAATATTAGAACACTTTCACTCAACGCTCTTGTCATAGATATTTGATTTCGTAAGGCGAGGCAAGTCGTAGAAACGTGGGAGAGGGCTCAAATTAAAGGGCTCTATTTCGTGATGGCGGGATAAAAACTGAAATTGCTTGAAATTCACCATGAAATCAGAAAGAACGTAAAATATATGCCATTTTAAAAGCAGTGATCGAAAAATATCTGCTTTGTTAACATTAAACGTGTGATGCTGATAGTTGATTGAAAACCAGATGTGCTAGATATCAACATTTGGTAGATCTAAAAGCCATTTTACTATGAAGGTATTTTGTAGATATAAAAAGTATTGCTTAAATTTTCTCTTATTAACGGCTTTCAGCCGCTTCAAGCCACTAATTCCCTTTTAAACATAAAAGATAAATCAAGTGGTCCATAAAATCCTACTTTGTAATACAACAGACTCAAAACCACGAGATCACGATTTGATTTTTGTGTGTGCAGTCATCAGTTATTTACAAACCTCACTGTATCTTAATAATTAAGATGTATAAATAAACTAAATTAAAACACGGCCACTTGCAGGATATAATGTTACTTAGCATGCACAGCAGGGGGTTGACAATCTTAACAACGAAAACGTGTACCGTGTCAACTCCATCCAACCCACACGCGTCAGACCTCTACGAGACGCCCCAAACAAACTACACACTAACTTAAACATGGCACAATTCCTTAAATTATTCAGTTAAGAATTTATTTGGGAACGGGTTTCTCGTCGCCGAGGGCCATTCGTATCCTCCGTGGTGGTCCTGGACTACTTTCGACCAGTCCTATCGCCCCATCGCAGCGCGCTTCCGACAATCAACTATCGACTATCGATAATCGACACGTTGATTGATCCGGTGATAATCACTGTATTATCGATATAACAAGATTGTAGCTGAATACATTCTTTTAGTATAGTCGTCGTTCTTTGATTTGCCTCCTAGGCGGCCGCACTGTGCAGGCGACACATAATAAAATGTTTTTATGTGTTTTTGCCTTTCGCCGTCAAATAGAACTATAACGTTAAATATTTGGTCGCAAAACGTAAGAAATTAATTTTTTATTTAGTTTTGTAGATAACAAAAAAGAAGACAAATATCTCTTTAAGAAAAATCTAAGATTTGTTATGTGTTTTTTTGCAGTGTGTGACCGACCTTACATGACAACACGAATATAATTTAGAATCGTACACACAAGGACAAAGAGCAAGTATATAAAATCAAATATGTGGCACACAAAAAACCTGGCAAATTAAATATAATGATAGCTAAAATAATTGATTATGTTTTACTGTTGTTTGTTGATGTTTTTTTTATTGAATTTCATATACAGCTTTGGAAAAAAATTATCATACGTGGCAAGGTGAATTATAAACCAAGACCATTACAACTTTTCTTTTTGGTGTCCCCGTATGCAAAAAACACTATTCGTTAGAATATTAACTTCGGCATAGATTGCCAAAACATGTTGGTCAGATAATTTTTAGTAAAAATTAATTTATAAGAGGTGTTTTTGTTAAGAAAACTATATTAATAATACAAAATGTATTTTATGATGACGCTCGTAAAAATGGTCAGTTCGTATTGAAATTTAGCACAGTCATGTTAACTGGTAATCACTCGGGCAAGTTAATAAACAGCCCACGGAAAAAGAAAAACGTCCACAAAATAGGGGTTTTTCTTTTTAGATAGAAAAAAAATTAGCTTACATCATTAAGTCCAGCTCAAAAAAAAGAGTGTGTGGAATCACTGGCTCTATCTTCGCTGGCGACCGAGGCATTGAAAGCGGTAAACACAGTAAATCGTCCTATCTTATCATTTATTAATAGATAATAAATTTATATTTCTATAGCCTGTGTCTCGACAGATAAAGTGTAATGAAACCTTGTATGCAGACTCTTCTAGAAGTTACAATTTTTATAAAATGCAAATACGAAAATGCAAATATCTCAAAAACTATGAATGATAATTCAAAACGGATTTTGGCATTAGTTCAGTATTGTGGCATTCGTATATGAAGTAAATTAGCTAATTTCAAATCCAAGATGGTACACTAAATTATAAAATCTGTCAAAATTGCGTAGAAATTGCTCAACAATGACTTTTGGCATTATCTTGCTCTATTTTGAGATTATTGTTTTTATAATGCTTAATGTTAAAACGATAAAAAAACTTAAAAGAGTCCTATTATCTTAAGAATGAGTCAAGGAAAATACTGATCGCGCATTGAAACTAGTGTAAAAATCTAGCTTAAAATAATGGGTCACAACACCATTTTAACATGAAAACAATTTTTGTATCCGATATGGCGAACCCAAGAAGATGGCCGTAAATGGCCACCCACAAACAAATGAAGTAATTACCACCCAACAGTGTTTGGGGGTAGTCTCTAGGATTGAAATAAAACAAATTTGGAACAAATTTGGGGGGGGGGCGTTTAAAACTCACCCTGAATGGATTTATTTGTTTTAAGTTACCTTGATATTTACATCCAATTAATTACTACGTTTAAACAAGTTGACTCTAAAAAACATTTCATATTGTCATTATTTCGTTTTATTAGGCATATCAATATTCTTTGTGCAATTTAAAAGAGAATCTCAATTGTGTTAATATTTTCTCCCTCATTATTGGTAGCACATCAAAAAGTACCGTATGTATCCACAGAGTGTGGGCAAATCATGGGCCATGGCTTCATTTAGTATACAGAATATTTTTTGGAACCTACCAATTAAAAGTACTTGAAAATTCCTCGCTTCTTATCATTGTCTTATTTGGAAAACTCTGATATGACGTCTTGAAAACTAAAACAGATTTGTAAATTAACCTAATGTAGGGTAATAATAGATTTTTAAGTTATTACGAACGATTGTTCAGTATAGATTAAATTTAGTTTAACATTTCATTTACTGTAAATATTCATGTTAAATAGGGTAGGTGTCGAAACCTTTACCTATTAATAGACAATAGAAGTCAAAGTTAAGGCAGACATTTTGATTTCGAAAACCCAACACCATGAATCTTTCTTACAGATAAGGCATAGTACTATTACTTGCCAATAATTGTGTTTTTGGCTTGAAATAATCATGAAAAAGTACTTATTTCTTTGTTATGAAAATCTTGTAAGGTTTTAAAAATCGTCTACATTTTTGATAACCATCTAAATTTATGGTTTTAATTTTCTATCTACCTCTTGTAACAAAGACATTATTAATCCTTAAAAACTAAAACTTATATTCTCCAACTTAGCCTACACCTTGTCTCCCGACTGCAATTTTAAGTCAGCCAGTTTATTCACACTGATGCCTTAAGGGTCAACATGAAAGAATCTATAAGTCAGAAGGGGATAGTAAGCTTTTAACAACAGCAAGGTAGTAAGTAAGTAAGCAAACAATATCACAACGATCAGGTCCAGAGAAGATGAAAGTCCAGGGACGGACCAGGACGCCTAAGTAGGCTAATGAGTCTCCACTTCCAGGAAACTATAAACCTAACGAACGTTTCTCCGCGCGTGCCTTCCCGTCCGACACGCGTCCATTTTTCTCCGAGGAAATCTCAATAATTCAGCACACCTGTCGGTTTTTACTTTCTACATAATCTTTTTAATGTTTCCTATTCTGCGAGTGACGATCGATTGGTCAGCAAAGAAACTAGTTCCTTTTGTTAAACGAAGCTCGTAAACTGGAGATGGAAGTAAACGCGGAACTTGAATTCTACTAGTGGCTTGAAGGGGCTAAAAGCCCCTAATTAGGGAAAATTCAAACAATCCTCATTTATTATAGTACAAAATACCTTCATATCAAACTGAATCAACCTTATATTGATATCAAGCCTACCATACGGTTTTCAATCAAGAATCAGCATCACATGTTTTATGTAAACAAAGCGGACGTTTTTAGATCGCAATGCGTTATAAATGGCAGATATTTTACGTTATTTCTCGTTTTCTTTTGAATTTCAAGCAATTTCATTATTCATATAAATTTCATTATTCATTATTTTTCCCGCCATCACGGAATAGAGACCTTTAATTTGAGCCCTCTCCCATCTTTCTACGACTTGCCTGACGCCCACAATTTTGACGCAAAGAATCGCCTTACGAAATTAAATATATGATTCTAATTTTAAACTAAAAAGATCGCATCAAGTTGACAAAAATTTCAACTTAATTTAAAATAAGAACATCTGAATTAAGTCAAACTAAATTGGCTTCTGCGGGTGACAAAAATACATAACGTTTACTTTTCAATTGACTTTATCAACGATATTTTTCCTAATAACCTTATTTCACTAACTATTAAAAGATTTTATAAACAATTTGATTTTATAGTCGAGTCACGTCGGTCTGAGGATGGCAACATAGAGTGCCGAAATATATCACCTTTATAAGTAATTTACGAATGTTTTGTGAAAATAAAGTGTTGTTTAGACGTAATATAAGTGTTTTATTTGAATTAAACAATTTGATTCTATCAATGATATTTTATGAAAAGTTTCCTTGAAATTATTAAAGTATATATACACAAAGTTCATTGACACATTTGAAATTTCAACTGTTTATCCGGAGGTTTCAAAAATCTTTGGGGAATTGAAAGTTCTGTAGTTACAGCTTTGATTTATTCTATAGATTTCAAAGTCCCAATTAATGAATAAATATTAAAAACTGATGATTCTGCTTATTTATATCAAAGGTAAAATAAGAAATTAGTATTATCAGGTCTAATATGAATAAAAAATCATTTAATGTCACAAGCATTTAACAAATGAATGGACAATCGTCACTATACATACATATTATCATCATAAATTATGAACTATTCATATTTATGAGAAGGGCGTGCACTGGGTCTGGCTCGGCTTGGCATGTAACTGTAGTGTCAAGTCTTCGTATGGTTTTTAATTCCTTGATTTATTTCTCGTCTCAAAACAAACTTAGTTTTTGTTAAAAGTTTGAATGAAACATAAATAAAGGGAAACTATGAGGAAAAGCTAACTTTTCTAATTTAAAAATCTCTTAGAAGAAGTTTGCTGTGTTAAATATTTTAAAAATTTCTGGATTCAGAAGGGAAAACAGTTTGCTTGTATACCAAGGCCTATTTAAAAATAATATTTGCAATGTGCACATTTGGAAGACCTAATTCCATTAGAATAAAAACAAACTCCTCTATTACAAAAAACAACAACCCAATAACTTAATCATAAAATTATAATTTTAATTATGCGCCAGATAGATAAAAAATCTTCAATGACTATTATTGCAGCAGCAGTAAAAATGAATATCCCCTCCGTTTTCTTTGCAAAATAATTGCAGAAAAATACATTAAAAACTGTCTTCTTAAAATATATTTAAGACGTTTAAGTTTTACTTAAAAACTATACATTATCAGTTTAAAATAAAGCAATTTAGATTAACTTTCGTGCAAGACAGAATTTTCACTAATTGTGCAATATCATTAATTTATTGGGAAAGGGCGGACCGAGGTGCCAAGGTGCCGAATAAATTAGATTTTGTTGTCACAGTGCTATGAGTAAATGTACGTTTAAAATCATTTTTACTTTAAAATCTGTAAAAACACTCCATATCTACTCTCTTTTTCATTTACAGTACAATGAGATGAGTCAAAATAAACGAAATTATAATTTAAAAGTCACCAAAGTAAATTAATTGTAATTACTCAAAACATCGACTATATATAATTATAATAAATTATCTAAAAAGTTAGCGTGATTAAAATTTTGCATAATCAAATATATTGATAGAAAAATAGGGAAAAGTTTTGAAAACTTGGACTTTTCCTATTTTTATACTAAAAAATAAGCCTGAAATGTATATATTTTAAACTGACGATTATATTACGAATATATCAATGAATCAATGATTATATCAGTGGTTAAATTGCCTGACAATACTCAAACCAGGGGCGAATATCACAGAGAATTGATAACAAACGATATTAGTAAATAATCTAATTAAATTATATGGTTTGAATTGCTAATAGCATTAGTTGGCAAAATGCATAATGAAACAGGCCCAGGCTTTAAAAGAAAGATTTTTAATTTTGCAGATAAGTCTGTCCAACTTCAAACCTCCAAAATTCATTGATTGCCGATTGCAGACGATCAGCCGTTTTCCTGGTCTGAGGGGGAAGGGGTGGGGGGAGGTGATCGCCCCCCAGCCCTGACTGTGACCGCCGCTGGTTCACCCTGACCGACTAACTGACTTCTCCGGCCCCCTCACGTTCCCCCCACCCCCCCCCCCCCACCCGCGAGCGGCATGCCACCTGTGCTTATCATACGGAACTGGCATGTGGGCTTGTTGCCAATGTAGCAAATGGATTTTTTGTTTATCCCCTGATTTGCTTGCTCTTTGATGAAATTAGCTCGTTTATACATGCATATTTCTTGTGCGGTGGCGGCGGCGGCGTGTTTCTAATTTGGAATGTGAAGATTGAGACGATTAAACTGCTGTCCTAGAATTTTTAAAATTTGATAATTTTTCTTTGAGTAACATTTTGAAATAAAAATAAATGAAGGGTCATTTAAATATTTTTATTGGTAGAAAAACTTAGTTGTCGAAATAAATGATTCTTGCTTCAACCAGACAAAACAGCTGGTTTCAATATCATCATGACGTACAAAACTAACAACTACAATCTTAGCAGGTACTAACCTCTCAAAAACGTTTGATATTTGTTGTATTAATTAATAAAACAAATATCGACACTTTAATTTCTTTTTTACTTTTATAAGAATACATACATAATGTAAACTATTCAAATACTCTTTTGCTAGGCATCCAAATTTTAGTCAAGTGTAAATTAAATAAAATCTGATCGATTAAATCTGTATTTAACGGAAGTGATATAATTGGTTTCAGTATAAAGAAACAGTCAGTATAAAGTCAACGGTGATATGAAATATTAGCCTAACAGCATTGTCTGATATAATTTAGCGAAATGTTACTTAACATTAACTAAAGTACTGATTATACAACTGAGATTAGTTGCTATGAGAATAAATGTTATTTTAGAGGTGTTCCCCACACTTTTTTAATAAGCTGGCACTTTTACGTTGTAATGTTTCTACTTTGTAATATATTTAGTCTATACGTATACGTGCGTAAATTATTTTTGCAATTTATTGGGGTCACGTGAACTATGAGAAATAGGAAAGATTAAAGTAGCAAAGTAATGCACAATACTGTAATAAGACAAGTTAAATAGCGGTGAAAATAAAAAAAAACATTTTATCAAACTCGTTCGCTACGCTCAAAAACTGTTTTTGCCCAAAAACTCAAAGTAACCATAACTCGCTTATTTGTTAAGATACCATAGAATATTGTACGTACAACTTGACTTAAAATCTAGATATTTAAATAGAAATGCGATATCAATATTGGGTTTTCGATAAAAATTCCCAAGTGAGTCATTTTAAATGCCCATATATCACTTTTTTGTATTGCACCTTTTTTAATACAAAAATGTGATGCATGTAATATTTTTCTCATAAAATTCCTTAGCAATAAAGCCATAACGGTTTATTCAGTGATTGTAATATGAACATCACTAAGCCACAAGGAAGGTGTAAGTTATTTCCCTTCGCTCGTGCTTAAACATCTCACGAGTGGTTATGTACGACCAGCAATATACAATAATATTTCCCGCAAAGTCAAACAGAACTCATCACTTTCACTCGTTATGGACAAATTCAACAATTCAACTCACATTTTTGAGGTTATAGGGACATAAACAAAGTAAAACGAGAATCCTTACATCTTGGCCGATGTACGAACTGCGTAATATTTATTATGCCACTACTTTCGTCACATGCCAAGCTTTCAATGGTCTAGAACCTGTATCATACCATGACTCCAGTATCTTAAAGTTCATTTTTTATGTATCCATTTTGTACTTAGTATAACAATTTACTCTATCTTTATGATTTTATTTGTAGTATCATTATTGGTGCTTATTGTAAAGGTTGTAGACAAAATATGTTTTTTTACTTAATCAAGGGTTATAATGAACTGAATTTATCATAAAATAACAAATATGGAAAACAGCTGATTTATACTAAACAGTTAATTGACTGGAAACTGCTGTGTTATGTATTTATGTATTGATCCGGCCCGGAGGACCAGCAACCTATGGATATAGTCCACTGCTCCAACAACTGAGAGTTAATTTAACGAAAATGTCCGTTGATATCCATAGAGAGGTCGCTGGTTAAAATCCGGCTCGAAGGACCATTACATTAATACATAACAAGCTGATTGTCAGCGACAAGCTTTTTTACAGATAATAAGCAGCTTATTTTATTTGATTGTGACTTTTGCCAAATGATTTATGTGTAAAACAAATCTCTCTGCCAATCAGCTGTTCCAGTCAATCCAGTGTTAAGTATAAATCAGCTGTTTTCCATATTTATTATTTTTACGACGAATCAAGTACATCATAACCCAGTATAAAGTAGTAAAACCGTTTTATTTTATTGCAAACGTATTTAATAAGAAACATACTACATGCACAATATTTTGAATATCCGAAGAAAAAACATATTTCCAATGAAACAATAAATTTTATAAGTTGACATTTGAAGTTGTAGCCTTGGACGATTTTCTCAAAAACCCAAAAACTATATCGCATTACTAACTTAATATCTAGACACTACTTGAATTATCATGCAAGTTTGACCCCACTTATATTGCTTTATGTTAAAAAGAAAGTAAGTAAATTTAGTTCGTAGACAAACATTGTTTTTAAGCGTATCGAACGAGTTTGGTAGAATATGTTTATTGCTCACCGAAATTTCACTTGTCTTATTATTACGAATTTTGCTAATTAAATCTTCCCTCTGCCTATTATAGTTTAAAAAATCCCAAAGGTGTGCATGAAAACGAACACACATATTATTTAAGAATTCAATAGAGTATAGATAAGAAAGAAGGATCTTTCTTATCTATAAGGACCAAATGTTTAAATAATGGTTATCCTGATAACATAGTATCAACAAGAAACTCCTTAGGAAATCTATTTAAAGACTATCAATAGTAATAAAGAAGATCAAGATTTATACAGAAAAGATGATAATAATAAGGAATCCTTTTTTAAGATGACCAATGTACCTGTATGTTTTTTTTATAAATATTAAGGTAACATGAGTTTATGATGCCAATAAAGAAATAATAATTACTAACCATTGTAGGCTAGAAAAAGTTAATTACGTAATTGCTTTCTACACCTTTTCTTTTAAATTAAATCAATATTAAATTGAAATACAATTTTCAAGTATTTGTTTTCAACACAACAAACATTTATTATGATTAAAATAAATTACTATAAAAATGGATTTAAGATCTTGTTTACTCTTATCTGTAATGTTACACCCATCCAACAGGTAATAGGTTTTTTGAAGTAATACTTTCATAGTATGACTGTGGGTATTTAAGGAGAGGTTTTAAATATGGGTACATGAATGTGCAATTGTTTCTAGATCAAGTGCATCTAAAGTATACAAAGTAAAGCTTAGATAGACAATTTATCACTACAAATCTTCTTTGTTTAACTTTTATTATTGAAATGAACCACTTTTAACTGTTTTATATGTAAAAATTAGGAATTTGCAAAGTTTTAAAACATCAATATTTCTAAGATTTTCTTCAAAATCATATTAATTCACCAGGTCAAGGAGGACCGCATCCATCAAAGCCAAAGTCGAGGGCCCCGCCTCACTCCGTCGCCACGAGATAACATTTATCCGCCAATAATCCCGCTTTTCCCGCCTCATATTCCAGCACGCCGCACATCACCGCTTCACCTAGCTGTCGAATCATTTCCGCCGAATGGCTTTGCAAAATCGAATCTAAGTAGAGCAAGAGTGAATTGCCAATCATGTGGGACCGCAGCGCGACTTTCCCCTCGCCGTGCAGCGGCGGGGTCCGCAGAGAGGCACGTTTTCAATAAAACGTCGTCATTTGGATGTAAATCACTCACGTTTCATCGTCCAGAGTGATCGCCGTGTACGCGTGCTCAGCGGTGGGCTAGGTTACGGTTTTTGCGAATTATATTAAACTATAACAACTTACCAAAACTTGAAGATTTTACCGTGGGAACATTTGGTTTTATTTTTTTATTCGCTTTTCGTTGGCTTGGATTGATTTGATTCCGGCTTATTATAAGTCGCAGACGGACAATTTTGTTCTGAGTAACAATAAGTTATAAGTGTTGTTTTTTAATCTTTACTCGAGACACTGACGAACCCTGGTGTTTTGTACGTATTGCCATTATGTATTTATAACCGTAAAAAGACCTTTACAAACTTACCTTTACAAATTGTTAAATATTAATATTATTAAATCAAAATATTGAAAGACTAAACTACTCAAATCGTAACCGGCAGGACAGCTGAAAACAATTTTACATGACTCAGTACATGTTTCAATACGTCATCTTCAGCTGGTTGATCAATGTGAAGATCATTGTCAGCTGGATGGCTTCGTAAATGAATAAATTAATATCCAAAAACACATAACATTAACGACACGTACGAAAAAACGTTCAAACAGGCTTGTTTTAAATTGCTACGAACACTTCGCAATCAACCGAAGATAATGCTCTTCACAATGGTCTTCACATTGATCAACCAGCTGAAGGTTCAACGTGGTTACGTTGAAATATAACCTGATTCATGTAAAATTATTTTGAGCTGTCCTGACAGTTAAGTAATTAAGCCTTAAAATATTTTAATCGTGCAGGTCAGGGCTTAATAATGGATAGTAATTTATTAAATAACTTTAAAATTACTGAAGAAGTTGTTACTCTTTATACTATGCCTATTTATGAATAGGCATGTTGGTAGGAACATGTTTATGTTGTTCTATGCCAAACGGAACGAGGAAATGAAATGAATCAATGAAACAGAAAATTACCATGTACATTTCTGAATTTTATTTTAATCAAAAGGAAAATTCGTCCTAATTTCGAGCAGGTAATCTCTAATTATTTAACTGATAACAGCTTGGACAACTGACGTTTTGAATGTTCTTTATACGGTAATTGTTTAATATCGGTTAAGGAAAACATTTTGAAGTAATTCTTTTTCATCGAATAAAGAACCAGTTAAATATATATATTACTAGTTACATTTTCGTCACCTAGTTATTGTGTTTCATATATATTGTAATTATTTGAAATGTTATTAATCGGGGTCTTTATACCAGTAGTTTCTAGGATTGTAATACATAGATTAAAACCCATCCGGCCAAACTGTTGCAAATAGAAGCACGAAATTTTACATGCGTAATAGCGTACTCCTAATAAATGTATCAATTAAATGAATGAATGAATGAATGAAACAGAATGAATGAATTAATTTTGCGCATATATATCATGGTCTTAGCGTAGGCACCCTCAAAGGAAGACATTGTTCAAATTTTCCATAGAGCCCCGCCTTTCCGAGGGTCAAAATTAGTGAATGTGTTAATAGAGAATTCTTTAATTTTTTTGTTTGAAACTTAGACAACAGGTGTTATTTTTTGTAAACATCTAGTAAAGCGGGTTACAGAGCTAGCTGCGCATCCTAGATGTTCTAAACGTTATAAACTGCCAAATGTATATAAACCACGGTGTTTAATGTATAAAATAAAATTAAGGTAAATTTTATTTTGGAATATTGCATGAGTAAAATTTATGAATTATTAGACTTAGTTTTTCCAAACAGGCCACTGAGGCACCAAACAAAAATGGAGGGAAAACGAAACATTACATTGCTATATATTACTCTATAAGAACAAAACTACCAGTTTAATTAATTGTTTTGTACCAGAAATAAATGCCATGCGCCTCTTATGGCATTTTACACTAGCAACATTGTTTCAATGTGTATCACTAGCATTTTTACATTCTTAAATAACAAAAGAGTACTAAAAGATCTTGCAAAATTAATTATTTACATAAAATTTCTGATTTATTTATTTTAAATAATAATCCAAAAGATAAAACGTATTTTCTATATTAGCTGTAATCATATTCGATTTTAAAATTAAATTCTACGAAGATAAATAAAATATCAAGGTATCAAGTAAAATTTGAAGTGATTGACAACGCTAATGGTTTTTATTGAAAACGCGATACTGTAGGAACAATATAGGAGGAACAACAATATAGGAGGAAGATCATGAAAGATAGAATTTCCGTCTTTCTTTATTTGGATCAGTTTAATTCAGTAGAGATTTTTTGTGAAGATTTTCATATCTGTTACAAAATGAGCCGAATGAAGTAAACTATAAATTTACAAAGCCAAAAACAATGTTAGTTTTTCTTTTTCATCTTTGACTAAAAGGGTAATGTAGTAAAAATTGTGTATTTCGTAAATTAGTTTACAAATATTACTTACTAATACTGGAATGGGATAGCATTTAATAAATATTAGTTTATTAAAAATATATAAAAATGTTTCCTAATTAAACTGAACATTTTATTCTGTATGGATTCAGAAATAAATTCCCTACCAAGCCCCCCCTCTACTCCCCCTAGCCCCCTATCTATTCTGAAAAGTTCGCACGGTTTTTATTTCAGTTCAGGCCTCCTCGCCCTTGGGCCAGCCTTAATTTGGATTTACCTTACGAACAATCACAAATTCTCAAGAAATAATGTAAAATAATAATGTACTAAACTCATTATAAAAAACGGTTTCCAACCGATCCTAATACACATTCTGCTTTCTTGAGGTCGTCTTGCTTAAATTAACATTCATTTCTCTAACAGGAACCAAAAATGTTAAAATGTTCTCGGCAGGAACCGAGTTGCGATGAAATATGTTAATTAGCTGAACAGTTTATTATTTAATCGAATAATCATGAAGTGGGGAGGTGGTTTCTTATATATTTAAGCAGGAAATGTATGGATCGAAGCAGTCTAACTGTTCAAATTGATATTTTATGGACTTTGTTATTCGCAAAATAACATCATTAAAAAAAAAAGTTTGTTCCCGTTTATTCTAGTCACGTTAAATTTAAAGAGCTGAAGAATTAACTTTAAGATTACACTGACGATCTAACTCTAAGATTAACTGATATCTATTTGTACGTTGACGAAGAAGTATTTTAATACTAATTCATTTCAAGCAAATACAAAATCACATAAGTGGCAGTGTTGACACCCAGTTTTAGAGGAACATATATATTTATATACACTTACTGAATAATATTAATTAGAAGATAATTAGTTAGCAATCTAACTAATCTAGTTAAGCAATCTCACAAATGTTGTATAATTTGTCAAGCTGTTGTAACACTAGCGATAGTTTAAATTTAACCTCTGAGTTTTATTACATTGATCAAACATTTGTGTTATAAGCAATATCAACCTGCATAGAAAGCAAGATCCTTAAGGTCCTTTAGATATTTGAAACCTCATTTAATGTACTTATGAGGTTATTAAATTAGTTTTAAAGTAATTATTAAAACTAGTCTTCCGAAGGTTATGATTTAGTTCGTCCAGTAACTTTCATTAATGAAACACGTGGTAACTGTCATTTAAGAAAGAAGAGATGGCTGGAGTACTTTTCTGTATGAAAATTGTAATAACTATTATATAAGAGGTACATAAGGTAAAAACGTAAGTGATAAAAAGGTTTTTCATTTATATATAGTATACATTAGTTTGGACGTGTGCATGATAGAAATGGTATGTGTAGCTGGGTGATGCAATACGAAGGGGTGTCAGATGTACACACGATTGTTGTTATACGATTGAGAAGATTATATTTATATCAGAAGAACTATCCTCTTCTCCTACCGTCAACTTCAGCTAAACCACCCATTAAAATCACGGATTGCCACTCTTGAAAATCCAGTCGAGTATTTGATATTTAATTAAACTGATCCAAAATAATGCACGGCCAGATTTTTTTAATTTACAGTATCCGATTTGAATTCAACTGATAAATTTTAGTCACAAATTTTTTGTCACTTAATAGAATATACTTAATAAATCAAAGGTTGCCATGCTAAATATTATAAAAAATTTTAGGATATAGAAAAAACCTAATTTTAATTATATACATTTTTGATTAAGATAATAATTCCATAATAAATATCTTTCTAGAACAAAACTAAAACCTATACCCAATATTTTAGTACTTAAAAACTTGAAAAAACTAAACTGTGTCACTCAGCCACTCCCACATTTGGTTAATTTTCTTTTCTCATCCTCAAAATAAAAAAATAAAAAAATCTACCTAATAAAAAGCACAATACACTTTAAAATAAAAATATAAAAAACGTGGGTTACCTGGTAGAAAATATTCCAGAAAATAGGAGCACGGGCGAGGTGCGTAGGAACACGCGGTAACACAGACAGACACAGAATGCGATCCGGCCGATCCACCTGTCCCCGCGCCGGGGGGCGGGGGGGCTGGGGGGCTGCCCCCCCTGACCCAGACTCCGCTGACTACAGTTAACTAGGCTACACACTCCACTTTAATTGATATCTCCGCCAGTATTCTAAATATCCGGAAATATTGACGGTCAGAGTGAAAAATTGTGGGTTTCGGGTTTTCTTTTTGGGGGGTTTGAGATGATCATCTCCTTATGGATTAGGCTGGTTAATCAGGATTTACTGGAATTACAGGAAGGAGGGTTTACCTTACAGTTCATTAACATTAGGAATGAGTTTAATTTTATAAATTTTGTGTTAGGAGATAGTTAGCTTTCCAGGGCTCGAACCTCCATAAAAATGTTCAAGACACATGGTAAAAAAGTGAGAAATTTACTTGCAGATCAGATATCTAGTGAGTGTACTACAACATTGTAGATTTGTTAGCTCATTTACTGTGAAGTTGTGATGCAGACCTAAAGAAGGCGTCTAAATGGGTAATTTTCATTGAAACTGAATGGGGCAGGCTTGGCGTACCCAGGGGAGATAACGGATATATTCACTCCCGAAACTCTTGGAGATTTTCAGATGATCAGGTGATGAGGGAGGGTTACAACTACGGAATTAGTCTAGAAAGTATATATTACCCCCAGCAAACAAAGAAGTTTGAGAGTCCCCCTGGCAAACTTTTGGCGATTAGAAATCTGTAAACAGTTGCCAGCTGGGCTTAATCCTAGGGCTGTGGGCTGTAAGGGAGGCCGTACAAAGTAGGTACAAGGTATACTTAGTTCATTTTATAGATACTTCAAACTGGAATAATCCCTTTTCTTTTAAGTTTACCGTTATCATGTATGATTCTTTTTCATAACAATTTTACTTTAGAAATACTATTCAAAACATACTGTTGCAATAAGGACTGTATCTCTAGCCAAATGGCTACTTTAGAGGCATCTAGGATGTGTAAGTTTAGAAAACGTAAATCACGATAAATTTATTTTTTCACAATACGAATCTTTGAAATCTTTAAAGACACATAAAAACTAAAATGGCAAACATAAAATGGTTATGTCTTGGACCATTTCATAGCGCTTTCTGTAATCCGCATTTTATATTAATTTTATTAAAATAAAACCATAAAAACCTCTTAAAATACCATATTTTCTAATAAAAATCTGAATCAGGGGGTTGGCCTATCAAAAGTACTACTGAATAAAGAAAGTAAGAGGATAAGTTTCTTAAATATTCTCAGAGGCTTAAAATGTAAAAAGGAAACGTAAGGTATCTTTTTAAAGTATCTAGATCCTTCTTTAGTAAAAAATATTTTTCTGCAAAGTTTGCTTGCCGATATTAAAGAGTCATAGCAAAAGTAATAATAAGAATTAACAGCTATTCAGTTTTAAAAAGGACAATTAATAAGCTTATAGAATGCCATATTTTTTATTTTAAACCTTGGTTTCTCAAAATATTTTTACCTGAAGGCATAGAGGGATATATTATGAAAATTGACGAAATTTCTGCAATGAAACTAAAACTGTCCCAAAGCTACCTTTGAATACATTTAAGAGAATCTTGACTATCAAACCCACTTGTAGGACCTTTTTGAAAATATAATTTATTTGCAAACAACATACAAAATTGGATCACCAACTTTCTAACACTAGCGTAGTTATGACTTTGATAACGATTTACTTGATCATTTCGTTTCAACTTCAATGTAAAACAGTTTTTAATTGTGTTCTACATAGGTCTTTGTCTGAAGAAAAATTCAAAATACTCCACACATAAAATTATAGAATATTAATTGTTTGGCTCAGTCATTGACTTAAACCTTTAAATTTATTGTCAAAGGTTCAGTCTTAAATAAAAAATTTAACTCAATGATTTATAACAGTTTTGTACGATGTATAAAGTTCAGAATCATTCTCATCATTAAATTTACTCCGGATAGAAAACACAGTTTTGACTGATTGCCAGTCCTGTTATGACATCTGACCACAGTCCCGTCATATGCTTAGCTTGGCATTATTGCATTACGTTCCCCCGCAAATGGTCGCGTAACCGTTTTGTCAAATTGAGTCCCGCCCTGTAATGGAAGATAAGTCACAACTCACCTAGAGCCTCTAATTTTCTGTGAAATCAAAAACGTAACGGGTTCACGTTTCGCCGACGCCCTTTCTACTTTGACTGCCATTTCACGAGTGTTTCCTCATACCTAAGACAAAAATCTAGCGAAGAATTTAGTAAAGTGTACTATCCTAACAAATTTTGAATTTAAATCTCTCTTCAACTTCATTGTTAAACGGTTTTAAAATATGTTCTAGATAGGTCTTTGTCTGAAGCAAGAGGCGACGTTTTAAAAAAGAAAAACTAAAATTTTTGAGTCTATGCAAAATATTTCCATTATTTGGAGCTAAATAAGAGAATAGGCAGTCTGTTTATTTCAATAAGTTTAATGCAGAGACAAAGTTAAGGATATTGTGACCCACATATATTAGCTTTTAAAATTTTTTATTGTGAGTTCTGCAGGCTTACACTTGTAAAATCAATAGCTTTGATGAAGGTTTTACTATTTGAATCGTAGTAATATTTCATAGACTTAAATTATCATAAACAGGCAATGTAGTAAATTTAAGAAAATTTAAATTTTAATCTATCAATAAACTTCAATAAATTAGCTTGAAATGACAAAGAACAAGTATAATTTTATTTGAGGTTGCTACCACATAATTTGTCTATAAGGATCGGTCCTAAAAAAAGAACGAAAAAAATTCTTAAAAATATTTTTATCATATTTAAGAGAAAAAATCACAAAAATCGGTTCGATAAAGCTTAGTTAATTACACGAACAGAAATTACTTATAAATCCAGAAGAACCTAATTTTGTATGGCCAGGATTTGAAAGAGGACGTAAGTATACTTTTCTCCAACAGGATATTCTGCTGTCAATTATTAGTTAGGCTTACAGGAGAGGGCAATTCGAAAATCCCGTATTCAAAGAGCAGCATAAGCTATAAGAACTATTGTTTTCTAGCTATGAAGGTTTGAGAGTCTAGCAAATAGTTGAAATAAGTTATTGACAGCCAACTTAAGTTATTGACATAGTCTAACTGCGTTCACTTAAAATCCTTGCTTACAAAAATAGAGAGCTCTGCTGGCCTATGAGGATAGGTTTATAAAGTATCTTTTAAGTTATACTAGCAGAAAAAAAGTCTACCTCCTCCTTATGGCCAAAAATTTAAAAGGCCTAATAATACTATGGTGTAATACATAGTTGAAAATGTAATGATTATTTATTTATTTTATTTATTTATTTCTATATTGGTTCTAAATTGGTTCTCCAAATTGAAAAAAAATACATTGCATTGCCCATGTTATACATTTAAATTAAAAACTATAACACATTTTCCAAAAAAATAACACTGCCAAATTTTCAAAATTGGAGCATCAGCGTCAGTGAGAAATTCCCGGACACTGTAGTAGCTTTTGTTCATTAGGAAAGACTTAAGGTGCCTCTTAAAGCTCTTTGGATCTATTAAGGATTTCAGATGATGGAGTAAGGCATTGAAAGGTTTCACGGCATTGTAAGAGAAATGTTTTTGAAAAACGTTGTGGAATGTGCTGGAAATTTTAAGGAAGAGTTGTTCGCGAAGTGAATAAGAGTGTGTAGTACACTTTTAAAACGGAGGGATGGGTTTAACTTTAAAAAAAGTCAGGGCCTCTATGATGTATTTGGAAGGCAAAGTCAGAATTTTAGGTGTAATGAAGAAATATTTACAGGAATGTTTCCTAGCAAGACCAAAGACAATGTGGGTCGCTTTCTTTTGTTTTTTAAAGAAAAAGATGGTTCTAGAGCTTCCACCACACCATACCGCAACAGCCTTCAAGAGTGTGAAGATTACGCCATAGTAAGCAGTCAGAAGTACCTCCTGATTTTAAAATTTGGCCAGCTGTCACAAAAGGAATATTAAATTTTAAGAAATTAAATAAAATAGTTATACAGGAAAAAATAATTATATGAAAAATTAAACTTTCCTTTAACATTAACATGAACATGAAAACCATTTACTCTAAAGGTCAACGACAAGATCCTTCAATTTTCGTTGCGTAAAAGTAACTCACCAAAGTGTACCCAAGGAAATCATTTAACCTCATGAAGGTTAACCTCTTTCTGGGTTTAAACACTTTTATTAAACAATGGATGAACATTCGTGATCGGTGAGATCCGGCCGGTCAAACATACCCGAGTATTCCCGAGCGAAAACTTCGTCGATCATCGAATTACTCGATCCTCGGAGGTCTGGAAATTCGATTTCCAACAAATCGCCACATCACGAGCCGCGGGATGTCCGCCCTGAAATGTGGGGAGAATCGGAAACTGCGATGAATTAGACCGTCGCATCGCCTGCCGACCATAACTGACGTGAAGAGAGGTTATGAGGGGTCCATTCAGGAGAATGGAGAGTCAAGAGGTGAGCTATTGGCGTGAGTGTAAGTGATTATAGGTTATAAGGCGTTAATGCCCAGGTAAGCTAACACTGCTTCACTATCAAACAACCCTGTTAATATGTATATCAGAGTACACGTTTTATGTTTTGGGATATACATTTGCCTCATGTTTATTTTTCTCATGCAGTGCTTTTACACTGGGACTAATAATAAACAGTGATACTAGTTTAAACAAAGTATGTGAGGTTTTAAAGATATAAAAGAGATAATCAAAGGACCGAGAAATTTACAATACATAAAAAGATATAATGCGAGTTTGTAAAATATATTGAGATTAGTTAACACAAAATAGAGAGAAAATTATAGAGTTCATTGCTATGTGAAAACTGAGGAAATAATAATAAAGTAAACAAAAACAAGAGTCATATGGTAAAAAATTAAGTTTGGCATGTATGAAACAAATCACAACAAATGCCAAACAAATGTTATAGAAAGAAATGTTTTTAGAAATAAGATACAGAACTGAACAAATTATATGACTTTTATTAAAATTTTAAGTGTTATGAAAAGTTTCATAATGTCATCAAGTACCTTGCGTATCTCGCTGTGTAAGAAGTAGAACAACACAATTAATGGCTAAGTCATGTGTTAAAAGTAGACGTAAAACACCCTGGTGTGGTTTTATTCGAGTCTTCAAATTTATTATGTTTTTTTAAGTATCGAAAGGTTATAAAAAAATATTTACTAGAGACTGGCCACTGGTCGAAATATTTGTGTTTAGTTTTACTATTGACTTTACACTTAAAAGGAGACTGCTCATTTACACATGTTTTGAAGCCAGAAATTTCCACGCGAAATTAGTAGGCATTCGTCAATAGAGATTGCGGCAGCTGTGGTGTTTCACCTTTCACGTGAAAGATTCGTATCCTTGAAATGGGATTACCAAAAATCTCCAACAGAATGTGCTAATTTTAGTAACATATAATCAAATTTGTTGGCTTCAAATTTTAACATTGCTTGGACTATAATTTTTTTTTCTTTACGATCAATGGTTTTACTTATTGCTCGAATTAAGCATGTGACTGCTCTTGTTTACATTTTGTCGTTTTTCTGTAACCAACCTGGCAAGTCATAAAGCCCATGTTGGTTTTATTAAATTTCAAATTAATTTTTCTTTAATCCTCAAAAAACCTATAGTAAATTATAATTGGATCGTGCACATCTACAGGTCAAAACTTTTCTAATGGTGTCTTTAGGTTTTTCCTGCGTTGCTCACAGGCTGAGAAAAAAAGAATTAAAACATTATGCTTGCCTATTAATATATAGATTATAGGTTAACATTAGCCTTATGTTGAGCCAACAAATATAAATATAATACTGGGTATTATCTTGATTTTAAAATATTATGAAATGAAATAATGAGGTACTACCTAGAAAGATTTTGTTAATGTTCTTTCACTACTACTGGACATTATTCAAGAAAATAAGAGGAAATTAAGATTTAAATAGAAGGGTAAATAGACCTATTACAATTTATTACATCGTCTTCGTCCAGTACATTCCTTCCCGAAGTCAAACTCACAGAAAAAATGTTTTCCGCATATGTGTACTAAAAATAAATTTATCAATATAAGAAATTTGATATGAAGGATTTTTTTCATTGTACCCGACCGTTAAAAAACTGCATAGTTTCTAATTCTGCTATACAAAGTAAAACTGGCTTTTATATAGGTCACTAGTGTCGAGAGAAGGTTCTACATTGCAAGAGCAATTTGAAAATTGGCATTTGATCGGTCTGCCAAAACAGGTCTAATAGTCGACATATGGTAAGCCGGCATTTAGCGTACATTCGGGGAAAGTTGCCCGGAGCGGCGCGGCGTGTGGAGGGGCTCACTCACTGACGGCCGACAGTTCAATCACTGCTGATTTGAATCAGTCCTTGTCCGAAGCAACCGCCGGGATTTCAAGCTGTTATTTCTGAAGGTTTTCCTCATCGGTTCATTGAGACGATAGTACTTCTGTAACCTGTCGTAATGTAACCAGATTTTCACAGTAATTAATTTATAACTGGCGCCAATTATTGGGGCCCACGCCGTCCATAAGACCAATGCTAAAATTAACATTAGTCTTATGGACGGCGTGGGCCCCAAGAATTGGCGCCAGTTATACTGAGATCCGGCAAAAAAGTACTAGTTTATTTTTCATGGTATAGGCCTATACGTATCTATCAAAAAACTATATATATATTTCAGCGTTTGCCCCAGTTCTAAATTGAAACTGCAGCGTTTTCGACTTTGTGTACCTTAGGCCAGTTTAGGACTGGTAGTGAGTTCGACATCGTGTACCCGATTTATAGCTCACTATCGGATCGGGAGTGTGTCGGCAGTGTGTTCAGTATAGGACCCATAGCGTGTTCGGTACTGAGCATTCCAGTCCAGTATAGCACCAGTAGCGTGTTTGGCTTGTTTCCCAGTCAGCATAAGAGTGGTATTCTGTTCGTCAGCTTGTACCCAGTATAGGGGTAGCGTTTCCGACGTGTACCCCAGTCCAGTATATAACTGGTAGCGTGTTCGGCGTTACCCCAGTTTGGTATAGGAACAAAAGCAGGTTCGGCGTGTTCCCAGTCAGTATAGAACTGGTAGCGTGTTCGACGTGTTTTGCAGTCCAGTATAGGTTCGGTAGCGTTCTCTACCTGTTCCCAAATCAAGTCTAGGATCAGTTGCGGGTTCGAAGTGTTGTACCTGTGTAGGACCGGTAGTATGTTCGGCAGCATGTGCTCTAGCTCAGTATAGGACCAAAAGCGGATTGAGGCGAGTTCCACAGTCCAGCATAGGACCAATAGCGTGTTCGACGTGTTCTCAATAGTCTGGTGTAGAATCGATAGCGTCGTCGGCGTGTTCCCCAGCCCAGTATAGAGCTAGTGGTAACATGTAAGGTGTGTTCCGTAGTCCATAATAATACCTGTGGCGTATTCGGCCAGTATAGGATTGGTAGCGTGTACGCCGTGTTTCCCAGTCCAGTATGGGACTGGTAGTGTGTTCGGCGTGTTCCCCAGTCCAGTATAGGATCGGAGGCGTGGTCGGCTAGTATAGGACCGGTAGCGCGTTCGGCCAATATAGGACCTGTAGCGTGTTCGGCGTGTTCCCTGGTCCAGTATGGAACCGGTAGTGTGTTCGGCCAGTATAGGGCCTGTAGCATGTTCTGCCAGTATAGGACCTGTAGCGTATTCGACGGGTTCCTCAGACCAATATGGGACCGCTGGCGTGTTCGGCCAGCATAGAAACGGTAGCGTGTTCGGCCGGTATAGGACCTGTAGCGTGTTCGTACAATATAGGACCGGAAGCGTATTCGGTGTGTTCCTCATTCCAGTATGGGACCGGTAGCGTATTCGGCCAGTATAGGACCTTTAGCGTGTTATGCCTCTTCTCTAGTCCAGTATAGGATCTTTAGCGTGTTCGGCGTATTCCCCAGTCCAGTATGACCGGTAGCTTGATCGGTAGCGTATTCGGATAGTATAGGACCTATAGCGTATTGGGACAATATAGGACCGGAAGCGTATTCGGCCAGTATAGGACCGGAAGATTATTCGGTGTGTTCATTCCAGTAGGGGACCTGTAGCGTGTTCGGCGTGCTCCCCAGTCCAGTATGGGACCGGCAGCGTGTTCAGCCAGTATAGGACCTGTAGCGTATCCGGCGTGTTCCCTAGTCCACTATGGGACCGGTAGCGTGTTCAGCCAGTATAGGACATGCAGCGTGTTCGGCGTGTTCCCCAGTCCAGTATGGGGCCGGCAGCGTGTTCGGCCAGTATAGGACCTGCAGCGTGACGGCGTGTTCCCCAGTCCAGTATGGGGCCGGTAGCGTGTTCGGCCAGTATAGGACATGCAGCGTGCACGGCGTGTTCCCCAGTCCAGTATGGGACCGGTAGCGTGTTCGGCCAGTATAGGACGTGTAGCGTGTTCGGAGTGTTCCCCAGTCCAGTATGGGGCCGGTAGCGTGTTCGGCCAGTATAGGACCTGCAGCGTGTACGGCGTGTTCCCCAGTCCACTATGGGGCCGGTAGCGTGTTCGGCCAGTATAGGACCTGCAGCGTGTACGGCGTGTTCCCTAGTCCACTATGGGACCGGTAGCGTGTTCGGCCAGTATAGGACCTGCAGCGTGTACGGCGTGTTCCCCAGTCCACTATGGGGCCGGTAGCGTGTTCGGCCAGTATAGGACCGGTGCCCGGAGCGAGTCTCACGGAGTAGCGGCCCAGGGCGCCCCGGGCTCGCCGCGCCCCAATATTTGACTCATGACATCAGCAGCGCCCCACGCCCAACTGACCACCACAATATCGGCCGGCTACAACATACAGATATACATGCCGTTAATGCTGTAGATCATTTTATATAAATAAATGTAAATAAATATGTGGTCTAATTTTCATCTGTGTAATTTTAGGGCAGTAACATTCGAATTTCACTTGGATAGTTGAATGTTTATCGTTAACAATGAAAGAGATGAAAGTTAGGGACATAATACATTATGATCTTTTGTTACCTTGCGTTGATTTTTAAATAACCAATCAAATATTGGGTTTTAAATTATATTGTACATAGTTCCAAAGGGAAGTTTAAATACAGCCTGCAATGGTTATGCTTTGGTCGGCTAACTGAAAACATCATTCAAACGTTCCTTTACAGATTCTAAGTATAACGTAGTTGATCAAACTTAGCAAAATTCTTTACGTACAGAGCTATATTTTACAAAGAGATCCCAAATTAAACAATTTAAAATATACAACGGTTCCAAAGAAGTAAACTAGCCATCAATCAATTTACTCCTAACCATAGTTACTTAAGACTGAATAATTAGTATAATTTATAATTTAAAGCGTTGAATAATTGAATGCATCTACGAAACACATAAACTGAATTATCAACTTTATTTAAGATATTCCTCAAATTTCCTTTAGTTTTCTTTATTATTAACGAAAATATTTTCAAATAGTCGCAAGCGAGGTTTTCGAAGCAACTTGACGGGTAATCACTGCAAAGCTGAAGTTTGAAACTTTTTTACATAGACCAGTAACCCGGTTGTGATGGAAAGTTTGGATTCTCAAAGCCACTCCCCGGCGGCACGCACTGTTATTTGGCAGAGAGCGACTGCGGGGTTGTGTGTTGAATAGTGGCTCAGTTGGTCACTGGGCACTAGGCACTGGGCTACACTTTGGCCCAATGCATGTAAACAAGCTAGGGCCAGCGAAATCTTCGGCCCTGGAGGAGAACCTTGGGGTACGCCAATGTTGCTGTCAACCTTCAGTGCAAGCCCTAGGTAATACGTTTAATAAATAGCCCAGCTCTTGGATTAATGTTGAACAACGCATTGAGACTTCTGGTACAATTTTATGAATGAGCAAGATAAGATATTGAGAAATCTCTGCGTGGATGAAACTCTTTGTTAAAACACCGTACTACTGGACACTTGTGGGTACGGTGATGAGATGATGAGACTAGTAAAGGATGATGAGACTTCCTAGTGAACAAAAAATAAACCCTTATAAGGAAAGTTAGATACTCAACTCTAATATGTACTATAAAAATCAACACTCTTCTTTCACGAAGAGCAAAACACTGCTTAGGTTTATTTAAAGTAGTTTCCCTTCAAAGTTAATTTTGACTCTCATCCATCTTCAGGGCGAGATTTTTTTATTGCTTATATTGTTGGGATTAAAAATACAAATTTTACATAGTGAGAAAAATCTGGAATTTTAGCTTATGATATAAAAAAATAAGAAAACATTACGAAAAGTGAAATTGAATGATTAAATATAAACATTGAAGTGAATATAAAGTATCTATATTAAAAGCCTGATTACCCAGGAAGTGTTGAGAAAACAATAATTTTGACACCCTATTCTTCAATGAAGTGTCAAAGCACATTTGATGAAAAATATTAATTTTAAAAACTTCCCCTACAAGGGGTTCAGTACTGAAAATAATTGATACATAACATAGGTACCAAAGGTCCTAATACACAGAAAAAAATGGCGAAAAGCATGTCAGCATTATTAAAAAAACTATTTCTAAATATCATATCACATTGGTGCAGGGAACAAATAAAGGCACATCATTCATATTTCACACTGTGATCAATAGGTCTTAAGTTCATATTCATGTGAATTTAAAGCCGTAAGTACAATTTCAAAATTAAATTAATAAAAAAATGTAGTTTTACCAAAAATAATTTTGAAGAATCATTCTAATTTTGAGGACAAACTGTAAGATATAATTGCTTAAGTCTACCTAAATAAGAAGTTTAGTTCATCCCCTTTAAAAATAATTTCAAGAGTTATAAAATCTAAACAGTAGTTTTGTGGAATATAATTTTAGGATACGTAAAGGAGATATACTTTCAAAAGAATTCTTGAGAATAGCTTATTTTGGCCTATTTCAATCACATATCTCATATGGCTTAATACTCTGGGGACACTGACCATCAGTTAAACATTTTATTATTTCAACAGGAAGTCATTCGAACTCTTTGCAGGGTTGGATTTTTAGGTAATTAATTGTTGACCTTATTCATACAAACTAGGGGTGTGCGAGTTGTGATTTTTGAAGTTGAGTCGTGTTTTAAATTGCTCGATTTTCGAGTCCAGTTTTTTTAGTAACAAAGATAATAGTTTTTCTAGTTCTGCATAATTACAATGTCAAAAATAATAATTATTATTACAATGCAATTTCACACTGTATTGTTATTTATTAGAAGTGTTTTTGAGTTAAAAGCAAGTATTTTGAGTTATATAAAATAAATTAAGGCAACTTTTTAATTTTAATAATCTTGAAATTGATTTGGCTTTCATGTGTTTTAAAATAAAATGACTAAAACTCAGGCCATATTAAATATATTCCTTCATAAAGCGTAAATCAATGATTGATTAAAATAGCAGCCTATCTTTTTCCCTTAGTTTGATGAAGAGAAGGTACAATAAATAACTTCTTGCTCTTAAAAGGAGTGAAATGTAATGAATTTATGGACATCTATAACTTTAAGTAAAACAAAATATTTTTTACCGATAGCAGGCAAAAATCAAACGACCTTATAACGGAATCACGCCTAACAATTGAAAGTAAACGGTGGGAGTGCCTACTCAGTTCGAACTTCGAGTAATTTTGAAAACTTCGACTCCAGTCGAGTAGTGTCAACTCGGCTCGAAAAAACTCGATACTTAAGTACTCGCACAAGTATGCAAACTAAAACAAACTAAAATATAAACTAAAATTCTAACTGTCATATACCTCTATATCTTTCACTCTTGTTCATTTAAATTTGTTTACAACAAGAAGGACATCCATACTCACATTATAAGGAATAATATTAAATTAAATATTCCCCAACATCGACTAACTTAAGTTAGTTATCCCACAAACTTAACTGTGTAAATTTTGTTTATAAGCTGGATGAGTCTGCCCGAACTACATCTATCAGCTATTGGATTATCCATTTAATTCAGTTGATGAATTTCAATACTGTTGGGTAAATTTGATATTTTGCAATATTTTGTCTCTTAGATTTAAACGTAAAAAAATTATTTTAAGTGTTGACTGTATATAATGCATTTAATATAACAACTGTGACCATGCCTAATTCTTGTACCCTATGATCAATGGTATTAAAGAGTTGATTGATTGATCAAAAAACATAATCAAATTCGTAAAAAAACATTGATAGTACTTTATTCTCGTCAAGCAAATATAGATAAAAGTAAATTTTTATTTTTGTAACCTCATTCTACATTTTAAAAATGGTAAATCAATTTTTTACTTAAATTAAAATGTCGCCCTTTTTAGTACCGAATCTCCTTAAGGACACAAATATAAAGAAAAGGACTGTGTTTATGCGATTTAACATGGGATTATAAATTTAAAATAACAGCTGGCTATAATAAACAAAATCTGCCTAGTAGAACGTTCCACTAGTTGCAATTAGTTACTTACTAGTCACATATGATTGTTTAAAATTTTAAATGGATATCGTGATAGAACTACTATGAGGTCTGATACTGTTAGCTGGAACCGAAAAGAACCAATATGAATGAATAATTGATGGGTAGTGGTAGACGTACGTGGTAGAGTGAAAGCACTACGCGTTGAATGGTGATTCGAAATTGAGACTTATGACCGGCGTTGAATTGTAACAAGTGAAAGAAAATGTAATCAATCATAATACGATATGTTTATGTAATATAAGAAAACAAATTAAAGGTTGAATTTAACAGATTTTTTTTATAATAATGTTTCTTAGGTCTTACAACCAGACTAAAACATATCCAAATTAAACAATAAAGAGTTGAAACTTTCACATCCCTAAATTAAATGCCGAAAAAAAGGATTAGAGAAAGTTAAATAGGTTAAATAGTGGGGGAGATAAAGTTTGTTATGTTTAGTCGGCGAAAATCAAATATGATTCATGCCAAAAGAAGATTGGAGGGAGAACCCATTTCAAGCTATTGTAAAGTTAACAGAAGAGGCGAAGCCAAAAAAGGGAGCGTCAGGTATTTATGTGTCCTCACTGTTCAATGTACTGAAGGATACAAAAAAGTAAATCCCACTTTCATCACAACAAAGAAATAACGACAAGGTTTTACAAAAACAAAAAGGTAATGAATTGGTTCGCCGCGTTAAAACCACTTAATGTTTATTACAAGCAATATAAAATGAAATCATCTAACACTCCCTTCTCCCATTAAATTCCTCCCAAGGCAGACCCGAGGAAGTAAAATCAAGTCGAGAATGAATGAGATTGCCGTGTTTTGATCAGTCAGTGCGGCCCACAAACGTCGCTCGGGCCCGATCCGGCCACATATTATAATGATTTATATTTTTGGCTTATGGACGGCATAAATCAAACGCCGACAGTGGACCGCCTCGCATTAGCCGCCGCGCGCCGATGTAACGAGTTTTTGGATTATGCTAAACTTTGTCCCGGTGATAGGTTTCACCCGGTTGTCGTGTTCTATTAAGCGTCTTAATATGAATTATCTCGTTCTGCTCTTTAGTTCTGGTTTCGTGGCAGTAGTAGTTTTGCAACTTGTAATCCTATTTGTCATAAAGTTCCCATCGTTTCGTGAAGAACGTTGTTAGGCATATAATTAATTATAATAATCTCAACTTATAGCATTTTTCTTCAAATACTTCTTGTTGATGATTCTCGTAGCTGCAGTATTAAGTGGAATACTCGTAAGGGTATCATTAACAAGACCCGTATTATTACTTTGCTGGATGTAACTAGCAACGCGAGCTGGACACAATTAGTAGAAAGAAACATTAACTGTAATGCACTACTATAGTCACGCGAAGGTGACCCATTTCGGTAAAGATAACGTTTTACTCGCGAGGCCTAGCCGAGCATTATCATTTTCATATTGCCTAGACATTTTCCCATTAATAAACGCTTAACTTACTCTTTATTTTAGCGTTAACGTCAAGATACTGAAAAAGTACTGTTTCGAAATGATAAAACAATTTTTAGGACAAAAAGTCAGCTGATCGTAATTCTTTTTGTTCTGATAATGGGCTACTTTCAAATACAGTGACGAAAGAAACCAAATTTACTTACCAGTTATAAACCGGTCAATTGTTGAATGTAATGATGACACTCGAAACAAATCATGTCTTACCCCGCGAAAAGGAGGGCTTATCACTTCCCGTAAAACCATGATATAAAATAACCAAATAAAGAACAACATAAAAACGTTTCGGTTGGCGAATCTGAATGATACTTGTTCGTTAATAGTACACGCTGCTATGCCGGTAAGTACTGTTTTACCCGATGAGCACGATAATTCCCGCGCGAGCCGGTGGCGAATGTAGGATGTTCTTGCGAGTACGGCGAAGCCTACCGGGACCGGGTGTGTGTGACGTAGGCCTACGCAGTGATTTATGCAAGGAAAACGTTATGGTAAAACACGTTTTGTTTTGTTGTATGATATAAAATACTGATAAAAAACATATTTTTATATCAAAACGTATTCCTTGCATAAATCAAACGTTTCTCAATCCTCAAACCTAACCTATAATCATCAAAGAAACATTTGCTAATGCTTCTAGTGCTACCACCACATTAAACATTCATCAAACGTCAGATATCGTAGTCCAGAAAATTTTCCGGCCTGTTATTGGTAAATAGCAACTTTCCTGCCAATAATAAAGAGCAGAAAACATATGTTTCAGTGTTAGTATATTAGTTAGTGTAACATAGTTCAGTGTTAGTATAATATTGTTTCAGTGTTAGTATGGTTAGTTAGTTAAATTCTTTATATTATGTTTTAATTGTTTTAATTTTTTTTTCAATACCTGAATCAGTGTAAGGAGAACATGGATAGACATATGTATTAATAGAAGAAGCGTACAATTTTTGCGGTACCTACTTTCTTCTCTGCTCAAAAATATGAAAATAATAAAGCTTAACTAATTATATACAATACATTTTTCTCAGCTCTTCTGCATCGTTGGAAAAAGTCTAAGCATACCCTTGAATTATGTGTTTCATGTTATTATACAAAATCATACCTTAGAGAAGCGCGATTTTTGCGGTACCTACTTTCTTCTCAGCTCGGTAACTCCTTTCTTTGGGTGTCCCGTAACTCTCTGGGCAATGAATAATAAAAACCAACAATTATAATGTAAAAATTTTGTTGTTATTATTATTAAATACATTTGGACAATACCGTTGGTTTTTATTATTATTCAAACAAAAATAAGCTCTACTTAGCAACAAATATTTAGATAATGTAAAAGGAGTATTAGCATTGTTTTAAATTGATTAAAGTAGTCATGCATTACGAAAATAACTAATTTCTCTGTAATTCTTTATACAATCTTAACAAATAAGGTATCATTAAAAACTACATAAAATGAACTAACTTTTGTGAATTCTTTCAACTTTTTTGCAATTAACGGTTTTTGTGGAATTAGGATCAAGTATTTGTAATGGCCGCTATTTTGAAACGGTTGTTGATATTTTGGCTAAACTTTAGAATCAGTCTCTACCGTTAAAATCGAAGCTAAAAATCTATATTTTTGATTTGTTATAAATAATCGATTTCCTTTAACCATCTGTTTTATTGTTATTAATAAGAATCTTATTTGAAATAAACAATTCAGGTTACCTTTTTAACCGTTTATTAAAATGCAGGTTTTAGTTAGTTCTTTTACTATCCTATAACAATTAGAGAAACTGACAAACCTAGAGTCAGGAAGTGAGTCAACGACTGCAAAAATTTGCTTTGTTAGCCGATTCAGTGTCATCTGGTATTACGATGATCCTAGGAATGAAACGTGATAGAATTGATGGATATATTTGGCAGTGTAACCAACGTAGATGTAGATAAATGGATCGAAAATTCCAACATGTCTTCGAGTAATATTGAAGATAACTTATATGTGGAGCTATAAGTTTACTCAATTGCAGGTAAATCACGAACGTAGCATTTCATCAGCAACATGGGTACCTGATTCAACAATTCCAGTTTTTATTTTTTTCTGCGATATGATAGAAGGAAGGACATGATCAACTCGTACCTAGGCAATTTGATGCGTCGTTAGTGCCGAATGTCCTGCAAAGTGTATTTTCTCAATGTTTAGAAGGTGCAGATAAATTTTATTTACTTACACAGTTATTGTAATAATTTTCTTGTGATCTTGAATGTTTTATTTCGACTAAACCTGTTAGAATTATTGTTCATTTACTTAACTACCGTGCAGAGAGACATCTAGGTACGCTTTAAAGTTTTGTTTCTATGATAAAATAGAAATTTTGTTTTTATTAACGTAATCGCAATTGTAAAAATTTAATAATATCGTTTTTTAAATTAGATTTTAACTGTGGAGACAGATTCTAAAGTTTCACCAATATTTTGGTATAATTTTGAACGGAAATAGGTCTTAATAAGATAATCATTTGTGTAAAATTTCAACGCTGTTCCTCAAACCGCTTGAGTTATGATTATTTTTATAAAAAAGTACAGACAGAAAACCAGGCATCAGAGACCGTTCCTATAGTGAAATGTGTTTGACTTGACCTAAGCAATAACGCTATATACATTTGTCCAGACAGTTACGGAGCACCTTGTACAGATTAGTTTTCGATAAATGTATGGCAAGGAATTAAAACAATTACATGGGGCTCACACACTTATGCGTGGAGTTCAGTTACAGCCTACTTAAAAAAATCCGTTATCTATTTTAAACTACATTTACGTACACGATAGTTTGTTCGCACCTCCTATGACCGATGTTTCCCGGCTGTCAGCAAGGTGTCGGTGCAGTTATAGTGTTGTAGGTCGTGCGAACTCTCTGTGGGAGTGCTGCCCTGCCCTCCACTAATTGTTCTGTCTATTCATCGCTGGATGTTTTACAGTCAACATCGGCCGTTCACTTTGCTTATCTACTACGAACTGTTATGCGAGTTAAACTGAGGTTTTAGGAAATTTCCCACGAACAAGATTCGGTCTACATTGGGCTGCTAAAAATCCATAGGTTTAGTGGTTTTCTGTCTGCTTTTCTCTCACGTAAAACCGGGGCTAAAATTAAATCTTGTGTGGTGGAAAATTTAGGAACCAACGTCAGATAATAACATTGTATCCGACTAACGGTTAGGTCAAAAATAAATTTTAAGAACGTACTTCGTCAACCGGTTATGATGGTCTTGATTTATGATTTATTTTATTCCTAGGATAAAGTCTTGTGGATATTGTAGGTTAACATTAATAAAAAATGAAATATTTTAATGAATTGGTAATATTGTTGTGAAGTATTTATTTTACAATAGTAAAATCAAAAGAATTACTTCAGAATTGATTAAAAGAAGAGCTAAAATACCAATCCAAGATTAAATAGATCTTACTAGATTAAATAATGTTCTCTTAGGTATGTCATTTAGAGCGTCTTTTAAAACGACGTTTGAAACGGCGAGCGTTCTATCACCATCTTCGGGTCAGTCAAATTGCCTGTTGCCTGTTTCGTGCCACAGTAAAATACAAGAGGGACTTAAATGTGTTAAGACTTTTTGCCTAAAAATCACATTACAATCTAAAATGTATATACAAATTTAACTTCGCAGAGAAGCGAAGCACTCCTTATAAAAGTTCTTGGTCACAAAAGAAGCCAGGAATAAAAATACAGTATTTTAAGCTGCTTAAGTGTAAAGGGTTGATACATTGACTGGCTCAATCTTCATCTCCAGTCACCATCTGACAGCCACACTGGTATCAGAGTAGTGGCAGTAGATCATACACTAGCGCGTTCCTCTGTCTACTATCTCTCATCTCCCTCTTATCCCGAAGTGATCCGGACCTTTCTGATCCTATCTGATCCTCGGCCGCTCTGTTATTTTTGCCTCGGACCTCGTCCACAAAACGGCAACTTATCCTTCCGGTCCATTTAGAGATCGATTCTGGAACGAATACCCCCAGCGATAATGATCTTGATGGCTGATCTTTTAAGGGCATGTGATTCACGTCCTTAAACCTTTATTATTCTCTTAGTACCTTACAATTAATTCAATTATTCTTAGGCTAAGGAGTCCTTCGATATAAAACGTTTTTAAAAGAAAACTAGCAGCTCGCGTCACTTCGTGACTTAAAAACAGCTTGGTAAAATAGGCTTTTGTTTTATGTTCATTATGTATGGAGTTTTGCAGCGTAAAATACCTTTAAATGAGGAAGTGTGTAAATTTTTGTGATTTTTCTCTAGACTAATTCTTTGTGTCACAGCACTGGATTTAAATCACCAGTAATTGAAATTCTCATCGGGACAAACTTTTAAAAATAACTCATTACTTTAGATTTAAAACTTCAATATGGGTAAGAAATTCCTCCTACACTTCAAAATTTTGACAATGCAACAATATTCATTTTGCATAAAATAGGGGTTAGTTTACATGGATCTTCATAGCTTGGCGCATCTTCATGTCTCAGTTTTAGATTTTTCATTCCAAAAGTATTGATGCTTTATGTTAATTCTACACAGCATCTATGCGTCAATTTCTTGCATTCTTCTTTGTTAGGCCTCGGCAACAAACGGTAAGAGGATGGACAAACCACTGTCGAATTAAATTAATACACTGTTATTAATATACAGACGAACTAATATCTAAATAAAATTTACAAAATAGCCATTCGCCGTAAAAACAAATTATTCAACGCTCAAACGGGCAAGGAATTAAATGTTCAAATTGATTCTTAAATACATGTTTGGCAAATTTTTACCTAAAAAATAACATAACTTTCTTTGAAATTCCTTCATTAAATATGCATATTGTTATTGGTACATTTAAAAATCGAGTAAAATGAGTCGGCTAACCATTAACACTTCAATATCCTTCGCATTCCAGGTACGTTTATAAGATACAGTTTTAGCGAATTTCCTCTATAGGGAAGAAGCTATTACCGTAGGTCTCATGGTAAGACCTAAACCCCAGACCATGATAACTTTTCGTTTTGCAACCCCCAGAAGCAAAAAACACCATTCGTTCGAAATTTTAGATATATATGTATATATATATATATATATATATATATATATATATATCTATATATATATCTATATATATATGTGTCTGTTAGCACGATAGCGGCCGTAAAAATGGTCCGATCTTGATGAAATTTGGTACAGACATGTAAAGTGGTAATCGATTGGACGAGTTCGTGAATCAGCCCGATCGGACCACCGGAAGGGGGGGTAAAGGGGGATAAACCCCCCCAAAAATGGGTTTTTTGATCATTTTACATAGAAAAATAAAATTTATCAAATTTTTGTTGGCACTATTGAATTCAGCTCAAAAAAACAAACAATTTGGTACTTTGAATCACTGCTCTATGTCCATTGTTCACCGAGATATTGAAAGTGGTAAACACAGTACGTTGTCCCAATGTTAACCTTATGGGAAATAAGTAAAATGCTATATCTCGTTTATTTCTTAACATATCTTGATAAAACTTGGTAAATGGCTTCTTCTAGTTCAGATCTACTAAATATTGAATTAAAACCAACAAGTTTTAACATACCTGTAGCAGCAAACCTGCATACTCATTCCCCATGTTAATCTTATGGAGCTTACAAAAACATGTCAAATCTCGCTATGTTAGATTAAAATATATTGTTTTGCATTTGAAATTCGCTGAGTATGCAGGTCTGCTGCAACGGGGGTATAAATATATCTATCTATCTATCTATCTATCTATCTATCTATATATGTGTCTGTGAGCACGATAGCGGCCGTAAATATGGTCCGATCTTAATGAAATTTGGTACAGACATGTAAAGTGGTGATCGATTGGACATGTTCGTAAACCAGCCCGATCGGACCATCGGAAGGGGGGGTAAAGGGGGAATAACCCCCCAAAAATGGGTTTTTTGGGTTTTTTTTTCATAAAAAAATGAAATTAATCAAATTTTTGTTGGCACCATTGGATTCGTCTCAAAAAAACAAACAATTTAGTATCTTGAATCATTGCTCTATGACCATTGGTTACCGAGATATTGAAAGTGGTAAACACAGTACGTTGTCCCCATGTTAACATTATGGGGAATAAGTAAAATTCTATATCTCGCTCATTTCTCAACATATCTTAATTAAACTTGGTTTGTGGCTTCATCTAGATGAGATATAATGTATTTTAGTCAAAAATCCCCGAAATTTCAATTTTTGTGGCAGCAAACCTGCATAATCATTCCCCATGTTATCCTTATGGGAAATAAAAAAATTCTATATCTTACTTATTTTTTAACATTTCTTGACAAAACTTGGTATATGGCTTCTTCTAGTTAAGATATACTAAATAATGAATTAAAACTAACCAGTTTTAACATACCTGTTGCAGCAAACCTGCATACTCATTCTTGCTAACCTTATGGGTAATAAAATAAGTTGTGTAGTTCGCTCATTTCTCAAAATATACTGATAGAAAATGGCATGAGGCTTCATACAGTTAATATCTACTTGATTATGGCTTAAAATATCCAAATCATCAAATTCCTGAGGCAGCAAACCTGTTTACTCTCTTTCCCAATGTTAACCTTATGAGAGGTAAATGCAATTGGATAGCTTTCTTATTCCTCAGCATATCTTGATAAAATATGTTATGTGGCTTTATATAGTTTAGATATATTGGATTGTAGCCTATAATACCTCATTTTCAAATTTCTGTGGCAGCAAACCTGCATTTTTCCATACTAATCTTATGAAGAATAATTTATTTTTGAATACCAATTGTGGGCATTTGGCAAATCACAGGATGAAGGAACAGGGCTCAAATTAAAAGTTTTAATGTCAGGGACTCAGGAAAAGTACTGCAATTTCTCAAAGTTTGCTAGATAACAAAAAATAACATAAAATAACTGCCATTTAAGTAGCATTGGGAAGTAGCATTGGGATCTAAAACGTCTGCTTTGTTTACATTAAAACATGTGAGCTGATGTTTGATTCAAAGCCACATGGTGGATACAGACATATGGCTTACTTAAAGGCCAGATAACTAAATATGTCAAATAAATGTACTATAGCGAATACAGATTTTTACTGATGATGTTTATGAAATTTTTTACTCAAACTTAAACAGCTGGTCATTTCCCCATACGATTAAATTGGAAAAGCCAGCTGTTTTGAAGTTTTGAACATTGCATTTTCGTGCCAAGTATCTACTCTTATAATAATTCAGTTTAGTCCAATCTTCAGACAACTAAATCTCCAGTTCTACCGGGCCGATTTTATTAATTAATGTGTCATTGGAAAGCTCTCTCCCCGTAGATTGTCAAATAATTATGAAAGTTTGTTTTTGTTGAGATTTATGGTGAAGAAATAAAAAAAACATGTTTTCCATAAGAAATACATTGAAAACGGCTTTTTTCACATTTTTTATTTCGAGGCAAATTTTGGCTGTCTTTATTGAGTATTTTCAAGAAATGCCTATCAGCAATTTGTAGGAAATTTAATTCTCTTTCAGAATATTACCTTCCACTTTAGCCGATTTCTGCACCATTTAAAAGTTATTTGCAAAAAACCTAAGCAACCTCCAAATTTTTAGTGGTGAGAAAATACTGAATTAGAGATATGTTTGTTAAACTTTGTACAACTAAATCTAGAGTTCTACTGGGCAGATTTTAATAATTAACAGGTCGTTGGAAAGCTCCATCCATGTAGATTTGCAAATAATTATGAAAGTTAGATTTTTTTAAAGATTTATGGTGGAAACGTAACAACACAAACTTTCTATAAGAAATAGATTAAAAAAACAGCTCTTTTAAAGTTTCTCTTTGTAGCCAGGTTTTGGCTGCCTATTATTAGTATTTTCAAACAATGCATAGTACCAAATTGTAGGAAATTTAATTCTCTTTCAGAATATCACGTTCCACTTTAGCCGATTTCTGCACCATTTAAAAGTTATTTGCAAAACACCTAAGCAGCCTCCGAATTTTTAGTGGTGAGAAAATACTGAATTAGAGATATGTTTGTTAAACTTTGTACAACTAAATCTAGAGTTCTACTGGGCAGATTTTAATACTTAACAGGTCGTTGGAAAGCTCCATCCATGTAGATTTGCAAATAATTATGACAGTTAGATTTTTTTAAAGATTTATGGTGGAAACGTAACAACACAGATTTTCTATAAGAAATAGATTTAAAAAACAGCTCTTTTAAAGTTTCTTTTTGTAGCCAGGTTTTGGCTGCCTATTATCAGTATTTCCAAACAATGCATAGTACCAAATTGTAGGAAATTTAATTCTCTTTCAGAATATTATTTTCCACTTTAGCCGATTTCTGCACCATTTAAAAGTTATTTGCAAAAAAGCTAAGCAACCTCCGAATTTAAAGCGGTGAGGAAATATTGAATTAGAGACATGTTTGTTAAACTTTGTACAACTAAATCTAGAGTTCTACCAGTCAGATTTTAATAAATAACGAGTCGATGGAAAGCTTTCTTGCTGTAGATTTGCAAATAATTATTAAAAGTTGGATTTTTTTAAAGATTCAAAGTGAAAAAGAAAAAATACATATTTTCTATAAAAAATACTTTCAAATCAGCATTTTTAGTTTTTATTTTTGTAGCCAAGTTTTGTCTGCCCGTAATCAGTATTTTCAAAAAATGCTTAATATGAAGTTGTAGGAAATTTTATTCTCTTTCAGAATATCATCTTCCACTTTGGTCGATTTCCTCACCGTTTAAAAGTTATTTAAAAGTAAAGCAAACTCCGAATTTATAAAGGCAAGAAAATAACGAATACAGACATTTTTGTCAAACTTTGTACAACTAAATCTAGAGTTTTACCTGACATATTTTAATAATTAGACCTGACATATTTTAATAATTGATGGGTCATTGAAAACGAAAAGCTTTCTCACTGTATATTTGCTAATAATTATGGGAATAAGATCCATGAGTTTAAAAAATTCAAAAGTTATGTTTTCATAAGAAATATATTAACAGCTGATTTTTTGTGATCATATGGAACATGTGTCAATAACTTAACAGCTGACCGTTGTATTATTATTTCATTGATTTTTCTTTGTTTACATTTTGTTGTTTACAATTTAGATTTGTGGTTAAAGTGCGTTCCTTAGGTTTTGTGTGTGCTTCCTATGACCGTTGTATTGTTATTTCATTGATCTCTCTTTGTTTACATTTTGTTGTTTACAATTTGGATTTGTGGTTAAAGTGCATCCTTACGTTTTGTGTGTGCTTTTTATGGTGTGTGCTTAATCTGTACCAATAACTGTTAGTGGGGACTGGTGAGTAAAGTGGTGTCGAGATTTCACCACCATAAATTTTCATTTTGAACTTTTTTGATTTTTTAGTTTGAAAATGAATAATTTTACTATTCATTATATCGTTGGTGACGGAAACTGTTTCTTTAGGAGTATCTCATTTTTATGCCATGCATCTCAATCTAGATACAGTGATATACGATCCAAAGTAGTTGATGAAGTCGTAAATAACTGGGACTACTATTGCCCTTTTATCATAGGGGATAACACATATAGACTACCGGTACAAAATGCAACAGAATATAGAAATCTGATGATTACAAATGGAGAATACGCTGGTAACGTTGAAATTGAGGCTACAGCAAGGCTTTTCAACTGTCAATTCCAAATATATGCTGAGAACTTGGATTCTTTTTTAACGGTTGGTGAAGGCACGTCAATATATAAACTACGTTTCTCAGGTAGTATGGACGCTGGGCATTACGATGTTTTAATGGAAAATACGAATTCTGAAAATAAAGAGGATGTAACCTTACCAAAATCCGAATGTGGCCATCCAGCAATGAATAGAAAAAGAAAAACATGCTCTGGCAGACGGGAATCAAGAGATCATAAAAATAAATTAAAGACGCAAAATTATAATATGAATAATGATTTACTCCAAGGGGTAAAAAAGTCTTTAACAAGCGATCGTAAGAATGCAGACACACAAAATGAAAAAGAAACAAAACAAAATATTTTGTCTAACACTTCACTCAAAGAGGATACTACTTCCTCAACCTGCAAACGTGGCCGTCCAGCAAAGAATAAAAAAAGAATAAAATTTTCTGGAAGACATGAATCAGCAGATCATAAAAATAAATTAAAGACGCAAAATAATGGTATGAGTAATGATTTAATAAAAAGGGGAACAAAGTTTTTATCAAGCAATCACAAGGATGGAGACACGCCAAATGGAAAAAAAACAAAACAACATAGTGTGACTATCCCTTCACTCAAAGAGGATACTACTTCCTCAACCTGCAAACGTGGCCGTCCAGAAAAAAATAGAAAAAGAAAAACATGCTCTGGAAGGCGTGAATCAATAGTGCATAAAAATAAATTAAAGAAACAAAATCATAGTATGAATAATGATTTGATCCAAGGGGGAAATAAGTGTTTAACAAGCGTAAGCAACAAGGATGGAGGGACAAAAAATGAAAAAGAAACAAAAAAAGATAGTGTGACTAACACTTCACTCAAAGAAGATGCAACTTCCTCAACCTGCAAATCTGGCCGTCCAGCAAAGAATAGAAAAAGAAAAACATGTTCTGGAAAACGTGAATCCACTGCTCATCGCGTAGTAATAAGGGGGAAAAAGGATAGTGATGTAAATCATGTGTTACAACCACCCATCACTTTTTTGCCTGAAGCCTTAAGACATATAAACGATGAAAATGAAATAAAATTACACTCATGTGGCAGTTTTAATGAAGTTTGTGAATTTTGTGGTGCTAAACACTTTGTCGGAGAAAGACCTGTTGATAAAATGTTTTCTAAATGCTGCTCAAAAGGAAAAGTTTCATTAGAACGGATTCAAACTGCATTATTACTTGAGCAGCTTATGACTAATAACCATATTTATTCAGATAACTTTATGTCCAATATTCGTTCAATCAACAGTTCCCTATCTTTCGCTTCTATGGGAGCGCAAATAGTTCCACCTTCAAGTTATGGTCCTTATTGTTTTAGAATAAATGGCTCTATCTATCATCGTGCTGGTACATTACATCCTGAAAATGGGGAACAGCGTAAATATGCTCAGTTGTACATACTTGATCCTGAGGAGGCTACAACTCAAAGAATGAAAATTAAAGAAAACTCTGGATGCAATGAACATTTATTACAAATATTAGGGTCATTCATGTCAAAGTATAATCCATTTGCAGAAGCCTGCAAAATGATGTATGAAGTAGAGCAAGAATGCATGCAAGACACATTAATGAATAATGCTGTTTCATCTGATGTGACAATGGCTATAATTCAGGACCGAAAATATGATGAAAGAAGATATAACTCTGCAAGATGTAATGAGGTTGCTGTTATTTTTGAGAATATGGATGGTGAACCACCTCTGCACCGTGATTTACTGATTCATTGTCGCGCTAACAACATGATGAATAAGAGAAAGACTCAGAGAATTAGCATTTTGGACCCAAATTTGGAACCAATGGTATATCCTCTCTTCTTCCCATATGGTGATCAAAGTTGGGGGATTAATATTCCACTGAATGATAAGCCATTATGTCTCCAAAATATTAAAAATAAAGCTTCAAATCCAAGATCAAGAGTCACTCAGATGCAATATTATCAATATCGTCTTTCAGTACGTGATGAATTCAATCCTTTATTGTGCGGAGGAAAACTCACACAACAATATATTGTTGATGCCTACACCAAAATTGAGGCAAATAGACTAAATTTCATCCGACAAAATCAATCTCAACTTAGAATTGAACAGTACAAAGGTTTAATGGACCAGATTCGGTTATCAGGAGAAAATGAATTGTTTCCCCCTGGAAAGCCTTTCATTTTGCCATCAACATTTCAAGGGAGTCCAAGAAATATGATGCAAAATTATCAAGACGCTATGTCAATAGTGAGGAATTACGGTAAACCCGATCTTTTTATTACAATGACCTGTAATCCAAAATGGGAAGAAATAACACAAAATTTAAATGGACAGTCGGTGGAAAATCGTCCTGATTTAGTTTCTAGAGTTTTCCGATTGAAGTTAACAGAACTTATGGATGACATAAACAAAAAACATATTTTTGGCATCCCAGTAGGCAATATACATGTAATTGAGTTTCAAAAAAGAGGGCTACCCCATGCTCACATCTTACTGATTTTGAAAGAACAAGATTCTCCTAAGTTACCAGAACATATAGACCAAATAGTATCGGCTGAATTACCAGATAAAGACAAATTTCCAACTTTACACGCAGCTGTTACAAAACACATGATTCATGGACCCTGTGGCGAGTGTAATTTAAACTCACCGTGTATGAAGGAAAATAAGTGTACTAAAAATTATCCTAAATCCTTTCAAAATGAAACCTTAGCTAACAAAGATGGATACCCTCTTTACCGCCGAAGAAATAATGGTAATAATGTATCTGTGAGAAATAAAGTAATTGACAACACATGGGTGGTCCCTTATAACCCATTTCTCCTATTAAAATACAACTGTCATATCAATGTGGAAGTTTGCGCCACGATCAAAAGTGTTAAATATCTCTTTAAATATGTATACAAAGGGCATGATTGTGCAAATGTTCGTATCATAGAGAGAAACTCAAATTTTGATGAAATAAAAAAGCACATAGATAGTAGGTATGTCAGTGCACCAGAGGCCATGTGGCGAATACTTGGAAATGACATGCACAAACAATCGCATACAATAATTCGATTGCCTGTTCACCTTCCTGATAGTCAAAGCATTGTCTTCCATGTAAATTCGATAAACAGAAATATAGACAATCTACTACAAACTGCTGAGAAAGATACAATGTTGACAGCGTGGTTTAAGTTAAACGTGGAAGATGAAAATGCAAGATTAATTAATTACAGTAATGTACCTAAACATTATGTTTTCAATAAAAAAAGTAGGAAATGGATTCGCAGACAACAAGAAAGGCACAACGTAATTGGTAGAATGTACTTTGTAAATCTTGGTTCTGATCCTGAAAGGTATTGTTTAAGACTTCTTCTGCTTCATGCACCTGGTGCTGTAGCTTATGATGATTTAAAAACCATTGATGGTACTAAATATGATACTTTTTATGAAGCAGCAGTGCAAAAAGGGCTGATGAAAAATGATGAAATTTGGGACAAAACTTTAGCCGAAGCAGTCAATTTCAGCATGCCTCAACATTTAAGAGACTTATTCTCATATATTCTTATATTTGCTTCCCCGTCTAATGCAAAAGAATTATTTGAAAAATACCAGCCTCATCTTTCAGAAGACTTTGCACACAGCCACAAAGTAGGTCATGCAGATAACTGTGAGCAATGTAAAAATTTGACTTTGAGAGAAATTAACAAAACTTTAGAAGCAAACCATAGTTCCTGCCTTAAATACGACCTCCCGATGCCAGTACACGATGACCTACAAATCAACAACACAGCTATCTATGACTTTGACTTAGAAAAAGAAAAAAGCAAAGAAATGATCAATAATTTGAATTATGAGCAAACACAATGCTTTGACAATATAATTGCAGCAATAAATAATGAAGTCCCAGAAACATGTTTTTTTCTGGACGGGCCAGGAGGCACAGGAAAAACCTATTTGTATAAAACTATTCTGTGTACAGTGCGTGGAGAAAAAAACATTGCATTGCCTATCGCGTCTACTGGAATTGCTGCAAACTTATTGGATGGAGGTAAAACATATTTCAACCAATTCAAATTAGTACCTCCTTTGAACGAAACATCCGTATCAAATATAAGATTAAATTCTCTCGAAGCAAATACAATCAGATCAGCTAAAATCATAATCTGGGATGAAGCAACTATGGCACCAGGAATTGCTCTGACTGCTATTGACAGAATACTTAAGGAAATAATGAACAACCATAATCCTTTCGGCGGAAAAGTCATGCTATTGGGCGGTGATTTCAGGCAAACTCTGCCAGTTGTCAGACATGGAAACAGAACCAAAATAATAGAAACGAGTATAAAATTCCATCCACTGTGGGAAACTTTTAAGATCCTACGACTGACTAAAAATGTACGATCAGTGGATGATTTATTTAGCAAGTGGCTGTTAAGCGTAGGGAATGGTCTGACTGATAAAACACATAATTTATCGGAAGACCTTATAGCAATACCAGCAAATATTTTAAGCCACGGTAACATAGCCACCGATATATTTGGAGACAAGTTGGACGTAGCTCAGTCTCATGAGTTCACCCAAAAGGCTATTTTATGCTCAAAAAATTCAGATGTGGATTTCCTCAACGAAACAGTTCACGACTTACTGAAAGGAGCATCAGTAACCTATTTAAGTACGGATTGTATTGAAGCGGATGATGTTTCACAAGCAGATATTCATTATCCAATAGAATTTTTAAATCAGCTTTCACCATCGGGAATGCCAATACATAAATTAAATTTAAAGATTGGGGCTGTGATAATGTTGCTAAGAAATCTTAATACAAAACGGGGACTATGTAACGGCACACGATTGATTGTTAAAGAACTAAAGCCCAATTTAATAATTGCAGAGGTTTTAACTGGATCGTCAGTAGGTGAAATTGTGTTTGTTCCAAGGATTGATTTATCACAGACAGATACAGACTTGCCATTTGTATTGAAAAGGCGGCAATTTCCTTTAAAATTAGCATTCGCTATAACAATAAATAAGGCACAAGGTCAGACATTGGAGAAAGTTGGTGTTTACCTTCCAGCACCAGTATTTAGCCATGGACAATTGTACGTTGCACTCTCTAGGGTGAAAAGGTTTGAAGACATTAAAATTAAAATTATCCCTAGCAAAGATCAAGGGAGATTGTTGAAAAACTTAGATGAAGTATTCACAAAAAATGTCGTTTATAAAGAAATACTGTAATAAATATGTTGCATTTGATATTTTGTTTTTATTGTCTTGCTCTATTAGAAAAAGTTTTGTCATCAATTTTGTTTATGAATGTGAATCAAATTATTTTTCAGGTATTTAACAGGAAATTGAGCATATATGTACTATTTTTCTAGAGACCGTTGTATTTAACCACAACGGGCTCTGTTTCTAGTAGGCTATTATTTTTTATAGCCTGTTGATCTTAAAAGCCACTAGGAGAGTATTTTTGCACGCTTTCTTTTGAATGTATATTGATTTTACTTGATGCGAGACTTCATTTAAATTATTTATTTATGCACTTGAAATTCGCTGAGTATGCAGGACTGCAGCGGGGGGTATTTAAATTTATGATGCGTTTTAAATCTTGAATTTGTTAGGTTAATATTCAACTAATATTATGCTATTTTAAAACTCTAAACGTTGAAATATGCATCAATGTTTTGAAACATGTATCAATGTGTATTCACTGTCAACAGTTTGTTAGGAAATCCCGTCTCCAGAGCACCTCCTAAGTATGTTCCTTTTTAAGTTTCCTTAAAAAAAAAGAAATACAGTAAATTGAGATGATTACAGACTGTTGGTGTTAGTTTCAATAGGGCAAATACTCATCCTTATTTTCTGATGTCTTAAAAAAACTCATTATTTTAAGAGATCAAAATTATAATGTGGATGAATGTTAACTGACTTTTGCTAGCCCTGCATTATGTAGTATGTCTCTGGAACTATTTCATATCTTGATCATCTGTTTTGTTACAAATAAATGTAACATAAATGCCTCCACCTCTCCTGTGTGGAGGCTTTTAATGGGATATTTTCCAAACCCGCAAAAGGAACATCTAGAGAGTAATAGCTTTAATTTCATACCAAACATTTGTAGAAACCTTAATTTCTAGAGGTCGATATGCTGTGTACAAAATCCTAGAAATTCTTCTAATAATATAGAAGATAACGTTTTTGATTTTAATAAATAGTTTGTTATTTGATTCTAAAAACCTACAGGAAAGGGGAAGAACCTTTCCCGAAAGCTGGTATCATCTATGTTTCAGTTATTTAGCTTCTTTTTTTGAATTTGAAGTATCATTGTCTGTAACCTAAATCGCAACGATGATATAAAGCGGGCAAGTATAATTAAAGAGAAAACTTTCAACTTTATTGATAGAAAGTATAATAGATAATTCAGTAACAATAGTTTTGTTGAATTGTAGCGCTAATTCGTGGTAGTATTCTTTTTCAAGTCTCTTTATAAGCAAAAGGAAATTTAACAGAAAAATAGAGAATCCAAAGAGTTCTCGAACTTTAACTCTGCTTGTCGAACAATTATTGTTCAACAGACGTCCAAAATTTGTCTGTTCTGTTGTTCGGCTAGAAACAAAGAGTAGAACGGGCGAGGAACAGCGGCGATTCGTTTCGGCGTCCATTGATACTTTCCTCGGCGTCGTGTCGTCACCTCCACCTCTCGCAGCTCTCAGAGCCATGGTCACGTTCCGGCATCCATTGAACTTTTCCACGGCCGTCTAGTGGATTGCTCCAGCTCAGTATAGGTTAAGGTCGCTATTCGGCGGTCATTGATACTTTCCTCTGATGTATTTTCACTTCTTACACCGTCTTCTTATTTCACTTAATAATTAATATTGTAAAATATCAATTACTACTACTGTAACTACTACTATAAATTGTAAATGTAACTTATTTGATTTAATTTTATGACAGTTTTCACTTGTGTATGATTGTCTCTCATCGATCTTGGTTGATGTTAGGTTGTTTATATATTTTCCCCAAAAGAATTTCGAAAACGAGGTTTTGTTACGTCCATTCGGTTGTTTTGCTGTTGTTGGACCTTCGGGATTTTCCGTCAGGCTTCTCGAGCTTTTTAAATTAATAAATTATTTTTTGTATTGTTGATTGATGATATTTCAGTGTAATCATTTCCATAACATACAATTCAAAATAACAATCATAAGAACTTAAATCTCTTACTTTTGTCACTTATCATGGATTAGTTTAATAATTTACTTATTCTTGAACTTTACAAGTAGATCTGAATCTCGTTTTTAGCCAAATTCTATTTGCATGTACAGTTGCAGGATTTGCATTCTTCTTCTTATATTCCATTTCAACTTCTGTATACCAAAGTTGTTTTGAATTCCGTTTTTATAATCTCAATCTATTAATTGATCTGTATTTTAGCATCTAAAATAAAATAAATATTATTAAAAATAGCTTTTACTTTTACCATTAACGACGAATTAATAGCTCATGTTATTGACTCCTTTCAAAAGGGTATCGTCAGGTTTCTAGCAAGTCACCGTTGTTTATTTTTTTAGAAGTTCATTCACAAAAATCTATACTTAACTGGAAGGGGGGAACTTAGGTTAGAAGTGTTGTGATCATGAATCCTCCTGCAGTTATGAACTGATTTTATCAGTTTGGTATTCGTTGGAAATAGATGGGCGAGAAGTTTTGCAGGAAATAAAATTTATAAAAGCTAAACTGAGGAAAGAGAGCCAGACGTCATTCAGGTTTCAAAAATTTTCCCAAAAGATTTAGAATGGAGCAGAAATTTTGACAAACAGCTGATAAAACATTGATTTAACAGCATACCATTAAACCAAAACTTGAAAGCTGCCGAGCAGCGAGTGTCTATTAGTATTTACCTAAGCCCCTTTGACGTTACAACCTTCCCTGTTCCAAGTTCCAAATTTGAACCCTACCCAAGCACCACGCGTTCCAGGAACTATTCAGTAGCACACAGGGCCGGCTCTCCCAATAGATGGAATCGTCAGTCGAACAAGCTCGCCGGCGGCGAGTCTTGGCCAAAAGCTGGGTGCCGACCGCCAGCAGGAAGTAGAATGGGGTCACGCGGCCATTTTGGAATGCGGCCCCTCTGGCCTTGACTCAGGTGTCCGTGGGAAAGAAGAGAGTGAATGTGTACGGAGGCGCCCTTCGGTCTGCCCGAGCTGGGCCCTCTAATAGGCCTCTCGCAACTCCTAGCTAATGTAAGATCGGGCAACCAGTTCCTGTAATAGGCTGAGTCTAGGATCGTGCAACGGATCGGCCGCGAGCGTTGCAGATGGTTGGAGCAGCGCGATGGTTGACGGCGATTGCTCGGTGGTGAATGCTGATGGGGATGTAGCTGATGACGCTATTGATGCTGGTGGCTGATAGTTAACGTCCGATAGCTGAAGGTTGATGTAAAGTGTTGGCTGATGACAAAAGCTCCTGGCCACGGCGTTATGTCGGGTACGAGGTTGAAGGAGTTTCATTGACGCTACTAGCTTATGGTTATGATAGTGGGCGTTGATTGTTGATTCAATTACTTGGTGGTTGTGGGTCGAGTGGTTGATGGAACTTCATTGAATCAATTGCTGATAGCTAATACCAGTTGCATGCGAATAGGTCCAGGGGTTTATTTACCTACCAGTATATAGTCTGGTGTTCGATAGTATTTTGTTAATAAAGGGGTCCAGTCCCGCGTGACTACTTGCTCCTCCTACGAGACCAAAACTTTCCGGATCTTTCAGATTCGGCACAGCCTCAACTGCTTAGTCTATATCGTCGATTTTGTGCTAATTTAAAATTGAAAAATAATCCTAGCAGTTGAGCAAAAGTGTGATAACACTTTTAGTTACGTTTTTGAAAAATAGGAAAATGAATTTTTCGTTTTTTGACACTTTTCTAGTTTTGATATCAAAATTAAGTTCATTGAAATCGCTAGACATTTCTTTTCTCTTTCAAATTTTCTATAAATTAACGGGTTTGGTTTAGCGATTGACGCTGTTACGAATTTAAAAGTTAACATAGATTTTATTGCAGGAGTAGGTAGAAACGTGAATTTTTGTGACTCGAACTCTTAATCCCTATAATTGTTCATGGGATAACATTACAATGCAGTGTCTTCTTGGCGTGCAGATTACAGGAAATATAATGCTTTTCACTTGTTCAGGTAACTAAAGGGTCTTTAATTTAATTGTTGTAAACTTCCTATTTGTTTTAGGATCTTTTTTCAATGGTATAATGTCCATTCTTGCAATTTATATGAAAATAATTGTGTGGAACACTAAGAATACTAAAAGAATTATCAGTTGATTTTGAATCATATTGATCGAATTCAATTTTGAACATAGATTCTAGATGGCAGCTATAAATAAACTACTTGTTCGAAGAGATAAGTTTGATTGTTTGATTTGCGATAAAAGTAAACATTTTAGGGGTTTGGACTCCATTCCCTTAACCTTATGTGATAGAACTGTAATTGGCGTTGAAACAATGATTAATATTTTCCAGCAATCTATTTAAAAATCCTATTGGTTGACGTGCCTTGATCATGTTCTAGTCCCTTTTTAGAGTTGTGGAACATAACATTTTAATTTTTAATCTTTCGGCCATTTCCAGTTTTAAAATGATTTTCCTGCCATTTTTTTTTACAAAACGAAGCAATTATATACCCTGCTACCCTTGAACATCCTGCGAGAGGAATTTAAAAAATGGGAAGAAGAACCAAGACCGAAAATCCTCCAGCAATCGCTTCCTTCCTCGCCCCCTAACCACGAGACTGCTTAGGTCAAGAATCCCGAGCGAGGAGAAGGGGGGCTGAAATAGAGCAGTTGGCCACGGAACCAATTAGGGCAAGGTCATCTGCATTGCTAAGCGCGGCGAATTTGCATCATCCGTTACAAACAATTACTGCGACAGACGACGTTCCTCCAATAATTGGGCGGAGGATAAGGCGACTGTAGAACACGATCGGTACGCTGGTTGCCGATCACGGCTCGATCTTCACACTCTGGTGGTCGGTTCAATTATATTTCTGAGACGCCCTGTCGTCTGAAGGTTTTTACGCTGGTGAGCTCTCAGCTTCTTGGTTCGTTTGCAATTTTGTGGATTGTGAACGCTCTGTCAGCTTGACGTTGTTTATGTTTTAGGGATGTTTAAAAATAGAATAATTGGACTGAAAGGAGTTATAGATGTAATAGTAAGCTTAAACATAATATTTGAATTTTTTGCAACGAAGGACAAGGCGATGGTTATACTGATTAGATTTAAAACGAGTAAACGAAGAAATATTTCTGGACTTAAATTGTCTAAACTGATTACTATAATTTAAAAAAAAATCAAAGATTTTGTTTGATAGTTTTTGTTTTTTATTTTAGAGGACCATTGGACCATTGAATTGTTGAAATGAGTTTGAGACCCAAACAAATTATATTCACCTACTAGCCGCCTCGTAATCCTCCAAACCAATTTATTTACAACGGTTATTTATTTTACCATCGGATTCTTTCAAAAATCAGTTTAACACAATAAGAATAGTTCCGATTTTATGATTCTTTTAAGGATACATTCTCTCCAAATTTAAAACCCATAATTATTAGATTAATTCAAAATAGTCATTATTATGTGGCTTTAAGTGGTCTTTCTAGAGTTTAATGTATAAAAACGCATCCCTGTAGGAATTCATTATTGTTGTTTATGAAAACCCAAGATCCAAAAATTTTAATGTTTATAGTGATCTTGGACATGGGGATGCACAACCCTCCATAATCATCCTTTTTGACATATCTAGCTTTATATCGCAAACGTTGCGTCGTGTCAGGAAGTTAGGCTATTACCATAGTTGATTGATTAACTGAGGCAAAGCCATACTTTAAATACGTAAATTCGTACATTCTGTTATTGTAAAATCATTAGTCAGTCCTTTGATCGAAAAATTAGGAAGAGCAGTTTCATTCAAAATAAATCTTCCCCCCAGTTGAATTTGTAAAGAATTCAAGATTTTTGCATCATGCATCTTATTAATAAAACAGAGCGATAATATCGAAGATCTAGAGTTAGGTAAGCTGCCCATTTTGTACGCTCAGGTAAAAAATGTTTTCTCGTGCAAACAGCAGAGACAAAACGTAATTTTTTATTATCTATAACTAATTTTGATTACTTAAAGCCATCTGCCAAACGTAAACCCTCTCAATAGGCTGTTCTAGTTTACCCATCATCTACAACTAGTTCTTATAACCATCATAGTTCTTATGATTACAAAATGAGCACGTTACCGCTCCGCCGCCCGAAGAATCCCGCCGCGTGATCCATTTCTAATGAGCGGTGTCAGTCGCAGTCGCAGTCGCAGTCGGTCTGCGTCCGGTCCGCGCGGAGCCGTTGGTCGCCGGGAAAGGAGGAGCAGGTCTGCCGTCCAGCATCCATTACCGCCAGGCCTTATCCTGATCCTGGTCCTGGCACAGAACCGCGTTCCGCCGGGACAAAACTCCGGAAACATCTTAATAAGGGCTACGATTTTAAGAGATGGGATTTAGCTTTTGAGATTAGGAGAAGGTTAATGATGAGGGAGATTTGGAAAACTACGACTTCAACTTGATCACGATTCTGCATGTAATATTTTTCTGCATCTCGCACAGGTACGTATGTTTTCAATGAGGAATACTTCTCCAAAGGGTCGACTCCGAAAAGATAAGCTTAGAGTACGTTAGTAAAAATTTGGAAATTATTGCATTTAAGCTTTACGTACTGAAAGATAACATATAATCAAACAAGAAAGATTCGAACATTTACTTCTTGAAGACAGACCGATTTAATAATTTTCTACTGGCAGACGAACCGAGCATCGCTACATAAAGATCACTTGAGTTTTTGATGAAATAAATGACGTTCTTTTGTAGTTCAAATATGTCTTCAGTCAGATTTTTATTAGGTTCAGATAGCTGTTACGTCTTAAACAAATTATGCATTTTCCCGAAAATTTTATCATTTGGCTGGCACGCTCAGGAACACCTTAATAAACATCAATTGTGATTATTATAATCCAGTTTTGGCGTAAGAAAAGTAGTTTACAAAAATTAAAAATTCGATAAGAAATTTCAGCATTTCTCAGAAGAATGGCTGAACGGTTGATAAACTCATAAAATTAAAGATATCCCTAAGAACGCTTCATAAGTATCAAAGCTTGGGTCCAAATTAAAATATGTACAGCTTACAAAACTTTCTAAAATAAATATTTGAACTGAAATATATTGTAGATACATTTCAAAAGGCTTCCGGTTTGCAACATAAGGAAAACATTCCTCTTTGGTGACACGATTACGGACACACAGGTCGTATCGTTTTTCCGTCCGTTTTTTCGTCCAGCGACGATTTCCGAGCGCCGGGCGGCGAGTGATGGCGGCCGAAGCCGAAACGCGGCTAAAAACCGCCAAGAATCCCACCGACCCACTGCCGAACCAGATCAGATGGGCCCATTTCGATCCGAGAATTCAAAAATCTGCTTGCGCCCAACGGAACTAACGTTTGGGAAAAACGGATCTTGTGCCCGATTAGATATCTTGGTGGGTCGGGTCATAGGTGGTTTTCCTTGATAAAAGTAGTATATTAAGGGACTCCGTTATAAAAAAAATCCTGCTTCTCCTGTGTGCTTAACAATTCTAGAATCCCTCTTCCGAAATCTTTCAACTAATAATATAAAATAGTATATATAGATTAAATTTTAAATAGTTTTCTATTGAATTTAACGGTCTTATCCTCCTTAAAGACATATAAACGCGAAAATGGGTTTTTTGGAAGAATCAGGTGAGTTATTAAAATTGCACATACACTTGAGGTTAATGTAAAGCTAGGCTTACATGTAGTAGTGGCGTTATTTTTTCTGTCTTAAGTGGCGCAAAAAATGTACCGTGTAATCTCAAACGTCGTGCCATAGAGAAGAGCAATGACGTGCCATTGGGAGTCACGCAACTAATATTATTTTTACTTATGCACCTACAGAAGAGGTAGGTTCTGTAGTGCGCCACTTCAGAAAGTTACAGTGGCATGTGTGATTCTCAGAGCCATTTCTAGAAACGTATGTCAAACTCCAGTAAACTAAAAGTGCCAGTAAACGATTTTACAAAAGTCAACTGACACGGTCTATAGACTACGCCTATGTTTAAACCTTAAGACTCTATAGACATCTAAAACATGCGCATTCAAATGACGCCTCTGCTACGTGCTGGTGTAAACTAGGCTTAAAGCTTGGATCTTAAGCTTTAAAAAACATCATTGGTTCTCCAGATGTGTTGATAATATTACTTAGGTCTACACCTTCTAATCGATATTCTAAAAGAGTATTTACATTGTTTTCCTTAATTCAATGTTATATATTTTACAGAAATATATTATATGATTAATCAAACCAACTTTAGAACAGTACTTTAGAAAAGTAGTTCTAAAGTTGGTTTGAAAAAATAAAACCTATATGACCCAATTTACTCATCCATCACAGCTTCATACTTCAACCCCAGACTCGTGAGCAAAGTAATATATTGAAACAATCTAACTAATTTAAAGGGAATTTAGAAATAAAATCTTATACAATTTTTTAGTCAATAACGTAATAGCAATTGAAAAATTGTGGATGTTGGGAGGGGCAAGACGAACGGGACAATCCGGTCGGCGGCTGACCTTCCTTCTACCGTACGGTGGCGAGCGCGCGCACGCGCAGCAACCTCACACGTAGCCGACACACTCGCCGTACCTGTGTCTTCCTTCTACCGTACGGTGGCGAGCGCGCGCACGCGCAGCAACCTCACACGTAGTCGACACACTCGCCGTACCTGTGTCTTCCTTCTACCGTACGGTGGCGAGCGCGCGCACGCGCAGCAACCTCAAACGTAGCCGACACACTCGCCGTACCTGTGTCTTCCTTCTACCGTACGGTGGCGAGTGCGCGCACGCGCAGCAACCTCACACGTAGCCGACACACTCGCCGTACCTGTGTCTTCCTTCTACCGTACGGTGGCGAGCGCGCGCACGCGCAGCAACCTCACACGTAGCCGACACACTTGCCGTACCTGTGTCTTCCTTCTACCGTACGGTGGCGAGCGCGCGCACGCGCAGCAACCTCACACGTAGCCGACACACTCGCCGTACCTGTGTCTTCCTTCTACCGTACGGTGGCGAGCGCGCGCACGCGCAGCAACCTCAAACGTAGCCGACACACTCGCCGTACCTGTGTCTTCCTTCTACCGTACGGTGGCGAGTGCGCGCACGCGCAGCAACCTCACACGTAGCCGACACACTCGCCGTACCTGTGTCTTCCTTCTACCGTACGGTGGCAAGCGCGCGCACGCACAGCCTCACACGTAGCCGACACACTCGCCGTACCTGTGTCTTCCTTCTACCGTACGGTGGCGAGCGCGCGCACGCGCAGCAACCTCACACGTAGCCGACACACTCGCCGTACCTGTGTCTTCCTTCTACCGTACGGTGGCGAGTACCGGTACATTAAAACAAACTTATTTATCTTAAAACCAGTATTTATCTTAGGCACTAATATTACTTAAAAGAACAGAAATAGAAAAACATGTAATGAGGGTAATGATAGGCTACTAAAAAGCTGACTGTGTTTTTGACTTTCAATATCTCAGTACCTAGTATTCTTATACACAGGAATGAAGTTATGTTTCAGGAGTGAACATAGTCCCTTTTTTAAGCAATCTTGTAGGCCTAATTATTTTTTACTGACAATTAAGTGGGTTTGATGTAGCTTTGGGGCTGAATATAATACAGCAAGTGGGAGTTATTTGAGCAAATATAGTAGTGAAGCCCCTTAAAATTAATTTTCACGGTTAATTATGTGGGATGGAATAACGTTGGGGCTTTCAACATCATAAGGCAAAATTTGAGATTTTGAACAATATGATTAGTAATATCACATGAACTTGGACAATTCAATGCTATGTTAAGCATTATCAACTTCGTTATCCTTTAGATTAATGATTTATAGTTGCGTAAGAAACGTTTTTTATGAGTAAAACCTCGCTCCAAAGCCACCCTCCTGGTTTCGTTTTGAATCGTAAATCACCGCTGCGAACGTTCACACTCGTGCGCCACTCAGGGAACCGGAAAGGTTTTGAATGTCTGGAAAGCTAGACATGAGCATTATATATGCAACAAAGCTCCGAAAGTGCCTCGTCTACAGTTATCTGAGAAGCCTACACCTACTTGTTTCCGCTAATGATCCAGCTGGGTGTTAATTTATTTGGACGTTTTAGAAAGTTATAATTGAATGGGCATAATAGAATTTTGAATGGAATTCTCTTGGGTGCTTTTTAGTTTTTTTTTTTATATTTGTAATTAACATCTAAGGTATAAAACAAATAAAATTTATGAAATTATAATCTACTTTATAAATAAAGGATGTTTAAAAAATAACTCCCTAATTTGAAGTAAAATTAATTTTAATGGTGGATAACATTCATGAATACATATTGTGAAAGAGAATATCCTCAAGTTTTGGTTTCATGCAAGTATACATCGACGTGCTCTACGAAGACGAGACGATATACATTAGTGAGTGACTCTACGAAGATCGAGACGATTTTCCAGTTCTCGCCAGGTTCGCCAACTTGACAGGTGTGACTGATGTAACTGCTGCAATGACTCACCGACTTAAATAGTCACGGATCTTTTCAACATATTCCACATTTTTCATGTGTCCCCAAAAGAAAAAGTTCAGAGGGGTTAAATCGGAGCTTCGTGGTGGCCAAGAAATTGGGCCATCTCTGCCTATCCACATTTCTGAGAACAGCATGTTTACATACAACAATGTTTACAGACCTAACGACTACAGCCTATCAATTAAGTGTACACTGTAAAAAATAAAGGAACTGAAATATTATTGATCACAGTACATATTTTATTATTGAAATTGGGGAGTTATTTTCAAACAACCAGTATCATTTACCTATATGACACGTTAAAAAATCTCAATTATAAAAATGTAATTGAAAATTGACAAAAGCGACAATGGCTATAAACTTATTTTGATTGAAGTAGACTATTGAAACAAATTTAGTGTTTTTGGCAAACTGCAACTAATAAAAACCAACTTGCAACTAATATCAATAAACTGCAAAACAATATTCACATTGGCTATTAAAATAATGAGAATAATAATCTCGGGGTCATAAAAAAGTTCGGTCAGATGAATCCTTAAGTTATGGCACGAGTATTGTAGCGATAGTTGCCTACTGGCCTTAAGCATGGGACATGTGTGTTGCGTGAGTGGACATTGTTTTAAAGTATACATTAATTTTTTGTAATCGTTTCACGAATTTCGACAAATTCAAAAAGAACTATACATTTGCTTTATAAAACGTCTAATAACAGTTCGTAAAACACAATAGGCATATGTATTTGTGGTCCAGTTCAGATGGATAACATAAGACATTATACAAATATCTAAAGAAAATAACCTGAGGTTATTTCCAAAATGTTGATAAGCTACATATTGACAAAAATACAACATGAACTTACGCATCCACACAACTGTGTCATAAATATATAAGAAAAATATGTAAAATCAAATTTTGGATTGACAGGCGCAGGGGCGAGGGCGCTCTGGAATGTTGCCAAATTTCGCGCCGATTTCTGCGTCCCCCGGCCACCATTAGCCTACAACTCCAGCGCCGATTAACTGGTAATGTCCGGAGCCGTTAACTTATTTATTTAGCTCAAGTGATTGACCTTCTTATCCTTAGCTTGTCAAACGTATTGAGGAAGATGAAGGCTCATTCATCACCAGAGGGAAATGGAAAAATCACGTACCGGACATCGTGTAAGTGAGAACGTGAAAAAAACAACTTATATATATATATTAAAGTGTGGTTGATGTATTTAATTAAATTAAAACATAGCCCAATAGCTAGACGATTTTTGGTTAGACAAGTGACAAAATTAAGTCTTTTTATATACATATACATTTTTATTAAGAAGCAGATAGTTCTTCATTGAAGTTAAAAACAATTTGGAAATTGGCGAGAACCGCTTTCAACGCTTTTGAGTAACTATTGATATACTTAATGCAAGGTTGTAATCCATATTCTATGAGTCCGTGCGTTGAGGTTTCCACAAGATTTTATTCAACAAAGACCCTCTCATACATATCATACATCCTTTATAAATAATATTGCAACGTTGTAGACTTGAGATCAAAAAGGCTGCTAAACTAATTTTCAAGAATTATGTGACAATCACGGAAATATGCCTAATTTCCTTAAAATTCGCGATCATGAACTTAAAGGGATCAAACAGCGAAATTCCGGTCAATACACTTAGATCAAACTAATGCATTTAGATAAATCTATGAAATCTAAATAACTATACAGCCGCTTCTATATAACTCACTGACTGCATACGAACTCTATTCAACTTCCTAACGAGCTAGAAACTTGAAATTTAGCACGAATCTTCCTTAGGATGTTGGAAGACCCCGCCCCTCCAAAGGGGGTTTAATTGATGATCTTCAAAAAAGTACTTTTTGCATTTATTCTCCAGCGCTTAAACTAGAGGTTCTATCAAAATTCGAAGATCGCTCACTGTATTAAAAATTACATTTTCTACAACATTTTCTATATCTTTTGGTAATTTGCCCTATCTCACCCCAAATGGGTCTCTAAAGGTAAAATGTTAATAAGTTCCCATTTTCTTTCAAGGTTTTTATATATTTGTTAATTTATTTGTTGATTGAGAGACCTAATTTTTGACAGGGATGTAGTCCGTTGGATCCTACAGTTAATAAGAGGATATTTGCTAATTTTGACCCGCACCAATCCTTTCAAAACGTTATCTACAGTTGGACTTTCATTTAAATTTAAAATTAAATTTCCTTCGTGATTTTGATTTTTTATTCAAGAATATTATTGACTGAGAGACCTATTTTTTTACATGGGAATATTAAGTTTGTCTCTTCACGATTACCTGAGGTCATTTGCTATTTTAACCGGCTTCAACCACTCCAAAAAGTAACTTTATTCAGACTTCTACTGTTATTTAAATTTACTTTGTAGTTCTTACTTTTAACAAATTTTTATTGAAAGGCCTATTTCTTGACACGGGGATGGATCCTGTGACCCTTCAGGTTTATCAGAAATTATCGCAAACTTAACCACGTTTGAACCGCTGAGAAAATTCTCTTAAGTTGCACTTATATTACATTTACAAATTTACAATTTTTCTCGTGATTTCTATTTTTTGCAAATTTATTTGTTGACATACATATCGAATTTTTTACACGGAGGTAGTAAGTTTGAGAATTTAGGTTTATTAAGAATATTTGCCCTACTTATCCCGTTTCATCCCCTCAAAAGAGTCATCCAGAAATGGACTTCTATAAAATTTTCAGATTTCCTCGAGGTTTTAATTATTATTTTAATTTATTTTTCAGAGAGACCGAAGTTTTTAAACGGAGATCGTCTGTTTGACCATCAAGATTCATCCGAGGCAATTTACCAGTTTTAATCCCTGTCAACCCCTAAATCTAACACATCAATGCTTTTAATGATTTCTTGATAGTATAAGTTATTGGAGTATTATTTTTAATGAAAACTTGCCTAACCTCTGCTCATCGCCACCTCCCACCATTTGACCAATATTTTTTAACCTCGTAAACAACCCCCTCAACGCTATCTCTATAAAGGATGAATATAATAAATTATTTTGATTACAAGTTAGTCTTGGGATTTTTTTCTAAATAACACACCACCTCGGACTTATAACCTCAGGGTCTGCCAAAGATATCTTGTGCTGAGAATTTATAAATGTTCAATAACATTTGTCTTGTGATTTTTTAAATAACAAAACTGTACTTCCCCCTCTTCCCAGGGATTCATAATAGTGACTAGGGGCGGGGACACGAGCGAGGCAAAGGCGAGTTTTATATGTATAATCCTTTTATACTCTGGGCACCCACTCTAGGTAGAACTTTACATCTTTGGTAATTTGCCCCTCCTCACCTCCTTCACCCCAAAATAGGCCTCTAAAGATAAAAAAAGATAAAAGATAAAAAAGCTTTTTTATTTTTAGCCCTGCTAAGCACCAGTTAAGAAAGTATCTACATACTTATTTAATATACGCTAGGGGTTTTTTATGATCATTACTCCTCCTAAACTACTGGGCCGATTTTAATAATTTAGATGGAAAGATACAATTTTAATAAGATCTCATTTTATATCATTGTTTTTATTAATTTGTTATTTCATACTCCTCTCGTATACTCTAGGCACCCAGGGCTAAAGATAAAAAAGCTTTTTTATTTTTAGTCCTGCTAAGAACCAGTTAAGAAAGTTCAGAAGTTAAGAAAGTATATATCTATATTGTATATATACTTATTTAGTACGATAGGGTTTTTTTGTGATCATTACTCCTCCTAAACTACTGGGCCGATTTTAATAGTTTGGATGTCGTTGGAAAGAGCTTGGCGTGAAGTTTTGCAGGAAATAAAATTTATGAAAGTTGGGCTAAAGGGAAGAGCCCTAGGTGCCCTTAAAGTTTCATATTTGTCCATAAGATTTACCATGGGAGTAGAAATGTCAAATAATGCAGCTAAAGTGAGTAAACAAAGTTTTTCAGCAAAACCATATGTTATTAATGGAATTGAAACTATTGAACTTATTGATTATATTGAAGCAGACTTTGAACAAAAATAACGTAAAACCCACTGAACCAACTTTTTTTCAAACTAACTATAATTAATCCATTAATTCTTTATTATTTATTTAAAAACAACCCATTTTTTTTTAATAAAAACATTGAAGTCGATTTTCAAGTAAACATTGGTTTTGATTTATTTCTTTTATGCCTGAAATGATTATAATAACTAAATTGAAGTAGATTTCCAAGTAAACATTGGTTTTGGTTTATTTTCTTTTATGCCTGAATGATTATAACAACTAATGATTTTATGTTTGAGAAAGACACCTTGGTAAACTCGAATGAGAATACAATTTGCTCGGAGTTTATAGTGAGTGTTAATGTGAAGTGTTTAAAAGTAGTTATCTAAAAATGAAAATTTAGCAGCCTTATTTAGGAGCTCGATCTACTTGATTATAAACAGGATACCTGTAGAGGCTGAGGCTGAGCCGTTTATTATCAAGCCCTAGGATAAAAAAATTGACAATGTGATTCCTGCGGTGAATAAGATCTCGGTAACGAGAACATATGTCTTGGAATGAAGACAAACAACTCTTCCGTCCTCATTTATCGGGTCATCACGTAATATAAATCAAAAATGTCAAGATACAATGGCTGATGTAAGGAAATTTGGTACCCCTCTTTGTTTATTACCGTGATGTAAAATCCAAAATAGGTAGCCTTGGAAGTTACAGTTCACGCATTGGTTGCAAGGCGCGGGGGAGTGAGGGGGTACTTTTCTGAAAACATTATTCTATAGCCCCGCTGTGTATCAAACGCAGTGTTTACCAAAACCATATCTTTAAAATATCATATGGTATACGGTTAGTAGCGTAGTGGTCATAGCCGCGGAGATATAATGCGCGAACTGTACCTCATTTTATAGACTTGATTTAATTGTGAGGATCTTTCACAGCGAATAATTAAAAGAGCTCCTGATATCAAGCATTGTAAAAGAGAAAATTTTTGGAATAACTTTAGCACTAATTTAAACAATTGAATTCCAGAAATGAGGATTGCCATGCTTTTATATTGTTGACGCTAGATGAGGAAGACAGAATTTGCGATTCAGATAGAATTGATCAAATTGCCCATGTCTTCTTTCCTGACACAGTTAGTCACATTATGACAAGGTGAAGAATCGCATGGTTCATGGTCTATGCAACATTTTAAATCCTCCTTCACTATGCATGAAAAACGGAAAATGCTCTTAGAATTTTCTTAAGTTTTCAAGAGGCTACATTGGATATTGTGGATGGACGTTTTAATTTATTTTATTTAGAAATCAACACATGGCAATTAATTGCTCGATTTCGAGCAACGCTTTTACTAGTTTTTCAAAATTCCCATTCACTGAGACACAGAACCACAGCAAAAACAGTTGAAGTGAAGCTGCGACAGTAAACTGTAATTATTTTAATTTTAATTTTAATATTTTAGTTTCTTTTGATCTTTATGAAATCGTTGTTTTTATTTAATGTTTGTTTTTATGGTTATTCAGAATGAATTACGCAAAAAATTTATTTATTAATTGTTAATTTTCTCTAATTATTAAAACATGATTTACATTAGATGGAACATTGTTACAATTATTTTGATTTCCCTGTTAATCCTTATTATTATTTTTTCTCTGCAAAAAGTTTTGATAGGCAACAAATCTTAGGGACATGTAATAGTTTAACAACTTATACCTTTCGCAAAAAATGTATTTATTAATTGCTTATATATATATATATATGTCATATATTATATATAACCTATATATATATAATATATAATATATATATATTCATATATTATATATATATAGGTCTCTTTATATATATATACATAAAGAGAGTTGTATGTTGGTATATTTTGGGCTACAGCCAAAACTACATATCGTATAGACATTTGATCTTGGTGTCAAACTAAAGCTTGGAATTTCATGATGTGCACTATGGTGGTTTGGTTTTTAATATCTTTAAGGGCTTAGGCCCAGGATCGTCCATAAGGGACCTATTTCAAGGATTTTGGGAGTGCTTTGAATTGTTGCTATGGTTACCATTATTTCTGATGGTAGCTATTTCTAGCTACTATGGTTACTAACAGATTACAGCACAAATAAACAACTAGAAAACGACAAAAAATAATCTCCCGGGAAAAGCCGGGGTTATCAGCTAGTTTTCACTAATTATTAAAACATGATTTACATTTGATGGAACATTGTTACAATTATTTTGATTTCCCTGTTAATCCTTATTATTTTTTCTGCAAACAGTTTTGATAGGCAGCAAATCTTAGGGACATGTAATAGTTTAACAATTTATACCTTACTCACCTTTTAATTTTCATAAGAGCCTAATGAGTGCATGACTGAATAGGTAAAGTAATATTTTGTGTTACAGTTGGAGTCTTGGTTTAAATTAAACTAATCCTCAGTTTATTTTAAATATGATTGAACTCTGTGAAGATATATTTACCCATCTATCCTCTTTATTTTTTTAAAGAATTTCTTTGGCTCAACTAAATGCCTTTCTGATAAATCCATTTAAAAAGAACTTTCCTTAACTAGTTATACAATAAAATGATCTGTTCTGTTGACGGAGCTTAATTGAAAGTAATCATCATTTAAAGCATAAGAGAATAAAATTCTTAAATTATTTGGATTTAAACTAATTTTAATTTAGGTAATTACATTTTTTAGTTGACGAGGTATTACCAAAGAAAGCAAATTAATGGATGTACATATTTAGGCCAAGCATTTAAGAGTGTAGAATAAGTAATGAAGATCCAAGAAACACTCATAAAATGTTCAGTACCGTCCCTGTGTCAGAACTTAATATATGAGGTGCACAACAAATATTTATGCTATTGTAAAACAGTGTTAAGTGCCTATTAAACCGAACCGCTAGTGTTGAAACGGCTTTTCCTAGTTTTATGGCTAATGGTAAACACATAAAGTTGTTTATACTGATAACCATAAGAAAATTAATCAAGCACTTTTATAAGAAACAAAGGAACTGTTTGGTAAAAGTGTATGCCCCGATTCAGTTCCATGCCTAGCTATCTAAATTGGTATTGAGGTCCTATAAAAACAAAAAGAAAAAAGATATGTAGCGTTCATAAATTTGTCTCTGAGATACGAGCTTAAAAATTTTTATGGACGAGAACAGTCGAAATTTTAAAGCTAAGAATGATCTTTAATGAATTGCCGAAAAATAAGGCCTACCTTACTGAGGTAAAATTAATTACACTCTATCTTTAAATGTAGTCAGGATTGTACTGAGGGTACCTGTGGTAGGGGTGTGCAAGTATAGTGATTTTTGAAGTCTTCAAGTTAAAAAACATTCTCTCAAGCTTCGAGCTTTTTTCGAGTCGAAAATTTTGAAGAAAAGATAGCACTGTAGTTACTACATAATCATCATCTAAAAAATAGTATTGTCAAATATGGTAATGTTGATAAAATAAAAAGTAATATTTTAAGTTTTTGAACTTAGAAGTGTTTCTAGAATTAAGAGCAAATATATCCAATGATATCAATAGAATTTGTAAAATAGTTACTTGAACTCACCGATAGCATTCCTTATTTATTTGATATCACATTAAGGCCTAACTTGAATAGGCTTACCTGTGTTTTCATACACTTGTTGGTGTTCTCAGTTTTAGCAAATAGAGTTTGTGATAGTTTTTATAAGTGTTAAAAATGAAATAAAAATCACTAGCAATGATAAGGAAAAAGGAATGAACTCCAAATTATAAAAATAAATAATGCGATATATTTATTGATAGTAATAAAAAATCATCAATTAATTCTAGTAAATCAAACTAATATAGAATATGTTTTACCGATGATTGATTAATATATGATTAACTGGTCGTAAAACGGCCCTGAAATTAGGTAAAATTAGGGTAAACGTAGGTAATAAACACTAAAGTCTATTTTCGAGTATTTTGCAAAACTTTGAGCCGAGTCGGCGTTATGTTTTTTTCCTGCTGGAAAGAGGGCGCCTACTAGTAGAATCTATTCTACGGAATTATATTAATTTGTCGTAAAAATAAGTATATTCTGTTCAATTGCTGCTGTTAATTAATATGTTGTTATTGTTGCCGATAGTCTTTAGATAACTTCACAATATGGGGGGGGGGGGCTTGACCCTTCAAAACATCCCTCTACACCGTGGCCGTGGGTACGCTCCTGAATCTGCTTTAGTAAGTCTTACAAGTGAAAACTCTCATTTATTATTTTTGTAAAAGGTTGCACTGTCTTTGTGTTCTCTACATAAAAAATCATTATTACAAATTCGGATTCAGCAGCGTCTCTATAATTAGGAGTAACAGGTGGGCCGGGGCGTGTGAGTGCGCGTGCGCGAGTGATGGCACAGTGACCTGGTCCAGCCAAGGTCAGGGGCAGTTACCACATTGCTGCCAACCGCGCGACCTCAGAATCAGAATCAGAATCAGAATCAGAATATTCTTTATTGCCGTAAAAACATATTTACATGCATTGGCAAGCGTCAGAAATACAGATATTTCCTAAAAACTAAAAACATATTCTCTCACCTTATTTACATTATGAATAAAATAAAATTCTTTACTGGCTCAGATAGTCCTGGACACTGTAAAAGGTCTTTTCGGAAAGAAATTGTCTAAGTTTCCGTTTAAATAAAACAAAAGACATTTCAATTTTCAGGCAAGCAGGCAGTGCATTGAAGAACCTAATGCTGTTGTATGATAGGTGATGCTGATAGAATGCTGTACTGTGTCTCTGAACTGGGATCTCTAAACGTGGCCGGAGTGAATATCCAGAGGAGGCGTTGTTATTGGTAATAGAGGGTGAATTTTGCTTGAAAAACAAAAGGGTCTCAAAGATGTAAAGGCAGGGGAAAGTTAGAATCTTATTACGAAAAAAAGTTGTCCTACATGATTCTCTCCTTCCAAGTCCAAAAATTATGCGGATTGCCTTTTTTTGGAGGCGAAAAATTGACTTAGTTCTTGAATTTTCATATCCCCAAATTGGAACGGCATATCTAAGATGTGGGTAAAAGCAGCCAAAATAAAGAGTTAGTAGAACATCAGAGTTAGTAAAATGCGCCAATTTTCGAAGAGCGAACAGACAGGAGCTAAGCTTCCCTGCAACTTTGTTGATGTGATCTTGAAAATTGAGATGTGCATCAAGTTTTAATCCGAGAAAGTTAACGGAATCGGCAGCGGTAATTTCTCTTTCATCTAGAAGAAGTTGGGAAATCTCAGTTCTGCTATCCCTAATTGAAAAGTTGAGAAGATGAGTTTTATCCGTATTCACAACAAGGCCGTTTTCCTTAAACCATTGAAAGAGACAATTTGAATCTATAAAACCACTAATTTCCAAATCAGCCAAATTCGGTGCTCGAAAAAGAAGTGACGTATCATCTGCGAAAAGACAGAGTTCACCCACACTTACACTGGTTTGTATGTTATTAATGAAAACGAGGAACAGAATCGGTCCCAAAACCGAGCCCTGCGGCACACCCATGTTGACAAACATCTCTTCTGAAAATGATTTGCAAATACATCTGTTGCTGTCAATATAGTCCATTACAACCTTTTGCTTACGGTTAGAGAGGTAGGAGGAAAACCAATCATGAGCACGTCCTCTCACTCCCATAACATCGAGCTTTAGAAGAAGAAGAGAATGGTTTACCAAATCGAAAGCCTTACTTAAATCAACAAAGAGGCCCAATGTTTTCTGTCTTTCATCAAGAGCGTGAACAATTTTGTTAACAAAACAGAACATTGCATCTATTGTGTTTTTCTCCTTTCGAAAACCAAACTGACTACTAAGAAGAATGTTATTTCTATTAAAAAAACTTATTAACCTAGCAGCTACAACCTTCTCAAAAACCTTTGAAAACGTGGAGAGAAGTGAAATTGGCCTGTAGTTATCACACAACTTTGGATCAGATTTTTTATGTAATGGCTTAACTATAGCTGTTTTGAGAGAAGTGGGAAAAGTCCCTGAAGACAAAGAGAAATTAATTAGGTAAACTAAAGGCAAAACAAGCAGATCAATACAACCCTTCAACAATCTAGATGATATTCCATCTGACCCAGCTGAACTACTCACTTTCAAAGACTGGACAATACCAAATATCTCAGCAGCGTCCGTCGGATACAAAAACAGTGATTCACCAGGGGATCCATGAGCCCTATTGTTGATGAAAGCAGATAAATCAGGTAGAGCATTCAGTTTGTTGCCAATTTCGACAAAAAACTTATTGAAAATGTTGGCCTTTTCAAAAGGTTCCTCCCTTAAGTAACCACATGCATCAGTTATGGGTCCGATGTGACATGATGACTCCTTACTACTTTTCCTGTTTACATTCTCATCAATGATGCTCCACATGGCCTTGGACTTAGATTTGGACTTATCGATAAACTTAAACACACTATTAGATTTACAAGAGCGAATACATGCTCGATATTCCTTTTTCAACAAAAGGTACGACTGTCTCTGGGGGTCTACAGACGGAAGATCTTTAGTTATTGCATGTAGGGCAATGAGGTCACTTCTCTTTTGAAGAAGATTTTCATCTAAAACAACTTTAGCATTCAACTGCCTATTTCGTATTCTAACCCTCTTTTCTGGGAATGCAACGTCGAAAAAATAAGATAAAGTTGAGCTAAAAGCATCAAATTTGTCATCCATAGTTATCGCTGAAGTCATATCCCTCCACAGTTCCTTTGAGAGAAAATGACGAAAAACTGATAGATTATTTTCACTAAAGGAACGAGTAAACAAAAACTTGGCCTGCGGGGTAACATTAAGAAACTTAAGGTCAACTGTTTGAGCATGATGATCAGATAGTGCAGTTATTACAACTTCAGTCTTTACAAATGGGGAATTTAAATCTGTGAAAACATGATCAAGAATACTCTTTGTCCCATTAGCTTCCCTAGTGAATGAAAACACAGTATTCTGCAAGCCAAATGACTTCATGAGATTAACCAACATATTCCTCTTGGTGCTATTTGCTGATAGATCGACATTGAAATCGCCCATAATGACAGTATGAGTACCATCTTTTAATATTCTACTCAAACAGTCATACATTAAATCATGAAATTCCTGAAAATCACATAAGCTATTGGAGGGTGACCTATATACACTAACAACGATTAGGGGTTTCGGAGACACATCTAATCTAATAGCGGCTAACTCACAAATGCCCTCTTTGCAATATTCCACAATGTCAAAAGTGCTACACTTAAAACTGTCTTTCAAGTACAAACAAACTCCACCCCTTGCAGAAACATTACGACAGTAGGAAGAAACCAGGGAAAATCCATTAATAGTCAAAATCTCTAGCTCGTTTTGTCTCAAGAAATGTTCCGTCACACAAATTAGATCTGGCATTAGTAATGAAACGGTGATCTCAAATTCATCTAAACTGGACATTAATCCTCTGACATTTTGATGCAACACTCGTATTTGAGAACCCATAATTTGATCTATGGTCCCAGGGTTAGAGGGCGCATGGACTTCGGATCTAGCTACGTTATTCTGTCGAGAGGGTCTGTTTTCTCTAAAAAATGGATCTGAGTGGAATCTTCTCCTTCTACAATAGGGACATTTTTCAGGGCAGAAGTTTGATACTGGCACCTCTGAAGAGTGGGAATTTTGTTAAAAGAGCGATTTCCAACTATAACGGGGATAGAAGTAGAACCCAATGTACCTGAAATGGGAAACAACATGCTATGGATCATTGACGAGATTACCTTTTTGCCTGAAAGATTGAGATGAAGTCCGAATCTAGTATAATGCCTTTGTTTTAGATTACCCAAATTCAAAAAATTACAATGATCATAAGCATCAACAAGAGTTTTGATGCTATGATTCATATCACTGATAGTTTCATTGAATGACGGTTTGTCAAATCTGTAAGGCAACCCTAATACTATGACTTTAGTTTGTTTTGTGCCTTGAATGAGCTTCTCCAACACACCGACCAAATCCGTGTTACAGTGTCCATTTACGATGTCATTGGTCCCCCCGTACACCAATAGACAATCAGATTCCCCCATATCTTTAACAACGTTTTCAAAGCCATGTACCACATTACTTAAAGTTGCATTTGGTTTAAAATTAACAGATACATCATAATTATCATAATATCTATTATGCAACAGGTAAGCGAACTTACGCCCATGACTGTCCGCCAGCATCCTTATCTTAGGCTTGGTGGACTTGGGATTAGGGGTTAAAACATTACTTTCACAGTTAATGGGAGCAGCAGTTGAAATGACATCTTTAGGTGGAGCACAGGAGGGATGATTGACATCAGTAGAGACCTCAATAAGGCTTTTCTGATTTTCATTGGAAACATTAGTCAAGCTACTAGGAGGGTGGACATACTGAGGTTCAGTGGGCTTACTAAGAGCTACAGTAATGGAAGGAGAGGGAACACGGTGAGATTCAGTGGACGCATTAGGAACTACAATAGTGATATTGTTGTCATTTTTAGGACATGCACTCAATATATCATTGGATTTGGTGGGAGACATAGTACTGACAGTTAAACCTTTGCTTGAAGCTTTCTTATTTAAGCGGTTTCTTTTAACCCTTAAGCTACCATTACAACTGATACCAATTTGAGTCTTATTACATACAGTCACATCATTTACAAGTTCATCAGAGTTTGGTTCGGTATCAGATAACACATCAAACTGATTCTCACTAAGAAAGTTGATACCTTTGGTGGTGTTTTGAGTATAATTACCTCTCTTACCGTTTTTAACCACCAACCAGGCTTCATTGTTCCCTTTTTTTAACTTTATAGGAGATACAGTCTCCTTTACATTGACTGATAACAAAGTATTTTTTTCTGTGATATTTAAGACAACGGCAGGTATCTGGGTTTCCTTATCAGCACAAGATTTGGGCACATTCAGTGGGGACATATTCAATGCGGGACTAACTGTCACCTGATTGGAGCTACTCCAGTCACCAAATGAGATACAGCCAGGATTGACTTTACTACAAAAACCATCATTTATAAGTTTAGCGTTAACAATTACATGGATACCGCATTCAAACCTCTTACTTTGTTGCATGCATTGACCTACAAACAATCTACATTCGTTGAATTTTAACTTTTCCGTAAAAAGCTGTTTAGCAGAGTTAAAATTACAGTTACCAAAAGAATCAAAATGGTAACCACACTGAGCTTTCATATCAATAAAAAGCAAACTCCAGTGTGCACCGTTATCCGACTTGAGCTCAGCTCCATTGTTATTAACACACATATAGACATAGTCAAATTTATTAAAAGCAAGCACATCTAACTGTTGCTGTACAGATAAAGAACTGCCATGCCTTATCAGTTGTGTCAACGTGGGCCCTACAAATAAGGATTTGCAGTTACTATTCTTACTAAGACTAAAAGCTTCAAAGTATGAATCTAAAATTCTATCATCGACCCAGCGACCCTCTTGCCAGGCAAAATTACGAGCACTTGCGATCTGGGAACCTATACTGTCAATTTTCTTAGTTAACTCTAGTTTTTCATGCTCTAGATTCTTTAACTTAATATTAAGAGTGCCAATCAAAGAACTTTTCTCTGAAAGATCAACTTGGAGAGAGTTATTTTCAAGTTCTAGTCTACTAATCCTACAACTAGATGCACTTAGACTATCTTTTAGCTTCAAGTTGTCACTCTGGAGAGCATCTCGTTGTTCGGTGATATCGTCCTGAGCTTGTAGAGAGTCATTCATTTCAACGCGCCTCTCCGCTTTCATATCCATCAACTTGGCTTCCAAATTCAAAATCTCAGTTTTGCCAGCTTTTACCAAAGATTCAAGGTGAGAAACAGAGCCAGTAACTTCATCAAGCTTCCTAATCAGCTTAGAAATACCCATCTCCACATCCTGGAGATTTAAGTCAGGAAAATTTACATGCAATTTATTCCAATTTAAACAGAGTTCAGACACAACATGTGTTGAGTAGTCATCCAAATTATGTGTTTCATTTACAACACTATCCAGGTTGTCAGTAGCTAACTGACTACGAGTTATAACCATGGTTATTTTACATTCAAACAGGTTAAAATATAAAATAAATAAATAGTCAGCATGCAGAGCATACAATGTCTTTAATTTACTTTCTTGGTAAAAAGTACAAACAGCACATTTAAAAGTTCTCCTGCAAAATCACCAACGCAATGTCAGCAGACAAGTCTGTATTGAAGGGTTGCATACCCGGCGAATTGCAGGCGCCGTCAATATTCCGGGCCTGGTGAGCCTTGTCAGTCAGGTAGATGCCGCCTGTCACAGGGAAATCTCACGCGGCTGGCAGACTGCGGCTGAGTTATCAGTGCGCGTGCGCGCCGGCCGTCAGACTTGCAGGATTAACTTTGATCAAAGTTCCTCACTGACAATGACGACCTTAATATTGGCTAATAAAACTACTTACTGCCAGTCCAGGGTAATTTGATGCAACAAACACATGCACTGAACGTCACAGAAAATAGCCTAACATCACAAACTGTACCTTAGTTCTCAGAACTACATTAAAACAAAAATAATCAAGCAACGATATTTTCTTCAGCCAACAGTGTAGGACCAGGCCTACCAACACCCTCACAGCACAGGATGCTATATGTCGTGAATTATTTCTTACAGACTGTTCGTTTTTATATTAATTGGAATGTCGCGAACTTAGTTTAGGGTACGTTGATTAATGCGTTTTTAAGAAGCGTTGGAGAAAAATTTTCAGCTATTCTTTTTTATGTCAATAAGTTGTAAAGCTTTTTATGCAAGATTAAAGTTAAAACCCTCTTCCTTGTGGGTAACGTATATAAAGTTCATTCCCTACGTTCCCATCCAAACAAATATCTTCTCTCTGATGGCAATAATACATTGTAATATAATGCCTAAAAAGTGTATAATGTGAAATGCCTATAAAGTGTGTTGTATACTGTTTGTTAGTCGGACAAAACTAACACATAAGCGATTCAGCTCTCAAGGTTGTAAAGAAAAGCAAAAGTACAATTCATTCAAAAAAGGCCAACTTTCTTTAGTGAGCTGAAAAGAGAGATTAAATCTAACCTAAAACAATATGGAAAGCATCAGCTAAAAGAATAATCAGTACACAGCCACCTTTTCTAGGGCCTCCTCATTAGGCTAATCTTTGACATTAAATTGGGGTTTGAACAAAGTACAGTAGCTATATCGTAGTATGTGGCCCAATATAGCTTCAAACATTAGAACCAATATAATATTTTATCAATTAATTATTACAACCCTATATTCAATCAAATTTATCAAAGTAAATAAACTTCTAAAGCCAAAATTGAATATTCAAATCTTAATAAATACACTTCTACACTACAGTATGATTTTATTTGGAAAAAAAAACACCTAAATATAGTTTTTAGTTATAGCTATTGCTAAATATAGTTTTTAGTTATTGCTTAGCTTCAGCATATCTAGTCCAATCATATAAGGAATTTCCCGGGAAAAAATTCCCGAAGTTTTTTCTTAGTGGTTTTATAGGTATTTTTGGGGGCTGAATCCGATTTTAAACTTTGCCACCTCGCCAGAGGTGAGCTAACTTCAGAAATCGCAAAAAACAAAAAACAAATTAATGCACTTTTTTACTTTTTTGCTTATAACTCACGAACGAAGTATTTTTTTGCAATAACTGTCATATACTTAATCAAACTACACTAAATTTCCTACAATTTACATGTGTTAACATTATTTCTACGATGTTCCAAACTGACGCTAGGGCGCGCTCAAAAATAATGATTTTCTTTTACCTATTGGAAAACATAGAAAACGCCATTACTAAACTTTTGATTAGACATCCAACGAACTCTATTGGATCGATGAAAATCGATTATTTTGTAACCATACGGTACCATTGGGTCACATTTAGAGGTTTAAAAAACGTAAGTGAAGATCATAGTCGGTAACCATGGCATTAAAAAAATAACAGCATTTTTTTCAAATTAACTACATTTAAAAAAATTTATTGTAAGTTAATGTCGACTAAAAAGATAGTATAATAGGCTGGGCTTGTATTGTAGGATACCCTCTTCCCCCAAATAATATGTATATTATATATATAAATGGGAGGCATTTTATGTGTTACTCCCAAATCTGCTAGAGTTCCTGTTCAACACATTGATCGGATGAAGGTTGTACCTACAGCAGAAAGGTCGTAAAGGAACTAAATATAACTTCTTGATTAGCATGATACGTGTTGTTCTACATACTGGATATAAATAAAAAGACGTCTTACAACACTTAAAATATATTTACACTACTGTACTTATACACAAGACGGTAAATATACATAAAAGAAGGAAGATGGTAATCGTCATCATCCATCTTTTATGTATATTAACCGTGTTGTGTATAAGTACAGTATAAGTGTAAATATATTTTAAGTGTTGTAAGACGTCTTTTTATTACATACAGTAAAGGAACTGTTCAAGTACAACTTTTTGAACGGACAAATGATGTAGGCTTGGCTGGTATAGTGATCAAAGGATTCAGTGAATCGTTAGCTACCGCGAGTTTTGTCATTCCTTCTGCACCGCACTTACTATGGCTGAACTGCAAGCAAAAATACCTCCCATATATTCAAGGATTGAACGGATTCTTGGAAGAAGTTACCACGAAAATGCCATACAAAATAACATACATTGACTGCCAACCGTTCATAAACAGTCCTCCAAGTGATCTCAATACGATCTACAGACAGTCGACAGTAGACAGTCGAGCTTTATTGAATAGTGTTGAGAAGACACTCGCATTAGGCCAAGTAACAACGTTTGTCACCTTCGACCAACCACTGTACATCAAAGCTCGAGACACAGCAGCCACAGAGAAGAAATAAGACAGAGGTCGCATCTAATGTTGCGCTAAATATGGTGTCGAGCAGTGCCGTGAGTGGGCGAGGGGGGTAGGGGGGCGCCCGGAAGTCTATTGTCTCCCTATTGTTTTACTTCCTGGTGTTAGGCAGTTACCCGCAACACTACTGCCATATGAATGCAACCTCTGTTTATTTCTTCTCTGTGCAGCAGCCAGTCGACTAGGAGACCCTGCACTACAAAATGTAGTCATACGTCTAGGGGGATTCCACTTACTTATGTCGTGACTTCACTCCGTATTGAGACCACTCCCTACGAGGATGGGTGCAACAACTCGTAGATAATAACAATAGATAAATTGTAATCTCTCCAAGTTAAAAAAAGGATTCAATTTTCTTAATGAATAAATTATATAATATCAAGATTGTAATAAACCATATTTAACTAAGGAACAATCAAATTGTTTAATCTGAAGCAAATGAAAGGATGGTAGTTATAGAAATATTATTTTACAAAAAAGTAAATCAAAATATATTTGAGCTTTGCCACAGTGCCACAGACAAAGCTGCCAGTAAAACTTAGGCGATAAATGGCCAGAAGAAATACTCAGCCATTATACTGTATTAGTACCTCATCTGTATCATCACTAATTATAGCCATAATGTGGCTGCAGACATAATATTTTTTTTTGAATATTTTAGTTAGAATGACAAACCGTTAATTAGACAAAATAGACTACTTTTTGCTACTATTTGAAAGGCGAGAAAATACTCCAGATACCAGGATATTATATTTTGCCCTGTTACAATGATAGATAGACTGACAAACAGTTTCAAAAGCAAAGGTTAAGATAGTTTTAACGTGAGGGTATATACGTAGCTAATTTGTAAGTAGCGCCTTCAATCTGAGTTCCTCTATCTGTTATGCTGAACTGTAAAACTGAATCGTATCCTCGTCTGCGGGAGTTCTGAGTGTATTCTCTGGCTGCTCGAAGGAGCTCGACAATAAGGAAATCTGCACAGAATTGTCATAAGATTTAACGAAATCATAACTATTTTAGATTTCGAGGTTATCTGATTAAAGCTGTAGGACGAGCGGCTCATAATTCTTAACTGTATACTACACAAAATTTTGTACAGTTTCGATAATATGTTTTTACTGTACACACAATATTTTACAAGGCAATGTGGTCAAGCGTTGACCTTATACGTTAATATTATATAGTTATTCGTATGAATTTTAAATAGCTAATTTCTGAATTTTTAACAGCTAGCTTATCAGAATACAATACACTATTTTGAGTAAATCGCCAATAAGGAGAAACTATCTATTAAGTGGGACAGTAGGACAATGGTAGAACTTAAAGTAGTATAAATTTAAAAATTAATTTTGAGGGTTTATTCTATTCTTTTTCTGCCTTGGAGGGGGTAATCGCTGTTTTTGGGTACAAACGAAATAGAAATATACTGATATAAATAGAAACACCTCCACTATGAGGAAAATAAACATAAATGAAGCAGCACAAACGTAATCTTAACTATTATCATCCTGCATTCGAGGGATAAACTCATGAACTCAAAAATAAATATACAATTCAATTTTTTTTGGATTTAGTATGGTTTGTGATAACACCCACTTATCACAAATTGCATAGCCAAATGAATAATCAAAAATAGGTTGAGTTGTGACAAAGCTAGTTGTGGGATGATTAAAATAAGATAAATAAATTAATAATGAATAAATGATTTAAAATATTTTAGATAGCCTATGGATTTAAATTTTCTGCAGTTTTCTAAACAAAATACTGTTCATACTTTTGACGAAACCTTTGAAAATTCTCTTACTTCCGACGGTATTTTAAAACGATTGGTAGGTGCGATCAGAGCGTTGCAAAATATAGTAAAAAACGGCCTTCACAGCTTTTGTGTCTTCACCACATATAAACACTCTCACCGTTGTAGGCGATTTGTAAAAGACACAAAAAAACCCTGAGACAACATTTGATGCAAAGAAATTACAGATAAAAACAATTCCCATAAGTTCGTAAGTCTGCAGATTTGTTCTTCTTCCGTCTTGCGTTTGAAAAACATTATTAATTTTGGACTAAAACGAATGTTAATAAAAAGTCATTATCATAGTTTTTATCGTTCTAAAGAATGACGTATTATTTTATTTAGTCAAAATTTTTATTTTACCCTATTTTCTTCACTAAGCAAACATTTACTTCGAGATTTAGAGGTTAAAAGATATCTAAAAAGTGGAGTGTGCCTGTATCCAAACTCAACAAAAGTGAAGATATAACTACAGTTAGTTGTGTAGCTTTAGACTCAAATCACGACGAAAAAAGACTTACAACTACTTTACAGGTCCCAGGTCTTATTAACATCTTAACCAAAATGTAACTTTTATAAATTAGCCTACATACAATTCAAAGCAGGCATGTTTGACAATACGTCTCAGAATATAAAAAAGGGTATCACTAAAGTACAGTAGGCTAAAGGGCTGAATATTTGGAACACTGTCGTTTTCCACTAATATTGGATGAAACTCAGTTCACTTTGAACAATTAAACATAGACACACTTAGGTATTTAAAATGCCACAAAGATCTGTCGAGACTGAAAACTATTTTGCAGACTTAAAAAAGAAAAGGTTTTATAAATCTTTTAACTTTGATTTGTCTCTTTGATGATATTTGGACAAAAACCTAATGGGAACTCAGTGGGGGTGCAGGATCGACAATACGAGACGCAAGTGCCCAGATTTCATTAGATAGTATTTCATCAGCAGATGGCACCCATCTTTAAAATAAACACGGTGTCTTCTTAATGGAAGACCCCAACGTTCTTTGCTTGAGTTAAATGAAGCTTGTCAAATATAATTTCAAGTAATACCAACAAATTATTTCCGAAAAATTTTCTTAAAATGATATATTTCTCTTTATGAGCGCTTTGTAAGCTTTTCTATATTTAAAGTATATTTGTCAAATACTCTGCTGATAGCAATTCGAGTGATAATAATAAATCTATAAAACTCGAAGTGGTCATAGGCTAAAAACAGATATTCCAATCAATACAAAGAGGCCTAAACCGTGTTTTCCTAAGATAAGCATCCAGCGGTTTTCTTTGATCAGACCATTGACACTGTTATTTAAATATTCCATGTCTCACACCAAAACGCCTAAAACGCCTATTACATTGTCTAACCAAAAAAGCGATGTTATTGAGCTCGACTACTTTTGAATTAGACCGATGACGTGATTCAGGGTTTGCGTTGTAAAAACATGGAAACAAAACCACCAGCGACGTAATTGTGGTCGGAGGAGGGGGGGGAGGGGAAAGGTCAAATTGAGTCATTAGATAAACAAAGACAGCCTCATAATTAGTGGACAAAGCTCGACGCAAGGGCTTGTTGAGAAGCGCCAGTGTTATGGTATGCAGCGTTCTGTCGTCAGTCTGATTTTGCAGGACGAGTACGGATTTCATTTTGTTCAGTCTTCTTTCTCTGCAATGTTCATTCTAAAATATCCTTTCATGTAAACTTTGTTAATCTGCACTAAGAAATTTTCTCTAAAAGTTTGACAAAGGGACCTGTTAAAAATCACTAACTGTGAAATGAATTATTTTATTTTAAATTTTCACACATAAATCGCTGTAATTGTTTTCCAACGTCTTGGACGTAAATAAAAAAATTCTAATTCTTGTGAATATGATACATAACTATAAAATAAACAGTTGCCACAAAACAAAATAATACAGCCACCAAAAAATAAAATAATTATACTCTAAACCAACTTTAAAATTAATAATATTTTGATTTAAAATACTATGCGATAATTTTTGGTGCAAACGATATCCGGACGAAAATTTGCTTAATGATATTTTAGATATTTAATATGCCTTTTTAAAGGATGCACCACTGGAAACTGCTATTGGATTAATTTAGTTTTTAAGAAAAATAAAAATAACTGTCACATGTTAAGAATGCAATCAGTACTTTTTGTGTTGCTTAAAAAATGATCTCTATCATTATTTTTGTAAACTAAAAAAGAAATAATGTCACTAAGATCACATCTTAACCATTAACTTTATGAATTTAACATATTATGTTTAATTCATAACATAGTACATAAGTAATAATTTTAACATAATATTATTGTATGACACACCGGTTTGACGTCTTTGATAATCAAAACCACAGGGAGAGGAGCGGATGATCTAGACTGTAGAATATAGATCTAAAACACAACATGTAATTTAACTTACAAAACAATTTAAGAACTAAAATAAATAATAAATATAGCATATAACGAATTCCGAACAACCAAAAACTTTGTCTAACGTTTTTACTCTATCGTGTTTTTTTTCTTCCCAACCCCCCACTCTCTGGCCCCCTCCCCCGCTATCACATCCTCCGCGCCACTATCAGTCAGTGCCGTGCTATGTGAGAGTGCACCATGGGACCGCCCTGGCTGCTCGCCCTCGTGCTCGCCCTGTGTCTGCCCCTCGCCCTGCCCTACAAGCGGAGGGAGGACAAGACCAAGTGTCCCAAGGTCAAGGTCATCAGGAACTTCGACCTTGAGGAGGTGATATATATATTCTTTAAGATAAATATCTGTACTGTAGTCAAATACTTTGATATGAGTGGTCTAAAACTACCAGGCCTATTTCAACCTAGTTGAGGATAAAGATTATTAAAATTCAAATATGAACTTTTCTTTTAAGAATGCAGCAATTTTGGCAGTTAATTAATCTCTATTGTTCTTTTCTCGTTGTTTAACCATCAACTTAGTTGAAATTTAGTTTTAAATAAAATATTAATGCGACATCGTCAAAAATTAATAACGTTTGAAATTGATGATATCATACTGACTTAGGTCCCTACAAAAATAACCCTTACGTCTGGGGTTGATTTTTTAAAAACAGTTTGGTACCTAATTATTATAATACCAGCAATTAATTATTTTTTCATCCTCCTCCAAAAGCTATTTCCCGAGGAAACAACGAATAACTTATTTGTATAGTTATTCCGGGCATCATCAGGAATCATGATGCCGGGCTATGATTCATCAATTTCCCGGCTGCATCATCAATGAAAGAGCACTGCTATAATGGCAAAGAGTCCCTTTAATAAGAGTCAAGGTCTTAAGTGATTAAGAAATTCTTTATGAGTTACGCGTAATCAATACGTGTATCCATCTTTGCAATAAATATACATTTAATATGTTAATTTTACACTTCTACATGGAAGCAGGTTTGGTAGGCTTACAATTGAAAAAGGAATTAGGAATTTACAAATTCACGGGTGTGAAGGTGAATGATATTAAGCCGCTAACTAAATATTTTTTAAATCAATTTAATAAACTAATTTTACTTGATCAGTAAGAAGTTGAATGAACGATGGCAAATGAGAAGTAAAATATCCCTATCCAGATATGAGTATGCAAAAAATTAAATTAAATATTAAGTAACCTTTTGAAACATATAAAAATTTAGATTGAACATAATTACTAATAATGTCATCTTTGCCACCTTTGCCATGTTATCTTTGACATTATAGTCTCTGTCATCAAATCAAAACTGCAATCCTGTTATTTGTTCAAGGTAAAGGTAATTTTTATGTTATGGAAAAAATATTTTTCTTTAACCAACAAGTTATTAAAAATATGATTAATATTGGAACGTAACATATACAATGTAAATGAATATTTTTTAATGAAGGCTAGTAAAATATTTAAATGCTAAGAAATAGCAAAAAAATAATGTAGGGTAAAACTGCATAATCAGTGTGAGAAAAAGACCGACCCCTATGAGGTGTAAGCATGGAGAGCCAATCAGGAGACTGTTTTGAAACGTAAACAGAACAACACGATGGGCACACGGCATACGTACCGGGAGTGCGTATTTGAGTTTGAGGAAATGGTTCGAGTAATTTAGTCATCAATTGAAGCGACGGCCCCTCTCTTATGGCTCTGAACTAAATTGAATTAATTGTTAAGGGGCGGTTTTGTTGAATTAGACTCTGGTCTTTGAAATTAGTTACGGGGATGCTGTGAGCAATGTGGTACATTGTGACATTGTACAGTGTGTTGCTTCTGTTATTTTCCTCCTGCATTTATGTATGACTAGATTATGCCCGTTCTTCGCTTGAGATAAACATGCTTAACTGTATAGCATTTTGAACAAAATAATCTATTAGTTTGCTAGGTACAAACAGTAATTTTTTTAACTAACTAAAAAGTCGAACATTTTCAGTTTATGCAAATCAGTGTCCATTTTCATATTTATTTTAATGTAGTTTTGATGGTCTCAGAAAGCATTAGAAATAATGGTAAATTAAACAATGTTTTCTTTGTGGTGTGGTTCTCAAAGTAGTTAAAAACAATGTTAGATTTTTACCTCTTTATTTAAAAAAAACAAGACTACAACTGGTTAAAGCAACACAAACAGTTTTTTTCAGTTTTTGGCTTGAAATCCTCTTGACGTCCCGTAGACTAAATATTTAAAAATCTGTGAAAGCCTGAGAGGGAAGTTTAAGTTTTTATCAGCCATCCCTTGGCGTGGGAACCGGGCAAGTGGAGGGGTTGTTTCCGATACGTCACGACGCGAGACGCCACTAACGCCACTGGCCGGGGGCGGGGGCGGGGGGTTTGCGAGGAATGCGACACAGAGATCATCAGACTCCAGACACAAGTTGCGACATACAACAAACAACTCATCGGTCGCTGATAGAGGGTGTGCCGAACATTAAACAGATCAGGCCGTGCAATCAATACTGCAGTGAAACTAGCTGGCTGAAATAATAAAAATTTGGAACAGTGATCTAAGAACTAAGTAGTCGGTTTTTTATTTCTAGAAAGTCTAATTTACGCAAGTTTCAACGTTATTGGCATTTTTTATCGTTTTGATCGTGAAAGCTCCAAACCCGGGCCTTGTTATTCTGTAACGGCGACCTTTTGTTAGATCCCAAGATTGACTCAAAGCCCAATGACATTGTAGGTTGTTCAAAATGCGGTTGTAGTAAGATTTGGCTCTTTATACGATCAGCTGAGTTGTAATTTGCTGTTAAATTTTAGGCTTAAGGATTTCTTTGTCAAACCAAGGTAATGTGAGTTATAGAATGAACGATCTCATCCCAACACATTTTATCAAATAGACTATCACTATCACTTTCCATTTCACCACAGATTTGCAATTCTCCCATACAAATACTTTGTAAAAGGATCTACTCTAGTAATCTGGTTCAATGCAAGAAAGACGAATGGAACAAACAAGAATCACATTTCTACCATGCATATGCATTTAAGTCCTCTTTAACTGAAATAATTACACTAAGTCTCTATTGAATCTATTTAAATTTATCATGCTACGGGTGCCAGTAATACAAAGTCGTTCACATGGAGCAGGTGTGACATTACCGAGAAGGCTTTCATCTAAGGGTTTCAAATTAACTGTTACTGGTTTAAGATTATTCTCTAGTTGAGTTTAAAGTTCACTTGATCTTTATCACTGTGCTGTTTTGTTTGGTAAGACTAAGACTGTGGTGAGTCAAATTAGAACGCTAAATACGAAAGTATAGTGCAGGATAACTGCAGGCACTACTGGAAGATAAAATCAAATATGTATGAAATACAGGCAGAAAGACAAATAATTAACTTTTTACTGAGGTAATAATGTTTTGTGTTATTTTTAAAACATATATTTGTGTCTAAACTGTCATATTGTAAAAATCCTCCCGGAGACTTGTATAACCCTAGTTTTTTCACCGTCTCGACAGAAGCAATTTCCAATGTTTATCCCAACATCTGTCGAGATTTTATGACAACTACAGTAGAAACATATGTTGGGATGGAGAGTCGGGTTCGGTGCGTTCCATTCTACTCTGCACCAACTGGACCTACTGAATAAACTTGTACATTAGTTGAATCGAAATTTCCATGTCTCAAATCTCCATGGAGAAGTAAAAAAGTATTAGGATCAAAAAATTTATTGTAAACAACTTTATAGAAGAGCTTAGGGTATTTTTCAGCAAGTAGACGGTTTTGTTTTAAGTTTTGTTGGTATGACTGATTGTGTCTTAGTTCTCAATAAATCCTATGACATCGTCTGATTAATTATTAACTGATCTGGTGACTTGTCTGTTGTATCAGTCGAGATGAATAATCCTTACCCTTGACAGCTCCCCATGACTCTGCAATAAGAAGATTAAAACAATTGAAGTCCTGGCTGAACAAAAAGACACCAAGCAAAAAGCTATTGTTCTATTTTAATTGTATTATTTGATTGAGTTTAAAACAGGTTTGAATTAGTTGTCCTGATGAACAGGACGGGTTAATCTGTCTCAACAGGTCCTGTAAGTTTTACAGGATGGAATGGAAAATGTACACAATTTCTGTGTATTATATATTGTATAGGAAAATAAATAACATTCACTTGCTAGGGCTACTCGTTTAATCTACTATATATTTGTCAAATAGCACTACCCAATAATCACTCAGCCCAAACTACTTGACCTAGAACCTTGAAAATGCATGGACGTTCCTCTCAGGGCGTGGGCATCCACCAAGAACGGATTTTAAAAAATTCCCTCTGGGCTACGCCCTTTGGTACATCAATTTTCAATGTTAAACCATAGGGAAGCTTATGAAGTTTTCATAGCAACTTTAAATCATGAATCCAAGGAAGTTTTTCTGTTTTTCACTGGGTGAAATCGGTTTGATCAGCTTATATGTAATATTAAAAGGTACTCTGTCTATCTAAAATGATGATTATTATTATTGTATACAAATTAAGACCATACTTCAATACCATTAACCACCACTTCCATTACCATTATAAGTCACTGATTATTAATTGCAAGTCGAAAGAGTGCAGTAATAAACTTGCTGATATACTACTTAAAGTAGATCAGTTTCAATTATTAATGTTACAATTTTCATATCTCATGAAATAAATTTGCATTCCTTTATAGGATAAAATATGTAAATCTTAATAATTTTTGTATCAGTAAGTTACTTTTTATTAGAATGTGGACTATTCAAGTACTCTCTCTTTAATACAGTTTAAGCACAATTTCGTCAATAAAGTACAAATTTACTTATTTTTAATTACTAAAACATTGTCATGACAGTTCAAAAGCCTACTTCATAGTTATGTTTATAAAGGACTGTTATGTTATATTTATATTTTTATTATGTTATGTTATGTTACATTGTATATTATGACAATTCCCTGATCTTCAAGACTACGGAGAAAAAAAAGGTAAAGAAGTAAACGCATTGTAACTGTAACATTCTTTTGTCTTTAGGTAGGTACTTTGAAACTGGTTTCAAAATTAGATCTTAAATTTATAATAACAAACATTGAATAGCTATGAGAATCGTGAAAGTATAAAATTGTTTATATTAATAAAAATGATGCAACAAGCAAATGTTATCAAAGGGAAGTGGGTCTTTGATATGGACTGCTTCCTGCCTCACAGGACGTAAAATTAGGCTTGAATCAACACTTTCCAGCTTTTGTAACACATTTTACAAAAAATTTCCTAGCTAAAAGTAAGAAAAATGAATTTTTTACGGTGAAAGTTCCAATAGAAAACAAGTATGTACTGTAACAACATTAATATTATCTTTTTATCAGGAAGAAAAATAGGTGAATCAATTACCTTACTTGAGTTAATGACGTCCTATTTATAGTAAAATAAATTAAAACTCATTAGTAAGTTATATTGCTAATAAGTGCAAGAATATTAAGTGATTTGAGTAAGAATAGGGTGCACGACCACCCTTATGGTGCGCCATGGTATTTTTTTAGGAGATTTGAAAATTGTAGAGAGAAAGAAAGAAATAATTATTTGCGTTAAGTAAATGAGTTAAGTACAATACACTCCACTACACACTACATTTCCCCCCATCTGCAATAAGAAATACCCAATCTCTAAACATCTATTTCATTAGCTTAATAATTAACAAATAATATACATTTTGTTTCAATCGGCAATTCGTGCCTACATCCGAGTAGCTGCAACCATACATGCACCAGCAATCAGATGATTTTTCCAACATTCTAATTCGCTTATTTCTTAGATGCTCTTACAACTGATTGTTGTCAATGTTATTATTATAAGATTATTCCTGCCACTCACTCAGCTGTTAGCACCTGCAATCTGTTGAACTTCAACATATTTGCATGTCTGCGTAGAAATTTGAAGGTGATTAATTTTTGAATTATTTATTAATTTCAATGTCATTCTTATGAGTTTACTTTGTCTCCCGCTGGGAGATAAATGATCACTTTTGCCAGGAGACAATATATTATTTTATTCTCTTGAAAAGAGTAAAAAGTGTTTAAACAGAGCAGAAGGGGAAAATGTAATTTACATTTCTAAATTGTAATTGTAACATAAATTACAGTATAAACATCACATCATCATAACTATATTTAAATAGAAGGAGAAGGAACAATCTTTGGGGTGCCTTGGAAGTGGGTCGTGCCTTTACGCTACAAGGCAGGAGAATGAGCATCTCTCAGTTACATGTCAATTAGTGTCGCTTTGAGGTATTGGCATACCATATCATTAGATGTGGATCAACATTCTCCAGCTTTTTTAACAGTAACACTTTTTACAAATATTTTAATCCTAAAGCAAGAAGGGATCATTAACTTGGGGTAGAATATTGAACAAGCCTTTTTTTAAAGTGTTTTTTATTTTCCTGTTGAACATTTTATAAATAAATGATTCAGGTGTGGCCAACTGGTTTTGATCACCCTTTCCCAATTGATGTTTAATTTCAATTATCACCAGAGTCAATCGACATTAATTGCAGATGATGGACCAGTGGTACGTGTTGCAGTACTACGCCAGCTCGGAGGAGGCGCTGGAGTACAAGTGCATGCGCGCCATGTTGTCGCTGAGTCCTGCAGCCACCGAAGTCTCTCTCAACTTCACCTACAGCTACACCGGAGTCAATCGATATATGTTACAGATGATGGGTCAGTGGTACGTGGTTCAGTACTACGCCAGCTCGGAGGAGGCGCTGGAGTACAAGTGCATGCGCGCCATGTTGTCGCTGAGCCCCTCAGTCACCGAAGTCTCTCTCAACTTCACCTACAGCTACACCGGAGTCAATCGATATCTGTTTCAGATGATGGGCCAGTGGTACGGGGTGCAGTACTACGCCAGCTCGGAGGAGGCGCTAGAGTACAAGTGCATGCGCGCCGTGTTGTCGTTGAGTCCTGCGGCCACCGAAGTCTCCCTCAACTTCACCTACAGCTACACGGACGACCCGGACAACGACCTCCTGGAGGGCAACATCACTTGGGTCATCCCCGACCCCGGCCACCCGGCGCACTGGGTCCACGCCGAGGAGTCCTGTCAGTGGTTTGGGTTTTTGGCTTTATCGATAGATTTAGAATATATGCCTTGTTACAATTTTAAAATCTAAATTACACTTAGTCTACGAATTACATTTTAATCATTTAAACTACAAGCCAATCTAGAGTGTTTTTTTACATAGGTATGGTAATAAGTGTATTTGAGTGTAAGTAACGGGTATTTTAATTTTGATTTTTGCGGACATTTGTCATCCCAAGCAAATGCAAACATTTTTACCAATTAGTAAAAAACAAGTTTCTTGACATTTCGGGATCTGGAATCTGACTCTGTTTTCAAGTGGAAAAAGAACCTACAGTTCTGGCCACAGCATTAGGCGGGTGGCGGAAAATGGAAACTTCAGGAGTGGAAATGATTCTAAGTATTTAGGTAGTTGAACATATTTCCAAAAGATAGAAGACTATATTTAACCATCACACATTTCAATGACCAGCTGATTTTGGAGAACATAAACAAAGACCATAACTGTCTATAACATCATATGGGTAAATAATTAGCCAAACAACATATTTTGAACGATAGCAGCGCACTCACTCACCCACCTGATGCTGTGGCCTGAACTGTAGGACATAACAAGATTCGTAACGCACAGCCACGATAACCTAGACAAAAAAAATACATGTATAGCTAAAACACAAGACTGTGAAAGCAGGTTCTTTTTTTCTTTTCAGCATAGTGTTTTTGTGTCTTATTTTACAGTTTTCTCTGTTTTAGCTATGTTTTTTGTCCAGGTTATTCTGGCTGTGTGTTAGTAATCTTGTCATGTTCTAGGTTATTTCCCACCTGAAGATGGGATCAGATTCCAGATTCTGAAACATTGTGAAACTTGTTTTTACTAATCAGTGATGGCAAGTGTCGGCAAAAATTGACATCAAAATATAAATCACCATCACCAACGATGAATTTAAAACAAAGTAGACGGTGTTTCTTTATTGCGGGGAAACATTACACAAGCACCCGCTCCCTTAATTTGTGCGCAGGACTCATCTCCACAACTGCTACTCCCTACCATTGAAATGAGAAGTAACATGTATTTGTAAAGTGCACAAAAAGTTTATAAACAGTATACCTATTTAACATTATTATTTTTAATAACTTTTAAGGAAATGTTTAATTACCTTTTTGGCCTTGAACTTGGAAAAGACAATTATATTTTACGACTTTTAAAATTATATTTTAACAATTCGGAGCCAACCTCCTCATGCGCCCTCTCTCAATGAAAAAATTATGCGCCCCCTCGATGTGAGACCCTTGGCATGGGTGCAGCGGGTGTCCGGCACCCCCTGAATTTATTTGGTAGATTTTTTTTGGTAGAAAAAAAATTTTAATATAACTTTGAATGAGCAATTAATCCAATTACATAAATTAATTACAAGAGAGTTGTTATTAAATAGCTACTTAGAATAAATAGATACTCAAAACTTACAATTTGGATAGGAGTTTCAAGTTCTAAATTGAGCATGAATACAATACTTTATAAGTGTGGTGAGATGGCACTCCTTATATGGTCTATATCAACCTTTGTTCCTTGGATAATGAGCATGAATTTATATTGTGCAACAAGGCGTCAATAACATGGTACTTTGCTGCCTCTCTCTTTTTCAAGCAGTGCAACTTAATTTGTACTGTTTCCAGTTTTAAGAGTAAGTTTTAGTTTTTTTTTACTATAGGGTATTTAACTGAGAACTTTCTGTAATTTTTAACTTATATAAACAATAAAATTTTTGGGTCAAATTTTGATATTAAAAATTATTTAGTTTGTGGGGTATTTAAATAGGCTACCTTGTAATCATCTTTAGTGAAATCTGTTGGATACAGGATGAAGTAACTGAACCATAGCTCGATTACAGTGAAATTAGAGTAACAAAATTTATAGATCAGAAGGACAAAAGGAATGAAGGAGCTCATCTAAAAAAAATGAAAACTATAATACAAATTGTTTTAAACTGAGTTATACTAAAAACACCCATGCTCCACGATGACTAGTCATGGCGATTGCATGAATGTATTAGAAGGGGTCTGAGAAGATAGGACCAAAAATAATTAATTAAGGATACTTAGAAGATATTTATGAAATAGAATTTAAATGAGTGAGTTTAGGTTATTGTTATTCATAACAAAACTTTTTTTAGAAGTGTATAGTGTAAACTTTGATTCAATTTTCATTTGATCTATTTTTTAAGGTAATAAAAATGCCTCATTAAATTGGAAGTATTAGACAGCCATAAAGTTATGGCTTTCATTAAAATTAAAAATAATAAATAAACCTTCTGAAGGTTGATTTTTTACTGAATGTAGGTTTAAAAGATACTGATTTAGAGCTGCATGAAGTATCTCAATTCTGCCAAGAGTTGCAGTGGTTCTGGTCAAATTAATAATGCTGATTTCTTTCTCAAGATGAGGGAGTGTACAATACATATGTATTGGACTCCAACTACTCGAGCTGGTCACTGCTGCTGCATTGTGCTGAAAAGTCCAAATCTCCGAGGTACCTGTCAAGTTTCATCATGTCTCGGACAGCCCGGTTACCTCCAAACGTCATCTCTTTCCTCAGAGATAAGTTGCCTCGGTAGGAAATTTTGATTTGGAATAGTTTTATATAACTTATTTTCTCAGGCTCCATAAGGTATTAGTCCATCAAATGACCCAAGTGGCTCAAATTTGGGAGATTTGTGAAAGTTTAGTGAAAAATTAAAAGTCTGTGAAAAAAATTAGGCGGGGATGTTTGCGTTCGGTCTATTGGGATTTTTTTGCATACTTGCTATGATTGCACTAACATGAATGAATAGGAACTAGCTTGATATTTTTGGTTAATTTATATAAAAGTTTTATTTGGGGCCTGGTTTTCAACAATTTGTAACGTTTTAGAAAAAAGCAGGATAAATGATTTTTAGGAGCACGATCATACATGTCTAAGAAAATGTCAATGAGAATGAATCAAAGAACAGCTTTGATTTATATTATGGGCCAAAGTCTTAATTTGGGTCATTAGTAACTTCAAAAACTTCTGAACTATAATAAATTCTGCTGACATAACTGATCATGGAGCAATATGTATCCAAGCTGCAAACCTTAATTTAAAATATAAAAAAATTTAACTTGTGGGCATCGCATTGTAACATGGAGGGATCTATGTTACAAGGCATGACAAGAAGAGGTTGTTATTACTAGAAGATACATTTTCATGAAAGTTACAACAAAGAACAAACAAACGACAAGAAATGAGCAATGGCAAGCGAGCAATGGCAGGGTGGGGAAATGAACTGGAACGACTCTAAACCCACAGGGGAGGAGTAACAGCGATGACGATGCAAGTTCAGACAAGGGGGGGAGAGAGGCTGAGGTTGGTGTAAAACTCAAGGTGCAGTATTTAATTAGGAAAAATAAACATTTTCATTTTTTACCTAAATAAAAGTATTTTTTAATTTTTAGGTCCAGTACACTGCTATTAGGGGTACCTCTGTAATAAATACAGGGGGGGGGGGTAGTTAAAAAATACAGTTTTACTCTTAACAGCAGTATTGGAACTATAATATTCAAATACCAACTTAATACTACTAAATACTCCAAATTTCTCTTAAGCAACCGAATCCAAAGTTATAATTGAGTCTGAAGCTGCATCTTAAAAACGTACTAGTTTTTGCTAAATGAATTGATAATCGAAAAAACAATAGCAAGCAGAAAAATGTACTTGTCATAAATAAACAAATCAGCCTCTTAGCGTCAGCTCTCTTCACTGAGTCAAGCAGTCAAGTGAAATCTAGTGGAAATAACATTAACTTAATTTGGGGATAGGATTTTAAAAAAACCTGCAGAAACGTGTACCTACTTCAGAAAATGCATCTTGGTTAGTTGGTTTAGGCATTATTTCATATTATTTACTCACTATTTCTTTCCATTTCAACAACCATGACAAATATGCCTCAAACATGAGATGCAGTGGGGAACATCGGACCGGCATTATATTTTTTAAGTTATTAACTTTTAGCGAATTTCCCCTATAAGGAAGAAGCTATTACCGTAGGTCTCATGGTAAGACTTAAGCTCGGGACCACTATAACTTTTCGTTTTGGGGCCCCCAGAAGCAAAAAACACTATTCGTTTGAATTTATACATATATATATATATATATATATATATATATATATATATATATATCTATGTGTCTGTTAGCACGATAGCGGCCGCAAAAATGGTCCGATCTTTATGAAATTTGGTACGGACATGTAAAGTGGTAATCAATTAGACGAGTTCGTGAACCAGCCCAATCGGACCACCGGAAGGGGGGGTAAAGGGGGTTAAACTGTTGCTTAAATGGGTTTTTTGAGTTTTTTACATAGAAAAATAAAATTTAACGAATTTTTGTTGGCACAATTGAATTCAGCTCAAAAAAACAAACAATTTAGTATTTTGAAACACTGCTCTATGTCCATAGGTTACCAAGATATTGAAAGTGGTAAACACCGTACATTATCCCAATGTTAACCTTATGGGAAATAAGTAAAATTCTATATCTCGCTTATTTCTCAACATATCTCAATAAAACTTGGTAAATAGCTTCTTCTAGTTCAGATCTACTAAATATTGAATTAAAACCACCGAGTTTTAATATACCTGTAGCAGCACACCTGCATACTCATTCCCCATGTTATTCTTATGGAGCTTACAAAAACATGTCAAATCTTGCTATGTTGGATTGAAATATGTTGTTTTGCATTTGAAATTCGCTGAGTATGCAGGTCTGCTGCATCGGGGGTGATTTAAATATGTAAAGTTTTTCTTCCTTACAATATTGTGAGAACATTTATATTTTAGAGGGGGCTCCAGTCACATACAATTACAAGCTTCTCCCAAAAGGCCAATGTTAACTTTCAAATTCTGCACAGCCTCAACTGCTCAACAGAAATCGTTGGTTTATAACTCATTTGAAAGAGCGTACAATTATTTAGTGATAATTTGAGCCAAATTTTGATTAACAGAGTGATAATTTGGACCGAATGAGCCAAATTTTGTCGTCACATTCAGTAAAATTCAATAAAAAATTACATGTTAATCTTTTATTTTTAACAACTAAATTGTAGGCTATCCTAAGATTCTGCTTACTGGAATCGCTAAATAATTTTTTGTTCTTTCAAATGAGATATATCAACGACTTTGATTGAGTGGTTGAGGCTGTACCAAATTTGAAAGTAAACATTGGGAGGAGTAGATAAAAAAGTTATATTTTTGTGACTCTTGTAAATTTGCCCCTCTTAATGCACAATCTTATTCTTGTTCCAGATACGACATAGATCTGGAGTACATGTTCCCGATGCTCCAGACAGGCTGCAACACTCCAGAGAAGGTGCTGCACTACGCCCCGCCCAAAAAGAAGCCACCTCGACGCCACCCCCTCAAACATCCCCACCACTCTAGATAGAGCCTAGAGAGAACAGTTCATATATGTGATACTTGTATTTAAATGTTGTATAGTAACTTTTGTGTAAATAAATGTAGAAAAAAGGTATGGTTTAGTTATACCTGTGGTAACTAAGAGTGTTATCTCTTTAAATAAAAAATGCTAAAAAACTGATTTGAACTGTGTCATTCCAATTTGCAACTATTTCCAGAATGACTTTGGGGACTGTTAACAGCATCAGTGATTTTATTTACAGTTGTTTTTTGTTACTTAGGCAATAAAAATAGTGATTACTAAAATTCCTATAACCATATAAATGTTAGAACTGTGGAGTACAAAAACTGTAACTTGGTACAGCATGATGACCTGAATTGATATTGTTTCACTGATTTATTAAGTCAATTAAATTATGCTTATTATTGACTAAATTATAATTTCCAGTCTTATGTTAACATTAAAAATTCAATTAAAAGTAATTTATTCTCAGTAAACTTTCACTGAGAGAAAGGTTTCAAAAGTTAATTTGTTGCTCATATATTGTTTGGGAGTACTTCCATTAATAAGTACATTACCTTTATGTGTTCAAAGTCCCTGTGTAATTGCAGACGCAACTTGAGAACAACCCATGACCACTGATATTATTTATTTTGAGGTCCCTAGACCTTCAAAACACCATTTGTTCATTTTCGTGTATACTATCCTATATCTATGAAATTTGGAGTGGTCATGAAAAGTAGCAACTATTAAAACAAGCTTGGAAACCAGCCATTGGAAGGGGACAGTAAAGGAATATAAACACCCTAAAATGGATTCTTTTAAATAAAAAAATCTAATTTTTGTATAAATTAATGAATTAAGCCTGAAAAAAGTATTTAAACATTTTTAATAAGTGCTCTATGTTCATTGGATACCAAGATAGTGTTAAGGACAGTGTAGTAAACATAGTACGGTATTTTTCCCCAATATTAACCTTATATATCAGGAATGGAGCCAAGTGGGTGTTCTATGAAGTCCGCACCCCCCTTCCCATCAAATATTCTTAAAATACTAATATTATTAAACCCAGTTACAGATTATAACTACTATTTATTCTTTTCATAGTGTGATGAAAGGAATTGTCCTGTATCAACTTAAAGAAGTGGTAGTTCCAGTATCTCCCACAAGACTCCACTACCAGTCACACAATCTTCGTTAACGACATTTACTTGCCAACTGAGAAACGTATCACAATTTATATTAAGTAGAGATAAAAATATTTTCTTAGAGTCTCACCTAATAGGTAGACCCTATGGACGGTTAACAATTTTTGTTTGCCTGGTCACACAATTAATTTTTTAGCAGCAATCAATATATTTGAATCATTATTTATGACTTATGGTTAGCTTCTAAAAAATGTAATAATTTATCTGGGTTTTTTCATAATTTATAGAGGTACTGTATCTTCTCCCTCTACCACATTGTAATCCTGAAAAAATTTAACTGCTAAATCTTGACTGAGTCAAAGTCCATCTTGACTGGGTCAAATTCCATCTAGTGTTGAGTTTGGGTTGTCAGCAAACCGTGCCATTCAAATATCTATTGCCAAAAAACCAGGGTGGCTACCGGGGGTGAATCTTTTATGTTTTATATAGAAACAATGTTTGTACTCAAATTATTTTCAATCCCCCTGGAAAAACCTGTCTAGGTAAAAAAATAACCAAAAAAGATTTTTGTTAATATTTTACCTCTACAAGTCGGAGAAACTCAAAAAATATGACATGAAGTTCAATAGGTAATTAAAATTAAATTTAGTACTTTGCTGCTTGCGAAGTTTACCTCTATATTTTGAAGTTTTTTCAGCACACCTGTGTAAGTCAAAACCACGGTGTACAGGTTACACCGTGTCGGTGTAAGTCATATCTGTTCTAGCATCACTATTCTTTACCTCTATAATTTGAAGTTTTCTTCAATTTAGCTCGAATTACCTCTGTAAGTTGTATTGAATCAAGAGTAACCTCTATGGCACCTGTATGTTTTGAGTTGGCAAGAGTCGAGTACACATATCTTTTGAGAAGTTGTACATTAATGAATTGTTCTTTATCAATGTAACATACTACACATGAGTCCAGTTGATCTGGCGGTTGAAGATATGGTATTCTTAGTTAAGAATACCTACCTATTGATTATGAGATTATCTAGAATGAGAGGCTCTATATTTGACTTTTCCTAGTTATGGAAGAAATGCTAGCATTGCATGGGCGGATTTAGGTCATAATATTTGGGAGTGCCACCTCACCTAATGTTTGAAGTCTTGTATGCTTAAATTCAAACATCAAACTCCTATTTGAATGGTCCGTTTTAAGACATATTCCAAATAGGTACTTGTTTTATTTAACAACAACAATTTTTTTATAATGCCAATACCCATAGGCATCATGCAGGGGGGCATGGGAGGGGACATGCCCCACAACATAAAAAAGTTTTGTAGCCACCAACCAACAATAAAAATCCAAATTAAAATTAATTTTCTACTATTTTTTAAAAATCCTAACAAGATGTTCTTCAACAGTCACGTGCTAAAAATCTAAATAGTATATAATGTTGAGTTTTCCTGCAAATTTTCCTTGAAAATAGTAATTTAACTAAGCTTTTAAATATTGTAATTTTCACAGGTTTAAGGCTTGAAACCCACTTTTAAGTACGAAAAACCAAATCTATTCTGGGGGTGGGCCCCCGTACTCCTCACTAGTATAGGGGTTATTCCATACCCCCCAGACCTCCCGGCTGGTTGTGCCCCCCCAAATCTATGGTTCTCGCGACGCGTCTGCAATTACCTCAATCAAAGTTATGTTGAAAACATTTTCCCCCTTCACTGCCAACAAATCCACCAAATATCAGGGGTTACCAGGCAAGCCCTGGCACCTCCAGAAATCCGCACATGTAGCATTGCCAGCCCTACCCTTAGAGGAGCTACACAGCTTCTTATGCACAATCACACCGAGAATCGTAGCTTTCAAAATTTTTCTAATCCAGTAGTCAAGTTTTTCTCTGAATAACAAGAAAGTGTTGTGTCCTAAAGAGGTACCCCAGTTTTTTCACTCAAACTCTCAAACCCTAAGTTTTTGGACACACCAGAATAAGGACTAAGAATGGGCAGTGGACATTTTTTAAGTAGGAAAGAAAAATGGAAGATATAACTTTCGGAAAAATCAATTTGATTTAAGAATAGAATGTGATGTTTTATTTGCATTTAATATACTTTTCAAATTTGGCACTATCTGTAAAATACTGCAAACAAATTGTACAAATAAATAAAACTATTGAGAAACTGTCAAGTCACAAACTTAACCTAAGTCAATGTACAATTATGTTATGTCCTAAAAGTTTACAATATAGAATTTACATAGAAAATAAATTATTACATAATTCACCTGTTGTAAATCTTTTGGGCATATTCTAAAAAATAACATTTATGACTTCTAAAATGAGTTCATATTGAATGGGTTTTTTTCATGGAATTATAAATTTTGACTTTTAAAGTAAAATCCAAAGTAGAGGTATTATTCTAGTAAAGGCTGATAAGCGAAATTAAAATTTTATATAGACTAAAATGTTATAAAAAATCTTATCATTGCATAAAATGCCTATCATAAAATCTAAATTTCTGTACAAAATAGTCCCCAAAATTAATTTGAAAAATATTTAGTACTATGAATATTCTTGTGGAACTATTCATCTTTTGTGTTTGATATTCAAACAAAAAGAGTAAATTAGTTTGAAAAACATTAATAATTCTCTGGATGGTAATCAGTTACATGAAACGTAAACAAATAACACCAGGGAAGGTAGGACAGCTTAGGAACTGAAAATACATACAAAAGTTTGATAATAAATTAAAGCGTTCTTACCAAATGCATAACTCACACTTCTGTACACATAAAGCTAAAAAGATAACTAGTAACTCAAGAGCATACACAGATACAACCCTTACTTATATGTTTCTTAAACTTCAGTAAATTTTGCTTGATTCTTTATAAATTCTGTGAGTGATAAAAAAAATTCCAAAAGTCTACACCAATTTTTGATTGTATCAAATATATAAAAATACATTCCAGACTTACTGTTCTACCAAAAGAATAGAGAAAGGTACAATCAAGTTTTAAATAAAGATACTTCTCAGTTTATGCCAAACCTAAACTCCTTTGGTTAATTCCTTATCTCCTACAAGTCTACATGTACATAAACATTTAAGTAATATCTCATGTAAATATTCAAGTCACTATGATGTATAAAAAAGTTTCTAATATATTTGAGGTAAAAAACTATGACTTAAACGTAGTGTTGTTCTTATTTACATAAAGTAGATAAAAACTTAACAAACAAAATGAAAGTTTATTTATTTATGTACAAAAATAAAACATTTAACTAATCTAGCTGTCAAAGTCTGTAACACTAACACTTCACTAGAGTCATTGTTGTGGTCAGGGGTATGTACATGGCAGTTTTCTCTGTCAAATCTTCAAATCCACTTTTATGGTTAAACCTGAAAAGTGAATTACCCATATTACATGAAGTCAAGGTGTTATTTAGAAATTACATTACAAGTATGTGTTATTTTTTTCAGTTCTTGTTTTTTGACTGGCACACTTAAAGTTTATATGATTTCATTCACTGGAAGATAAGAAGCAATTAATGAACTGTATTTAAACTACAAGTGAATGGAATATGATGTTCAGAAAAATATTATTTTTATTATACCTTAAATAAACAACAAAGCTTTTGAATGAAAATTGAAGATATTTGGCAAATTGCTGGAAGGGGGGGGGGAGCTGAAATTAAAGGTCTTGGTCCCAGGGACTCAGGAAGAATATCAGCATTTCTTAAGAATTCATCAAAAAAGGAGATAGAACATAAAATTATATACTTGAAAAAAGCATTGGGATTTGAAAATACTTGCTATGTTTACATCAAAATGTGGCCGTGATATTTGATTTAAGTTTTAGTGCTTGCTATTACATGGTTTGCTTACAAGCCAGTTTACTCCCAATACTTACGTACTGTAAGAAATAATGGTTAGTGTCATTCTATTTTCTTTGTGTTTCTCCATATGCCACTGTTGTAATATGTTAAAAAGCTACAAATGGTTATACTGTATGAATTTTCAATATGGTAGCAATTTTTCAAATGGTGAGATATTTGCTATTTGACGTTTGAGTTAATTTTACAACCAAAAGCACAAGTTATGAATGTAAAATAAATCAAGCTTCATAATCAAATAAAACTTAAAAATCAACCTTGCCATTGGATATCAAGCAATGTATATTTTATTAGGATGATTTAGATACACCGGAAGTGGGCCTTAAAACTGTAAGTCATGAATGGGACTATAATATGGGAGTTCCATCCCATTCGAAAAAGTGCTCAAACTTTTTGCTAGCCAAGACTGAAAAAAGAAGTAATCAATAAATTACCACCTGAGTAAAGCTACAGTAAACTTTATCATACTTGGGGATGATCAACTAAATGGAGTGAGAGGAAGCAAGTACTGTATAAGGTAGTAACTCTGTTTTCTGTAACATGGAATTTTTAAAACTCTATATATAACTTTATAAACTCTTCCAGAGAGTGTGAGGGATTCATCTATTAAATGATATAGGTAGTTATTATATCAATTGTACACCCTTCTGTCTCTTTTCATAATGGACGGAAAAACTGTTTGAAGAAGATTGCTCATCCATGAGACAGAAATTGAGGCATCTTACAGAATTAGAATTTAGTTTTGGTAGCTAACGCATTAAATTAGATTTGATAGTTTAGTATTTTGTTATATAAATTTTGGACATGATATAACTGTTTAGTCTAATTTCAGAGGGCAATTCCCATATACACATTACTATAGGTGTACATTATTTATAAATAAAACCTAAAATACACGTAAGTAAAATATACCTCAAGAGCAGAGATACCACGCTAGGTTGGCTGGTAGTTGTTACTGTTGGGGTCCTGGTATTCCTCGTATTCGTCGTCCGGTCCGTCGTCGTAATCCTCCGCCGGGGGCTCCGGTGTTAGAGCGGGGGGCGGGGGGGTCGTGTGGTCACTCAACTCCTGCCCCCCACACGCACATGCTATTAGTGACACTCGCTACCACTACCTGTCTTGTCTCCTTCATCGGGTATAAGAAATTCATGCTCTCAAAGGTAGAAAAACATTATTAAGAATTTTCTTTGATTCCAGGGAAACTAAAGAAGTCCTAATGAACTCAGTGCCGGATTTACAATTTTTGGGACGAAGGCCTAGCAGTTTTCCATGTGGTTCCAATCACCCCCTCTCTCTCTCCTCACCCCCTTCCCACCATTCTTCCCCTACTCCCATCAAACCTCCTTGCTTGTGTTTCTTTAATGGGAAGTCATTATTTGTGTACTTTATTATTAAATTTAGAATTTCCTTGATGGTATATACCTTACAAATAAATTTGGGGGATAAAAAGTGGATACCGATTGTTAGAGGAATTTAAAAAAAACCAGCATTATTATCCCTTTGGCCCAAACATTCAAACTGATATTTAAAAAAAGAACAAAACAGCTGTTTTGGTCATAGTGGTTCTTATTGTCATTCGTGTGTCATGGCAGAATAACACCTAAATTGCATTATGACAGAGGTTGTATTGTGATCAGCAAACATATGGTCGTAATATGGAAGGTGAATTTCTCAGTTGCTATGCAGCAGACAAATTTGAGGAAGGTTATGGGTCACCATAGGTCGATTGCAAGGATCAGACAGTGGCGACAGTGTTTGCAAGGCAGAATTGTCAGTGCCTTGCACATCTAAGCATACTGATATCTTTATAGCAAGTTAAAGAAAAACATGAGTTTTTTTAAATAATACATTTTTGCTTCTTGGCCAAAACTAAACAAAATTTTAAAATATTTCCACGCTGTATGGCATTCTTTCAGCCTGCAACCCTTGACCTAGATGACCTAGTCTGCCTTGCCTAGAAAGGTATCAAGCACTGAATGAACTGTAACATTTTGGTTAACAAGATTTTCATAATATATAGTCCAGGAATTTTAGGAAAATCCATCTTACAAATCCTGACCAACTTGAAATATGGCACAGTTGTTAAATAAACCTCCCTAATTAAAATCCCAAAATTCCCCTGATATTCTGCTGTGCTTCAGCCGCAATCTTGAAAAAAACCATTTCCGTTCATGTTTCTCTATACATTTTTTCAATCAACACAAACACCATAAGAGATACAAAAAAAAGTTTAGGGGTGTTTCTGTAGACAATAAAATTTACAATAAAACAAGTATAATCATGTACAATAAATTTTAAAAATAACTGCTGATATTATTAATGTTGTAAAATGTTACAATTCTATTAACCCTCCCAAAAGAAATAAATGTAAAATTTTATGTAAGAAAACATTGCCAAGCGGGCAAAGCCCTTTGAACTTAATGACTAATAAATTATATTCACAGAGTTTTAATGAAAACTCCAGTTATTTCACACTTTAATCATCAAAATTGGATCATGATAAAGACGTAGGTATGCACACAAAAAATGATGACTTATGTAATATTTTTATTTATTACTTAAGGAATACCCTGTAAGCTCATCCATGCCTTCATTGTGAACCAATTTTGATGATTGAGATGTCAAATAACTAATTGTCATCAGGATTCTGGAACATAATTATTATTCATTAAGGTCAAAGGGCTTTGCCTCTTTGGCAATGGTTTTTACATAAAATCTTACATGTATTCCTTATGCCAGGGGAATTACAATTGCAGATTTACATTATTGATAACATTTACACTTTTAAAAAAAATTTATTGTTAATGATTATACTTATTTTAATTGGAAGTGTTATCCTCTACAAAAACGCTTCTTATACTTTTTTTGTGTCTCCTATGGTTTTTGTGTTTGTTGAAAATTGTTTTAGAAACACAGACCAGAAATGGATTTTTTCAGCAGAGATTTCCAGGGAATATCGGGATTTTAATTGGGGAGGCTTACTTAGCTTCTGTGCGAAGTTTCAACTTGGTCAGGATTTCTTAGGTTGATTGACTTTTTAATGCCTAAAATTTCTAGACTAAAAGAGATAAAAGTTAGCAAGGGTGAAAGTTAGGTAAGAGTGCAATGTAAAAGTAGTCAGGTAGAAAAACTGCTGATAAAAATGAGCATTCAACCCCTGGTAGTGAGAGGCCGTCGGTTCCGTCCCGGGACTCCCTGGTCACCCTTATCACTTTGCCGCATTTCAGACTGAATATTTGTTATTTTTCGTCAGCTTTGTAGCAAAAAGTATTGTTCAAAACACAGGTGAAAGTGGTTTCCATATTGTCGACTATATGAAGTGCTCGATAAATCTCACATTGCATGTAAATTTCTGCACTTTTTGAATTTTTTTTGGTCAGTGTCTTTAGAGGTCCTATATTATCCAAGGGCATAACACACTTCTATGGTGATTTGCAATTAAAAAAGTTCTGGAGCATAATGTGTTGTCGATCTCATACAACTTCAAAATGAATCTTAATTATAATACAATTTATTTATACCAATACTGCACTCACATACAAGATGGTAAATATCCATATATGTTGTAAAATGGTGATTGATTTACATTGGTCATACCAACCATCATCAGGCCCAATGAGAGACTGGCAGGATGGTAGCTTTCCTTATATCCTATTGGTTGCTCCTATTGGAACTTAGAGAAACCTGTTTTTGGCAGAACTTCCGGTGACCAATAAGGTATAAGGAGGGCTGCCATCTTGATCCTGCCAGTCTCTCATTCCTATTGAGGATCGGTGTGACCAATCTAAATCAATCACAATTTTCTATATTTTATGTCTTGTATGTGAGTGCAGTATAACTGAAAATCTGTTTTAATTGTTGTTAGAGTCTTTTATTTATATCCAATAAAATAAAATCTTGGACATAAAACAATTTTTGTGTTGTTAGATATCAATGAAAAAGTAAGCTATTTATTAAGATATTTTTTCAAGTGAGACCATTTTTTATGGTGATCAAGAGAAATAAAAATCCCAAGGCAGTTCTCGAATTGAAATTAAAAGACTATGATTTCTGTATATGATTGATTCAATTTAGTAAATACTTCTGAATACCTCAGATTTTTTTGAATAAGATGGGAAATCACTGATCTGAATAGGAAAAAAACAAAATAATCTAACTAAAGTAACTTAAACATTTCATAAAAATTGCCTGCAATATTACTGCTGCAAATCACATGTCAATAATGTACAACTTTTTCGCTATACAGATTTTTTAGGGGTTCAATCTATGCATAGATTGACTTCACTATATGTTATAAGTTAAATAATATAAGAATAAAGATAAATACATAAAGCCTGCTGTGTTTTTGCCATGAAATGTATGGCAGATAAGACTCAGATGATGTATGGATAATTCACACCCAGATGATCTGAGATTCAATGTCTCTATTTCTTGATGAAGGAAACAAGGCACTTATTAATTACCCAAAAAATTAATTAAAGCTAAAAGCGATGAACTGTACAAAGTGCTAGATGATGACACAGTTAGTACCACAGTGCAGGAAGATATGAGAAAATGATCTGTACAGTTATTATAGTGTAAATTGCAGTTATGTACACCTTAGAAAATCATGTAATTGTTAAAAGAAATGAAGAAATTTGCTTCTTTATTAAAAAAAGCACATAAAAAAAGTTTATAATAAATTTTATACATCAATAATTTATATCCTTGTTTCTTTTTATAAGGCTAAACCATATGTCACTTTTTAATTTACACAACTACATGATTGAATGTTGTACTTTGATTGAATGTTGAGATATCAGGACTGTAAGTCCCAAATCTCAACGCTTAAATTTTGTAGACTGGTTGATAGCTCGTGGATAGCTCGTTGGCAACCCTGATGAGAAAATAACTTTTGAACAAGTCATACATGAAATATGCATGAAAAATGGGCTGAACTGTAACATAATTTTGGTTTGTTATCTTACTTTAAGAGTCATGAACCATTCATTTGTAATCTAATAATAGATAGTATCACAATATACCGGGTGTCCAGCCTAAAGTTATCCAATAGCTAACTTCTTTATTTTAGTCTGACAATAAACTTCTTATGGGGGACCCCTTTTATTTTTTATGCTGCTTTTAGGTATGTATTTCAATTTTTGAAATTTCCCAGTATAATTAACATACACTAGGAGGTATTGGAAAATTCGTATGGAAGCTATTACTTTGGTCTCATACCTATCCCAGCTTTTCATAAACTCAGCACCCAGCGGTCCAAATTACACTGTGTTCAGGAGTTTCCAAAATAATTGTTTTAGGAAATTTTAATTTGTATGTTCTTTTACAAAACCTTGTCACAAGAAAACCACAACTAAAAAAGATAAACCCCAATTCATTTTAGTAAGATTTTAAATTAAATTAGTTTACAGTTATTAATGGCAGTGAGGGCTATCTACAGTTTGTGCTGTACAGTTGGTACTTGGTCAGCGTCACTGCTACCAACCTTGGGAGGTCTCCAGCCGCAGCCTGGGAGTGGGAGGCCGTCTGGGCCGATCGGGCACGGGGCGTCCAAGCCCGGGACACCCTGGTCGCCCTTGTCACCTTTGTCGCCCTTCCGCCCTCGCTTGCCAATGGGTCCCTGATAACAGAAGAGCGAATGTGTTAGTTTTTTGGTAAAGGGTTGGGTAAAGATCAGTCTGTTGTAACAATTTTCGGTTAGGAGAAGAATCAATTCAAACAGCTTTTGGAATGTATTGTTAGAAAACCAAAAGTGGGATGTGACCAGAAATTTATCAATAGGAAAAATAAACTAATGCCATCATCACAAATTCATTTCCGAGATATTTTCAATAAATAAACTCCATCACTGAATTAACATTTTACCCGCAAAAGGGGGAAATATTGATTAAACAACTCTGGGCTAGATAATAAACAAGTTCATGTTGATGTACTCTCTCAAAGTTCAAAAACATTAATCAGGATTCATAAAAATATTTTCTGCTGGTGTTTTAAATGTTTAAATTACCTCTGAGAAAACTCAGGTTAGAGAATAAAATGACTTTATTAATCAATAGACTGCCCATTTTTCAGTCAGTACAAGGCTTTCTCTCAATTTATCTATTTGGATAAATAGTTAATTTTTACAACTTTGACTTGACTCTGGAGAATTAATATTATGATATTGTAAAAAAATATCAACCTAATGAATAGACAACAAATTATTAAGTTAAAAAAACACTTCACTAATAATTAGTGAAGTGTTTTTTTAACTAATAATTTTTTAAACGTTTTTAAAATAACAATTATTGTTAATTAATATAACTGGTGGTGTATGACTCATTAAAGAATATTAATTTTGATTGGTATATCATTCGTACATTTTATGTGATTGAACACTCTGTTGTTATTGCAGTCACTTGTAAAAACAATTTTGCTGCACTAATGTGAAATGACCTGTTTTAGTTTTGTGTTTGTCACCTGAGAAAATTCATCATTACATTGTTTACGATGCAAATCAATGTTTACTATGCAAAATGTATGTTTATTATCTTGTTTGGATTTTTACGACATAAATAAACTAATATTTGTTACTGTTCATCAGTTGTGTAGCGAAAAGTATCGTTCAAAACATGAGTGAAAGTGGTTTGCATATTCTTAACCAAACCATGTAATTGTTAAAAGAAATGCTTCTTTATTAAAAAAAGCAAATAAAAAAGTTTATAATAAATTATATACATCAATAATTTATATCCTTGTTTCTTTTTATAAGGCTAAACCATATGTCACATAATTAACATACACTAAAAATGGAAATAAACAAATAAAATAACAAATGCACACAAATTTCACAAATTTCTTATTTTTTTGATAATAAGCAACTGAAAAATTAAGTTTTTCCTTTTTATTGGCTAATATAATTGATAAATCTCACATTCCAAACATACGGTCTTCAATATACATTGACCCCTTTTTCCATTCCTGTAATGAAATATACTTGACCTATTTGACCTAATAAGTTTGCCTTAAAATAAACATAAACATTGTAAATTATCATTCTAATCACTTTATTAACAAATTTCCTCTTTAATCCAACGGTTTGAACTCACCCTCACAAGCCCAGAAAATAGAAATTACCACTCATACAGTAATACTTATCATGCTTTTTTATAAATATTTCCAAGGCATAGTGCTCTCATACCGAGCAAAGTGCACACAAATTATTCTTAAATGCATCAGAAAGTGCAGATATACTTTTTTATTTCTAAATAAAAAAGTTGATTGTGCAAATAACTATTTTCATAGCACATATCTTCAAATGTTATTTCAACATAATATACTTACTGCTTCTCCTTTCGTTCCCTTATCACCTTTAGGACCCTGTAAAAAAATTAGTTATTTAAATACCAACCTAATTTCTTCAAACTAATGCATATTGATAATAAGGAACTGAAAAATTAAGTTTTTTCCTTTTTATTAATGAATGAAATTTAACTAATTAGTACAAAACTTCATTGAAAATACACATAAAAATAGTTCAAGGTTGACAACTTAATAACAGTTTTAAAATCATTGCTTCCTTTAAAATATTCTATTAAGAGATAATGTGCAAACATGCTATAAACATTACCATTGAATACAATCCATATAAAACTTAAGATTATTAAGGAGTTCTTCTGCAAATGACTTAATCACTTGTGATTAAGTCATTGTGATGGCTCAGTGATGGCATAGCACTGTGATGGCTCAGTGCTATTTTGCTCAAGACCCATTAAAAATGTTCATAAATTTGTTGGTGTGAAAACAAACAGTTTGCATAAAAGTGCACAAAACAATTTAATATTGCCATGAAAGTAAACATTTATATAATTAGAGTGTTATAAATTTAATTGTGAACGAGTTAAAATTATTGCTTAAGTTATTATGTATCAGTAAAAGTCACAGTATTATGGTCGGTTAAAATTATTTGTTAATTAAAATATTTATTAATTATTTGATGAAAAAGTAAATTATTTAAATGTTATTTGGTTATGTTTCAAATTATAAATGGTGTTAGTTCATTTATGCCTCATCAAATGTCACTAATAGCAAATTAATTATACCTTATTAAACAATTTTTAACAAATAATTGAAAATAAAATGATTTGTATATTAAAATTTGTCTTATGAAATAAAAATAACCAGCAACAATTTAACACTAATGTAATAAAAATAACAAGCAAAATATATTATATGCATGCATACATTGGCAAAAAGAAATTTTACAGAAGACAATAGTAAAAAATAACCAATTTCTTTTAACAGGCTGTAGTTTTTTATTAAGTCTCAGGAATTAAAATTAATTAAAAGCGTCTTGAATTTGCTAAATCACAACTCCATAAAATAGAAAGCTCTCTTAAGACTTGGACAATGAAAATGCTGTATTTGCTTCATTTGGTCCTTAGATTGATGTAAATTAAATTAAAATATTTTGAAATGAGACACATATTGCATAAGAGTAGACTTATATATATTAATTTATTTTAGAATATATTTTTATAAAGAACTTTTGACATAACAAATAATATTGTTGAGATAACTATAATTTACATATTATCTACAGCATGTTTTTAAGTTAGCCACAACATTAAAACATACAATACAATATAAATATAATAATACATTACACATTCAATAAAGATGTAACTAAAAGAGCACTCAAATAAAATATATTCTTATCGTCATAATATTTTAACGATCGTTCAACCAAAAGTAATTTTTTTGGTAATATAACAAACACAATGTAATATAATATCTACAAAACCAAGAAAAACTTATGCCTTTTTATTTTCCACTTTAACCTTTTAACTGTCGTTTCTTTATTTTAATATGACATAATCTAAAACTGGTGGATTTATTAATCACAGTTGATACATTTTTATTTACAATTAAGTAAATTTAGATATTGCTATTGATAGCTTTCAAACTGTAATGCTGAATCAGGTTACACACACACTTAATTCATTTTTTATTTTAGCAGAAATTTTTGAATCTTTATTAATCCAACTCTAATAATCTAGATGTAACTTGTATATTAAAAACTTATCATACATAGGCACGCACCATCAATAAGAATTATTAAATATTCATAGGAGTAATTTAATGTTTGAAGTAATTAGTAATAATTTTTCTGAGGCTAATAGAAGTTGCTGCTAAACTATTAGCGAATTTCCCCTATAGGGAAGAAGCTATTACCGTAGGTCTCATGGTAAGACCTAAGCTCGGGACCACTATAACTTTTCGTTTTGGGGCCCCCAGAAGAAAAAAACACTATTCGTTCGAATTTTTATATATATATATATATATATATCTATGTGTCTGTTAGCACGATAGCGGCCGCAAAAATGGTCCGATCTTTATGGAATTTGGTACGGACATGTAAAGTGGTAATCAATTGGACGAGTTCGTGAACCAGCCCGATCGGACCACCGGAAGGGGGGGTAAAGGGGGATAAACCCCCCCAAAAATGGGTTTTTTGAGTTTTTCACATAGAAAAATAAAATTTATCGAATTTTTGTGGGCACCATTGAATTCAGCTCAAAAAAACAAACAATTTAGTATTTTGAATCACTGCTTTATGTCCATTGGTTACCGAGATATTGAAAGTGGTACACACAGTACGTTGTCCCAATGTTAACCTTATGGGAAATGAGAAAAATTCTATATCTCGGTTATTTCTCAGCGTATCTTGTTAAAACTTGGTAAATAGCTTCTGCTAGTTGAGATCTACTAAATATTGAATTAAAACCACCCAGTTTTAATATTCCTGTAGCAGCAAACCTGCATACTCATTCCCCATGTTATTCTTATGAAGCTTACCAAAACATGTCAAATCTTGCTATGTTGGATTGAAATATGTTGTTTTGCATTTGAAATTCGCTGAGTATGCAGGTCTGCTGCAACGAGGGTATTTATTGTTTAATTTTTCCTTGCGCTACAATTACATTTTTGCTGTTTGAAATTTTGAAGTATATAAATTCATAACATTTGTGGAAACATTTTTCTGAAACATGACATTTCTACATTGCAGAATTAATTTTAGTTCAATTAGATATATCTTTTGAATGGGCTGGAATTAATATACAATACTGGTGCTGGTGGTTCCTTTCACCAGCTTGAGATCTTCAAAAAGCACATACATAGATGCTAAAAGATGAGGGGAACTGTAAAACAAATATAAATGATAATTTTAACTCAACATTGTTACTTTGCATTAAACATTAAACATTGAGCTTTGCATTAAAAACACCTAATTATTTTCAAATCATAAAAATTGGTCACTTTCGTGATATAAAATGAAAAATAACTACAGTATTTTTGTTGCCAAAAAATAAAAAAATCATAATTATGAAAAAATGATAAAAGAACTAACACTCATACTTGGTTTGGCTTTAAAAAATTGTGTACAAAATGTACAAATGTATAAATTGGGGAGTCATAACTTTAAAGAAAGATTAACTGAATTTGTTGAGGCTAATATAATACTTATTACACTAATTATTGCCAAATGATTACAAAATCTTAATGCATAGAATATATATTGACTTTATTGTTTAGTTTGACACAATCAAATTCTAGCTATATTATTTTCTGGTTTAATAAAAATAAATACAACTAAAATCCTAGTACTTATTTTATTTTCAACATATCTTTTCATAAAACTATTCATATCATAAGGTGGGGCAACAAAGCCCTAGGACCTTGAAGAACTTACAACTTGCCTGATTTTTAGGAATGGGACAAATGTATGTTTAAATAAAAGTGGTTAAAAGGATAAACAAATAAACAATTGTACTCTAATGTTTATAGTAACAGCAGACAAGCAAGAATCATGCAAATGCAAATCTACATTTCCATATTCAAATAAACACAATTTGCACTTAGTGTTGATTGTGACCTCTGTCAAGTAATTTTATTCAGGCTTCAACCACAAGTAAATATATTTAAATTGGCCTGAACAGAGGTTTCATTTTTTCAGTAGAATGGTTCATTAAAAAATATTAAATATGTATATATGACTGCAGGTAATAACTGATGTTAACTGTCATACTTTTTTACAGCTTAATTTACAAATGTACTAATTGAAGGGGTTTTGTCTCTACTTTGATATTTTTAATTGAATGAGGGTAAAGCTAATCTTCATGCACATTCCAAACACATTCTTTACAATACCTCTGTACCAGGAATCCCATCGGTGCCCTACAATAAATTATGGTTAGTATGTGTTCTTTACGGTTAAGAACATTGTTATTATGGTAATCACAACTCAGAAATTACAGTATTGGTTAAAATTTAAACTCGATATCAGACCAAACAGTATAGAAGAGTTAGAGTAAGTTTTTTTTTATAATTCCATTCACTAATATAAATATTAAAAAACAAGAGTTGTTTTGTTAACCACACAAGATATAATAAACAACCAAACAAACAGACTATATACATACCATAAACAAAACGGTTTTAGTGGAAAGTATACAAAATTGCCAGAACTTCCCAATAATAAAAAATAATACGTTGAAAAAAATCCTATGTTTCTAAGAGAAATAAAGAATTTATATTTTAATAACTATTTAGGACTTGTTATATTTTTTTCCTTGGTATTTTATATATAGTACATGTAGCTTAATGTTATTCAAGTCATAGGTGTTAAAAGATTGAATTCACATATAAACTAATATTTCTGGCAAGTTGAAGGCAAATAAATAATTAATGGTTTTTTGTCAGTTATTATTTGATGGTTTTTAACTAATGAAGGAGATCGATTTGGTTTTGAAAGTTAAAACATAAAATTTATTTACTAACAAGAAAGGAAAAATAAGTGTTATATCATCTATAATGGGTAATACTTAATATGTGAAAAACACTTACGGGCAAACCAGGGTCTCCTCTTTCACCTTTGGTCCCTGGCTCTCCTTGTCCTCCCTGAACATATAAAGAATAAAATAAACATGTAGGAGTGAGTATTATAAGAACTGAAGGTAAAAAAGGGGAAATCCTGCTAAAAAACCATTTCTTCTTTTCCATAAAGTAACTACAGGCAGGAGGAAAATAATTTATGTAGTTCTATTGACAAATAATCCTTTCCCTATTGCTTATTTTAATATATTGTTAAATGAAATTTGTGAAGATATTTGAGCATGAAACTGCCCATCTAATATTGTAGAATCTTTTGTAGGGTATAATTGTTAGTTGAGATCCTGAACCAATATAAGTTATAAATAATAAAGTTAATATTGTGGTAGTTATAAACAAAAACAAATAAATACCTTCATTCCATCCAGTCCTGGTGGTCCCTGAAAAAGGACCAAAACATTATAAATAATTTATATACCAAAATAACCCTATGTAAAAGTAATATAAACCAAATAAATAATTTCCATTGACTTATTTTAAAATATGATTATCTTACCAACAAATCAAAACATGCTCATGCAAAATTTGCTGCTTTACTTTTGTTAAAGCCATTCCTAGTAAGGCTATTAGGTTGTGTAAGTGTGAATGATATTTTAAACTACTGTATTACTAAAAATGTGTACATAAAATAACCTGAATATTTAGGAATAACTTTAATTAATAACTCCAATTAAAATTTTTCAATTGTTTAATTATCTGTTTTTATAATTGGATTTTTTTTATCAACGAAACGAAAGTAGGTCATAGAGTTTTGGTGCAAGCAATATGTAATTGTTAAAATACTCTTAAGGGTTTCTTTGAGATTATTGTTTAGAAAGAGTATTATGAGTTAGGATCCAATCAAGCAAATGGAAATAGTATAAACAATCAAGAGTAATTTACCAAGATGGTAAAAAATTAAAATATAAACTGAGACACCTTGGCTAGGGTCACAGATGAGATTGAAATAGGATATAGTCTTTAAAAGGAAGGCACTTCTTTGAAGCAAATATGTTGTGTGATATTATGCAAAGTTGAATGATTGAATGTTTTCATTTTAAGTTTGTGAAACTTTGACTACTTCAAAGAATTTGTTTTTACCAAACATTAATCATTAATATGTTTGCACCTAAAGGATCACATAAATTATCAGTCATGTAAGAGTTAGGCAAAATCATGTCAATATCCATGTAATAGCATAAGAGTTTTTAGTTTATTTAAAAGTTTAATTAATAATAATTGAATGATAGCCTCAGATTTATTTCAGTATTTTAACCCCGTTGACATTTCAAGCTACACCCAATAATGGCAAGGTTCTTATGACCATAATTAAAGTTAGAACTGTGATGGGATTACAGACTTTCTCGGTTGTTTCTGATTTTCCCCTTTTTCCAAAGGATGACATAAGAAATTTGGTTTTTGGTTGTTCTTTGAAAACTTTAACCTGGAAGTTGGTTAATAGAATCAACACAATAATAACACTTTTCTATGTTACTTAAAAATAAAATACGTTCCTATTGTTTATACTATTAAGTTTATTTAGTAAAAATTATTAGTAGCTAAACCAAAAAAGCATAACATCATAACAATATAAAGCCAATAAAATCATGCATTTGTAAAGTCTGCTAGGAGCTGTGGTGTGAAAAGAGAAGGCCCTTCTAGAGAAGGTTAACTCCATAATGCAGGTTGAAATGAGCAATGCTCAGACAAAGCATTTAAACCAAATTCAGAAAAAAATATTAGTACTTTTTTAAAGATGAATCCAAAAAAATAGAAATTCCTGTAACACCTGTTGTAACACCCTTGAATTTCTAACATTGAAGCAAACATGCACAATAAATAAAAATTTGTGTTTGCAAGAAAAAGTCACCCTGAATAATGACTTTCTAAAACGTTCCCTAAAATTAATATACGCTGTAATAAATAAGTTCATGTAATGATACACAAGTAAATTCTTGGCATTTCTTTTAGAAAACTGCACTCATTTTAGGATTTAAATAGGAATTTTGGAAATTACATTTAGTACAAGGTAGAAAACTCCCAAATTTATTATTGGGTTCGAAAATGCCAACAAAAAAGTAAAAAATACATTTCAAACTCAAAATATAATTTCATTATATTTTAATAACCTAACAAAGATATTATTTATTATATGGCTTGAAATTTTTAAATGATCTTTGTAAATCCTGAGATGAATACACTGCAAACTATAGTAACGTCTTTTTCTTTCAGCCTGAAAATGCTTATACCTCAGAAATTTTAAATGAAAAAATTATTTATTTGTCATTCTAGTTTTCATGTGACTGAGTTTATTAGTGCTTAGCTGGCAATACAATTGTTTAAATAAAGGGGACAAGAAGATCACAAGCTTAAACAATTGCAAATAAAATATCAATGATTTACTTTACTGGTACCTCCCTCATCGGCAAAAAATTGAGTTGAACCAGCAATTCAATTGAATTTTATTTGGAACATGTTATTACTAAAAAAATAAAGAGACACAGAAAAAGTAGGTGGAACTGAGACCTTTTGTTTAATTAAAACAAGAGTAAATTTAAATTTTTTTAAATTTTCATGCTAAAGTTTACTATACTGGCTTACTATGTTTAGCCAGAAGCAAAAATATAAATATACAATGAGCGTATTGTAGAAATAAAATATGATGATGAAAATCTGGAGTTTCTACTAAGTAATGGTCACAGATAGAAGCAAATAGCTGTGAATAGCTTGCATGTAGTGAGTTAGGTTTTGGTCTTAGTTTGAAGAAGCACACCCAACTACCAGCACAGATAATAGGTCAAAGTCAAGAATTATACTTACATTTATCACCAAGTTAACGACAGTGATGGTCAGTTGTTCAGCTACGGGCAGCTATTGAAATACCCTTCTGTTTTAAGTAAGATAAGTTTTGTTTGTTAACTTCTCAAACAAAGAAAATGGTTAGTTTTCAGTAAAATTAAAAGATTATTTTATTTAAGAGACAAAACCCAAACCAAAAATGTTTATCTTTTCAACAAAATATATGTTATCCATTAAGTAAATTAATAATTTTAAATGATTTTATTATTACTTTAAGTTTATAATTAGGGAAATAAAAAATGTCTGATATTTGGTTTGAAATTACCCATTATATTTAAACAAAATTCTTCATATTTTTCTTTGTTGAAGAAAAGTGTGAAATGTATTCACTGCATCACATTAGTTAAAAATTATTACTTAACTTAAGACTAACATATATTTTCAACATAAGACTTGATTTATGGAATAAATATACTTACAATGAAACCACTGAGACTTTGATAAACATAATGTAGAAAAAAGGAAAAGAATAATAACTAAAATTAAAATTGATTAAGTATTAAAATATTTTTTCATAACAGAACTATATACAACTTTTTGCAGTTTGCTTTGTAAAGTCTAAGAAACAGGTACACTTAACTATTTAACTGACTGAAAACACAGACCAAAGGTAAACTAAACAAAACAGGTAAAAGGGTAAATGTCTACTTAGCTCATATCATAAAAATTAAAAAGAACATAGTATATAAAACTGAAATTTATTTAGATCCATCATTATGTGAATAATTTTCCATTGGTATAAATTCCTTGAATTGGTATAATATTGGTATAAAATTGGTCTTGAAGATTCTACTGATTTAAACAAAAAAATGGAAGAATTTATTGGCTTTCCATATAAAGATTGTGTAGAGGCCATTATAACGACATATCATTATAGTTTTTGAGATTATTAGAATACATTTTATATTTTATAACAGTAATTTTATAATTTAACAATGAATGCAGTTGAACAAGTAAGCCTATTGAAGCCGGTGAAATAATTAAAAAATCCTGAAAAAAGTTTTATTTTGAGTTAAATTAAATTAACTTTTGAATTAAATTAACGATTAACTTTTAAAAATTATTTGTAGCATTAACAGAATGTCAATCATTTCATTATATTAATAGTTTCCACTTTTTCATTTTTGAAATTAAATTATGAAAAGACATTACCGAAAATGTAAGGAAAATAAATAAATGCCTGAAAATTGAGCATTGAGTGGTTTCCATTTATAGTCCATTTCCCATATCAGCAAGCTGGTGTGACTAAAGTGTTACTTACTAAACTGATAAATTGTCAGAAGTTCATACTTTTGAAACATTTACTTCTGGCAAGGTTCAGCTTTTAAAATAATACAGATTTCTTTACAAAACTGCTTAAAAACTAATATTAATAAACTTACAAATATGTTTATTTTATTTACTCAAATAAACTTACTCACTGTTATTGTACTGAGAATCAAAAATTTAATTTCTAGCTCTAAACATTAATCTTACTAATTGTTCAGTAAGTTAAAATATCACTGGAACATTATTCAGCCTCAATATGAGTCAGGAGCGCATGGCTATTGAGACGGGGATGAAAAATAATTATGAGTAAATAACGTGAACAGAATGTTTTTGGATTTTGTATGTTTTATTTCTTATACTGAAAAAAGTTACATGTTTAAACTTTTGTAGAGGACATCAGAAATGTTTGCTTCACAGTAGTGTTGACTTTTCAGTTCACAAATAAATGCAAATGTTACATTTCATGTACATTTACAGAAATTAATCAGCAAAGTAATAAATCGTGTAATACAGCAAATAATCATATCGTATATACTAAATGAGATGACATCAACAAAATATGTTTGTCATTTGATTTTTAATACATTTAATTGAATTTTGTAATTAATTATAAAAGAGTAATACTATAAAATACAAAATCGCAAGCCAAATGGGTACAGCCAAAAAGCATCATGCTTTACAATTAATTACTGGTGATTTATTTCACACGGAACAATGTCTTAACCCTAAAGTACGTTTATACAAACACTAAACTGTGGCAGTACTTAATCTAAGGTACAATTTCATTTTCATACAATAAATATATAACAATTATAATAATATATTACAATATTTAATTGGAGATACTTACAAAAACACACAAAAATATCTAAAACGCTTAATATTTATAATATTATTTATACCATAATGAAAATAGCATTATATATTAAAATTTGGTAGTGAAGTTTGTTGTTGGCACTCAAAACTAGGCAGCCAAATGACAACGTAGCCTCTTCTGATCATTCATTGAATCTTCGGAAACAGTCAAAACACTTTCCAAACCCAACACACTTTGTACATCGATGACTTAAATCTAGTGGACATTAAATTAGTTACGCCTAATAAGTACATTACCAAATTATAATGTTCAAATAGTTTTAATGTTTGAGTAGACTTTATGAATTGGAATATTTTTCAAAGATCAAATAAGTTTTAGTAAAATATTGACACTGATGGGCTCAAGACATTAATATTTCCTTGTAAATATCCGTTAAACTGCTTCACAGTAGAATATGAAAGCAAATAGAATTAAAAAGTAGACCTTCTTGCAAATGATTAAAAAAATAAAAGTGGATAACATATTTAAAATATTTAGAAATCACATTAAACACACGTTGAAATACTGTGAAAAGTATGATAATGTAACATATAAATGTTAGAGTTGATGAAGTTTTTATTTTTAATGACTGTATACTCTTGATTCTTAGTGAGGAATAATGAGGAATACTCTAGATTCTTAATATTCTTATTTTGCTTTAGGTATAAGTAGGAAAGTATATGGGCTGCCATAGGGAAAAATTATCTGAAACCATGAATCTTAAATTGTTACCTTATCAGTCTATTAGATAAGTCAAATTATATCAGAACTACAAAATTTTTTATTGTTTTATATACATATGTTCAATGTTTACAACTTGCAAAACATTTCCTGTTACAAATAAATAAGTATCGAATATGTTCAGTATTAAAAAAATAAAAAAAAGCTGTCAACATAGAGTGAACACAAAATTAATGAAAAATTCAAGATCTTTACAATATAAAGTACACAAAAATAAAATACAATCCTTACCTGCTGATCCGTGATAAATTTTCAAGATTGATTTATTAAAGTCCTAGTACATTTACTTCTTAGAATTTAAGAATTCAGTGGTGATTTTTCCAATGAAATGCTGGAGTTGTAACTAGCTCACCAATTGTCACATTTAGATATTAAAGTAATGGCATTAAGATAAAAGGAATTAAATATAGAGAAAATAAAGATTGTTTGTATTTAAGTAATGCAAATAATGCAATACTTTTATATATTTTATTCTATGAACAAAATACTTAAAAGTAATAAACATACAAACTATAGTCTTAAAGACCTTTTCACACTGGCGTCCTGGATGTCCTGGACATTTGGGACGTCTGGGACACGCCCATTTCATACTGCTCAGCAATATACCAAACATTTACTTTTGTTCTACTCCTTAAAGAAAGAGTTTATTACTGACTTCCATATAATATTAGTTGTATTACTGCATATTATTATTCCATCATAATCCAAGAAAAAGTAAACAAAACCCCCATCGCAGTAAACCTGGGTACAGTAGCCCCCTCTTAACCGACCTCGTTTTATCCGACGGTCGGATTATCCGACCTTACTTGTCAAATATCAAAGATCGTTTTAACCGACCCTGTTTTGAGAACAGTTCAGTTGAACTACCCTTCTCTAGGAATTGCAGCATTTCCGTTCCCATACCCGGCGCTAGGAACGTTACGCTCATCTCTAAAGGTTGTTACGGATTAAAATATTTTGAAAACAGCATTCATTGATTAATTAAAATGTACAGTTGATGCATTTCAATCCATATAGTACAATAAGGGTCTGTGAGTTTTTGTTTTCATATCCGGAAACCATTATCTCATTAATCAGTAAGAGTAAACAAACAACACGAACCTTGTGTGCAGTTCTCCCAGATGTTCGATAATTATCATACTTATTATACTGTAATTTTGAGTGTGGTACAGTCCTAATTTTCTCCGGAACTATTGGTTGATGATGATTTGAAGCCTGTATTATACTCTATTTTCAATTTAACCTGACTCATAATGATTGATTGCTCGTAGGATTTTTGATAGGAACAATTGATAGGAAATCAATTTTGATAATCAATACTGCATTACGAAAGATTATTTAAAAATATAAACATATTATTCTTTTTTTAACCACATCTAATATTTAGTTTGTAAAAAAGGGTTTGTTTTGACCATGTTTTGGGGTTCTACAGTAATTATCTTGGAAAATAGGTTGATAATTATAGTTTATTTTCTAAATAATCCACGAATGGCTTTAGAATGATGTCAGCAGAACTCTAAATCAATAGGGCTTTTATTTATTTGTGTTTAGAGGATTACCTGTTTTAAACAACCTTTTAAGTTATCCGACCTAGGTCCGGTCCTGTTAGGGTCGGTTAAGAGGGCGTCTACTGGACTCGGCGAATCGCCAATGCATGTATATGTGTCTCAGTCTCACTACCACTGTCTGCCGTCTCGGAGTTTTTATTGATTTTGTATCTATTTTCTGTAAATATCAGACAAGTTAATTTTTAGTTATATTTTTTATGTAAATAGTTCAAGTTATTCAGTAGATCATCTTTCTGTTATTATTTTGTAAATATTTATCTCATCCATGTTAAGTGTAATAAAGGGCCATGTGGCCCTAACTTTGCATGGCTAAATAAAGAATTTTCATTTTATTTCATTTTTTTACCACAAAAAGCTTCTTACCAAGCTTTTTAATAAATAGATGCATATATAACCGGCACATAACATTTGATTTATTCTCAATAAGAATAAGGTAAGGGGTGAATGAATACCTATGTTTACTGCAACAAGGTAGTCAAAAAAATTATTTTTATGCTAATACAGAGTGTTTTTTTTTAACTCAACCCATTTTTAAGATTGAATAATGCACATATGAATGTGTAATGAGTATTGTTTTATTGATCTTTACATTTTATACAATCTATTATTTAAGTTTGATCACGTTTAGTTTACATTATGTGCTCAAACAGTCCGCCATTGGCATTTCTATAAAGTTATGCTAATTCAATAAAATTCCCGAACACGTGTTACAAGGTGCCTCTTTAAATTTCTTGCATTGAATTTGTTATGTTTGTTTTGAGGTTCTGAATAGCTTTTGAATTGTTTTTGTAGAATAATTACTACTTTACATGTCTGTGGCAAATTGCATTCAGATCGGACAATTTTTACGCCAGTTATTGTGCTTAAAGACACACACATTAAAAACGCAACCCAAAACTTGATTGTATCGGTGAAGGATTATTTCCCCCCAAGATTCCTGAATTTGACCCCACTATATTATTATGTTCTTTGGGGATACATACAAAGTAAGGCCTAAAAAAAAAACAAGTCACAGCATATTCAGTACCTCAAAACAAATGTAATGCAAGAAATTCAAAGAGGTACCTAACAATACGTGTTCAGGAATTTGATGGAGATAGCATAACTTCATACAAATGCCACTGGTGTATTTTTGAGCACATAGGGTGAACTAAATGTGATCAAACTTAAGTAATAGATTGTATACAACATAAATAATCATAAAACCATACTTATTCCATATTTATATGTGAATTAATCAATCTTAAAAATGGGTTGCGTTTAAAAAAAAACACCCTGTATTAATACAAACCAATCAGGTGACCAGGTAAAATACCCTGTTATGTTGATTTAAAGTTTTATATAATTTAATTAAGGGATAAATAAAACTTTACTATCTTCATAGCAACAACATGAGGGCTGAGTATGCAGATTTGCTTCTACAGAGACCACATAAAAACTTTTTTTGGGCAATATCAATAGACCACTACCAGGTGAAGCCCAGTTGAACATTTCAAGTGTCATCAATATATACTCCTAAATAAGTGAGATATACAATCCATTAATTTGACTGATTAACTAATAAGTCCATTGATTGATCTTAAGTACTTGAAATCAATGGTTTCAACAGGTAAAGTTAATTTACGTAATCCTGGGATCCCTGATGTGGACGTCCTTGATGTTTATGAAAAATATGTGGGACACACAATGTGAATGGACTCATCTGATAGCATGGGCGGATTAATTTTTACAAAAACGCCCTGGACGTCCTGGATGTCCAGTATGCCAGTGTGAAAAGGTCTTAACCATTCACCAAACACATTTTTTCAATTTGAGATCAATTTGTTATAATATATTTTAATTTAAGACTGTTCAATTTGTATTTATGTACTAAGTAAACCATTAACCAAAGGTAAAAACATCCTAAAATAAATCATTACAAAAATATAAAAATATATTCTTGATGTAAAAAGGTCACAATTAAAAGAAAATCTAAAACTAATACAATTTCAAATATAAAAAAGAGTTTCACATATAATGAACACTAAAAAATAGACAGTAAAGAAAATTTGTCAATTTTGTGCTGTTTCATTGTACAATCTGTTGTTATTAAATATCTACAGAACAGTTCCAAAGTCAGTAGCGGCTCACCACTAACGCTATTTACATGAGGTTTCTCGTCGCACATCGTTAGTAATGTTAGTTTTGACTGTTCACTGCTCACATCAGCGTGGATGTTAGGGGTTAGCTGATGTTAGGTTAGGTTTAGGAAAACGCTGGCCTTACCATCTGGCCCGGCTTGCCTATGTCTCCCGGCCGGCCCGAGTCTCCTCTCAAACCCATGGGACCCTGCGAGAGTGACAGAGTTAGAGAATGTAATGTTTAAATTCTAAATATAAGATTCTCTACTTTAACAGGTTTGACAAAGTTACCCTTCATGCTGAATTCAAATAGTTGGCAAGTTTAAACTTTGAATTAATAATTTTTCTATTACTAAATAAGCAGCTTCAGAATATTTCATTCAGACCTTGAAGAAAAAACTCACACAACAGACACAGCCAAATTTTACGTTTTTAAGATATATATGAATAATGGATGAATTTGAGGACAAAACAATATACTCACAATAAAATTTTACCTGTCAAAAAATTAACAGGGGTCAAGGAAAATAAAACACAATTGAAATGTGGTTCCAGAAATCTAAAACTATTAATGAAATAGAACCAGAATAATTGTATGATTTTAGGTCAAACAAGTAATAAAAGAGTTTTATATCATTCTAAGTTATGTAATAATCTTGTTCCAAATCAACAAAAATTACTAAAGTAGATTCTCTTTTGTCCAGGATCAGATAGTTTGGTTATCCAGTGGTCCAACCAAACTAGATATTGAATCGTTCCATAAATTCCTGCATAAACTGACAGGAATGTGTTATTTTTCTTAAGTTAGATCCCAAAGTTTACTTACACTCAGTGAGCAATGCTCAACCCCAACATAAGATTTATTTTCAAGTTTTTCTTTCAAGAGGGTGGCGGCCACTCTTTACTTTGAATTTACATCTCCACATGGGCCTTATGCTTGTGCGTGGAAGCTATCAGGTAAAGCAAGGAGTGAGCTGGTACAGTGTAAGGGTGAATAGTACTGCTAAAAGTATTTGACTCCACGAACCTACGTTATTGCCTATGTTCTGAAGCCCAGTGTGCTACCAATCTTGCCACAAACTCATACCAATTTGATTCCATTTTTAATTTTGATTACCCTTAAGCTCAGTCTCCAAAGTAATTAATACTAAATAATACCTTTACTTAGAAATTCTCAATACATATGTAACTTGGTGTGGATAACAATTTTTCTAAGCTTGATCTCTAGCAGCACTATGTACAAGTTTGACCTTCATAAAACAAAGCTAAAAATCCCAAAATTAAAAGGCATGCCTTCAGTGAGTAATGCTCCGCCCAATAGTAATAATGTCTTTTTTCCAAGGTTGTTATGCTATTTTGAACAAGATTGCTTTGAAAATTCAAAATATATTCTGTTCTGTTTTGTAAATGTTTTATCAAAGAAAGATGGATCCAAATAATAGACAGTTATGTAGGAACAGTGGTGTGGTGTACCAGGAACATATGGGACCGGCGTTACCCCAATGGTTTTCCAAAAAAATAAAATGTATATACTCTATTGATTGCTGAATATTGATTAGACATGTTAAGCAGACCACAACTAGAAAGTTTGCCACCACTGTGCAAGAAAACGGTGAGGCCCAGCCACATGACCCTTCAAGCACACGTGACGACACAGGCAAGCTACAAATGCCGTTGGGCTGACTCGTCTCCTGCCGTAGTCCTGCAAATATCTTTATTGACCGCCAAGGATATCTTTACCGCCAAGGATGCTTGGTATAATTTAGTCCTTTTTTTACCCAATCCTGTCACTTAAAAAAACTATGTTACTATTATTAAATCGTCTGAAGCTATTGAATTTTATAATACTTACTGGTAATCCCATTGGTCCTGGATCTCCTTTTGATCCCTTTTCTCCCTGTAAAATAGAATATATAACATAGTTTCAAACACTCGTTTGTTCGAAGGTTTAAGCCTTGGTTTAGCTACGTTAAAATGTTTTTTCTTTGGGCCCCAGATAAAAATTTGAGCAGCAACTAAAATACAGATTAAATTAGTAGTGAGCTTGTTAGTGTTGGATCGAAAGAGTGCAACCAGAAAAGCACCACACAGCAAAACAATGTTAGTACCGTTTTACAGGGGCTGTGGCTTTGCACCAAAAAATCTTGCTCCAGTACTTGTGAGCTAGAATAAGTTCCAAAAATGTCAGGGACATCAACCCATCATCAGTTTTTTTCCTGTTATACAGGCTGTGGCCTTGCATTTACAACTCTGGCTCCAACTCTTGAGAACGAACAAATGTACCTGATATGTTAAAGATATCAACCCATCAAGATTCAAGATGTATCCATTCAAGATGTTCTTCTAATCAGTAGATTGTTCCCCTAGGAAATGGGGGATCATTAAGAGTTATCAGGATTTTGAATCCAAGTATGATTTTTCTAGTTTTGCATTTCTACATTTTATATTAACAATTTATAAGGGGCCATGAACCTTTTTGAACATGATTCTCCTCTAGTCCCTCCTAGATCAAGGTGACTAGATTCTATTAACACGTTCGCGGCGGCATGGGAGCGATCGCTCCCATGCAGGACCCTAATGCCGTCCTGGTGGGAGCGAACGATCCCAAGCTGCAACGCGTTACAATAAGATATATTTTTAAACCAGGATCTGAGCTTGAAATCTGAAACTTTTACAGCACTGCTGAATAGTATATTGTATTCTGTGCACTGTACAGTGCTGGTGCTAAGATAGGCATGGCAGTTACAGTAACTATATAGGTCAGAGCACCAGGATGGCGGTGAGGAACACAGAAAATGGTGCTGCCGTGAACGTGTTAAACTTCATTCACTAGACATGGACTGCATTATCATTACGTCGCCAGTCCACCCACCGGTTCTCCTTTCGCACCATCCATGCCCCTGTCGCCCTTGATGCCCGGAGGACCTTGTAGTCCAGGAAGTCCCGCGGGACCTGGGGGTCCTGGCGGCCCAACTACCTGCAGGGACAAAACAAATCATGGTCAGTGCAGTGAATAAAAATATAGGTAGCTTAGAGAGTAAAAAATCAATTGTAACAACCTTAGGGAATCAGTAATTTATTGTTGAAAATAAGGCACTTCTCACAAATATATGCCATTGGTCACGGTGAAAAACGTTAGCAAGATTGCAATATTTACTTATTCATTCATCTATTTGACTGTGAAATAAAATTTCTTGAATCGAAATATCATAGTTAGTTCAAAAAGGTTAGTTAGTTCCAAAAAGGTAATTGTAAATTATTTAGAAAACATGACAGCCAAAATGGATAACCTCTAGTGCCAGTTATAAAACTTCAGACTCATCTGAAATTGTTTCTCATAAAAATTTTGTTTATGAATTTTGTCTTTAATTTTAACTAATAACAACAAATACAGAAACATTTAGGAATTTTACTTAATGTGAAACTATTAGCTAAGTTCTAAATGTCAAGGTAATTTTAGCTGAGTAAATGTAAGAACAAATTTCTGAATACAAAAAACAATGTAACCATCTCATCAACACCTGTCCAGAGCAACGATTCAAGTCATTGATAAACCATAATTGTGAGTAGTTTGATTTAGAAATTTTTACCTCTTTCGTTTTGTAATGTGTAAAAGTTCTTTGAAAAATACTTACAACTTCTGCACCGCCGATCGAGTCGAAGGTGCCATCTCCCTAAGGCATAAAACATTTAATGTTACTGTAATGAAGTGAATGACATAAAAAGTGATGGCATGAACATAATATTGTAAGCTACTATTTTATATTTATGTCATTAAATTGTATAAATCACAATCACAATATCATATTTTTGTAAGTTTAATTGAAAATTATTATTGCTATGACAAAACATTAATCGGGACATAAAAACAACTTAAAACAAGCACTAAGTCAGTGAAATGTAGGATATTTAGAGAACATGAGTTCTCCCATGCTTCTAAAGACCTACTCCCATGAGTAAAGCCTTTAAAACTCCAATCAACTTAGACCTCAAAAGGATTAATCAAAATTTTTGAATTTTCACTTAAGACTTCCTCTTCTTTGACATTTAGACATAAGATAATTTTTCCACTCAGCAAAAAGAGCTACAGTACACATTTCACTATCCAAAACCTTTTTTTTGAGTACCTTATTATTCATAGCAACCTACTAAACTTAGCATCTTAATTAGCATCAGACACAACCACAATACATAAGAAACAATTTGAGCCCCTGTAAAATTGACACAACTAGTATGTTGAACAATCTTTACTTGCAATTTGCAGTATGAATAAAGCAGGCAATAGTTGCTTAAAAGTTTCTGACATCTAGTTTAGTCTGCCTTATTAGCCCGCATAATCCTAGGTGTATATTTTTGATGTAATTAGCTGTAAATTTATATGATGAATAGAATTTTTTTTTATTTGATTTGATTTGATTTTGAATAAATAGGAAACAATTGTACTTAATTTGGTCATACTGTGAAAGCAAAAAAAAAAAGAATTCAAGCAAAATTTACTGTCATCACTAATATATCGTGTTATAAAAATGGCTGTTAAAAAATTATACCACCATGTTACATACATAGCTAGAATTTTAATGTAGACATTTATAGCTTTAGAAATGATTTCAAACATACGTACGATCGTAAACAAATTTATTTTTAATCTGATTTTATGATTGCCAAAGAGGTTGCAGTTGGTATAAGAGCTGGTCAAAATTGATATCTTAACCAAGAGGTTATTATTAAAAGATGGTAATAATGTAATAATGTAATAATTCTCTAAAATCTTTGACTCTGTATTCATTGATTTTATTTATTTATTGATGAGATAATTGATTACAACAGCACACTACTGATTATCCAAGCCCCCAGTTATCCAAGGTCGTTTTAAGCTAAAAAATATATATATTTTGTTTTTGGTGGGAACATAATGATAACATGAGTAACATGTATGTATTCTAAAGAAAATATAAAATTGTTAGTAATTTGTTAGTTTATTTATTTATTCAAGTTTGAATAAACAATGAAAGTACTTTTTTGTAATAAAAATACATCCCAATAACATAAATTTTATGATCCAAAGCAAAATCAAAAGTAGACTAACTGACCGAGCCGTCTGCTGGATGTAAGGCAGGAGTTCACTATCGTCGAACAATGGCGAATTTGACTTTCCCAAACATTCGGCGAACTACTTGCCACAGGAGGTCTTATGAGAGTGACATAGAAGAGAGTCAAGCCGATCGCAGATCGCACCAGTTCACCACCATGTACTTTTTGGTATGGATTCACCCCTTTTTTTCTAGACAAGGGCTAGGCTTAGAAGTTTCCATAGACATGCACTGCAGCTTAATTAGCTTATTGTGCACCCTCAAGGGTACGGCATTATCACTTAGCAAATTGCCATCGGTGATTGGTGGGATTTGAACACGGGACCCTGGGAACCAAAGTCCCAAATTCTACCACTACACCAGAGTGCTCCCAATCACCCTCAAGGATTCACCCTTGCTTGATGGAAGGGAACTCCCAAAATAAACAATTGTTTGTATGGACATAAACAGAAATTATATGAAGAATGACAATTAATTTTTCTAGACAAAATGTATTTTGGTGACTGAATGCTATTTTTAAATTAAAGTACTGTATTTAAATATTTTTTGACTAGAAATTAATTTTTTATTGGCCTACATACTTGAAATATTGACAAGTCAAATATTTTACTTGCATTACAGCTACTATTGTGATCCGGTAATACTCTAACCTCAAATAAGCAACCTTCATATCATCCAAGAGTTTTGGTATCCGAGGCAGCCTTGGTCCGACAAATTGGATAATCGAGAGTGTACTGAACTACTAATTTTTGATTCAATCTTAATTTCATCTTCCCAATTAAAATACCTGATAGTTAGTGACCAATCAATGATTGGAAAATGTAATTGCTATCAATGACTAATTTCAATAAAAAATTAAAGTAATCCAAGGGATAATCAAAGGTTTATAAATATTTAAGTCAATCTAAATGGCACAAATCATATGTTTTTATGACTATCATTAACTAAAAATCTATTAATCTATCTATTATCTTTAAGAAATTAGTTTTTAAGTTTTATTTTTAAGTGTTTTAGAAGGAATATATAATATAGAAAAAACGTTATAGCAAGTTTACTAATTTGAGGATTAAAAAGCAAAAAATTGTCTTAAAAATATTTAAATAAACTTGAATTTATCTCTTTAAATATTGTTTTGACCATAGAATAAAGTTCAAAGAATATAAAATTAATCTATCTAATCTTACCTGGCTCAAAGGATTAGCAATATAACATAAGTTGTAGGATACTTTAATAAAAATTAAAGTATATTAATAAGTGCAATGGAATAATACACAGTGAGATCCCATATCAACTGAAGTTATATGATTGGCTCAGTTAAACATGTTTTAATGACAAATGTTTCATTGATAAAAATTATAATAAGGATTTGCTTGTTTTCAATCTAATAAATAACTTTTTAAATTCATACCTAATTTATGACTATAATAAGGATCTCACTGTATAACTAATCATCAAAATTACTCACTCAAAATTTTAGTAATAAGCAGGTAACTGGTAAATATTCTTGGGTAATTATAAGGTTTACAAAAACTCAACAACAGTAATTATGTACTTGGTTATTTTGAATTTTCTTTCATTGTTTTATATAAAGTTTTGTGTCAAACGCAGAGAAGAGTGAATTTAAGAAACAATGCAAGGTTATCATTAATTTAATGATAATCACTTACACAATAATAGTGAATTTTTGCTGAGAATGTTATCAAACAAAACCATAACGAAAAATGATTTACTCAGGTGAGACTCTGAATGAAATGAATTCTTCGTTCAAGCAACAATCTCATAAGTGCACTAAGTAGAAACTATCGTAAAACATTAGGACTTGAGTACCAAAATTAGTTGCAGTAAAAAGTAAAGTTTCTAGTGGTTTGCCTTACAATTAAAAAATATTGAGCTGTACGAAAAACATACCTGTCTTCTTCTAAGCTTCTTATATTTCTGTATCCAGTGAACGACGCCAGGAAAAGAAAAAGAGGACACATATTAGAAGCAACACAAACAAGAACAACAATAGAAAATCATCTTTTAGTAAAAAAATTATCAGTACTGAAAATAAATATTTATGCTTCAGAATTATATGCATATAATTCGAGTTTTTAATCCCTGATTTTTGTTTTTATGGGCATTGGGCCTTGGGCATAGTGCAAAATAAAGCATATCATGAAGCCACTCAAACAACTTCTCACTTTGCAAATAATGAAAACAAAAATCTCACATCTCATTACAGAAAAGAATAAGTAGCAAGTATAGAACTTCATAAGCGGTCAATATTAACTTTATATCTTATGATTTAATTTCAATAAAACTTTTAATGTAAAAAAACTGTTATTTACAAGAGTTTATTCACAACAGCTAATATTACTGCAGTATTGATAGAATTACTGCAGCAATTACCTTTCAGTCACCAGTTAAATATAGAATTAATTATGCAATAGATATGCACTACATTAATACTGTTTACATCCTTATTGCCACATATTTAATTTACACTAATAAGCTAAAAAATAATAATTGAGTTTATCAGCCTAACTGAGTCTTATTTTAGAGGATGTGTTTTCTACTTATCCTACTACAATTCTACTTTGATACATTGTGTGAATATAAAAATATTAATAATTGTTTCAAGTGAAAAAAGACCTTTTAAATAATAAGGGTTGATAACCTTTATTATGATTGAATTTCTTTAGTAATTTTCTTTGGGTAAAGAACACTTTCCAATCTGCAACCTATTATTAACCCGGCAGAACTGACTTTGATTTGAAAACGCGATGACTGACTCACGGTCTTTTGGACCAGGTTTTATATAAAAATTAGTATATTGAAAATGATGAGTTTATTTGCACAAAGACTCCACTAAAGTCTTTTACATTAGTTTTGTGACTACTTTATGTAGGATATATCTGCATACAAAATATTTATGTAATATAAAAAATATGTATTTTGAATTGCAGTAGGTATTTCAATAATTATTGTTTTTGCGTTAAAAACATCCATATGTTGTACAACGATGTGTTTATACTGACAAAAACCCCACAAAAGTATTGTACATTGGTGTTTTGAATATTTTATATTAGAAATATGTGCACACAAAATATTTATATGTAACATGAAGCCTTAGCTGACTCACGGTCAAAAACACCAGACCTCTAAAGAAACTTTCATTGAACTGACTGTAAGGGTTAGAGAATGACGGAAAGTGATTCATGATGTTCCAGGAAAGACGTACGAGAGGTGTAGTGACGGCCTGCCGACACCCAAAAAATATAATTTTTATCAAAAAAACTACTAACCTGGTCTTTTAGACAGGTAAGTCAGTCCTCGCGGGTTAATATTAATATTAATGTTTATTGTGACTAAATAAATGAAATTCATTAGATTAATTAGTATCTTAACTTAAAAATATATTTTAACATTATACTGAGCAACTCACCGATTCACCTTTGTCACCTTTATCTCCTTTCTGGCCTGGATATCCCTGTAACAAGTTCATCATCATTCAAGTTTAATCATCATTACCTTAAGCACGTTTCATAGCTTATGGTTGAAGTTAAGCAAGAGGATTTTCACATTTTTATAAAACATCCCTGAAAATTCCTTCCACTGGAAGGAATTCCTAAAAATTTATATTAGATAATTTCTTTATTTAGAAAATAAAATTCTGCTTTCACTTGGATTTTATTTCTATTCAAAAATCTTCTCACCATTAGTGTCAATTTCAACTTCTTCATTTAAAAGGTAAGCGCCACCATATGAGTTAATTGTGAACATAAGCTTCAGAGGGAAATAATAAAATCTGAAGTATCTAAAGTGAAACATGCTGCTAGATAATAAAGAATTATGGACAATATTAATGCCTCAATTTCAGTTTTGACTTGTTCATTTAAAATTTATAGCGCACTTTACAATCCATTTAATTTATGTTTTAATTAAATCCATAGATTCAGTGGTTGAAATGGAATAGTGAATCATTTACAAGCACACTCTGCTTAATGGGGTAGAAAGATATAGCATTCACTTCACACTTCTTGGCTAAAATCAGAAAAATGATGATGATGTCTCCGAGGTTCCTTAACACCAATTGGTTTTAAGTAATACTTCAATACACCTTGGTCAGCCCCACGGCCTATTTCAATGTTAAGTATATGCAAGGTAGTGAACAGGTGTTGAGGTGCAGACGAACGAATGACAAGTCATCCCGTACACATGAGAACAGCCAAAGTGCAGTTTACAATTGCACTATAGTAGCTACTATGATAGCTTTTAAGCTATCATGGGTGAATAGCTTTCTCTTAGAAATGACAGTTTTCGACTCCTAAGGCCCGCGTGGTGTATTCGGCCGAGTTGCTAAGATCAGCTGATTAGCAACCCGTCCGTTACTTGATTCGCCCATTTGTCAAGGCTGCTTCACATTGGTCTAGTTGACGGTCGAGTGTAACTCACCCGTCAACTCGCCCTCCTACTCGACCAATGTGACACGGCCCTAAACAATACTATAAATTTCAAAACTCTTTTTTACTTACAGGAGGGCCAGGCAATCCAGGGGGTCCCATCAGGCCCGGAGGACCAATATCTCCATAGTCTCCCTTCTCTCCTTTTGGTCCATACTGGCCCTGTAACTCAAAAAACAACTCAGTTACACAAGAGGTCTAAAACCAAAATAAAATAAATTTTTATTACTTATATTTACAATATTGCATAATTTCTAAACAACAAAAGGTTTGGTTAAAGGTTAAAAAAATTATTAAATTTAAAAAGAGAAATGTGAAAACCTACAAATTAAGCTCTGAACAGACCTTTGGTTTTGGAAAATTATTAGAAAATGTTCACTTTAAGGGGAGGGAAATGATATTGCCTATTTTTCACAATAACAACTTCAATTATACATTGTTTGTAACACAGTGGTGTGCAACAAATCTAGACCATACTTGGACGCAATTCTGGTTTGTTATTTTATTTAAAAAAATGTATATGATCTACAGCTAATTTATTACGATTTTACTGTCTGAGACTCATCAGTATTATTACTGAAATGCTAAAATGTTGTAATTTCGTAACAGTGGGGATAAGTAAAGCAGTATAGTAAATACACAATTAACGAACACATTAATGCCTCGTGAAGTGAGTTTGTCCTACATTTCCCTCTATTCTTGATAATCCATGATTTCATAACCTGGGCACCTTGCTAGTCTTCATCACGCCGAGTTTATGATACTTAATGTGTACTATCACTTACCCAACATGAATCCACAGCATATATACTGGCATTGATGCAAACATGTGACAGCGTTTATATTTTAAAATTTGGTTGGTCCAGTTAAGAAGTACCGGTTTTTGATAATATTTTTTCAAATTATATTATTATATGTACTATGTACTTAAAACAGTAAGCCACAATTACCGGAAGCCCAGGCGGGCCTTGCGGTCCAGGCTCTCCCATCGCTGCCTCTCCTGGAGGCCCCGTCAAACCCCGCTCGCCTTTCGGTCCTGGAAAGGTACAACATTCGTGAGTATTAATAATTTTATTGCACTGATTATATCCTTATATACCCTTTGCAGTTGAAAACATAAAAAATGAATGAAAACATAAAAAAATTGAAAACAATAGGAATGACTTTTAAAATTTACTTTTTCTTACGAACAAGGAAAGAAATACTGTGAATTTTGTTAATTTCAACCTTGCAGTTAGGGATATTAAAACTTAAGAACAATTCATTTCAGACACTGATATTTTTCAGATTATTAAATATTTTGCGTAAAAGGTTTAAGTTCAACAGACATAACAATTCACACGTGATTACAATTATTAATTTGTCCCATATATCTGGATAGTAATCCAATTTTGGAGAAAAAAATTGGTTTACTTATTGTAAACAAATTAAATCACTTCATACCAAAAAATAACACGTTCGCTGCTGCGGACGTTCCGGAACGTCACCGGGAACATGGCACCTGGAGCTAGGAACGTTCCAGAACAGCACCGTTCATTGTTGTTTAACGTTGTCATGGATTAGCCAGCTTCTCATGAGCGTTCTATTTTTCCTTGCAGCTCTTGGGGACATACTTTTTCCACAATAAAAAACATTATTTCCATTAATTACCACCAGGGTCATTTAGATAAGGGCTTGTCTCACCTCTTTCCCGCTACGTAGCAACACTACAGACTGCAACCTAGGTAATTCTGCTATCTATCAGAATCACCAAGTACCATGTCCAAAACCAGTTTTATATTGAACATTGCTATCTGAACTATTATTGTTTTCACCATAGTTCAGAGTAACAGAGGCAATGTTACGTAGCGACACACACACTTAGTTCAGCTCCTGGCGCAGCCGCGCCATCTAGCGGCTAGCAGCGAACGTGTTAAAATGTTTATAGCTGTATAATGTAAATAAAGAGGAGGGACTGATAGTTAACTTAAAACTAAATTGAACAAATTGATAAGTTGAAAGGTTGAACTCAACACAATAGCCATATTTTGATCAACAAATTAAATTTTTGTTTAATAAAATCTCAAAACTACTGCTACACACAACTACTACCACCACCAACGAAATAATTCTATGGAAGTGAATAATCTGAGGAGAATCTCAGACTCTCTCTTTTAAGCATTTTTAAATCCATAAAAATTGAATAAAGGCGAGGGAAACATTCATTTGAAGATAACAAAAATTAGATCGTAAAGATTATCTATTAATAACATCATCAGAAAATAATGAGTTGATTCTGGGTGATATATATGTATATAATTTTAATATCAAGGATATTATGTTTTCCATTAAGAATATTTCTTCAGACATTGTTTGGTAGGAAATTGTAATAGGCTACTCACTTTCAGGAATGTTTGGGGGAGGCAAGTCTTTAAACCAATAATCTGATGACATATTTAAAGGATAACCTTAATGTTATAACAATGATCCAAGATCTTCATTAAATAATAAGCGTAATGGTATCTTAAAGGCTATTCATATTACCTGGGGATCCCTGCGGGCCCCTCTCACCTGGGTTGCCCGGACGCCCTGGGAGCCCTCTCAGGTTGGGGCTCCCACCCTGTTGGCAACATTGGGGCTCAACCTTGCGCCTAACTGTACACTAAGCTGTCAAATAAAAGCTTCAAATCAACTCAAATATGGGATGGAACAACAACTGTTAAAGAGCTCTGTTCTTACCATAACAATGGGTGGAAATTTGATTGCATTCTGTTGGATCTATCGATTTAGCGTTTATCATATTAAAAATTAACTTTTCGTTAAAGAAATAATTTATACTATTTAATATCTTTGGTATGATTAATTTAAAAATGTTACTTTAGTATATTGGACTTGATTCCTGCTGTAACAGTAATTTTATTTATGACTTATATAATATGTTAACGTAAAGTCTGAGTTTTGTCCGCCAAGATGGCAATGTTTAGGTACCTGTTTAGGCAACTGTTTGTCTTTATCATTCGCTGGTGCAAAATCTGATGACTCTTGTGAGACTGAAGATACCTTTTTCACAAGTCAAAGCTTAATTAATGTCTTTGTTTATATGTTTTAAACTTTATAGTGATGGAATTTAAATTTTTTTTCGTACATATATGTGGAACGTTTGGATTTAGGGACCTTGATTTCAGTAAGACTTTTTAAAATTAAATAAAAATCAAATAAGTTGATATTAGAATGCGTTTAGGCCAGATTATTATTATTATTATTATTTTTTTTTTTTTTGAAGCAAGAGTAGTTTCAATACATTTGTTGCATTATAGAACAATGCAACATAATACAGTAAACCATAAAAATATTTTTAAGTACCAAAATTATGTGCTCTTTAACAGGTGTTGTTAGTTAAGGAACATGAGGACTGGGTGCTTCAATGGCCCAATATGAAGAAACAACTGAAAATAATAATAAAAACTGGAAATAATAATTGGTAAACTCCTGGAATATATAAACAAACAAAAATCCTGAGATCTTATCACATAAAACCATTACTGAAGGCAATATGAGACTGTCTTACCTGACTTTGATGACACAAGAATCTGCTTGATGGGTGAACCTGATTATTGTGTCAGTAATGTTAGGAGTTATTCCTATTGTTTTTAGAGAGCAGAAAAACTGAGATTACTTTGATAAGTATATTATGCTAAATAATTGTTTTAATTGTTTGTTTATAAAACCTACTTAAAATGTTTTCGGTGTTTATGAAGGCTTGAGTTTAACGCATTTAATTTATTTAATAAACAAAAATTAGTAAATCTAAATACATGATTAAGTTACTAATAACCGAACAAATTATTAGGAATATAAGCTGTCTTTATTAGGTAATACTGAAATAAAAAATAAGACTTGAGAAGAGGGTTTTCAGTACTATATTTTTATTCAGTATAAAAATTCCATAGTAAATAAATAAAAAGATTATTTAAACTGGAATAAGGGTCATATCGGTCTTTATCCAAATTTCGTTTACTATAATTCAGAAGTTTAGTTATAAAGTAAAATCTTTATTATTAATCTCTTAAACATTATAGGGGCAAGTTATGAAAAAAAATAATTGCTTTGTAAAATTACTTTTTTTAATGGTAAAAATAAGCTTAAATTTAAATTAAAGTGTACTTAAATAAAAAATCAATGAACCAGATGAAAAGTTTTTTTTTTGTTTGAAAAGGAGTAAAAATTGTTCTTGTGAGTTGAGTTTGTGGATTGAAATATTTTCATTAGATCTTTGTATGCTTGAATTATGACTGCTGTGTAGGGGCTGAAGCTCAGTGAATTAGTAAGAATATTAAAATATGTTAAATTTGAGTACATGGTTTAAGCAGGTAAGAATATCAAAGTGTCAAGTAGGAATTGACAATTTAAGTTTGCTAAGAAAAATAATGAATAGGAAATACAGGAAAAAACACCTTTATCGAAGATAATATAAAAAATTCCTCAAAACTGATTGTTTTATATAAGTAGTATATATAATGTAAATCTTTAAATAACCAAAAGTTTTATAATAAAAACTGAATCAATTGTAAACTATAAAAAATAATGAAAAATAAATATGTGGGCATCCTATTTTGTAGAAAATTATTTCAGTCATTGATTTTTCTGTATATCAGTAAGCCCAAATAAAAAATCGCAATTATTATTAAATAAACTTATAAAGTTAATATATAATAAAAAGAAAATAGTGACAGTTAAATATATGAAAATAAAGTATCTTATATTAACCAATCTTAAAATAGTAGCTCCTAGTTAATGCAAAAATGCACTTTGTACCAAAATGCATCAAGTACTCAACATGCAATTCCTATTTTAATAGCAATCACTTTTTTCTATGTAACGTAAATCGTGTCTAATGTAATTTTTTTCTGGAATAATTTACCAAAATGGATAAAAGAGTTTAAAGTTAAATAAAAAGAAAATTTGAATTTTTCTTTCGGAGTTTATCAAATTACAACTTTCAAGACTTGTTTCTACACAAAGTTTAAAATTAAATTTTGTTTCTTCGTTTCTTTATTTATTGCCTAATTGCATTGCGAAGAAGCGACAAGCAGCAGTTGACATTCTTGTATCCCCATGCACATTCCATGGTAGGGAGGTTGTTAGTCAGAGACTTACCCGCTTGCCCCGTTTGCCGCGGGCCCCCTTTTCCCCCGCCATGCCGGGGGGGCCGGTGGGGCCAAGGTCCCCTTTGTCCCCCCTTGCGCCTGCAGTCCCTTCAAAACAGTTACACTTTCCGCTCATCAACATTTACACCTCTCCTTACCAACTAAAGAGTAAAAACAAAATTATAAGTAGAATAACAGCAATAACTAACATACAGTAAAAATATAATAAAAATAAAAACAATTAAAAGTTTTTACGGTTTTTGTTATTTTTATGAAACTTGTGTTATTATAGGCAAGAGGCTGAAATGTAAACTTGTTAAAAAATTAATATAGATTGTATAATAAAAAATATCCGTCCATCTTGTAGATTGAATAAACAATATAAGGCTGTTCCAGTTCCTCACTAAGCATTAAAACAGCTTGTTTTAACATTTTATTAAAAAAAAGGTGGAACCCTCAAATTAAAATATCTTAAATGATGTGTAAACAGCTAAAGAAAAAAATATTTGTTGAATTAATTGTGTTTGGTAATTAAATATTTAATCAGCATAATATTTTTAATTGTTAGGGAGTCATTTTTCTGAATAGCCTTCCTAGTTACATCATTCAGTTTTCTTTAGAAGGGTGTGAAATTTAATATCAATTGTTAGGTGTCTGTTAAAGATGTTTAATATTTTTTTCTAAAGGTTAGTTTAAATAAAACGAAGTAGTTCAACATAATGAAACAAAAGCAACCATTACATAAAACAAAATAAATGTAACCCAAGGCATTATTTTTATTGTGGACTTTTTTATAATTATTCACTTCCATAGAACAGTGAGAGGCATGCGAGAGGCGGCGGCACGTCACCTGGAGGTCCGGGCGGACCGGGCGGCCCCTCGATGATCCCCGTGGGGAACTGGTCGCCCTTCAGCGTCGTCGTCAGCCCGCGCTCGCCCTTGTCGCCCTTGTCACCCTGCGGAAACATTCACATGTTAAAAGCAATTTCGTGAAGATGAAAAAAAATCTGCAAAGGCTTTTGGTATGGTATTTGTAGTATTTAACTTTTTTTACTACTGAAACCAACATTACTGTTTAGGTTGATTACATAGTTTAGCCAGATTTACATGATCAAGATTCTAGATTTATTTATATTAATTTAGACTGCTGGTCCTTCAATAAGGGTCAATTCTCAATGATTTTATGAATAGTCTTAAAAATATATTTATTTTTTGATTTATATTTATTTGTTGTTTTTCGTGACTGTAAAAGAGTTAACATAGTTTTTAATTTGTTTGAAAATTTCCAATGAAATATTAAACCTATTAATGAATGAGTTATTCACATAAATTAAACAATTCTCTACCCACTATGTGCATTTTCACCATTTACTAATCTAGGACATATAATCACCAAAAACGATTAAAAACTAACCAATTTTAATAATTTGATTCTTACAAATTCAAATTTTTTGAACAAAAAGATCTTGTTCTGTGGATTATTTTCGTATAATATCTCGGGCATGGCCAGGAAACATGAAATTGTTTACTCTATTATAGATATATGGAAAAACAGAATTTTGATAAAGGCTTCAAATCTTATTATTAAGGTTTCTATTAGGAGTGTCAAGTTAATTATTTCAATAAAACATAGTCTCTAATAAATTGGATATGCCATCTTACATTTTTACAAAAGGTGACATAAAAAATAACATGGTAAAGTTAGATATTTACAAATATTTGGTCACATATTAGGCACTAAATATCCTACATAAACAAACTTCTGAGAATAAATTTTTCCAATGATATTTTATAATATAACTGAAACATTATATTGTAATAAATGGACAGCTAAAAGTAAATAAAAAAAAAAAAATTAGACTTAATCACTTGATTTAAACGCTACAATACCTATCTGCGTTTGGTGCAGTAACTATCTGGTGAAATATCTATGTTAATTTTTTTAATTGTAATGATTTACTAAGGACTTAATTAGTCTTATCAAACAATCATAGCTTTTCAATTTTTTTTTATTTTTCTTAATAAAAATGGAAAGGTAATATAAAAGATATGTTAATCCTGAGTTTTAACTTTCTGAACTCATTTGCTATAAATCTTTTTAAAAACTTCAAATTCATGCAAGCACATAATTTTCATGCACCTTAATTAACAAAAACAACTCAGTAAAACACTTGGTTAGTCACATCATAACGAAAGTTGAGGATAAAATCCAGTTGTTAGTCCCCAGCCACCAGAAACTATCACCTGAAAAGTAAACAAGACCATAGATTTCATAGATTCTTAAAAAGGAATCTAATGCCCAACTAAACTATATCGGAAAACAACAAACAAATCAACCTGAAATATGTTCTTTGTTTCAGATTATACAAAAAAAAAACATAAGTTGACTTGAAATGTAAAAAAAAATTAATCTTAAATTTAGAGTGAAGTTTAATTATTTTCATATCATTTTTACATTTTTGTTATTTTACACTTTATTGCATTTATCTTTTCGTTACATATTAAAACCATCCTTATCCTGATAAACATAATTTTAAAACTATGAATTGGATCAAGTTTTTTAAGCACAAGTGTGATTGTTTAAAGTCACTGCAGTTGTGACAATTTTAAAATTTACATCACACAGAAACAAAATAAACACGTATTTATTTAAAAAAAAAACAAACTAGGTTGTGTTTGACAATGACTCTGTAGTGTCGAAAAATATGTAACACTGAAGTTTCAAAATCATTTTGAACTGAAGATGGAGGTATGTAACCGGTCAGTCAAATAACGGTTCGAGGGGCTAGTAACATAAATTTTAATAATTTATTTTAAATTTTGGTTTAATTTAAAGTAAAAACATGAAGTCAATGCTCATGTATGGTTAGAAATCAATGGAAGTCTAGATACTTTAAAGACCACCTAATAAGCATAAATTATGAAGTGGTTTCACATAAACTTAGGTTAGAACTCATAAAAAGTTGGCCGTTTGGTAAAACTGCCAGGTCCTCTTGCCAACTTTCACATCAGAGGTAAAAAATTGAATACAGAACTATAAAGCGTGATCCACTGATCAGCTCGATCTTATTTCAGTTTGGATAGCAACTGATATATTGGGCATTGAATTTAGAAAAGATGCTTCTGATAAGTAACAATTCATGATGAAACTTTAATCAATATAACAACAATACAATACAATTTTGACTGCAACATGATATAATGTCATTCATTGTTGTCTTGAACTAAGACTCTGATTGTTTCATTCAAGGTTTATATATCAATTAAATACCGAATAGTAAAAAAAACAATGAAATTAGATTAAATATTTTTGCTTTAATTTTGTTGAGTAATTTAAAACCGAGAGTTGTGTGTCATTAGTACTTCTAATGTAATGGCTGGGCAAAGGCAAAGGCTGAATTATATTGTTGGTTTTGTATCAAAACCTCTCCTCACAAAACAAATATTTTTGAAACTTATTCTATTAAAACAATTTTTACATGACTTAAAGACGATAAGTGCTGTATAAGATATCTGAATTTAGTTTAAAGGAACATATTTCAGGTTGAGAGAGACTTCGGTTGTGCAAATGTTCTCACAGGCAGTCCTCTGTAGCCGGGCAGTCCGGGGAAGCCTGGAGGACCCAAGTGGCCCCTTTCACCTTTGGAGCCCTGCAATTGGTTAAACACAACGGATGAATTAATCAATCGGTTAGATGATTTATTTATGGACTTTTAAAAATGAAAAAAGTTTGTGGTAGAGTGTAATTGCAAAGTTGTGAAGTTAATTAAATTAGTATGGAATATATTTAATTAAAAAAATGTTTTAAGAAACTAGACGAATTTATGTTTATTCTTATAATAAAAAATTTTTTGTTATTCTAAGTATGTATTAGTTTATTAAAAAAATGTAAAATAATTAAACTCTATCGACTTTTCTAATTATAAAAATTTTTATTGTTGGGATGATTCAATACTCAGCAGATTAGTCGAGACAATGCGGGTGAAAGTAAAAAAATATACTCGATTCCACGTTTCCCTTTTACTAAGCCATATGGGAAATTGATATTTTACTGTCTTTGCTGGATGCATTTGAGTACTAATATTGAAAACTCATTCTTATAAAATAATCAGCTGATTATTTATAACATAATTTAAAGAAATGTAATAATAATTTGGCTTTTGTAAATCTGCTGCTAACGTAATGGTGATTTAAGCTAGCTAAAATAGCCATTTGAAATACTTGGCAAATGGAAATTCTATACTGAAATCCCTGCAGGGCTTTTGACTGGTCTCATTCCAAAACGAGATTATCTTGGACGACTCTTCAGAAGAAAGAAGCAGGAGTGAATGTGCAGCAACAATCTTTTAAATTATAATACTATTTAATAAAAGTGTGTTTGAAATTAATTATTAAAATGTGAAAAGGTATTTTAAAATTAAAGGTTACAGATTTTTTAATAATAAACGGTGAGTATTCACAGTTTTTCCACTAAATTCTAATCTCTTTAAAGTAAAAGAAACCAGAAAATAAAAATTTTGAGGATTTGCATTGAATTTTTGAGGTAAGTACGTACCTTCATTCCTGCAACTCCAGGTTCGCCCTGAGGTCCCATGGGTCCCACGGGTCCAGGCGCCCCCTTCTCTCCCGGCGCCCCGGGCTCCCCCGGTATCCCCTGCCGCCCGTCGTGTCCCGGCAGTCCCTCGGGACCCTGAGGTCCTGGAGGCCCCGGCGGCCCCGGCTCTCCGGGCTCGCCCTAGACAACATGGCGGGTGAGAGGGTTCTCACTGGAGTAAGATTTAAGTTGGTATGTTGAATGGTTGTATAACCCGTATTTCAGAGCCAGTCAGGTTTTAAGTTCCAAGTGCTATGTTTTCCGAAAACATATTTTTAATAATATTTAGAGAATAAAGCAAGTTAAAAAAACACTTAGACCAAAGTCCTGAAACAGTTACGTGGTTCTGAAGTGTGGTATTGAAGGAAATAAAAAATTTATAAGGGTAAATTAAGGTTGAGACTTAATAAGTGGCTAAAAAAGGTATAAATTACCTGGAAATAAAACCAAAGCGATCCTCTATTGGTGTGAACTATCGATGGTTCAGGAGTCACTATTCAACTTTCATCGGCTACACAAAATGTGCCATTCCGTACTGGTTATTTTTTCGTTTTTATGAATAATTGTTCGTGTGTCCGTGAGTTCATTCTCAGAGTTTTCGTTAGTTTTATGTCCGACGTTTTTTAATCAAATTATTATTGAATAAGAATGTTTTAGCTAGATACTGACTTTGAAAATGTACCCATGAAGGTACAAAACCATTGGTAGTTCACACCATTAGAGGATCACTTTGGCTGTATTTCCAGGCAATTTACACCTTTTTTTGGTATTTTAAGTGATCTTGAGGCTAAGCCATCACTAATATATAGGAAGGTTCTAAAACCTTTTTTGAATAAGTATTTTACTACCTATCATGCAAAAACCACAAATAACTAGCTAGAATATGCTAACTATAAATACAACTAAAAATAAAAATAAAAATTGTATACTAAAATAAAATAAATAAGCATTAAGTAAAACATAGGCCTTAATAAGTAAAAGTAAACCAAGTTAAAAGCGAAGCAGTTTGTTAGATAATATTTAATTTGCATATTCAAAACCAAGAGGTAAAATTGTTAACTAATGATTTCAATTCTAAGTGACCACCGAATATTAAAGAATAATCAAAACATGTTAGCTCTTATGTTAGCGCCATGTTAGACGTTTTTGGTTAACCATTTAATATTATTTTTAAGATTTTTGCTAAAAGGAGGAAAGTGAGTTCTTTTAAAAAGATAAAATTAAAATTTGGAGAAAAATGTGAATTTAAGTAGTTTATGAATAAAAAATGAATATATATTACTACACCAATTAGTAGTTATCAAAGTTTAATATTGAATCGTAAAGCGTAATTAGACAGTTTTAAATGAATTTTCGACTGCCTTACATCAAAGGAGAGAAAATTGAACAATTCTAATACCCAAGGGTTATTTTATTTAGGATTTAAAGGGTAGTGTTTGGCATGACATGATTTCTAGCGCCCCTAAATTGTTTCAGCTCAATTTAATTACTTGATAAAGATCTATACAATGATTTGAAATAAGTCATTATACTATTGTCTGAGTTTTAATTATATTGACATACTTATTGTGTTGATGGGATAATTAAAGCGTTGTTAGTCGGATTACTTAAGAAACCATATTACGACTTCATCTTTAAAACCTTCTCATAAAACTTACTTTCAACGTAATGATGGTCTGGGCAGATATGTTATGACCCTGTTCCTGCAGCCCCTACAACCACGGGCAACCAAAATTAAAACAATAAAAATAAGAAAGAGTGAAAATAAAAGAAACTGAAGAATAGAACCAGCAAAGTTGTCGACCCTGCGGGAGAGGTAGCTGCGACGAGCTTTAAGCAAAGTTATTGTCTTGCTAATCTGTTTTAATTTATGCCCGAATATTTGCATTTGGATGTTTGTCGAGGAAACAATAACTCGATCCGGCCGGCTTTGCGTCCAAACATTCATGAGCCATTGGAATACGTTGGCAAAATGATTGTTTCAAATGTTTGGCCAGTTTTGGTTTCCTGGTCCCAGCTACCTCTCGATTGTAATTGAGAAACAAAATGAAAAGAAATGAATGAAAATATGAACAAAAATACTACTGTAGATACATGTTGGAACTTCAATCTTAATTATTATTTGTTGAATAGAGTTTCAATCACTAAGTAAAATTAACGAGATAAAAATCAACTTACTCATAGGCTTATTATCTAGTATATTTTTGAATCTATATGTACTACAGCTTCGTTCTCTTACATGATTCGAGTCTCGAGTGGTATAACAAAATGCAGATTAAAGAATGGACTACACAAAAAAAAATATAACGAATGTAGAAAATTGAAAGGCATCGATAGAAAATAGTTTAACCAATACTAAAAAATTAATAACTTGGCGAATAGACTCGGATGAAAAAGAATATCAATACAGTTCCAACAGGTATCGTGATCATGCGACAACCACCATACTCGCGGCTGGAGTCACCTTGACGGCCACGATCTCCGCGTAGCCCAGCGTCCCGCCGCGCAGCGTCGTCACCGACCGCTTCAGGCCCTGCGAACACAACCTGTACCTGTAAACTACACAAACGTTGAGCATTCGCTGGGATAAGCGAACATTTGATTTGCTCTTGTGGATTGGGATTCCTTTATTTGTTTCATCTAAATGGTGAATATTTTCGAAATAATTTAAAGTGCCATCTTGAAATGATTTAAGAAACTTGAGTTGACTTTCTACGATGAAATGTCCTTTGGAAAAACTTGCTGTTCATAAATAAATATTTTAAGTTAAATAAGAATAGTTATCATGGCTTGCAATTAATTCTATTAATTATTATTGAGCTTTTATTTGAATACTTAAATGGTGGGTTCATTAAGGCCCTCCACACACCAGAAGAGCATGGCGTGGCACTGCATAGCAGAAAAATAGTCAAATAGCATAGTTTTATATGTAAAACAGCTGATTTGAAGATGCGCAGCTTGCTGCCACTTGATGTATCTCCCATAGGTGCCACGCCATCCCACGACACGCCACTCCGGTGTGTGGAGGGCCTAACTATTGTTTTTTTTTTTTTTTTTTGGGGGGGGGACTCGAAGATGTCATCCTTGTGATTCCAATCCTTGTTTGATCCCTTACAAATCACAACAGATAAGGGAAGCCAGTTTTACAACTGTATATTTGAATAAAATTGAAAACAACCTCAAACACCAAACTAAAATAACTAAGATTGTTTTAGCTTAATACCATCTTAATAATGGTTTAAGCAACATGTGTTTTCTTTCCACAAGGAAATTAATGAAAAATGTTATACAGTACTAATAGTAGAAGTTATCTCAAGTATTACTTTCGTTTGTATTCTCAAGAATCAAAACAAATGGAACGATTGATCCCAGGGTTGAAGGGAGTGAAAGGGAACCCCAACAGTTGTCAGAGTGGTTTCCACACCTACGAAAATAGACAGCAGATTAAACCAGGCCGGGAATCGAGAAAGCACTCAAACCATCTGAGAACAAGATAGTGGAACTCGAGGAAAGGACAAAGCCTCCCGAAATACCGCGTCTAGACACATACCAGCCCCAAAACACGGCAGTAAAAGATGTTTCATCAGTAAACAGGCGAGCTGTTAAATATGTCACCGACTCCTATAAAAATAGGTCTCCGACTTGAGAGCGGAAAGGCGCGGTAAATAACGTTTCGGCCGGAGAAATGATTAATTTCATCCTTCGACGCCGCTAATCGGGGGAATTAATTCTCCCATTCATCGCCTATGGTTTATACTCCCCGGAAAAACACTCCGCGTGTGATATATGCGGGGTTTTATTCAAACGAAACGGGACGAGCTCATTTGAACCGCTGGCGTTTTCAGTTGATAAAGGGGAGAGGTTCTTTGAGCACGGAGTGTTTGAGGTTTTAACGCGTTGGGGAATTAGCGACGGAAAAATTGGAATGTGTGTGTAGCGTGTTTTTAATATGTTGCTGCTGAATAAACAGTTAATTAATCATACAAAAAATCAAAGGGACTCTTTACCGCAGTGTCATAAACTTCGTTTTTGACCATAGTAGCATGAGAATATCGTAATTATGTAATTAAATACATAACACTGGTGCAGCCTAAAGGTAACTATTTCAGCCGGTTTTCTTTTCTCGCTGAAATCCAGTCAACCTATTTAGGCCGATATTAGGTATATATTTTTTGTATTTCTCAATACCAATGGTCAATGTAGTTTACTCGACAAGAATGCTTGGTTTCGCAGTCAGTTCGACATTCCTAGCTGTAAACATTGCTTTCAGTGAAAAATTAAATAAATCTTTTGTTATTGAAAGTACGAAACAACTTATTTTTACTGTAGTTAGCACTGTTGTTGCAAAGGTTACCTTGACGGCCGCGTAGACGTCGAAGCCCGGGCTGCCAGACTCGCCCTTCTGCCCTTTATCACCCGGTCGACCCTGAAACACATGGTGTGAGTTACAACAGCTGACTACATCATGGATATCAATTAGAAACCACAATGGAAGTTTACTTTGGTCACAGAATTTTATCAATCAAAACATAATAATGAAAACAACATTTTATTTATTTATTTTCCGAAAAAGGTCCTTTTAAGTAATCTCATAATTTGCTACAGAAATTATTTAGCGTAAAATTTAAGTTCAGTTTGGATGCATACCATTTAAAATAAAACTTATATGGCATGTCCATAATGATTAGGTAAATATTGAAGTCAAACAAATTTGTAAAGCGTAAGATTTTTCACAAAATTATGATGTTTCTATGAAAGGCTTTTTCACAACGAACATCTTTAACAACGAATAATACTGACAAACAGGTGACTCTTCACTATAGATACAGAGAGTTTTATTGGCAAAAGTGAAGACGAATTAGCGAATTAAGGAGTGGATATCGCGTTGTTTGCAGATCCATCTTTATGTATACTTATTTAAAACACTAGGGGTTTTTTGTAAACAAGACTGGCCTCCTCCAAAGTTCTGAGCCGATTTTAATAATTTATAGGTCCTTGTAAAATACTAGTCGTAAAGTTATGCAGTAAATCAATTTGTGTAGGTTAGACTAAAGGAAGAGTCCTAAGCACCCTTCAAGTTTCGTATTTGTCCATAATATTTATTTAATATTGGATCTTAACTTTCAATATTATTTATTTATCAGTATACTAGCAGACTATAAACAAAAACTTAAAAGCTGTTCAGCACTACTTGTACTATGTGTAAGTTTTCTTAAAATTATGTTTATCATTCCTAAACAGTACATTATATGTGTAATATATTTGGGATTTGCCAAATACGATTCATCACACAACGCACAGCTCAAAACTATAAATGTTAATTTAATAAAATGTCTACTTCACATATAACTTATGTACCCCGGTTCGCCACACTCCCTCCTGACGGATACGACCAAACCAAACATAGAACCCTGAAGAGCTCATGATTCATCCTGGTTCTGACAATGGCATTGTAAATGAATTACACGTTAGGTAGGCGTCAAATTGCAGGTTTGCAGCCAATTCGCCGTGACAATGTGTGTACTCGACTGTGCCTCGCCGCGCCGCCTCCACTACCGTGTCGTCCTTTCTGCTTGTCATCTAACCATAACTGTCTAGAAGATAATCTCAAGCTGGTCTGTAATAGTTTGAGTAATATCATCGCAGGTTGTAGAAAGAAAGATAGTATACTAATAGTCTTTTACCTATCTACCATGACAAACTTTCACATTGACTTTGGCACTTCCGAGTATAAAAGGCGAATTGGAACAGAGTGCCTTCTATACAACGATATAACTGTATGTCGGTGCTAATCGAAGCGAATACACACATTTTAGAAGGGATTATCTTGTTATAATTAAGTTTGTCACTACTATTTAAAAATTTTATATTCTCTTATTCATCAGGAATAGTAAAATACTTCCAAATGCCACCAATAATTTACTGGCATTCTCCTGAAAAGTGTCAGTCCCATGTGCTGTTAAGACTGCTCAACAACTAACTGTGTTTTAATACAGAATAAAGAATACAGAAAACTTTATTAATAAACATTAAGTTTAGAATAGGCGTCATACAATAAAAAATAAAAATCAATAAATAATGGGTAAGGATTTCAAAGGTCAGGTTTTATTTATTTATTTATTTATTTACAAGTGTCACATTGGTTTACATTTTTAAGCTATAGGCTAAGTAAACATATGACTTGTCAAAATTATAATGTCCTAAAATAATGTAATTAAAGTAAACAATAATTTACAAAAAGAAAATAACCCCGTTGCAGCAGACCTGCATACTCAGCGAATTTCAAGTGCAAAACAACATATTTCGATCCAACAAAGCGAGATTTGACATGTTTTTGTAAGCTCCATAAGAATAACATGGGGAATGAGTATGGAGGTTTGCTGCTACAGGTATATTAAAACTGGGTGGTTTTAATTCAATATTTAGTAGATCTGAACTAGAAGAAGCCATTTACCAAGTTTTATCAAGATATGTTGAGAAATAAGCGAGATGTAGAATTTTACTTATTTCCCATAAGGTTAACATTGGGACAACGTACTGCGTTTACCACTTTCAATATCTCGGCAACCAATGGACATAGAGCCATGATTCAAAATACTAAATTGTTTGTTTTTTGGGGCTGAATTCAATGGTGCCAGTAAAAATTTGAAAAATTTTATTTTTCTATGTAAAAATCTCAAAAAACCCATTTTTGGGGGGGTTTACCCCCCTTTACCCCCCCTTCCGGTGGTCCGATCGGGCTGGTTTACGAACTCGTCCGAATAATTACTACTTTACACGTCTATGCCAAATTTCATTCCGATTGGACCATTTTTGCGCAAGTTATCGTGCTTAAAGACACATATATATATAGATATATAGATATATAGATATATATATATATATTTATGAAAGTGAACGAATGGTGTTTTTGGCATCTAAGGACCTCAAAAAGAAAAGTTATGATGGTTTTAGGCTTAGGTCTTACCATGAGACCTACGGTAACAGCTTCTTCCCTATAGGGGAAATTCGCTAAAAAAAAAAAACAATGTAGACAACTCTCTACATACACAAAGTTTCATGTCAAGAATTATTTGAAATGTACTCTGTCACAGAGTAGTACGCCCGACTCGTGAGATGGTTCTTCAGGGAGTGCCTAAACCTCTTTGAATCGTGCTCTTGTTTGATTGGTTCAGGGAGCCCATTGAACAACTTCAATGCAGAGTAATAGGCTCCCTTTTCATAAAGGGTTAGACGGTAAATCGGGTAGTGAAGGATGTCATGCCTCAGCTGGTATGTATGTGTAATTTGGTTTTTTGTAAAAAGATCTGGATTGGATTTAATGAAACACATTAATTCAAAGATGTACAGAGAGGGAAGGGGAAGAATTTTAGAACTGATGAAGTGTGGTCTACAAGATTGCCGGTACTGCAGCTGAAACATGACTCTGATGATCTTCTTTTGGATTTTAAAAACTCTACCCGAATCCACCGAGTCTCCCCAGAAGACCACACCATACCTCAGGTGCGAATAAACTTGGGCGTAGTAGACAGTCATTAGTGTCTCATGATCAACAATTGGCGCCAATACTTTGATCATGAAACACACCGATTGAAGCTTACTAACAAAAAATGAAACATGATCCTTCCAGTTGATGTTTCTGTCCACCACGACACCAAGAAACCTCGCAGAAGAGACAGTGTCCATGTCCGAAATTTTGAGGTCTAGATGGATACTTGGCCTGGTAGCAAAATGCATGAGCTGACTTTTGGATTTGTTCATCATTAGACCATTGGACATGAACCACCGTCCCGCCTGTTGCAAAGACACATCGACCATCCCTTCCAGCTGAGCTCTATCCGGATGTGACACTGTAATGGTAGTGTCATCAGCAAAAAGTATGGCCGATGCATCTGTGAATGCAAGCGGGAGATCGTTCACATAGAGCAGGAAAAGAATGGGTCCAAGAACGGAGCCTTGAGGAACCCCCTTATCATTTACTTCCCATGTCGAATGGTGACCAATTCCATGAGCATCTGAATATACTACCCTTTGTTTTCTGGAATGTAAATAAGACGTAAGCCAATCTTTAGGTTTGCCTCGGATTCCAAAGAACTCCATTTTATGTAGCAACACAGTGTGACTGACACAATCGAAAGCTTTTGAGAGATCACATAGTACGGAGACTACGTGACCCCTATTATCTAGTGACTCTAAGATGGATTAAATGAATGTGAAAATGGCATGAGTTGTGGAGGATTTTTTACGAAATCCGAATTGACAGTTCGTGAGTATCTTAAAGTTATCAAGAAAAACAAGAAGTCTTGAAAGGAAAATTTTCTCAAAGATTTTTGACCAAATCGGTAAAAGGGCAATCGGACGATAATTTGTCAAATCAGTTTTGTCTTTCTTTTTGAATAGGGGCTTGATATGCGTGTATTTAAGTTTCTCTGGAAACTCTCCTAATTCAAAAGATTGATTTATGATATCGGCAAGGGGTTTCGCAATGATGTGAGCTAATGACTTCAAAACTGAGGCTGGGACACCATCCCAGCCAACTGATCGGGAGTTCCTCAAGGTCATAATCGCGTTATACACTTCATTTGGATCTGTAGGATGGAGAAACATTGAGCTGTCATTAGATTTTGAATTGCTGTTAAGAAAGTCAGAAACAAAATTTTCATTCGGACTAAGATTTTCAGCAACATTGATAAAAAAGTTGTTGAAGGTCGACGCCACTTTTTCTGGATCACTGATTTTATTTCCATCTACATTCAGAGTGACATTGCCATTGTGATTTTGAGGCAATTTCCCTGTTTCCCTGCGAACGACCTCCCACATTGCCCTTGGCTTGTTATCAGCACCAGAGATATGCTCAGCATTCGCCATGCGTCTTGCAGCGGATACCTCCTTTTTCAAGGCCTTACATATATTTTTATAATCCATTGCAAGACGAGGACAGTCCGAAGTACGGCTGTTCTCAAACAGTTCCCTTTTTTGACGACTCATTTCCTTAATCCCGGGAGTCATCCAGGAGGCTTTCTGTGATTTTGGCTTTGACTTGTTCGGCATGAGGGGAAATGCTTCTTCAAAAGCAAAAATGAAACTTTTAAGGAAAGAATCAAAGCTATCATTTATATTGAGACCTTCGTCAGCCAGAGGAACTGAAGGAGACTGCTCAAGAAGTAATCTGTTAAATTTTGATAAGTTTTCAGAGTGATAACGTCTTCTTAGGGGTTTTCCTGATGAAGATTTAAACGGAAGGAAATTAAACTGAAAACATATTTCGAGCATTTTGTGGTCAGACAGAGAAGGTTCATGCAAGGCAGAATTTTGTGGGAGAAAGTTAGTCAGAATGTTATCAATGCATGTGGCTGAAGTTTTTACGATGCGCGTTGGCTGTTTGAAATTAGCAATTAAGCCATTTGAACTGATAGAAGTCAAGAAATCTTTGGCATCTTTGTCATCAGAGAGAAGGTTGATATTAAAATCACCTGCTATAAGAAGAGTTTTCCCGGGGCTCTTTTTTGTGATGTGATCCATGAGATTATCGAGATGTTTTATGAAGCTTGAATGATTACTGTCAGGATTGCTGTAAAGCGAGACAATTAGAAAGGAGTTTTCACCAATCGATATCTCAGCTGCAGTATATTCAAATAAGCACTCAACTAACGGGACTTTTCCGTTGTAATCAATGGTTTTAAAAAGAAGACTTTGTTTTATAAGAATTGCAGTACCTCCTCCGTCTTTTGAGGAACGTGAAAAACAAGAAGCAACCTTGTACCCCTGCAATGTATTCATAAGGACTTCACTAATCTCATCGGTCCATGTCTCTTGCAAACAGATAACGTCTGGCAGCTGAGGGAGAGAGTTAATAAAGATACACAACTCAGGGATTTTTTTCTTTACACTTCTGATGTTATAGCTCACAACCCTTAATGGACAGGAGTTTGAGGAGGAGCGTTGTCCTGAGGCTGCAATATCTTCGGACTGTCCTGTGCCACACAAGCCGCCAGCTCCTCGCTCAGAGACAGATTGTTCCTTGCTGGGCCTAAAAAAACATTCCCAGCTTTGACTGTTTTATTGATTTTATTAGTATCTGGGTCTCCAGAGCACTGGTTTGTCTCGCTTGAGATTACCAATTCTATATTAGAGACACAGCCCGTCTCTGAGTGGGCAGCCGGACCAGCCACTGCGCTGACCACGACCCTGCATTCCTCAATGCTCATTGCTAGAGTCGCACTCAGCTTAAATTTACCAAAGTTGTTAAGATGGAGTCCATGACGTGTATAGTGTTTCTTGCGAAGAAAACTATTCACGTCAAGTTTAGTAACATTTGGCTGATCAAAGTTGCACAGCAAATCATTGTTTATTGCATGGATTCGGTGGTTGAGCAATGCAAGGTCGTACCTATAAGGCAAAGTTAACAAAATAACGCTTGGTTTTACAATACTCGAAAGATATTCTCTTATTGTGGCACTTGTCTTCTTTTCAGTCTTAGTATCCACATCATTAGTGCCAGCAATGACAACAAGCACGTCCCCCTCACTCATATCCGCAGTGAGACTTGCTGCATCACGCACAACACACTCAGCGGTCGCACCAGGCCGCACCATGGCTTGTATTTCGTATCCAGGACCAAGTCTATTTACCAGCATCTCTCGCAGCCTACGACCATGGCTGTCAGATAGAATCATGATCTTTTTCTTTTTAACAGTTTGGACCTCCCGAGTCACCCGAATTGATATTCGACACTCAATTCTGTCTGGGGTGGACGTCTTACAAGGGAGGGTATCAGGACTGTTTCGATGTCTGGTATGATTCCTCTTAGGTGGCAAGATTGGTTTGGTTTTGAAGGGACTGGATGACACAGGAGTGGAGTGACTATCATCGTGCAAGTTTTGAAGAGGATGAATTCGGTTGAAGGTTCTGAGAGGGTATTGGTGGACAAAAGCTTGTTTTGGAGTAGATGTTTGCGATGTAACAGTCTCAGAAGATAACTGGACGACGGAGCTACACTCATGTTTGCGCTCAGTTACAACAGGTTTTTGAGAACTCCTTTTAATATTATTCAACTCATTCATGAGCGACTTATTAATCTCTTCCTCTTCAAAAGCAGATTCAGCCATAAGTTGGAATTTTTCTTTTTCCTTCTTCAGCTGTTTAAGTAGTTGCTCATGATCAGATTTACACTCTGACAAGTTTATTTCCAACGACTCCATGGTTTTAAAGGCGTCACTTAACTTCCCCAAACACTCACTAGTGAGGGGGACAAGATCAGCAACAACAGTATGATCATGCTTAGCAATTATGTCATTAAAAATTTGAACAAAATCTATTACAATAGGTTTTACATCAATATATAAGTTATCTGGGACATTTAATGAATCGAGATCTTTAAACACCTGGTTGCGCAGTGTGGCTCGAGTATGCACCATCGCGAGAGAGTCAGGCGTACAACAATAGGAAGCAATGAAAATAAAATTAAAATATTATTGCTTAATTTATTATTGCTTAATTTAGGTTCGCTAAACCATAGCAATATCCACTGCACGGCAGGTGGATGGCACTGTCTTTGACCATGTTATGTTTAACACAGCTTTCTGGAGTAAGTTGTTTCATTTGCTTAGACGTTTCATTAACGTGAGTTATCAGAATTATGCAAAATATTTTTATAAAAACAAGTAAAATATTCACTATAAATTTGCAGGAATTGTATTTGTATTGTATGTTCACTAAACAAAATCATACTGATGTTTTTCATAAACTATTGCCGTAAAAGTTTATTTCAATTGCTATAATGAAGACAAATCATGACCAAGATAGAAAAATTGTGGTGAGTAATTCAAAAAGTTTTACCAAGAAAACCAATTTACATGCTCAAGTTAAGCCATCACTGCCGGGGGCGCCTCTTACATGAAAGTTGCTTCAAACATATTTCCACTGAAGTTTTGTCATAAACAACTTAATTATGTAACTTGGCTTCAACAAACGCCTTAAGACAACGAGTAGACGTCAAATGAGTATTGGAGTAATTGCAGTCTCCGATGTTGGAATTTTATTTTTATATCGCTATAGTTTTTTTATAGATTTAATTTTTTTTAAATTAAATCTGTTTTGAAAATTGAGTCTGTTTTGTTTTCCAGTACATTAGTTAAAGTTTTAACAGGTAGGGCCTAAGGTGCATAATTCAGTACAATACAAACATAGAAACTAACTAACTTAACTTAAATTTAACTTTTGTAAATTACTCAATTGTAAACAGAACCTCTAAAATAAAGGTGTTAAATTTTCGCTACATTGAATAAAAGCTCTTTTATGTTCACAGGATGTTGTGAAGAATCAGTGAAGAGTAAAAGAGAGGGATAAGAGATATCAAAGAGAGACCAAAGAAGTAATGACGCATATGACGCTGGATTAGAACTTAGGCTAGAGTTGAGAAATCAGGTTAATGATCATGTGCTTGGTTAGAAGAAATGCCTTCCTACTATCACTTATATAAAATCACGTTTCATCCTATTCTAATTCACTTTTTATCGAAAAAGGCGTCATATTAACTTTAAGGCGTGAGTTCACTAACCTTTAAACCACCGTTAAGGCTCGGTTAGTTTAATTTTATCAGTTGTTTAATACTATTCTCCTATCTTTAACGAACAGTTTATTAACCGACCCTTAACTGATGTTTGGTGAAATCGGGCCTCAGTACTGTCAGTGTATTTGAAACAAGTTTGCTTAGATTTAATTCATAATAAAATTTCTAACAGCTGTATATTTCATTTAAAATATTGAATTAAAATCTATCCTTCAATCCCTTGGATACTATTAATTTGTGCTTTTGTACAAATTTATCTAATTGCTAATAAAACTGCTGAAAACGAATCGTTACAAAAATACCTAGTCATATAAAATAATCAAGATTCAAAGTTTTATACCAAAAAGAGTTTAAAACACGTCGACTTGGTGGTGACAAACTGAAATAAGAATCAGGGCGAGGTCGTGTTACAAGGGATGAACATGAGGGATAAGGGGGGAATGGGGGAAGGGGGAAGGGGTAAGTTGTGGCCCCCTTGTGAGGAAGAGGCTCCGCACGCTTTACCCTATACCGTTCTCAGTTTTCAAAAGTCTACACCTTTTTACACTTAAACGTATACGCAGTATAAATTATTTTCCTTTGAATTAAAACAATAAATTATTTTCAAACAATAATATTGTTTTAATAGGTGTAGCCGAGAACTACAAACATTCTTTCTTATACTCGACCATTCAAATGGGATGGGACAGCCGGTTTCGACCACAGGGAAAATTTGGCTCTCGGACATATTAGCAAAAATTAACTGCAATTCAGAAAAAAATTACACATAAAACTGACTTCACATCTATCAAGTAAAAGTTTAACACAGTTAGATTAACCAAATTGCGTTAGAATCATGCTTTATGTGTAAATTTAAGACCAATACCTAGCTTTTTATATACCCTTGAAATATTTTCAGCAAGTGACGAAGAGCTGTTCAATCTGTCCTCGAGTTTGACAGATAAAATCAACCTGCCTTTCAAACGTTTCCTTCACTTTACGAGACCATGATGGATTTTTACTCTGTCCGGAACATATAAGTATTTCTAAACCTAATTCTAAACTTTTTTATTTTAGCCTCTTTTAGACATTGGGTCAATATTTTTTTAATTTTATTACAAATAACTAAAAGGCAATCCTTTACAATACCGAGTCATTAAATAAAAAAAATTACGATTCACTAAACAGTAATCAGATCCTCTGAAATAAAGATGTCAGTGACTATGATGAACTTTAAATTCTGCATTCAATGAGGGCCTCAATTGCCTCAATTCAGGAAAATATCCAGATATATTACCTGGTTAAACTGGCATAAGACCAGCTGTTATTGCTGGAATCTGGGGCAAACTAGTACACTGAAAGTCAGAAGGTGCCTTATCGCTTGCCTTACAGTGCTTAAACCGAGAAAGCGACAACAAGAAAACTTAAGAAACTAGGTTAATACTTTTTCGTAACTCGATAAAATAACTGAATTCACTCACTGAAATAGTCAAAACGAGTTGTGCTACTCTCGAAAATTAAGTTGGTTTGAAATCTGCAACTTACTTTAAACCTTTACAAAAACCTTACGAGGCATAAACTCGGAGAGTATTATATTTTTATCAAAACGGATATATACTTAGTTACAAATCAAAATGATAATCTGTTAAGAACAGAACAATTATATTATATTAGGGTTTGGAACAGTTTACCACGTTTACCAAACCAGTATTGATTTATTCTCTTGTTTATAAATTTGAGCATAGTTGGATTAAAAAAAACTAATATCAATAAAGAAATAATTGATAAATAAAAAAATTAAATAAATGCGAAAATAAAAATGTTTAAAATAATTTTAATATGCGATGATTTTATAATTTTTCCTAAAATTTAATGGTATAGATTAAGTTTGAACAAGCTCTTAAGGAAATCAGCAATTTCAGGGACTCTCATTACGACATTAGTACTAGCGGAAAAGTTTAAAATCACTTATTCATATGTGATAACTAGAGGATTGATTAACTTGTTGTAAAATTAAACTGGCCCTTTCAGTTTTAAAGCCTTTTTTGAAAAAAACCCTTTCAATTATCAAATTGTATTTTCTCCTAAAATTTGAATTAATTACCAAACCTTAATATTGTAAAGTTAAACTAACTTACTAAACCAAATACTAAAATTCAATAGACTCAATGAAACAATCATGTGACACTTCTGAGCCTCAGGCCGTTGAAATCGAAATGTTCTTCCATAACGTCCAAGTACTGCAGGCAAACTGTTTTGACTTATTACTTTTCGGTAACGTTTTGTTCAAATGATTTATTATTATTTACATTTATTTATAACAATTTTTTCATAATAAAGATGCGGTTTTTTTCATAACAAAGATACACTTTGTTAATCATAATTTTTACTATACTACATGCTGATATTATATTTTACGGATAAAAACAGCCAGCTCTAGATTGAAAATCATCAGCTGCGGTTCTTATAAAAGTTGAGGAGGAGATCGATACAGATGGTGGTCAAATGGTTAAAGAGGTCCAATGGGTGAGGTCGAATGGGTAAAGAAACCTAACGACGAAACGGAAGCCTACAATAAAGAAAGCAGATAAATGAACATGAGCTTTGTTGTGTTAGGGACGGGGGTCCTTCCAAACCACTCTTCAAACATCACCCGATCCCAGCACTTATATCACCGACATTTAAACTGCCTTTCTTTTTAACTATTACATTGGTGTTTATTCTTAAAATAATGTAAAACTTTTGAACGAGGGAATTCTTAGGGTTTTCAGAACATATAATTATTCCATACACCTCCAAATAAATGATAAACTAAGATTTATTACATCAGGGAAAGGAAGGTTAAATACGAAAAGAAACAAGCATGATTTTATAAGTTATAAAGACTAATGTTGAGGTTAAAGAAAACTTACCAACGATAGTTATGTACATAAGTCATTTCTGGCTTGAAAAGAGTTATTTATGAAGTGTTTTGGAAAACGTCAACGTTATTTTAAACTTTTTAAAAGCTTCTTTCGCAAAATGTAAAAAGTTTGTAATATAGAAAAGATTAAATTGTCAGCAGTTAAAGTGCAGTAAGAGAGGCATTTAAGCTAATTTGATAAAATAACAAAAAGGTATCCTTCTAAGATAGCCTTCTCTTAACTAACAGTAAGTTTAGCAATATCACAAATGATCTTTTAAAACTGTGTTTTTGTTGTAACATTGAAAGACATTGAATCGTCAAGCACAATCGAACCTACACCAGAGCTTAAAAACTGCAATAACCAAACAACCTGACATGGTCTTACTAAACATAACAAAATTCAAGCAGGAGTCAGAAAGTAGTTTTCGAAAATAAATCTTAATTCATGAAAAATAACTAGCGTGTTTTGATCAACTTGTATAGTTTGAATAATAGTCACGGTAATTAAAGTTGTGGTTATCTTAATTACAGAAATTCTACCGTTTAATCCTACTAAAATTATAAATGGAAGAGTATGTAAGTTTGTTCTTGACTCTGGTGTTCCATCACGAAAAAGCAACTGAAACGATTGAGCTGATATTGAATATACATTTTTTGCAGGAATAGAGCCAATATACCAGATATGAACGTGGACCCATTTTTATTTGGAAACTCCACTAAGGCTCTGCCCCACTGGTTTCCAAAGTTGCCATTTTATTCTAATGCAAAGATATTGTTTGCATAAAATCTAATGTCATGATACTTGAACAGGTGATCTTTGGAAAGTTGAAAAAGGCATGACAACGTCTGTCGGAATCAGACAGTGTAGAGAGCATAAAGTAATTAAATCTAATGCCACCTTCTGAGGAGTGAAAAAATAGTGTAATGAATGAGCTGCTTCAAAGATTTTCCATTCTATGAAAGTAAGGTCAAAAAATGCTTATTGGCTCTAAAATTTCAAATTTTTATTATTTATTTTAATATAATAAATAAATTAGAAATAAAATAAATAACCCATTGAATGTCTGTTGCAAAGGGGATATTTCAAATTAATTTGGTTCGTTTGACAATTTAAATTAACAAAACAATTGAATGAAAAATTATAGATATATTTTACATTTGCAAATAAATATTCCAACTGGTAAAGTTATCTCTCATGTTCTAAGTCAGAGAACGGTAATGCTGAAACCTAAAGTTTCATTTAGAATCCTCCGCTCTTCTCGGGTTAAAATTTAAAGATGTTCTTTATCCCGCAATTAAACTGCGAGTAGTAAAATCTTCAGGGAATAATCATGTCGTTGATTATAGAATCTAGCTTCTTGGCTCCTTACGAATGTTCCTTTTAAAAGTTAACATACATTCGTTTGTATTGTTTTGTCTCTGACTTAATTTAAGGTGAAACTAGAATGTGGAAAAATGAAAATGACGTTTGACAAATGTGTTTTTATACTTTCGTCGTTCTACCGGGAAATGTTTCTTAGTTTTATTATTTCCTAAGTATAAAAACATTGGTAAGTATTTCACTAAAACAATTGTCTCCGATGACTATTTTATTTTTATGGATTATCAAATAACTTATCTTTATTCTGTAACTCCGTCATTTGCTAGCACGAAGCAGCAGATATGGAAAGACACAGAGTGTAATGCACAATTTATAGATACAGTGCATGATGGAACGCCTGCTCGTATTTCAGGTGGTTGAAGGGTCGGCGGCGGGCGCGGGCGGCTCCCCGCGGGAAGAGTTATTTACCCTGCAGCAGCACCAGCTGTTTCAGGCTGACCAAATTTTAGCGGCTCGACCTCAAACCGACTACAGCGGCGCGTCGGACTGCTGATGTTTATGAATGATAAATCGAACAAATCACAGTTTCAAATAGAATATAATATAAGAATATAATATTGATTCGCTTTGTAAAGCAAACAATAAAATATGACAATGACATACTAAAAAGTGAGGTAAGCATATAAAGAAACAAACTAGACATAACAATCTCACTAAATTGTTTATCAGGTTGAATTACAGACATTTAAGATTATTTTCAGAAGGTAATCGATGAAAAATGAGGTAAGGGAAGGGAAAATAAACGATTTCAAACGGAGTAATGACGTAACAGAGCCTACGTTGTGTTTACGTTTTGTGGCAAGAATAAGTTTGTAATTTAATTATATTTAAATATACAGGGTGTTTTTTTAACACAACCCAAATCTTTATTTTATCAGTGAAGGGTTATTTCCCCCCAGAATCCCCGGATTTGACCCCGCTATATTATTTTCTTTGGGGATACATAAAATGTAAGTCCTACGAAAACAATTCACAGGATATTCAGCACCTCATACAAACATAACAAATTTAATGCCAGAAATTCAAAGAGGTACCTTGCAATACGTGTTCGGGAATTTGATGGAGAGAACGCAACTTTATTCAAATGCCAATGGCGGATTGTTTGAACACATAATGTAAACTAAATGTGATCAAACTTAAATAATAGGTTGTATAAAATGTTCAGATCAACAAAACAATACTCATTTCATATGTATATGTGCATTATTCAATCTCGAAAATGGGTTGCGTGTAAAAAACACCTTTTATTTCACAAAACGGTAGTGTATTTCGTCATTTAAAAATTAGTAGCTATAATTAGATGGATGAACAAACAAATAGTAAAACAATTCGAAAATTAGTAAATGTTGGTTAAAATTCTGCTGAATCTTTTTAATCTCTTGTTTTCTCCTTATTGCGCTAATATTGTGTGACAAGGATAGTCCTCGTCGACTCACTAGGATGGTTCAATAGCTTTTCCTTAAACCATTTCCATTTTCCAGAGCTTTGGAATTCCAACTTCGGCTGATATACTGCATTCCATTCCCCAAGTTTGCTGGCACCGAGTTCTTGTTTGAAGACTAATTGGACGTCGCTCATGATCGTGAACTCGACAAACTGAAGGCTTTCAACTTTAATCTCAAGCATTTTTAGAGTTTCTCATGTTCAGTTCTTGAGATGTCACTCAGTTAAGCCGCACGAGGGGGGCTTTTAATATTAACTAAACGGTTCTGCATTTTAAAAGGTTAAAGTTTTTTTTAAGTTACGGTAAACAATACTTTGTCACTAGTTTATTAATTTATTTTTAGTTAAGGTTGATTATAAGTAATCACAATGCCCAAAACATACAAGGAAACAGAGAAAAAAATTAAGTTTATAATTAACGAGATATTAATCTTGGATAAAATTGGAAGTTTATCTACTTAACACGTTAGAATGAATTAAGTCCGTGAGTTTCGTTTTAAAGAAAAATGAACCTCTTCTATTAACAAGAAGCATGGAGATTGTACGAGTGATCCACACTCAGTCCATCCGATTACGGAAAGGATTACTTTAAATAGAATAAGCTGCAAAACGCTTAGAGAAACCACATGAATTGGCTCTCCGCACAAGCCACTTTTCTAACTCACAGTGACAGCTGCTAACTTGATTACTGCCACCTCCACGCACTCCTTATTGGTCTCAAAACATACTCTGTAGACATATTGGAAACTTTAATCATCGGTAATAATACTTTCCCCTAAAAAGTGTTTATTTTATAATATTTTTACAAAATAGTAGGGAAAAAAGTAGGCAAATCTTTGCAAAAGGTAGATCAGCTTTTATGCTGTTATTCGACTCCGCATGATAATAATTTGCCAAGAATTAAAATAATTGCAGGATTGTTTTATGTAAAATTCACGTTGCCTAAAAAATCAATTTAATTCCTCCAAAAACTAGTTGAGGTGTAGGTTTTCATCAAAATATTTCCAAGAAATTTAAAGAAAAATCTCAATCCAACAGTTTAACAGCAAACACCATTAGTAAAGTAAAGGAAAAACACCATAAGTAAAGGATTAATTTAATTATAGCAAATGATCAACTACATCCAAAATAATACTCTACACGATAAATTGAAGTAATTCCTGTCAAAACTCCGAATCGTTATATCAATATTGATGCAATAAATTATACCAGACATAACAGACCCACCCACCACCATCCCGGTAAGGCCAACAAGAATGCAAATGAATTGAAATTACTGATTGGTTTTATCATAATCGTCGATTCCGCCGCCCCACAATAAAGGCACAAAGAGGCCATTAGACGGAAACACACGGAGTGGGCCGTGGCGGGGGGGGGGCGGGGGGGGGGGGCGGGGGGGGCGTGGGAGGTCCTGATGACGTAGACGGGGGACTGGGGTAGTCGACGAACAGGGCAAATCTGGAGGGACGGTGGAAGTATGGGTTATCTTCAGTGGATATTAGAATGAAGAAGAAGGAAATTATGATTTTAAATGCAGAGTAAAAGTGCTTTACGCCCAGGCAGGACCTTTGATATGGCAAGTACGTTAATAATGAACTAGTTAACCCTGATGATCATCCCTAGCGTGAGTTTCCTGTGTACTTAATTTTCTATATTTGCCTAAGCGAAATTTAAATAGGTAAAAGAGGAAAAATAATGAATTCTGTAAGGTCTCATGACTGTTTTTATAAGAGTAAGTAGTTCTGTTCACCTAAACATCCCTTCTGCTGCCATATCAAGTACGGAGAAGCGAAGTTTTTTTATAGCCAATGGCTGCATTATCAAGAGCCTTATGGTGCACACCAACCAAATATTGTGCTTCGATCCAATGACCTTCCATAGCTCGTCACAATATAGATATAAATCTAACTTTCAGAAAATTGCTTACAAAAACCATATTTAAAAAAAAACATACATCAAAATTCTTCATTAGCTAGGCTACTTAGTGGAAATAAAAAATTATAACTATGTAATAAGATGGAGACGTCTCGACGAGCTCATTAACTAGCTAAGAAAACTTTTCAGCTTTAACTTGCTTATGCAATAACCACGAGGGAAGATAACTAGGTCGAAAGTTAACTGAAACTCTCCAGAAAGAGCCTGGAGTGACATTGCATCGTGGAGGGGATTGTCGGATTTAGGTAAAGCAGTAGTTCTGTAAACGTGCTCGCCATTTTTGTAGCCTCGCCCCCGGCTTATGTCATCCGTTCTTGTTACGATTTCGCTCTAAGGTGCTCACGTCACTGGCTCTACCGTCAAATATCACTATCCCTTTAACCCACTCTTCTTAACTCTGAACCCACTCCTTCTTAACTTTAAATATATTTATATTAGGGATATTACCCTCGGCTACAGCATAAATTATATATTTTATTTTAATTCCTTTTGAAATTATAGCTTTAACTCAAAAGCTATAATTTCAAGGGTCATTAATTTGCTAACCATCGTTAAATTAAAAGATAATTCATTTTATGGATTACCGTTTTAATATTCAAAAATAGAAACAAACTTTATTTATCTTAATCTTGGTGATGGCACGCGGTTAATAATCTGTGCTAACGTAGGAAGAGAATTAGGTAAGTTTGGCTATGGTTGCTGCCCAGCTGAAAACTATGTACAATTGCTTTCTCTCACTAGAGCTTAACATTTTTGTAGTGTATGATGCTTACATACCCCATTGCAACTTTCCCAGTTTTCATAATAAAAAATATTAGTTGTGAAAACTTAACAATCTGAAAACTGTACGTCATAGTTAGATCAGAGTCGAAATAGATATGGTTTTGATTAGCCATATTTACGCACTTAATGATCAAATTAATCCTGCTGATGAAACGTGAGTCAGTCTCAACACCGAATAATTTCATTTACACTTGTAAAAAAAATTGAATTTTTTATATGGCCAAAAAAGTATTTTCATGAGTAACCAAAAATACCTCTATCATCAGAACAGGATGAATAAAAAATTCACTGGGTTGCAAAAAGTAAATTGCAACAAACGAACGGTCTTTTACCTGTATAACGGCGTCAACAGCTGGACGTGTCATTTACGAAGCCAGTTGGCGCTCAGTCCGCCCTCGGTTTGCTTTCCTCCTCTTTCTTTAAACAGCGATATCCAACGGAGCATCGTAATTGTAAGGCCTACAAACGCCCGTGTGTACATTTAATACCCCGTTTACGCGTGTGTTTGCGCGGGCGCGAGCGCGCCAAGCGTGTTTACCCGCCGGGGAAGTAATAATCCGCAAATAAAACGTGTACCCAAGATAGCTTCGAGCAAATAAAAACCAGACCGGCTGCAGGCGAGGGGGAAACAATATTATGAAATGTTTAATTGGTCGAAGCTCCGACTCCCCCACGGGTGACACGTGGTCTTAACAAGGGGAAGTGAACTCTAATTATTCCAGCATTATTATCAGTAATTTCGCAGGCTTGTCCTCCTCAACCCTTCCCCTCGGTGTTCCAGAATCCCGTGCTGTAATGCCCGTTGCGGTTTATTTTAAAACGGCTGCGTTTGGAGATAAGTGAGGGCTGTTTTGGGTGCGGTCCATAGTTTATGTGGAAGTAATAGGGTTTATTTTTTTTAAACATAACTAAGGTAACGTTTTGGGCCTGAATGTGGTATTTAAAAAATGCTTATTCAATTTTTATTACAAATGAAAATCAGTTATGGTGTATATTTATGCACTGTTTTATGCTTAATGTAACCCGACGATTTATAAAAACGGAGTTGTACTACTAATGTTCTTTTATTTATTTATTATTTTATTTTCATCAACTATTACAAAAATAAGATGCTAAAAATTATTGAAAATATGTCAAACCCTACTTGGAGTTATTTTTAAACGCTGGATAAGGGTAAAATTTAATTAAACAGAAAATTCTCCAGTTAGGAATATTACGTTTTACATAATCTTCCTAATAATATGTTTGTTGTGAAAATATATAGATAAATGCATCTTTGATGTTATGAAAACCACTATTTATTGTTTTTATTGATATAACACCTCACAAGCTTGATCATGATAGAGCTTCATATATTCATGAAGAAATGTTTTTATTTAAATGGAATTTACATAACAGTTGTAACTGAAATTGCAAGACCTGGTTTTAGCCTAATTAATATGAAACTAATGAGTATTATTTTCAGCATAACCCGTTAATAAAGTATAATTGGTGACTATAATTACTATAGAAAAGTAGCAATGAAATATATAATTTTGGATTTCGACGTACAATGAAAATCAATTAATTTTGGGTTATTTTGGATTTTTATGTACGATTATTTGAATGGTGAGGGATCATGAATTTATAGAATCTTAAAATGTTACGCGCAAGAATTTAAATACAATCATTTATATAGTTTTTAAAAAGTTATCGGAGAATGTATAAAATCAACAATTAGCGCATGTGTACAAAAGAATGTTCTCATGACGGATGGGTAGCAGGCTGGGTACCGGTGCGGGGGTCAGCGCGGGGTCAACCACACAGGCGTGTTAACGAAGACACGTACTGAGGAAGGCGAGACTGAGCGGGTGTCACTGCAGCCGCTGATACCGCGAGTGATAACGACAAACACGGCCGCTGCCGGGCAAACAACGGAACGGGCCGGGACTGACATGGAGCGTCGGCGGAGAGAACAGTGAGTTTGGTCGAAATACTTAACAATTGGTGACGGGTAGAGATACTTGACCTAAATACAACTAGAACATATTGCACTAGACCTTCTGGGGATTTACACGATAAAGCAAATGGAATCCAAATGAAATTTTTGTAATACTAAACAAAACCTACTAACCTTAAACACACCAACTAAAGCTGTTAGCAATTGACTGCTGCAAGCACTTTAATATATTAAATACCTTTCTTGATTTATTTTGAATAAACTTTTAGACAACAATTTTTGTTACACTATTTTTATTTACCCGTAATAAAAAAAGAATAAACTTAAAACTTTATTTTTTAGGTATCTGATCATAACCTCAAATAATTGTTTTCACTATGTTGTTGTTTGACGCAGAAAACGTGACCAGTGATAGTATTTTAAAATTAAAGTTTCTATTTATTTAGTAAATCTTAAAAACCATGATTGAACTGGTTCTTGTATAAGAATCCAAAATAGTAGGTAAGGCTATATTTCAGCTGGCATCGTTGTGGGTACACTGAGAAATAATAAGCTGGAAACAGGCTAATAAACGTAAAGTTTCCTCTTCTTCCTAAAACATTAGGTCTATTTTATTGAAACCAATACAAAACAGTACCTTGCGTGTTAGACAATAGTAAGCACCGAAAAATACAGATTCTCGTGTAGTATCTGGGCTTATTTTCGTCCGTGATATCAAAGTGGCGGAAGCGCGAGGCGGGCGTATAGTTAGTGGTCCTGGTAACCTACAATTTGACACCTACTTGCCCCCCCCCCCCAAATCCGCCCCCGTCCACAACCTCATCAAACTTTAAACGTGTAATTTGAGGGAAAGACGTCCAATTGGGTTCTTGGCACCCACAACACCACTTTGCCACAGATTTCCCAACTTCATTTGGCGACTGCCTTGTGCTAATGGAACGAAAGTTTACAATGGGAAAGTTAAGACCAAGAGATTAAATATTTATGCGGCACAGTGTGGTTGGTTTGTGGGGTGTAATATATAACTCCAAACGTCACGAAGCACGCAGTGAAATAGATAAAGATAAGTAAAATAGTTTTAAAAATGTATTTGTCTTTAATATATTATTAAAATATTCTTGATATTCTGTGATTCAGCGATATAAAGATAAGAGGATTTTTTTACCCAATCTATTTCCTCTTGCCCAAACAATATTGAATTCTTTCAAATTTATACAGGGTGTTTTATGATAACCCTTAAAAACCTCAGATAGGGTTCCTTGGGTCAAAGCGTGAAACAATTTCCCATGACCACAGGCCCTAAATTTATTCGTTTTCTATTTATGAGTGGACATTTTGACGTCTAGATTGAACATTTTACAAGACATTTTAATAAAACATTTATAGTTGGATAGAATATTAAATTTGAATGATATTTCAAGACTAATTTATGCAAAAATGGTGAGTGTGACTGAGAAAAAGTTGTCTAAACATAGAGGAACCAAAAGATATTTTTTTGTTTGCTGTTTGGCTTTCAACTTTACGAAAAGTTTTACAGTTTAATGGAGAACACAGAAATACCAATTTGAGTATGCTTTATATGGGGATTATTTATGTCAAAACCCAAAATATTGTTAGGTATCAAATATTACTCATGTATGAAAAAACAAATTCCAATTTATACTTTGATTATTTTTCAACATATTTGAATCTAATCTGTTGAATCATCATATATTTATTAAATCTCTTTCAAATATAATATTTAATCTAGCTATGAAGGTTTTATCAAAATATTTTGTCAACTTTTAAATCTACACGTCAACATGTTAAATAGGTACACTGAAAACCGAAATAACGCTATTTTCACTCATAAATAGAAAACTAATGAGCTTAGGACCTATATTTATGGACATGTTTACTCATTTTGACCCAATAAACCATATCCTGAAGTTTGTCAGGGTATCGTGAGACACCCTGTTTAAAAAGCCCAAACTACCCGTAACGTTTGTGAAAACCATAAGTTTGACCCCCATCGACCCTATTTGAATGAAAGTTCTCTATGAAAAAATACCGGGAAAAATAGTTTTTTGATAAATTTTTCCTAATGGCACAAATATTAATAAAAGGGGCGAACAGCTGATGAATTTGATTTTAATTGCAATTATTTGTTTACTTTTTCCCAGTGAAGCGGGGGACCATCACCTAGTTTTAATAATGCTTCAATTTTAATATTTGTACCAATTCGTCAAATAAAATTTATCCCTGAATTATTATTTAGATTGATTATAATATGCTTAAAAGTAAATTTAAGATAATAGAACCCATAAAAATAACCATACAAAATGTTTTAAAACATGTTTGTGGGAAAAAAGTTCAATAGCCGGCACTCCAGACATAAACCTTGAAGGAACAGACTACATATTTATTAGGTGGCGGTAACACTTGATCTGTAATGTTTGGACACATGCGCGGGAGCTCCTAGAAGACCAACTGTGTTGTTTCAAGGGGAGCGGCCCCACTGACGCGTTTACTGCGTCTTTTGGAAATTCGATCCCGAAACTGAGAACGTTGATAATCATGATATATTTTAGTACCAAAAGTAATGCCCTATGAAGAAAAAAGTGGGTAACTGTTGTTTTCTTAGTTAAATAAAATATAAATTGCTTATGAAGTTTATATTTCACTTCTAAAATTTGGATAAAAACTAATATGACGGAAAAAATCTCGCATTACTAGAAGCAAAATCTGCCTGAAGAAAATGATTAATTTTATTGTAGTCAAATGACATCTTAAATAAACTATGTATTACTTCATAAAATTGTATTTCTGTATAGGCTAAACAACATATGACGGCAAAACACAACCCAAAACGTAATTTCTGGAGGTAAGTAAATAGTTGAAAGTACATTTATTTCAGTTTAAAAAATTTTGATCACCCTTTAAATTCATATACTTGAATTTCATAAAATTAAATATAGTGCAAGAGTGGTTTCAATTCTTAACACTGACATTTTTATGTGTATTTAAAATCCCTCTTAACCTTTTTTAAACGTATTTTACGTTCCTATAATGTTGATGTTACTTTAAAACACTGCATAAAAAGTCCGTAACGAATATAAGATTGCATTGAAACTATTGAGGTTTAAGTAAAAAATGAACAGCCCTGAATAATACCACTGAGACTTTGCACACCCAGAATGCGATTCGAAATGAGTGAATTCATAGTAAACTTGAAATTACTCTCCGTAAAAGACGACATTAATATCTGCCTCCTTGTGACGCTTCATAAAAAGTGATCGTTGTACTTAAAGTTTAACAGCCTCTTTACGACCAATAAAAAGAAGATTTACCGGTTCATTCGCTTATGAGTCAGGCCAGCGCCACTGCCATCCGGGAGTTAAATATTGATTTTCGGAGGTAACGAGCCCATGTTGAGTTATAACTCATTAGCGGCACCACAGAAGGTATTGGGGTCTAAATAAATTTCAAGGGTTCCAACATCACCACGTCGTTCCGCAGCGGCTCGTTCAAACGAACTCATCTAGTTTTGAATGTTTATTAAAGCGACTACAATGAAGACATTATGGGTGGGCCCGCCCGCGGCGCGTGCACACCCAGCCTAATGGAACATCACTGACCGACCGAAGGACACCCTAATTGACATCCACGGTACGGCCGGGTATAAAGATAAGGTTAATCCTCGGTCCTCTGTGGTAATGGACGTCCCAGCTGCGAAGGACCGTTCGAAACTCGCCCATCAATCACCACGTGATTAGGTCAATGGAACGTTACCGTGTTTCCCTCACATCGGAGACCTTTAACCGAGTTTCTAAGCGTCAAATGCAACAGGTTCGGGCTGTTTTATCAGTGCCGGATGCAATTTCACACTTGCCGCGCCGCCGGATCAGCTGCATCCGGATTTCGATTATTTGGTGTCGTGTTTCCACTGACGGGTGTGTTTTTCACTGACGGGTGATTTTTAATGCTACCATTGTATATTTTTGTGTAACAAAGTACCTTTGTGACATCGTTCGTTGACTCTTAAACGTTCGTTGTATTATAAGCATAGAGTTCAAAGGGAAGACGAACCGAAAACCGTATTATTTAGCGGAGAAGGATGTAATACTACATGTAAACTTTATCTGTTCTTGATTCCAGTTCGTGACTGGCTCAGACCAATAGAAAAGGGTAATTATAAACTTATATTCTTTAATTCTAATTTTTATAATTTGGAATTTTATTTATCTACGTGCTGCTTGCTTAAGTTTGCATTTAGTCTGCTGATAAAACAATTAATATTTATTATAGTCAGCTGCTCCTTGAAATTTTAAATTGCTATTCCCACTTTAAATGTTGGCTTCATATTCATTTTCGTATCTGGACAAAACGAAATTTCAAGGGCGTCTAGGGCTCTTCCCTTTAGTTTAAACTGTCTAACTTTTATACCGTATTTCATACAAAACTTCCCGACGAGCTGTTTCCAATGACATCTACAATAATTAATAATGGTTGGGATCTGTAGGAGGAGTCTTGATCACGAAGCAACCCCTAGCGCATTACATAAGTATGGATGATACTAATCATCCACTTAATTTATCAGTAAGTATTGTGTACGGTACATGTGTGTATTGCCACTTATTGCCTAGTCTTTTTAAAAGTGCTTTCCATCCTATTGTAAAAAAGAAACATATTGGTTTGTGGTCTTAATGTTAAAATCCCAGTCTTTTCAGTGATATATTTAGAAAACATTCATGCGTTCGGTGACATGTTTTACGTTCTTACAGTCTCGTTTAAAAAATGAAGTTTATTCTGATTCTAACAACTCATCCATAGAGAAAACTTGCATAACGAAATTTATTTTACTATATATTTCATTAAGGGTTATTTTTTGCTTAAAGCTTTTATTCTACATCTGCAACAATAACCCACTCACAAAATTTTCTAACAAATGAATGCAAAAATCGAGAAGAAGTTATATACCTAGCCTGAATGTGTTGATCATTTAATCCTGTGTATTGAACTAACCCTAAAATGCAGGATTTATGAATTCTTAATATAAAACTGAATTCTGTTCAAAAAGTTACTTTCTCGAGACGATTTCCGAGCTCAACTAAAACATTATGCTATTTTCTACCATACTGTTTAAATGAGAGTAGATCTTATTTCAAGGACTACTTACCGGGTCCCCCTTCGGGCCGTCCAGTCCGATCGGGCCCTTAAACAGACAACAAAGCGAGATTAGTCGGCGCGATTGATGTGGGAGAGGTTTGATGCGGTAAACGGTCATATCCTCGGCGTGTGTGGGGCGGTCACACGTGGCGCCGCCGCCGCTGGGGCTGCAACTGCTGACGCTGTGAAGGTTACGGCCAGGGATCAAAGCTGGGATTGCCGTTGGATGTCCCCAAGCAGGAGTAAGAAACACGATTAAATTCCCTAAAATGGAAACTTGCAGTGCTGTAAAATGTTCTAACTAGGGTATCCCACATTAGGTTCCCCTATCTTTGTTTCTGTATTTTTCCAATATCAATCCCACACCACCCCCAAACATTGTTCGGTTGTTAATTTGTCGTTTTAGGGGGGGTTCTTAATTTTGGCCGCCATCTTGTATCCCCCCTTATGGATTCAAATTATTTTTATTCAATTGTAAAAGGGTTGTTGTGACCGATCATTTACAACTAGTTTTTTTCACAGATGTTAATGCACCAATCCGTTTTTTTTTAAATATTTTGATTGGTTCTCAAGGTATAAAAAGTACTTAATTATTTAATTTTAATATTACACAATAATAAAATAGATGCATAACCACAAAATAGTAATAAAATACGATCAACCACCCTAGTCATTGTTGGGTAATTTCAACTTCATGATCTTCAATGTAAATGTTTTGACCCCTATCTTGGATCCGCCATTTTGAAATGAGATAAGCGATATCAAATATGGAGATGGTATTGTATCCCATTATTTCAAACTTGCTTTTGAGGGTGGATTCAATTCAACCAGTTTTCAATTACGGTAAATAGTTTTTACAAAAGTCGTATTTTTGAGATTTTTAACAAAAAAGCTGTCGATACCTTGAAAATTTAACTCTAAAATTAAATACGAGTTGCGGCATTGAGAAATTGCGAGAATTCAGAGTAAAATCTACTTGAAATGATCCACCTCGGAATTTGAAGTAACATATCTGATTTCAAAATGGCGGATCCAAGATAACGTCCAAATAATTTACTTAGGTAAAAATCAGGTGGAAAGAACCGAACAGTGACCGGTGGCTCTTAATTGCTACATTAATCGTGGATATGTGGTATTATTGGTATTATTTTGTGGTTATGGACCTATTTTAACGATTTTAATGCTAAAAAAATAATAATTAATAAAAGTTACAATTTCTTGAGAACCAATTAAGATATTGAAAAAAATTTATTGCAGCATTGTAATCAGAGAAAAATCTTGTTTACAGTGATGAGCCACAACATTACTTTTACTTTTGTAAAACATATTTTAGGCCCTTGATGAAGGATCCAAGATGGGGGCCGAAATTGAGCTGTAACTCAAAATTAATTATTCACTACTTAAAAATGGTGGGGGGAAATGTGGGATTGATGTTTGAAAAAATATAGGAAAAAGTTAGGGGGGACTATTATGGGAGTGCCTATGACATTTTGTAGAAGGCCAATAGCCAGAGGAACTGTTGAATTTTAATTCATCTACCTGGAAAGAGGTGTAAAATATTAACAATTGAAACAATTAAATGAGAGTATTGCTCTTGAATGCTCTATGATGAAGGCTGAAAGTATTTTGAAATTTAATATCAATAAGTGCTATAGAGTCTTAATAATAGGGGCTGTAAAGTGCTGTTGAATTGTAATTTAGGAGCTGGAGGTAGCGGCAATCACCAATAAACGGAGCTGTAATTACCGTTGAATTTAATTTACTCTCGAAAACCTAGCTAGAAATGCTTTTGAATTTTGCAATGATTAAAACTGGAAGTGTTTTGAAATTTTTGATATATACTAAATGCTGTTGAGTACAGTCTACTTATTTATGCATCTTCTTATTTATGCTCTTTCCTAGAGGGTAGGATTGTTGTTGAATTACAATTATGGAGACAGGAAATACTCTGCTATACTCGGAGGTTTAATAGCTAAAAGCGCTCGAGTGTTATCCATTGGGGCTGGAGGCAGTGATTATTATAATTAATTATTATTGTTTAATGATTCATATTCTTTATAACATAAAGATCGGAATAATAATATATATTTAGTACCATGTTACTCTAATACATAAATTAGTCTCATCAAGCACTCCAACTAGGGCATATTTACGGGTTCAAACTGTAAAAATATTTAAAACCGTTTTCTCTGCAGTAAAGTAACTTGTGAGCTTATAAAACAGTAGTCTAAGTTAAATCCTAAATGTGATAAATAAAATAAAATTTAATGGAAATAAAAAAAATAAAGGAGAAAAAGGTTGAGTCATATTACATGGCCCAAGCCGGGTGTAAACCCAATGATAAAATTAACATTAGTCTTATGCGTGGACTGGGTCGCGTCATTTGACTCGATCCTGTGTAAAACGGAGGCCAGATGAGACAAAAAATGCGTTGAACGCAGAACAGTGCTTTATATTGTTGCAACAACGCTTTACATTGTTACATCTGTGTGACAACTGAGTGGTTTGTTACCAACTACGTACTAACATTTGTACGTAGTTAGTTTGTTACCAAATGCGTATTATGTCATATTGTGGCCAGCAGGGATGCCCAGTGGTGGCTGTAGCACTTTACCCACGGTCAAGACCAGCGCCGCGCCGGGGCCGTAGCCCCAGCCGAGGCCGCGCGAGGTCCAGATACCATCGCCAAGTATTTATAGACGCGTCGCACAGGCGCTGGATATCTGCTAACGATGCAATAAATAAATGCAGGGTCCACTAGGCTACTGTAGAGGGAATTACTAGGCGGTACAAAGGAACTGGGCTGTGCTAAATTACTCTTATTTTGGAAAAAAACAAATACAAATTGATTATCACGTTTGAATATACATGTATTTGTTTACTTTCCCTTTTGTTTAATCAAACTAAGAATATACTTTGTTCGCAAATTATTAAAGCCAGTTTATAAACTAACTGTCACATGAAAAATGTGATTGAATTAACTACCTAAACAGTTTAAACTTTAGTGGTACCTCTTCATAACCACTCAGAAGTGTGCTATCAAAAGATCAACACTGATTAAATTAATAATAATGACCTTTTTACAAAATGTCATAAATTTTATAATTGTATGTAATTAACTGGAGCAAGTTGTAACATAAGGTAAGAAAGAATTTATAATAATTTTTTAAAATATAGGCCCTAAACTACAGCAGAACAAAGATTCAAACCCATGAACAACTAAATAACTAAATCGGTGGCTTCTAAACCGTAATAAATTCCCTTTAATTGTAGCCAGAGCATGCATCTCGGGCCCCTGATTCCGCCCTCATTAATGCCATCCAGGGCGGACGTCTTCATTAGAGCAGTTGGATGTCGGAGACCAGATTTCATCAGGGCGATTATTCTTGAACTGTCTGTTTTGTTGTTCATTGAGTGAAAGATGTTTATCTTGAACGATCGTTGTGGTTTTATAGTATACGTCTTCAGGGTAGAGTTTCGATTCGTTGGATATTATTAAAACCTTTTATATATCTGTTACGGTAAACTTTCAATAATTCATTTCTGCCATTTGTGTTATGATACAGTGGTTACAATATGCGATAAGATATTCTATAAAGAATTAAGCGTACCTCTTTAAAAAAGGTTTTAATACTTGTTATTCTCACAATAATTATATTTTTCTTCTCCACCTGGATGACGGATTCACTTCAATAAATAACATTACATGCTTCATTTATACCAGTTCATCTAAGAACCTGAACTTAAGTTAGAAACTAGATATAAGAAGAAGTAACAAACTAGGATTTGGGATAAGCCATAGGATACAACTGCTTAATTTACGTCGGCTGAGTACGCAGCGTTCTCATTAAAAGATTACAAAGTATTAAACTATTCATCCATCTCCTACGCAGAATTTTCAATCAAAATTAATTTTAATCTACTATTTAAGTTATTATAAAGTTACACTTTTCTTACAACAGTAAAAAAAATCGCCGCGTGCCTAAATGCAACTTACGTACTAAATGTTATGACGTGAACAACTCGGCGTGAAGACAACAAATAGTTCGTGAATATTGCTATAAGTTTAGTTTAAATGAAAAGGAGCGGCTGTCATCTCCATCTTGACGAGTTCCAATTCACAATTTCATTTATCAAGACTGACATCTCCGTCGGATCGGAACAACGTGCCGGCTGTTTGACTGATAAAGACTCTCCACTCTATCAGCTGTCAACGAGAATGAAACGATTGATGAGCGTTTTATTGTTTTGGCGTTTTCCAATCGTTTCAGATTCTTTTCTTAATTATACTTTTTATTCCAAATGGAGAAAAGTTCTGTCTTCAAAGGTCGTTCGCTTATATTGTCTACTTTATCTTGACTAAGATGTAATAATCATAATTAAAAAGGCTTAGTAACGAATCGCATTTTTTAAACAGAATAGGCAAAAATCAAAGGTACTTCAAGTTAGTCAAACTTTAAACGTTTCACCCATTTTTGACCATCAAAATAAGCATTAATTCAACCCTGGAAGTCACATATTCTTCAAGTTATTTTCGATAATTGAAAACACGCGATAGAAGTGCGAGTTGTCAAACAAAACACAGATGCGCATAACGAGCTCTGAATGCCGTCTAACGATGAAGGATGGAGTCGATCCGCGATTTTAACGATGTCGGGATCTCGATAGGCTCCCGTTACCGACACTCATCCACTTCGTTGTAATCTTTAAATCCACCAATGTGATGGAATCCGTAAAACTTTTTATGTATTCTAAACGCAAAATTCGTGGAATTGAGCTAACAGTAAATTAAAGAAGAGCAATTAGCTCTGGTTAAAATACAAATGGGATTCTGGATTTCCTTTTTCTGATACCTTTTTTAACGCTCATCGTGAGACAGCTGAGAAATCACGACTTCTCAGTCATTTAGTCGGTGGGTTTATCCACTAAATTGAAGAAATTCGCATTGTAACTTTTTCTGATTGGGAAAAAGTTTACAAGCAGTCATTATTTAACATTTGTAGTTGATTATGTCAGTTCTTAACTATAATAAATTATATTATTATAATTGGTAAATATTGATCGATTGGTTATTTTAAATAAAATAAAGAACATTAAACCTTATTTTTATCATCTTAAACATTATGAAAATCATGTTTAATTTTCAAATAATATTTTTAAGTGTTGCTAATAACTAATCAAGCGAATTACGGATTCAAATTGAAAATGTCCATCAATACAGTACTTCGTTATTACAACACTTTATTCTCAACGCTACTCTAATAATCTGCTCAGCTTTACAAACATTTTATTTAACGCAACACAAAGCCAACTTAATGTCTAGCCCGCAACTTAGCCACGTTCGAACACCCTGTCCTCAGCCAGTGAGCTCCTCAGACTAAGGACCCGCCTGATGACTGCCATTCGTCCTGCTGACAGGATGCGTTCGCCCTCTAATTGGAGGAGGTCCTGAGTCCTGCTGCCAGGAGGAGAGGCATTAGTCACCGAGCGGTACATCACCTGCACTTGCTCGCCTCTGTCGAGTCATTCCCTGTAATTTGCTGTCATGTATTTATAATTAAGCGGTAATTTCTGTAATGTTTCATTGTCGGCTTGACTATGAATGTGTGAGAAAATGAGTTTATCAACTTAAAAATGACGGTATTATAAATTTAAAAGTCTTAAATTGAGGATTTCTTCATTTTTATTTATTTACAATAAATGCTCACTTGTTTGGGGTTCTTTCAAACATAAATATTATTAAAAATGGCATTTCAAACGAAATAAGTCAACTTTAAATACCTGTTTTTTAACTCGGATTTTTTTGGACTTGAAACGTATGTTATTAACAAAATGATTTTATTTTAGCGTCAAAAGAGTTTTTCGAAATATGCTTTTGGTGTTTTTTAGAGGAAGAATTTTCTTTTTCCCTAATTCTAGAAGAAAATCAGACAACATTAAAATTAACTTTCCTAAAACGTAGTAATCCATTTTCGTAGATTTAAAACGAAAGCGAAGTTTATGCAGTAACAGAGAGTCATGTTTGATATATAGTTTTTGCTTATTTATATCTACTCACGAAAAATAAATGTACAAGCATATTAATTCACTGGTTTTCGACAAAATAAAATAAATCTGTTTAGACCTAACATACTATTATATTATAATTATCTAGCTCAAAATATAGCTAAAATAGATCAAATAATTTCTAGCTGAGATTTTATTTAGCTTATGATTTTATATGGGTACCGTGCAACTGCGAGCTTCAAAATAACTAAAAAAACTGATTACATCTATTATACAGGTAAAGAGACAGATATTTTAATAATTTATAAGCTCGTAGTTGTATGCTACACTTAGTGCGATGCAGCACAAATATAAAATTAAATAATCAAACAAAAAGGAGAGGAGTTATTTGAAATTTTAACTATCCAATGTTAAATAATACACAAGGAAAATCTCTTAAACTGAAGTTTAGGGAGGTCTTCTACAGGCAGAGGAGTGCCGGCAGTGAGTTAGTATGCTTAATCCTTGCAGCTTATTTACTTACCGCAATGCAGCAGTTTAGCCATTGCAGTGGTTTACATTAGAAGTTTTTTAACGCTTCCATAAAAAATTTGTTTTATCTTCAAAAGAAAAAGAGATAAACTTTTGAAAGTATTAGCATTAAGGTAATTGACAACTAAGAATAAATCACAGTGTGATTTCAAATTAAAAAAAAACCGGTTATCGTGTAAAATTAATATCTTAGAAATATTTAATCTTGATCATCAAAGGAGCTTAAAACTAAGTGAAACTATTCATAGAAGTTTTATGAACTGTCAATTAGTTGAAAATCATCAAAACTGACAAAATGCACCAAATACTCAAGTAAAGCACAGTTTGGTAATAGTCCTGTAAAAAGGGTCAATGCATAAGAGATTTCATTAGAGAAATTGTTAAACCAACCGAATTGACAATGATGTCAACTTACAGGAATACATTCTCATAATATGCAATTACAAATAAATTTACTAAAAGTAAAAATCCACAGGCAAGAAAGTGGTTGTAGATTATAAAAGCTTACATGAAAATGTAAGTGGACATAAAACAGAACAACATAAACACGCACAGAATTAGGCTCAAGTGTAGTAGAAAAAGTGGAATGGGATTGAAAATAATGCGAGCTTTCATAACGAGTGGCTCGGAACTAACGTTTGCAAACCAACCCGCGAACGAGACGAGGACTGAGCAAACACAAAACACGGCTACTTTGGCGCGCCCTCTGCAGAGAGCCTTTTGGAAACAAGTTTGAAATTGTCGTATTCCTAGAGTTTCAAAACATTTCTTAAAAAACATACTCTTACAAACAGCTCAGTTATATTTGCACGGTTGGATGAAATGTTCAATATTTGGTTACTCCCTTAGCTTTGGAGCTTTAACGAAGCAAAGTGTCAGCATGGAGAAATGGAATAAATGCCCTTGCGCTTGGTTTTAGAAAATTGTGTATTTTGGTTTTTCGTTTTAGATAAAGTATTTCTCGGGCTCAAAAGATTTCTCGTGTTAACAAACTACTACGTTGATGCGAGAAAAATCATCATTAGTTAACATTTTAAAAAGCGTCGTTTTACGATTGGTTTGGTTAACACCAAATGCAAAACATGAAAACAAATTAAGTACAAACAGACTTAGTACACCTAGTATGCGCTAAAAAGATTTGTTGAAAGAATCTAGCGCATATCTTCGCATGAAGAATTAAGAGCGCTTTTACTCTTTAATCATAAAATTTAATCCTTAGAAAAATAATAAAGGAAATATTTCAAGGGATGATACAAGAAAACGAAATTCAAATTGGCTCAAGTTAACTTCGTAATACAAAGATGCGCAGTTAAGACAACAAAGAAAAGTGCAATCTAGAACAGAACCATTGCAAACACAATCAAGAGTAGCGGGACAAGTAATAAAGGTGGATTAATAAGAGCAAACGGAAAGAGGGAGTCGTGAGAGAGAAGAAGATAAAGACCGGAGAGCAATCCTCAGATGTAATCTAGAGTGCAGCAGCGGCTATTGCAGTTACAGCCGAGCCAACTATACCATTCATAAAATTCTTAACATTTTGATGGTTCTCTGCAGTTAATATTTTCAAGATTGTTGTCTATGTCAAAAAAACATCGTTTGTTTGAACAGTAATAAAAACAAAAATTAGCTTATAATAAATCTTTTTTTATTTAATTTCTTAAACACAAGTAGCATTTTTACGGTTTTCTAAAGAAACTGTTCAAAAAACTGTGCAATCAACAAAATGTCGTGAATATACGTTGAATAAAAAATGGTTCAATTACCTCAATCATATTGAGATCCTCACATGCAGCAAAGATCTGAATACTAGATCACAATGGCAGTAAGGTACTTAACTATTCATTGTTAGGCCAAGTGGTAGATACATTATTAAAGACATTTGTAAAGTAAAAACGTATCACTTAAGTTTTGTCAGTCTATACTTAAAATTTCAAAGTTGTATTAATAACTTTTAAAAATGTATGTTTTACATATGTCCTAAAACCAAGTGCAACCCTGATTCCGGAGATTTTGATGACGCTAATTACCCAGGCATAATCGCCCACGTGTAAAGACTTTCAAGAACCAGAAACAGATTTAACGGGGATTCACAATCATCTAAAGGCTTAGGGCTAATACAGCGTCTGTTAATGCAAGGGCTAAGTGAGTTTAGCCCTTAAACCCTTTAGCGGTCGCCCGCACCAGGGAGGAATAACCGAGGAGAGGATTAAACTGGGTAAAACCAATTTGGCGGCCGAGGATCACTCTGGGCCAGTTTTGGAAATGAAATCTTGTTACAGGATATCCGTTTATAACGGACACTTTGGAAATTGTAACTAAGAAGGTTGGTCTATTTTGGACCCCATCATACGTCAGAGTATTTTAACTTAATAAGAAAACCAAGCGATATACGATATAAAATAATATAATTTTTATTTAATTTTTTGAGGAACCTTACTCGTATTCAAAAGTATGAATTCAATACTAAACTTAAAATCCCTTACAATGATGTATTATTCACGTCTGTTAAGACAAACAATAAAGGCTCGGACGTTTGTTTAAACAAATATGAGTGACTTGTAACTGAGAGGAAACACTATCGAGCCTCATTTAAATCAGAGACTGGCCTGTAATAATAACTAACGACAGCTGGTCTAAGAGGTGAATGAATAAAAGAAGAAAATGTGAGACCACATGTTACTTTCCTCAGGAAAGCAAAATAACTCATAATTTGTTAGCAAATGGATTTATGTTCATATACTACTCTATCTACATACTCTTTTAATTTAACCCTCTTTTAGTACACCTGGTTCTAAAACAACTCTTTGAAGGGTGGATGTAAGCTGAACACAAATGATGCATTAGCGTCATCCAACAACACCGCGGCTGCAGCTGCAGTGCGGAGAGGTAATAAGCCGCAAACGTTTAATCCACTACCCCCTGTCTAGGGTGACTTACATTTAGAACACCTGCCAAATAATGTAAATGATGAATAATCATTAGTATGACTTTAGTTTATTGCAGAGGGACTAGAGAAAACCTATAAAACATATTATTCACGATTGGACATGTAAACACTAAAGACAACATTAATCCAATGACTGTGCTTAATCTTCTTAGAGTTTAGCTTGATCAGATTTATAAATTTCTGTGGAACACGTATTCTTAGGGCAGACTGTGACTTAAACAAAATAATTTCTTGGTGTTTTGTGGAATATATGTTAAAAATTAAACTAGTAAGAAAAGAGTTGATCGATGAATAATAGCTTGGCAATTAACATATCTATTTTTGTAGATTGCATTATTTATTTTTAGCTGATAAATCAAACTTCACAATTAAAAAAATCTGTGCTCTATATTTTATGATTATATCTTTATGATTATTTTATGATATGTCTTAAACCATAAATTAATTCAATCCATTAATGTGCTGAAAACTGAATCTAATCGATGGACCCATAAGAAGTATGAGCATGAGTAAATGAAATAAGCTTGCATTATTGTACCGCGTATGGGTCTCGTTTTTGCGTTTTCATGGGCAACCTTCTATACAATAACAAGGCGAAAATATATTATTAACGGAAATAGTTTATGAACCAGAAAAATCAAGAAACCTTATAATATGAACTTATTTGTCTAACTATAATTTATTAGCAGATTTGACTTGTTTTGATTTGGAATTTTGCGAATATTTGCCAGCAGTGATTAGTACTAGATCACTGGTTAGTATTACACTCGACGGACGTAGTGGGCGACTGCTTGGGACGCGTCTCGCAGTTTATTGCGAGCCGAGAGACAAGGCGAGAGATTGTGTCGTGGCACTGAGTCGTCCCCGGACGGCGGTTAACATATACTGTCCAATATCTCGCCCCCTCACCTCGCCTTCGCTGCCTCGTCTTGTACAGGGAGTGAGTAATAATAGAAGAGAAATTTTGACAATTTTTCGTGTTCAATTGAGTTTGGTATTTAGATTTTGAGAAACGTGAACCAAATTTTACTCAATCCTTGCTCACCTTCCAAATTCCAGTATAGTCCATAAGGAAGATTGCTATTCTATATCAGATCTACTTTCATCTTGCAGAATGGAATTTCCATAAGCCGAGTATTTCAAATGGCAGTTTAAGTTGTACTAGCCGATTTCTATCATAATCAGTTGATGATTTTACTATCAGATGGTACAGATATAGCAACAAATAAAGTTAACGAAGGTAATGGAAGCACAATCTCTCATAAGGCCTGTACTGAAAGGTGAACGTGGAACCGAGTATATAGTACCTCTGATGTGTACTTTTGTCTGCTATTTCCACAGCTTGTAATTACAAAATTATCAGCTGATTATTATATTATTTTGTTTAGTAAAATTTTAATAGCCATATGGAACAACATGATATGGAATACATTACATATGGAAAAAAACATACTGAAAGGCGAACATGAACCAGAGTATATAGGTTGGCATTTCAACGAGTATTTTAGCAAAATGTTGACATTTTAGAGATAGATATGAGTAATCAAAATCAAAAACTAGTCAGATATTTTAGAGTAAATAAGAATAAATATAATATTGGAATACTTCTTCATAATAAGACAAAAGATAAATATTTAAACTAGAAAAATCGAATGGAAGATGTAGGACGTGATAGAGGAACAGCTATATCACGGATACAAATGTATACTAGTACTACAACTACCAAACTTTCCAATATTTCCCATATAGCTGTTGTAAATAACAAACAAATAACAAATTTATAATGAACAAACTAATTGAAGTAGTTGAGGTAAGTTCATAGGTCGGTAACGAGAGTCCATCGAGATCTCGACATCGTTAAAATCGCGGATCGACTCCATCCTTCATCGTTAGACGACATTCAGAGCTCGTTATGCGCATCTGTGTCTTGACAACTAACTTGCACTTCTGTCGCGTGTTTTCGGCTTAGTGAAAACCTCCTGCTTTATTGTATTTTTTATTCGTCTCTCTGTTTTATTCCATTTATTTGTTTTGAGTCTTTTTCATTTGAATTTGAAGCGGCTTGGTGAACCATATTATATTTGAAACTTTCTGAAACTATCCTCATTTCCCGTTTAAACGTTTTAAGAGTTGTTTTAAAATTCATTAACACGTAATCCACAGAATACAAATTTTTAAATGATTTTTAATTAAGTCCTGAATTATTAGAATCTTTTTCTAAACATCCTCTCCTTACTTTAACCTTCAGATATATTTTTCAAATACATTTTATTGTTTCTTATTTAGAAGTGGAAATAAACGCAAAAGTTTTTTCCCAATCATAAATCCGTTTATTTATTAACATTAATACCACACAATAAACCACATCCTATCATTTACATTTTGTGGTGAAAGGAAAACATTTAAAAAGATATTACAAACAAACAATAACACATGAACGTGAGAATTGTTACCAACAAAACAGAGTGTTGTGCGCTTAGAACGCAATTAGCCATTTGAAGAGCACCGTACATTGTTGTGGTTGCAACAAAGAGCGGTGACGTCACCGGCTTTCTCCTTCTCTCTCACGCCCATTTGTTATTCTAATTCTCTCTCTGACTTACTCAAGCTGTCGACACCTCTCAGGTTGTGTTAAAGGTCGCAAACCGCGTCTGACACGTGAGAAAGTTATGGCCGCTTACAGTTGTATTGTAAGCGTTCACACATCGTTAGTTACGTCCGAGGAAGAGTTTTGCAAAGTTATTCACAAAAAAAGATCAGAAAAAATAACCACACCGGATAAACTTTAAAACATTGGCAAGCATGCAAGTATGAAATTAAAATCTCATATGAAATGATTCGGTTTAAACTAACTTAGTAAAACTATGAATTGTTTACAATTTCAAAATACAATGTCATTAACAAATCTATATAATATGAATAGGCAAATAAATTTTAAAATTTTGTTAAAATAAAGAAAATGTGAAGTAAATTATAATCATAATCTAATGGCATGGGTCGGCCGGGGAATAAGAGGAGTATCCCTTCTGGGAAATAAACTACATGAATATACGAGTATATTTTTTTAATTTTAATATATGATCACAGAAATACAATAGAGCACTGAAAATAGTTAAAAACAAATAATCGATACCGATTGTCCGGGTGACGTCAAAGTACTTAATAAAAAAATAATATTATCAGTGAATACACTAGTCCTGTTGTCACTAATTATACGCTTACGAATAGGAAATTTAAAGCTCAACAGTATGCGGTGGAAACTGTAAAAATTGGTGCCTACTGTTTCAATATTAGACTACAAATAAATTTTGAGTACAATTTTTGGAACAATAAAATTCTGTTCATGCAAACAGAATGAAAAAAAAAATTAAAAATCATACTAGAAACTAAATGAAGGACGTACACCGATTCAATATTTACAGTTAATGTTTGTCAAATTATCAGGTTTTTAAAGTTTATTATCAAGTTTAAGGTTTGTGGTGATGTCTGCTCCCTCCTTGAGGGAGGTCACAACGTACAGTACAACCCGCCTCGACCCCCCCCCCCCCCCCACACAACAACTGCGCCCCCAGCATACATCGGGATTTGATAGAAAGGGCATTTTTCATTTTATTTTGTAGGATTTAAAAATAATTTGAAACAGCAGCTGTATTTTTTGAAAGCAATCAAGATTTTACGACATGTTCCAACTAATAATGGTGATTTTTATCTTATTTGGGCTAGTACCGTATCTTCCTAATTATTCTTCTTATCTTTGATGTAATGAGGCATTTCACTAATTACATAGCTTTCTCTAATACTAATGGTTTAATTTTATTTTTACATACTTTAGCATTTTTCCCTCTTTTAATAGTCTGATAACTTATTATATAATATAATTCCATTATACTGTAAATTTATTTATTTTGTATGTGGAATTACTAGGTGGAAACGGCTTCGTAAACTTGAATTTTCATAAACTTCATATAACTTTTGCCAATTATGTGGATTTTTAAATATAAAGAGAATGAAATAAATATCAAATAAAATATCAACAACGTAGGGTCCTTAGCTAATTACTTTTAAATGATAATACAGTTTCTCCGAAAATTAGTTAGTATAAAAACATTTAAAGTAATTTAATTTTCTATGAAAATTAGTTAGAGGAAAACATTTAAAGTAATAAAATCAATTTTATAAAAGTTGAATTATTGTTATGATATCCAAGGGGTTTGCTAAATTATATCGTAGGCAGGATACGTACAGTAGCTTTTTACAGAATTTAATAAACATCTCTAAAACTTTCAAATATGGTCATTGAAAATAACATTCTGATTTCTTAAATTAATATAAAAAATAGGTTTCTCTATAAACCTGAAGATGGAAAATAATCTTCATAAGTAAGTATAAATGGACATTTTTGAAGCTGTGAATTGTTGTTTGTACTTAATGGCGGGTGCCGCAAAGAAGAACTGTGAGTGTAATTTCCGAAGCTTCTGTTTTATGGGCTCTCAAAAAGTTAATTTCCTACATGTTGTTTTACGTCGGATTTAACTTTCAATCTTACATTTAAAAAAGTGTTGAACAAACCTAATTGAAATTCAAAGTTAAATATGCATAAGAAAATTAAATATAACTTTGGATTTTTTTGTATTATACTTACATATTGGTATAAGTAAACATTCGAAAACATTATTCATTAACGTCAATTTTGAAGACTGTATCGCCTATTAAAAATCACTAATTTTAGATTTGCATTGTATATTTAATTGTGATAAATATTACTTTCTTGGGAGTAATAATATTTACTCAACACATGGAGTGAGTTGTCAAACAAATCTCCATTTGAGGAAATATTAAAAAAATACACTAAAATAAACTGGTATTAAAAACATTCTTCATATCAAAGAAAAATATATGCAATAAAATTTAAGGAAAGGTCATGTGAGAAACGATAGAACTTTGTTGAACATTAATCTTAACAAGTTAGTACAAGCAACGTAATCAAATTGCCTTTAAGGAGGTTCCTTGTCTGAAGTTTTGCACAAGTACAGAACTACATAAATGTCTTTCATAACACAGACCCCTGAGATGAGGCAAAGCAAATCCTGGAGAAATGAGAGTTGTTTCTGAGGTTTAATCTTTAGATATTTCAAAGTTTGCTGTAATTAGCATTTTAAATATATAAATTTAATCATTGTTGATAAAAAATTGGTTAATCAATATTTTGATAGATAGTCCAATAAAGTCGATGTTTCTGTGTAATATTCCATACAAACGAGATTTATGTAATTTTTATCATCAACTAACACATATACAGAATTAAAAGAAAGCAATTGTTTGGAATTTAAAATCACAACGAGATATCAAAGTTGAAAATAATCCAGGGTTAATAATAACCCTGTATGGTAAAAATAAAAATAATAATAATGATCATTATTATTATTTTGCTTATTGAGAGATATAATACGTTTACAAAAATTGTTTGACAACCGAAAAATAATTTTTAATGTTTCAATTTAAATTAATTTAACAAATTATCGTAATATGCACAATTTTTAAACTTATTTGAGATATCAGCACAAAATTTACAAATTACAAAAAGGTCTAATTAATTACTATCAGTGATATAACTGACTATCAGATATGCCCGCGGGTTCGCCCGCTGAAAGGGCAACTAAATTTTGGTTAAATCATACTATACAATGCACAAAAACCTCTTTCCCCAAAGATTTTATCATTTACATTAAAGATCGGGTCACTCGTTTGGTTGGTAGGGGTGAAAATTTCCTACAGAAAATTTTGTAACTGGAATTCCCAACACTTACGCAAACCCTTCAAACATTTTAAAATTTTGTTCCAATTCCAGAATGTTCCAAGATTGTTGTTGGAGTACCATATTATTAATTAGACGGACAACCTATTTTACAAAAGTGAGAATACAGAACAGTACTTCGGGTGGTCATTAAAACGCAAAAAGCTAAATTGTATTTGAGAAATATATAGTAAGGTGGCCGTAATAAATTTGTATTGTATATTGCATTATTTTGGTGGATGGGTCTTTCTTTTCTATCCCTTGGAAATATTCTATAGGTCTTCTAACCATACATTTTAGAACTGAAATGGCGCCATTTCGAATTTCATAATGTATCCTATTTTATCCGATTAAGAGATAATATTTAAAAGCCTTTCTTAGAACTATGATATTTTTACCTATTTTTCAAGTCATTTTACCTAGTATTTCTCCAGTTATTCCAGTCATTTCCAGTATTTTTTACCTATTTTCCAGTCAAAGAAGCCTTCATAACCTTTGGAAACTGATAAATGACCGCCATTTTGAATTTTATAAAGTTTTCTATTGCAGCCTCGAAAGAGAAAATATTGCAAAATACTTTCTTAGTACGCATCTAGAGCCTATAAAAATATTTGTGCCAAGTTCCGTCACTCTGAGCCTTATAGTTTTTGAGAAACTGTGTTCAGTCAGTCAGTCAATAGTTTTGGGCTTTTCATGTAGATTACTAGGAAAACTGACGAAACATGTCGTACAGTTTTGCCTATATCAGGACGAATTATTTCACTTAGTATAAATGTCTCACTTGCTTAGGCCTATCGCTATTAATTAACTCAGGCTTGCCAATAACGATTACCCTGCCAAATATGTCAGTTAACAATTAAATTTGCATGGGAAATCGATGTATTAGGTTTTATAGATGGACAACCTTTTATATTTGCAGAAGATAATTAATTAGTAAAGAGATAAAGTACGCAAACTTATAATGGGTTAACCGCCGTGCATTAAAATAAATTAATGTAACTTCTGAATAGTATATATTACTTACAAAGAAATAAAACAACCAAACATACAAAAATCTATAAAAAAACTATGAAACTATGAACTATCTATCTGTAAAACTATGAATAATAATTGACAATTTATGCATCAGTGAAGCTAAGCATCACTGCTTGGTACATTGAAAGTGTAAACCATCATTGTCTATTTGAATGTTATGGGAAACTAAAATACCCCTTTGGCCTCGGCCCATATGAATGAGAAATATAATTAGTATATGTAAATAACATTCAAGGGTATGAAGGGAAATCAGAAAAAAAGATCGAAATCCATTGGTACGTTATTGTTTCAATCAACAATAAAGAAGTCAATTATTCTTTTACAAACAATCTACGATTTTATATACTGGCAGATGTTTTGGAGGTTTTTTTTGTGAGGAAGGTTATTTATTGCAACATGACTGAAGTAATTTGACTTTTTTATAGATACAACAGTATGATATTTTTTCATTGAACATAAGATTTACGTTATAAATTTTTATATTTTTATTGTATATTGAAGGTAAATTATAAAAAAGTAAAAAAAGAACAGGATTTACAAACTACTGGTATTATTTCATTTTAAAAATGCTAAAGCTCGTAAAGCATTTATGTTTTTCAATTAATAGTGATAAATGGTAACTAAGTATGTCTGCATAAATTTAATTGTGATTTACATTACTGGAAACTTTTATAACACCGACTGTGTATCTACAGACTTCCATTTGTTTAATTAGGCATGAGAAAACATTTTTACATACTATTATACTATTTATCATAACTGTACATATTCGTATAAAAATTCAGATAAGGTCTTCAGCCATCAGATAAAAACTCACTTAATAATATTTATGTTATTATTTTATTAATAATACTATTTTAATAATAATATCACTCATATATCATACTAGTAATAATGTCCCACTCAAAACAAATTTAAACATATTAATATATACATTTTGTATGAGTTAATTTAAACAAAGACTTAAATCAAACGCAATAGTTAATTTACAGTCATAATTATATTCGTTCTGGAGAATAAAATGACATTTGACAGTCAACATAAACTGCAGTGACAACAAACTGGAGGCTCCCAACAATAAAGGATAAATGATATCTCTGTCCCATCCTCAATGTCACCCCCTCCTCAACACCCCCCTCTACCCTCTCCTCCCCGCCGTTATCTCGGACTGCTGTTCTCCTGAGTGTCCTTATCAGGGATCAAAGCAGTTAAAAGCTCATTGCAGTGACGGCCTGACTCGGGCGTTTTTGAGCAGACCTTTCTAATGGCTTAGCAACTCATTTACCAAGCCACTGGCATTTTCGTCAGTGCAGTAATATAGCTGAGTTTCAGCTTTAGTATTATAAAAAATATATACGGTTAGTAGAAAGATGATTAATTATTGATTATAGAGTAAACCGCAAAGCACAGTTTGTTGATGTAAATGTATATTATTAATTGTTGGCAAAACAAAAATTTGATGAAAGGAGAATGTCTCATAATAAGGCAATGGTTTGATAATGGTTTTCACGACAAAAGATAAGTAGCTTTAAAAATACTCATATACAATGTATTTCAGGATTCTAACTAGAATTAGTTTTTCCAAACACAGAAAATCCGCGTATCTGATTTATTCGTAGAAACTTAATATTATTTATACAACCCACTCATTTTTATTTATATAATTTTATCTCAACTTGTTCAAATATAACAAAAACAAAAATTTTTAAATATTTGTAAATATTTTTGTTCAAATATATTTGTCGTTATTTTAACCAAAATATTTATTTCAGAATAAAATTGTTTAGTACTATATTTTTGTTGAAATAATTCTATAAGCGAATCCAAGCGTCAGAATATAAATGGTAATATAGCAACTTTTCCGTCATTCCCAAACTCCAGCATGATAAACTCCGTCTTTCTACATTCTGATCGATTCAAGAGAAGAAAAGAACAGTTGTTAAAATAAAATATAGTATATTCGAGTATATTTTTATTATAAAATTGGAAACTTAATATTGATTATAGTTAAATATACCACGAGTGTAACCTTTTAATAATTTTCAAAAAATTATTTAAGTTAATATTTTTGATAACTTTGGTCCATTAAACGTTAGCGTTGTCTAAACAAAATCTGTAAATATATGTATTAATCTACCAAAGCTCTCTCGCTTGGTGGCTATTTAATAGTATTTCTCGTCACACCTTAAAAAGTAAAAAGATTGTTCATACTTAATATTGTTTTATACCATAACCTTTGTTGAGTTTTTGCAGTATTACTTATTTTACACTGTTGCATATACTTGTAAAAATATCATACTACACTTGCGTTATTGGATTATGTTAATTGATGCTCCGGCCTAAAACTACACTTTTGGCATTAGCCCTTGCATCTTAACTGATTTCTGGTCATAAACATTATACACATTTAATATTAACTCTTGCACCTTCACTAGTGCTGCAGATGGACATTCAATAACGTCACATGCGTTGCTCAGACTTTAGTTGAAGCCGGGATCTTAAACATTCAAAGTTGTACCATAATTAGCTTATTTATTTATCACTTCTTCCCTATTCCATTCGAATAAGATACAACATCATACAACAACATTATTTACAACATCATAATATAATCACTTAAAATGCTAGTATATGTTCAATTGATTTATTGTGTGAATATTGTTTTGAGTTCAAATAATAGATCGAAATACATTCACAAAGGCAGCGATAGTTTCTGTTACATTCTAAACCCCAAACACAATAGGTCCGTTTTGATAACAAATAAAGTTTTAAAAGATCGGAGTTCTTCTCCGTTGACTCTGTGCTATCTTTTCTCGCCAGAACCAATTAAAGCCCGTACAAAAGTGGCTCCAGTGTGTATAGCTCCTGAAATAAAACTCAACACATACATTCGTCCGCGGTCGGCGTGGTGCGAGCCAAGTGAATACCAACACCGCCCGTCATAACGAGGCGTCGACAAGTAAACGACTTGAGTAAACAAATACGAATAAACATCATAGAATTGTTGCTTTTTCCAAGATTGCAGACCACATAGTAAATAAACAGACTAGCAGGTCTTGGATAAAAAATGATTGCTAAATTTGTTGGTTTATAAAATTAGTGATCATTTTCAGCAAGTTCAAGATGGGTTTCAGGGTATCCCTAAAATAATGAGAACTGTATCTAGTTTAAAGAAACATACTTTATCTTACTAAGTGGATAAGGCCTAAATAGCAATATAACAAAACTATTGTCACCGGAGCCTGAGCAACGCTGTGCTGTATCACTTGAGATACCGCCAGCAATACTGTGTTAATGGAAATTTTGATCAATTGATAATGTGATTGTAAATTAGTTGTTACGATTTCAAATTAAGTCATCCTACGCTATATTTTATTGTAATTAAAAACTAATTTAAACCATTATACATCCTAAGGCAAAGTTATTGGCTAAGGACTATTTTTTTATTAATTTATCTTATTTTATTTTATTAATTTTATGATTAAAGTACTCAAATATAAATAACATTTATTTTAAGATAGGATAATGCAATTCTTACTTTCCCATTATCAGGGAATACTGTTTTTTGTTCTCACACTACCTTTACCAGCAGACAGTTAAGATATCTTACTACTTACTTTATAATGAAGAATATATTTATTAATAAAAGGCGTTACTCGGGCTACGATAAACTGCTGTAATTATTCATGTTAACCAACATAATTTTGCCTCTTCATTTTTGTATTTCTGTTGCATAGTTAGCATGAGAAGACTGTAAAATGAAATACTACTTCATAATTAAACATGAGGAACATTTGACAATGAAATTTGTTACTTAAATTCGACTGTCGATTAATAAATTTAAATGTAAATTGCTCGTTTGAAACATTTCCACCACTGCATCGCATTATTCCATAAAAATGATTAGTATTAAAGCAATGAAGCTTACTGTGAATGAAATCAGTGATATAAAATACGAGAAATTATCTAAGTACTTACTTAATAGTTATTTTACCATTAATAGATATATGGAGTGATAGTGCACATTAAATTTTAGTTTCACCTAAAAATCAAAAAGGGTCGCGGAAAAAAGTTGAAACAACAAGCGTCCAATTATTCACAAACAGTTTTTTTTTAATTATAACTAACTTTATCAGGTAGTTGTTAATTTCTGATTGTGTATTTTTTAACGAATGTCATTGTGTCTGACGATGCCAGCTTAGTTGGTGAAAGGACTCACACAAATAAAATTATATAGCGTTTTAACGTTACTTTTTATGAAAATACAAGGATTACTATAGTATCATAGTACCACTTCATAACCAGACGCCTCATGAGTAGACAATATAAACATTGTGAGTAGCTGGGCGCGGCCCCGATACATAAATCTGGCGCGAGAGAAGCTGCATTTAGGCGCGCTAATTACGGCTTATGGCCCTTGTTGCCAACTTTTGATTACCTCCATGCATCACTTCATGTAATCCTTAACTAAACCCTGGAAATTTGTTTTCCTTTCTTCCCTTACACGTGGCGAAAAGATACTTCCATTAACAATTTTTGATGTCGGGATATCTCTGGATGTATTTAGAGGCCTGGATTAAAACTGGGCGGTTCTTTTGTTACTGCTTTACAACAAAGGAGCTAAAAGATATAATTTTTAAATGCCTCAAAATAATAATTGCTCGCAATAAAACTAAAATACTATATATGAATTTTAAGTTCTAGCTACTAAACTAAATAACACAGATTACATTAAGAGTTGAAATAGAGTGGTGGCATCAACAGGCTGCAACTGCATTGTTGCTTGTAGGAAAGCTCTATTTTTAATTAAGTGCGTCTCAGTTAAGTTTTGATGGCCTAAGTAAATGGGATATAAAGCGGACAATTTGTGACGTCATAGTTTTAGTGGCCATTAAACTAAAAGCCCTGAGAATAGCTAGCGCTGAGAGAAGAAGCTGTCATAGTTTACAGCTTCATAAACTATCAGCTTCACAGCTGCCCTGAACACAACTAACCACAAGCTATCTTGTCATAATTGCGTTAAGAGAAAAAAATAATATATTTTATTACTTTTTTTTAAATAACATAATAACAAAATAATGTATCAATAATTTTCTTAAGATTAGATTCTTAAGATAAGAAATTACACACATATTTAAAGATTATTCACTAAATTTATTTTAATGTAATGTTAAATGTATTTTAGTGATTATGTTTTCATCTAAAATACAATAAATAAAATTATAGGAATAAATATATCTTGGGTATATAGTAAATGAATACACGGATCAAATTTAAACCAAGTTCTTTGATAATGATTTTAGGCAGAGAGCTTTAACCCAGTTCTGAACGACTTTCCGGGTTATTCGCCAAACAATTTGCTATTTAAACGTGGAGCACTGCCACCTACAGAGTAGTTTAGTGAACATGAGTAATTTCTGACTTCCATTAACCGAGTTTATACTTCTATAAAGACGTTTTAATATGTCTTTTGTGTTTTTGTTGGTTGGGGCCTTAACTTCACTGCCTCATTTCTCGAATACCTAAATAACATTTTGATATGTATCAATGTAGCAATTTCCGTCATGAGGATGAATCAAATTGATTTGACTGTGTACATAATATTTACGATATCTAGAAACGAACTGAGGAAAGTTTATGTGAGGATATTAATAACCTAACTATATTGGAGCGTATCGAAATCTTTGAAATGTATTATTATTTTAAGGCTTCATCATGACTTATTTGTAGTTTAAATATGCAAGTATCATGTGAAACACTATGCGAGGAAACATTTTCTATGCCTAAATCTACATGCTTACCAGAACAACACTTATGTTTTTAAAATAATGTTATCTAGAATCAAGGAAAACTGTTATTATATCAGTTACGAGCGCAATATACGGGTTTATCTAATGTTTTCTCTCACCAAACCAGTTTGAGTTCTGCAGAATACTAACCTGAAACAAAACCATTGCATTAGTTGTAAAAGGTTTTGAAATCTACAATGATCTTAAGGTATTGTTATAACTGATTTTAGAGGATAAGAACCATGAGTCATTTTCTACATATAAAACTGAAATAGACAAAACAAATAAAATGTAGATATCACCACAGAGAAATAAGAATTCTATGTATAGACAAAAATACTAAGGACGTGAAAGAAAGAATTTATTTAATTAAGCTAATGAATTCAATTTAGTAATTTTTAAGTGCATTTCATAGAATGCATTTCATAAATTACGGAAAAACACCGTTTGAGTGTGACATATTACCTACATGGCGCTGAAGAAGATGACACCGCTTTCATAACTATCAACAAGAAAAGCAGCATTTAAGGTACGACAATTTCTTCTCACAAACTTTTGATTACCACCGTACATTACACAACCACGAACCCTGTCAGACATCCTTAATAAATTAAGACTTAAATTGAGTAGGTTGAATCATTTTAGAAGAGTAAGTTTGAAACGTAATAGAATACAGTACAATACAAGAATTGTTATTTTGAAAATATAACAAATGTAAAAACAAAACCAAAGACATAAAACATAAGTCAAATATTAATTTTCATGTTTTGAGCAAAAATAATTTTAATTTATGAGATGTCAACCATAATCTATTTTTTTACTCTTAGTTCGAAAATATTTTAGTTAGTAATTGGTAGTACATTAGAAAGTAATTAGTAGTTAGTCATCTACTTAGACATAAGCCGTGTAAATACTTTTGGAAATGACGTTAAAAGCATTGATGTTTTAAATTTACCTTAAACTTCATAACTTTTATGCCTAGGTTATATAATTTATATGTTGAGACGATATTTCCTCTATATTTTCAATGCTTTTATATAAACATGTTTTTTGGAGAAATTAGAGTTTGTAGGATTTTTAAAACATAAAATGGATTAAAAACTATTAGATTTTCATTAATCTCTATCAATTAATTACTCTTTTATCCATATGTAGAATATGAAATCCATACTATCGAAATGAACTGTTGAGACAAGCTGTAAATCGACACCAACAACGAGTGTGAGACAGTGAGAGACAGCGAGCGTTCTACTTTACTGCAGGCAAGGTTACATAATGCACCCGTGGGATCAACGGGCCGACATGGCATGTGGTAATGTCGAGAAAAAATATACACTCTGGCGTCTTATAAAAGTAAACTATATCATATCTGACTTTACATAGCGGAAAAGGACGTTGCAAATTAATCTTGAAACGAGACCTGAACGAAGAACGAAATAGTTTAGATAAAGAAAATATGAGAGCAAACTGACATCGTAAATTGAGAAACTAAAAGAACAATATAAAAAGGTTTATTTTACTGAAGCCAATATTTGTTATGATTGACTATATGGACCAAAACAAAGGTATACACAATTTATTTTAGGTAGGCATCTAATGAATACTTTACTAATACACTTCACAATTCTATAGTATTAGCAATTGATACTGATTAATTTAAGTATTGAAAAAATATTGAAATTGGAAACAAATCGTATTTTATCGATGTTTTTTAGTTGAAATTACTTTAAATTAAAGTACAACCCAAACCAGACAAGCAACTATTAAATAATTTATTCAATTAATGGTATTTTTACATTTAAAAGCGTAAATCTATAGTTGTGAATGTGATATATGACGATCAACAGAATATTGCTATCGGCAATAACAAATCTCCACTTCTTTCTTTATTCAGCATCACCGATGGTCGAACTAAGTTTTAAAAGAAAAGTTTTGTTTTAATATGTGAGGAAAAGCCTGCGTAAAAATAAGTTTCAAGAGTGTGTTTTGCTCTAAATCTTTCTTCAGAACCGAAATTTCTGCGTAATTCAAACTTTTTTAAATGTGGTTCTTATTTTTAAACATGAACACTATAAGATTATGATAATGTAAGTAAATTATACTGAAACCCAAAAACAAATCAATTCAACTATTTACTCAATCCCTCATAAGGATCGAAGTATTTGAAGATTTTCAAGTGCATGCGTGGAAATACATGTACCATTTAAGATACTTATTTCATAACACTACATTTGTATGAAGAAAATGTTACTTCACTACATACTAGTAAAAAAATTAAGATAAGAAATATTAGTTTCAAATGGGAATTTACATCGAAGACATCCACGTCTTATTCTATACAGTGTGTAAAAAAAGTCCGTCCCCCCTCCTTAATTTTTTTGTTTGTTAAGATAAACCATTAACTTTTGGGGAATTATACTAATTCAACCCAAATTATTGTTTGACGTTACCAAAAATTTTGAGTGTCCCCCAAAAATGGGGGATTTTGGGGGAAACTCAAAATTTTCAAATGCAAACCCCTTTCGTGTGACCCCTCATTTTAAAGAGCATTCAAAATGTAGACGAATGGTGAAAATTGGAGGTCTCTAACGTGTTTCTAACAAAATTGACAGCTTGTCAAAGTTTTGAATACAACACATCCTTGAAACCAGGAGTCTAGGACATTTGGAGTTTTAATTCAGTTTTGGTGACGTAAAAATGAAACGAGCCTGGGAAAAATGTTATTAAATGAAAAAGTAGTCTCTTTTGGTGATATTTAAAATTTTGAGTGTCCCCCAAATGGGGAATTTTGGGGGCAACTCAAAATTTTCAAATTCAAACCCCTTTCGAGTGACCCCTCATTTGAAAGATCTTTAAAAAAATAGACGATTGGTGGAGGTTGGAGGTCGCTAACGTGTTTCTATCAAAATTGGCAGCTTGTCAAAGTGTCCAGGAGTCGTATTCAAAATGTTGACAAGCTGCTAATTTTGTTAGAAACATGTTAGCGACCTCCAACCTCTACCAATCGCCTATTTTTTTTTAAAGCACTTTAAAATGAGGGGTCACTCGAAAGGGGTTTGAATTTGAAAATTTTGAGTTGCCCCCAAAATTCCCCATTTTTGGGGGACACTCAAAATTTTAAATATCACCAAAAGAGACTACTTTTTCATTCAATAACATTTTTCCCAGGCTTGTTTCATTTTTACGTCACCAAAGCTGAATTAAAACTCCAAATGTCCTAGACTTCAGGTTTCAAGGATGTGTTGTATTCAAAACTTTGACAAGCTGTCAATTTTGATAGAAACACGTTAGAGACCTCCAATTTTCACCATTCGTCTACATTTTGAATGCTCTTTAAAATGAGGGGTCACACGAAAGGGGTTTGCATTTGAAAATTTTGAGTTGCCCCCAAAATCCCCCATTTTTGGGGGACACTCAAAATTTTTGGTAACGTCAAAAAATAATTTGGGTTGAATTAGTACAATTCCCCAAAGGTTAATGGTTTATCTTAACAAACAAAAAAATTAAGGAGGGGGGACGGACTTTTTTTACACACTGTATAATGAAGCCTTTATTACGGTCAGCCACCCAGTTAGTGGCAGAGACCTTGCTAGTCAGCCGTAGTTGACATTTGAACAATAGAGCGACCCCACACATGCGTGGCGCTTTCACATATTATAGTATTAAAAAGAATTTTAAGAAACTGTGACATCTAATAGTTGTTAAATCTTGGCTTTCCGATTGAGGTTTGTCCAATGATAAAGATATTAAATAGAATCTCACAATATTAATTAAAATCCCATGCGGTAAAATTGTATCAAGTTGTCTTTAAGATTTTAGGATTAAATGTGATGAATATACATTGTTAATTTATTATTTATGTGTTAAGGAAACATGCACCAGGGCCAAAATGCAATCAAATTAAAAGAGAGGTTTTAAAGAAAACAGAGTAAATAAAATAAAGCAACAAGAGTATAACAAAAAAATCCATAAAGCACGGCCAAACCATTTAAAACCAAATACGTATTGTTTTGTATACCAACACCTCATACTGCAGCGGATTGTATCAATAAAGCTACAAAGTTATCCTAACAAATCAATCTTTATATTCAAAAAGTCAGCTTCTTATTTTACAAACCATGTGCAAACCGTCGTACAAACTTATGAGTTGAAACTGCAACACGTAGAGGAATATAATGTTACATGTTACTTAATTATATTAAGAAAGCGGGCATGAACAAACTTTAGAAAACGGTTCTGAAGTATATGATATTTATTTAAAATTTACAATATAGTTTTCAAGTTATTTTGTTAGAAACACTGGTCCCCTAGAAAGAAATATTTTTGCGATCAATGCATAAGAAAACGAGAAAACACTGTAATGACAAGACACGAGTAGACACAGTTAAAAAGTACCCGACTTTATAAACTTAAGAAAATCTAAGAATGTCATAAACTTATAATTTTATTTAAGTAATACTAGAAAACGTCTTGAAAGCATTTAAGTAAAAAAATAAATCCTCTGTGGCTGCATACAATTACTTGATGATGTTCTAAGGAAAGAAACATGTCGTCATATGGAATACTGTACATGTTCATTGGTTAAGGTGATTTTATTTCATTACTTAAAGAAATAGCAAGTATTAACATAGTTTTTGAATCCCTGAAAAAAAAAAACACATTGCATCCTTTGCATTTTGTATAGATCCACATGTGTCTTTAAAATTTATTTATACTTAAGTGTTTGTAAACGTAACACAGCTACTCAAACTGGTTCTCAGTGAAATGTAAAGTCTTCTTTAAATTGATAGAGTAGTTAAAACATGTTACACACCAAGAACAAACTGCCCGAAGCAGTGCAGAGGTTTTGGTCGTAACAGCTGACTGCCACTAGCTCGTCTAAAAATTGGATACCTGAACGTTCATCCAATAATTTTATAGCTTGCTGCTTATAGCATATGTCTACCATGCGAATGTCTTGAATAAAATCAGCAGTTAATTAAAATTTGTATGTCAACACTATGAATCAGAAAATAATGTGTAAAAGTGGTTTAACTTGTCGTTTAGTGGTAGTTTAATGCAAACATTTAGTGTAATAAGGAACTACCTTAATATCTTATTTGCATGACCTTACAATCCATTCTATCTATCAAGGTGTTTCTTTTATAAAATAATAAAAAAAAATTGTTTTCCGCAATAAAACAAATATTGTTAAGATAAAGAAAACACCTACTTAATTTCTTTAACAATACGCTATGGACATCCATTTTAACAATTTTCTGATTTAGGCTACCGTGAAAGCGATACAAACATTGATGGCTACGCTTTTGTTACAGTCTTACTACTAAACAAAACCCCTTTCACACAAACATCAGTAAACGTTCGACGAAAGTCTCACAATGCAACTGTTGGAACACCCAAGTGGAGGGGTTTGCTACAAATCCCGGCTGGATAATTGGTTTTGACAGTTAGGTCTACCGACACCGCGTGTTGGCAAAACTCTCTCGGACGGACTGCAGGAAAGGCGACACGTGTCCCACAGGTCTCTTGTTCAAACTTTACCATTGATCATCCATCTGGCTTTCTATCGAACAGATTTACTGGTGGCAAACTAAGATGAAGAAAATAAGAAAATTAACGGGTCACACCATTACAACAAATATATTAATAGCTTCAGAATTACATCAAAGAGTTTTCACTGATTGTTTTTTGTTTGAATTCAATGTTGGTGATGTTTATTTTATATTTTTATTTTCATTTTTTCGGATTTTTTTTTATTAAAATATGGTTTAATTACTTTCAGTCAACAGTTATAATTTTGTAGATTCTCCTACATGTTTCGAAACTACCGTTTCATCGTCTGGGATGATCCAAAAATTGTCATGACATTAAATTCTTGAACACTTAAATAATTTTAAAACATTTATAAATTCACATACACATAACAACACTTAATAAAAAACCAACATTGAGTACTTGTGCTGGCCAGCAATAGACACCGACTGAGGAAACAGTCTACCCCACCCCAACTTCAAGTTCAAGTTCAACTTCAAGTTAAGTGTTGTTATGTGTATGTGAATTTATAAATGTTTTTAAATTATTTAAGTGATCAAGAATTTAATGTCAAGACAATTTTTGGATCATCCCAGACGATGAAACGGTAGTTTCGAAACATGTAGGAGAATCTACAAGATTAGAACTGTTGACTGAAGGTATTTAAACAACAGTTCTGGAGGCAAACAACAATGAATAAGACATTTTTTTACTGATTAGTAAAAAAACAAGTTTCACAACGTTTTGGGATCTGGAATCTGATCCCGTCTTCATGTGGAAAAAGAACCTAGAACTTAAAAGGATTAGTAACACACAGCCAGGTTAACCCGGACAAAGCTAAAACACAGAACTGCAAAGGCAGTCACAAAAACACTATGCTGAAAAGAAAACCAGATCCACACCTGGTTCTTGTTTTCTTTTTAGCTTAGTGTTTTTGTAACTGTCTTTACAATTCTGTGTTTTAGCTATGTTTTTTGTCCACGTTATCCTGGCTGAGTGTTACTAACCTTGCTATGTTCTTTTTCCACCTCAAGATGGGATCAAATTTCAGATCCCGAAACGTCGCGAAACTTGTTTTTTTTTTTTTTTACTAATCAGTGATGACGAATTTCCGAAAAAATCTAAATCAAAATATAAAACGTATTGTGGTAATGTAAATTACCATAGAGTACTTCCCCTCCCAGCTTCCATTTAATGGTTGCGGAAAAGGCTAAACAGATATTTTGCATTGGTGTTTACAAAAACTACGATAACACACATGATACAGCATTTCATACAGCATACTACGATGAGACAGCATTCGGACACGATTATTCCCCATGGTTTAAATATGAGACATATATCTTTAACATTTAATTTCAATTTACAATTTAAATTAATATATTTTATACTTTGGGGAAGTATATAAAAGCTTAGCAAAAATGAACGAGAAATAAAATTGTACGAATAGGGTGGTAAAGTCTGGGAAGAGCTCTATAATTTTCTAATGAACTAGGTTAGAAGATTCATGCTTTATGACACAGACTGAGATATAAAAAACTACTTTTTGTAAGGATTGCCATTTTTTAATCTTGTTGGATATTGGCTCAAGGGGTCCATATACTTTGACGTAAGCATAAGTTGTTATGCACATCTTTTTAAAGGGCTGATTAAGTGGGGTTATATGTCGGAAACTGCGCTTCAAAAGAGTTATTCGTTACCAGGTATCTCCTCATATTTACTTCTATCCTGACAACATGGCTAGCTTCAAAAGGGATTTTATAGCTTTTTTAGTCACTAGCTTTTTGAGACAGTCAAAGCCCTGAGTAGTTATAAATTCGTTTGACCCTAATCCGATATTCGAATTGGCAATATGTGATTTTTTATTCTGTCATTTATTCTGTTGTTTTAATTTTTTATAGTGATCTTATTGATGTCTGTTTGTTATATATTTTTACGGAAACAAACGTATGATTTACTTAGGCCTACTTACTGCCAATTCTTGCAGAAATAGTTTTTGTGCATCTTCGTTTTTGTGAAAGATGTGAATTTCAAATCCACTTCGTAATAAAAATATTGAGCTATTTCCAGATTTTGTTTCAGCCTATGTAATGGAAAAAGGAATTCTAAAAAGTTGCGTTTTATCTTATTATAAGGTTAAAAAAATAATACTATTATTTCGGCGATAATGTAACTAAAAGTAAATTAGCAATAAGGTTAGGATGATAATTTCTCCGGCAGGGCTAGAAGAAGTCGCAACAGTGATTTGAGTATAAGCACGTTCGTTTCATGAATTAAACATGCACTGCTGCTACAGAACGCGGCTGGGGTTATAAGTTCCAAGGTTTCAGAATTTAAGGATTTAATTTTTGATATATTTTAAATATTTTTCTGTGATCAAGGTAAAAAAATTGATGATATGTCATCACTATTGGAGTAGAATTGTTTGGAAAACTCTTATGACAAATAAATTAACATATTCTGAAGTGTACTGTCGGATCAGTTTTATGAAGGTAGATAGCATGCTATAGTAATCGTAATTTCGAAATAAGTAAAACTGTCTGTAATCCATTATATGTATATCATTGAACGAATCTGTTTCACTTATAACTAATAAAAAAAATCATATCATATTAAATAAATTATTTTATCCCACCAAAACATTACAATATTAAATTATGGAAAAATTGTTACATACAAATATAATTAAACTATGAAATTGAAACACTGACCTGCGACCAGTTGAAATCAACGATAAAAGACATTAAATAAAGACAGAGATACACAAATAGAAAACAGTTGAAGTTCATATCTCAAAAATCACAATTTAGTAATGGTCGACAGTGCTGTCTAGCGTGGCATCTCAATGATTAAAAACATTTAACTTTTACTTAAAAACTTTTTTCACTTGGTAGTTTCCTCACCTTACAGTGCGGGAGGTGTAGAAATGTATTTTATAACGAAAAGCAAGTTTGTGATGGGTGGATTCAACTTCTTTTGGCTTTTAGACTCTTGATTATATGAGAGAAATTATCGCATGTTGTTATTTGTAGAAAAGCTTTTACAAATCAAGGATCCAATTTGTATTCATAATTATAAAGACCTAAATGTTATTAAGGTTATAAATATGCCTTATAATTTTTCATTTTAATTTTAAGTACAACATTGTTCATTTCTATCCTTTTTAGTGAATTTCCATTTTAGGGAAGAAGCTGTTACGATATATGGAAAGACAATGACAATGACTTTCGTTTTGAGGTTTCGCCGAAAACTCCATTCGTTAATTTTGATTTTTGAGTCCAATTGGAATGAAATATGGCAGTGTTAACTAGTAAAAAAAGTAGGACTAGCTAAAAAACCAACCCAAATGGTCGATTGGATTGGCTGGGGGGGGGGGGGGTTTAAGGAGGAATAAACACGAAACGGAAAACGGTGCGAGATAGACCATAACTTGCTCAGTAATATTTTTGTTCGTTTTGACCTGCTAACCTGAAAAACACATCGTACACACCGTGCTGACCTGGACACATTGTATTTAATTGCTTCTTATGGGGTTAAGAAGTAAATTAATTGAAAAGCCAGATTTTTTTAAATTACTGTTGGAAACCATTCGCATGAAAATAAAATTAACTGGGAGAAATTTCAAAGTGAACATTTCTATTCAACAACCTTAATATTGTGTTTAATAACAACTTTTTGATCCCTTAAGACATACTTTTATCAACATTTTTAATTTATATGAGGAAGGTAAGCGAGTAATTCCAAATTAAATTAAATGATTTAATAAAAAACTTTTTGTGAAACCAAATTAGTTAATGGAAAACGTGATTTAACAACTACTTACTTATTTATTTGATGATATGTTTCCATAAATTATGAGTATCAAAACATTTATTTTAGATTGTTACCCAATAAAACCTACATGACGAATCACACTATAAATCAGTTGAGTGAATATCACCACACATTGAATGGTGCAGTCACATTGGTCATTGGAAGTCATTTACGGTCCGCGCAGGTCATTTCCTGCGCTCGTCGAGCTTCCTGCACATTTTCTGTTGTTTTGTTTATTGACTCTTTTGTCACAATTCCATCACACGGTATGATTGTTCATTTGCTCTTCTCATCACGAAAAAGCACCGATTCCAAACAAGGTTTGTCCCTTTACTGCCCGGCGGTGTCGGAGCGGATAAACATTATCCTGGAAAACAATGACAAAATAGCAGTTTTTGCGCCAGCGTTGTTTTTACCTAAATGCATTGCAGCAGTTATTCAAGTAATTGAATAACTTTCCTATATCGTAAATGAACACGGAAAAATGTTTTCGAGACTGTGTAAAATCCATTATCATCCGGATTTTTTAAAATAATACCGCAAATAAATGTTGGTTGACTTAGTATTCTATTCTAATTCAAGTCCCTTAACTTTATAAAAAATACTCCCGTTGCATTTGAACTGCTTATTTGGCGAAGATTTAATTCTTAGGCTAAATTTAGAAATTCAAATAAAACGTTACATCAAGTAATCTCAAGTATATGCACAAATAAATCAGCAAACTTAAATATTCTCCATGAGGTTTATATGGGAAATAGTATAAACGTTTTGCTTCCACAGAAATTTATAAAATTGGGAGGGTTTAGAACATAATCGAGTAGATAGCAACTAAATGAAGCCACATACCAAGTTTAATTTGTAAATGTTAAGTAACAAGTAAGATATACAATTTTATTTATTTTCAAAAAGGTTAACTCTGGGAAAACGTGCTATGTAGCTCTTTAATTAATGGTTCACAGAGCAATGGTTCAAGATTAAGAATTGATCGTTTGTATGGGCTAAGTTAAATGACAAAATTATTTGGTAATTTAAAACGAATTCCCTTTTATGGGGGTATTGTTTCCCTCCAGCCCTCTTCTGATGATTTTATTGGCTTGGATTTCGAACCTATCCTTATAATTACTACTTCATATGTCTGTACATTAAGATTACTCCAACTTAAGGCTACAAGAGGTATCGAGCTTAAAGCACATTAATGTAAAAATTCGTAAAAAACTATGACGGAAAGTCTAATTTAATGCTAAACAAATAGAGCAAAACAATCTACCAATTTTCAACATTTACTATGGTTTAGGGGTAACGTCAGTTTCCTCAGACACCGCTGACCTGCTGAGACGTCTCGCCGCCTGTCAGTGTCAGAGCGAGGCAGGTGCAGCGGCCTCGCAGCGCCGTGTGAGGTCCGCCGCTCGCCGAGCGTGAGTGACCGCTATCAGTATTATTAAACTGTAAAACAAGCCCTGCAAGGGGTCGGCCCTTTATAATTGACCCAGGTCTGCTGCCATGGGCGGCCTCCTATCATTTGATTGAGGCTTCCATCAGACCTTTAGTGGCGACTTAGTGGTGTTTCGAGTTGAGGCGTGAATACAGTTATTAAATTATGTACTGTATCTGTTTTAACCAGCGAGCACACTCTGTGCTCGCTGGTTTTAACCCATGGATGATTGGATCCATTGACAGTTTGGTGTGCAGAATAATATATCTTTGCGTATGCAGACTTATGATTCAAATTTTCTTTTGGTGTTGTTAAATGAAAGGGCTCTTTGGACTAAGGAACGTGATAGATGGCTGAAGGATAACCAAACAGTTTGACCTTGTTCTATATTTTTCACTGACTCTCAATAACAAACAATACAGAAGAGCATCGACAAGAAGACGTTCAAGGGTGGATATGAAAAAAGGGGGTTTTCTTATCAAGGGAATCTTCTTGTTGAGGTTTTATGAAGACATCAAATGACATTAAAAATTCAGGTGAACTTGAAAAGTGCGCTTATTTTTCAGGGTTTTGTGATAATACACATCTTCTTATTAAGGTTCTATTGCATTAAATCTCTTAGGTTTTCTCATAAAAACACTAGTGTGTTAAGTTATCATACAATTTTAAAATGGATTGATGATTTACACAAGTACGATATTTTTAGAAGATAATAATTAAGCTCTCAGTAAAAAAATACTCATATTCAGTATTATACCTTTAACTGATATTCAATACCATGATTAGATGCCCTAGTAATTTCATCGTCTGCAATGATTCAGTGGTTTAGGAAATAAGACGACCTCCTGAATTGTGTAGGTTAGCAAATCAAATGAACAATCAACCGGGCCAGGAGCGAGGAGTCAATAAACAGTGGGAAATGTGACGAAGGCAATGTCCGGGACTCCGAGGAAATAACCTGAACTGAACACAGTCGTATCTCCCATCTGCCCGGCCCGCCCGCTCCCACGTTCATTGCGATCTCGATGTCACTTTGAGAACAATGGTGCATTTTATTTGGAATTGAGAAAATTGTCATTGTTAAGGTGTTTATTTTAAATGTGTTAAAATTAGCGTGTCCTGTTTATTTTACCGTATTTTTGTTCATCAAGCTTTAAAAAGTTATTATGTACATTTTCAATCTTAAAAGTATTGGAAGATTGAAAATAGTATTGGTAGTAATATTACCAAATACCACTAAATTTGGTTTGGTAGTGAATAGTAATAGTATTGGTAGTATTGGTATTTAGTGAGTTGGTGGCGCAGTTGGTAGCGCACTCGGCCTCGGAACTGTGACCTTAAAGCGTCGCAGGTTCGAGACTCGGGCATGTCGCATAATTTTAGCAGTACTGTCCACCCTTGTACTGTATTGACTCACTCCTTGCCTTTGCTTGATAACGTCCATGCACAGATCAATAGTCTATGTGGGCGGGGCAAAGGCAAGGTGAAAAAGACGCCGCCACCCTCTTTTTCAAATAAAAGAAAGAAGAGGAGAAAGAAGGTTATATTCAATTAATTAATTATTTAAATTTGTATACACTGTTCCTTCTACAGGGTGTTCGGGCTAGAGGTATCCAATAGCTCAAGTACAGAGATAGTGTTTTACCTTACTAGCCCGGTAATTACCGTTTTTCCGCGCGAGCATGATAAGTGCGGGATTTTCATGCGAGTACGGTAAAACTTACCGGGCGTGTGACGTGCGATACTTTACATCATACGACTTAGAAAAAAACATACTTTTTAATCATAACGCATTTCTTGCATAAACTATTACGTTTTTCAGTTCTTCAAACCCAGCCTATATTAAACTACGAAACATTTGGTACTGCCAGCAGTGCTGCCACAAGATTCCTCTGAAGTAGCCAATAAACATGCATCAAATGTCGGTTTACTCCAATCAGCTGATTGTTTTGATTGTTGACTTCCGTTATTAACTTTTCCTGGAGCACGGTAAATTTACTGTGCACCTCACAATACATTTGTCGTGCAGTGATCGGCAAAGAGTAATTTTACAGTCAAGAGCAAGGCACAGAAAAGAGATGTTACTGTGTAGTATGATATAAAAGGGTTTTTGAACACTTTATAGTATCTCAAATCAAAGGTGATATTATAAATAATTCGTGTAATAAATTTGAAGGCGATATTGCACGTCTATGTATAGAAATCTTAAATGAGGTCGAAAATCAATTTCTTTACAATATTTCTTTAAAATTTTGAGTCTTGGATTTGTTGACGGCCCCATTTCTTGGCCACTACGGTCCCTCAATCTTACTTCGTTGATTCTTCTCTTGGGGATTTGTAAAATGTACTTTATTTATAAATTAAAAAGGGGAAATCTATATGTACAAAGAGACTGGATTGTTGCTGCGGCCGAGAGAATAACTCCGAAAATAACGTCTTACTTATAACACAGGCTTTATTTTCGTTTAGTTGACATTTCTTGACATGGACGTAGAATATCACCTTTATACAACGAATTCTTGATAATATTATCTTTCATTTAAGACTTAAAGTGTAGAGAAGCCTTATTTGATATACAGTTGAAACAGTTTAAAAATAAAGGATACCTCTAGCCCGGATACCCTGTGTTTTAGTAGTTAATCATTTAATGACACTAGAATTTGGTAGTAAGTATATTTAACTAGTTCCGTATAATATGAACTAAACATTTATAAAATGTTTTTTATTAATATGGCTGATTATACAAGAGGAAATGGAGTTTATGTTCAACTCGGGAATGGATTATACTTTAAAATAAACATGATACTATAAGTAAGGGTTATGTAGTTAAAAAGTATGTCTAGTAAATTTAAAAACTATTTGAGAATGATATCAAAGGTAATTAGACCTATGAGGGCATGTAGGGTGATAGTTCAATCAAAGTAAGACCAGATATGACAAAATGTACTGGGTTTCTTGTAGAATATAGGTTTCATTTAACTCACTGCTATCGTGTAACTATCATCCTAACTACAAAACTTATTCACTTATAAACTTGTTCACGCTGTAAGGCTTTAATCACTAATGTGAATATATTTAAACAATTGTAAAAAAAGTTCGTATACGTATTGTTCCTACTATAAGTAAAACATATTTTGATCTGTTATGAGACTAAATTAAGAAAAAAAATATCTAAAATATCAAATGCAATGTCCAAGATAAAACTATCAGTTTGGAAAGTGCAAGGAAGTGGCCCGAGGACTTGTTTTGTCCCCGTTAAACAGCGTTCATCCACGATAAGCGGTCCCAAGGGCCTCGTGACCCCGTGATAAGAGTGGGAGTGTGCGGGGAGTGATACGTGGGAGGGGGGGGGGAGCTCTGCTGTTCTCAGGGGCAATACATATACTGTATATCGTGACAAGTGCTAGGTGCATTGTGTAACAGTGGTTGACTATACAAATAGGGAAGAAGTGGTCTTTATAACAATATCTTAGTGTCATGGGAATATTTCTAATTTGATCTCAAACAAATATCTCATTGAAACAATTATTTCGATTTGTTAAAAGTAAAAAATGAATGGTTCGGATGTGATTTTTAAGCTAATATGCACATGAACGTCATGAAATATTAAAGATATTAAATAAACTTCTTAACTTGTTCTACATTAAAGGTTTATGTTAAAAAGTTTTATACGAGAGATGTTTGGTACCTAGTTAACAATTTTACAGCTTGACTTTATGTTATTTAGAAAGTGCAGTAATAACATTTCATTGCTTCACTTTAGTCCAGTATTTTATTATTATTTCACTCAGTGAGGAATAGTGTAACTAATTTAGGTATCCCGAATTTAATTGTAACAAAAAATAAGATGTTTTTAACAAATATTAAAGGGGCTTCACTGATACCGTAAGTTACAAACAGCGAAGTTACAGACGAATATGTACTCGTATGTATTTAAAACAAGACAAAATTAGAGAAGAAGTAGGCTATACAAACTTACAATGACAACCAAAAAAGGAATATGTTTATTTCATGCAAAGGAATGACGCATGAAGTCAACTTTCCCAATCCCAGATAAGTTGGAACACGTTCTTCATATTGAGAAGCGAGGCATGTTTAATTCATGAGGTGGCGGTGCTCACACTGAAATCACTGTCAATTGCATTCTTTAGCCACTGATCCCAAGTCACAAGCGACCTAAGCGAATCTACATATTAGAGCCATATCACAGGGTACTTTGATTTGAATAGTCACTAAAAGTGTAAAAATTCTACTAATTAATTGACATAAAAACTTTACTATACAATTTTCACCTGAAATAAAAATATAATTTAGAAATTCAGAAATGATATTGTGAGAAATGTGAATTTATCCTAGAGAGTAAATTCTTGTGGATTTACCACCGGTTATTGAGGTGAAGGTCTTGCTGTAATCCCGGAAGTAAAAGGATAATCCAATGAGAGCGGAATCGTTCATGATTTACTTTAGGGAAATACAATTTTTTTGTCCATTTAATCAATCCTGATATTAACCATTGCTCCAGGACCCGACATTTTCCTTTTGTTGATTTTTTCACTGTAAATGTAAGAAAGTAAGAGGTAAAAATGGTAGTAACAAGAAATAAAAATATCTAGAATTTATGATATTTTTCATAGAAAACCCGAAGCTTACAAATGTAATCCATAAGATAAATGGTGTTTTTATAAAATATTGAATAATTCACCGGAACAAATTGTTAAGTTTCAAGGTAGCATAAAAGAAAACCCAGGAGACGTGTTTTCTCTTTCATATAGTGTTTCCATCTCTACTATCTGTGGTTAAGACCTCATGATACTGTTAGTCCAGAACCATGATAGACTTCTGGACTGCTACCATTTGAGACCATCACATAATATATATTTTGATTATTTATTATAATTATAATTTTTTTTTAATCCTTAAAAATTGTTTAAAACAGTTACGTTTTTAGAAACTAAAAAATTGACTCAATGAAAATACAAAAGGTCAGTCACCACTGACATGAAACATTTATTTCTGCTGGAACGAGCGCCGGGCTCCGGCGACACGCGGTAAAGTCGTCGGACAAGTTGATACTCGACATTTTGAGGACCATAAAACACAAAAAAGCGCTCCACATATAAAATTTTATTGCTCTATCGAAACCTCCCTTACAAACGACCGACGGGAGAATTGCGGGAAGGCAACGCTGAAAACCTATCCAATCATTTCTCTAACGTCTTGTGTGAAATAATATGTTTTCGAGATAAACATTTTACGGTACATTTTATGAATGTAGAATTTCATTGTATCGGATTAAATTATGCTACAAATTTAACCCTCATGATCCATTATTCAAGCAAATGGCGCTCCAGTTACATGTAGACGTCATAACTGCTTGTTGAAACCTTGCTGAATATTTAATATATGACACATTTACAAACTTGTAAACTTGAGAAAAAAACTTTTAAACACAAAATAAAATTTTTATAAAAATGATTTTTTAGTACAGTAACTTTTAGTCAAAATGTTTATCCACAGTAATTACTTTTATTTTAATTATTACCAAATTTTGGTTTTGTTCAACTTAAAGACCTTAAAACTAATTTCAAATGTATATACAAAAATATATTATACTCTTACGAACAGTTCATTTTAAATATGAATAAATATCAATATTAATAAAATTGGAATTCTGAAATTTAGACAATTCCTTTGAGGAGGAAAATGTGCTTCAAAAGGATGGATTGAAAAGTCACGTCTGATCTTTTGTGCGGCGACATCATAATCGTATTCACCCTCCAGACAAGGACCGTTTTGTTGAGCGGTGGGGGAGAAGGAGGCATCTTAAATGTCGATCAACAATATTTACAATTTGTTCGTGACTCAAGTACTTAACAGGATGAATAAAATAACTATCGTTCTTAACTGCTCATTTTTATATACATTGTTACTTTAAGCGTATTAAGCTGTTAACTCATCCTCATTCTTGCAACAGCGACTCCTTTTACATTGAAACATTTCTCACTCCATTTCCATATCTAACTTCACAATAATCTCAAGAATCCTGGCATCTTTGCTCAACCAACAAGAAGTTTAAACTAAATTCAATAGCAGAAGACAGAGGATGCTGGAATAGGAGTAAGAGATATGGTTCCATTAAGTCATACGCCAGCAGGTGAGCTGTCTGATGTAGACGCCAGGGCGCAGCACATGTTTAATTCACCGCCAGCTCCCATCGCATCCCTAACTTGCGCCAAACTTGGGGAATTATTTGAAAGGAACTTCGATTTTAGCATAAAACACAGGCTTATTTGGAACGTGGTTGTTCTAAGTAGAATTTATTAAACTTTGTCAACCAGCTTATTGAATTTCAAGTCTTTACGTCTGTGTATGTAGACTAGACCTTAAAATATTTTATAAAATTAATACACATTTCCAGTTATGTAGCCCAGTTATAATCTACCTAATATAGAAACCGTTATTATTGTGGCTTCTAATTTTGGATAAAACATTTTTAAAAAGGCTCCACTTAAGTTTAGCTCGTTTCAAATTACTCTGCTCTAAATAATCGGTTCTTCATAATACTCATATCTTGACCATTAGTTTTTAGGTCAACTAGATAATATTATTTTAAACGGAATTTTTATCATACGAATTATTAGCAGAAATTGGTAGAATGAGCTTAAAATATGAACTGATAATGTATTGGTGATTTAAAATAAAGTTTACAAATAATAATATTGTATCCCTATAAAGAGAAGAGTATACCGTAGAGGAGGTTTAAAAATCAACTCTTGATCACATTCAATGTGATCACAAAACCGTATACAAAATCAGAATAAAATAATCTGTAAACTTATAATTTAATATACGAAACAATAAAATCATGAACTAAAATGAGGGGTGGGTTGTTTAATGGGTTTCTCGTCTCTCACTTTCCAGCAGAGGGTGAAAGTCAGCTATATGTTTTATTACGAAAAGTCCAAAAGACCCTTCTCGACCATTCAGCGGATATTATTCTAATGTAAATTCATTGAGGTCACTTTATTACGTATTTTGTCTTCCTGTTTTGGGTAATTAAGTTCAATATTTCATATTTTTTCAAAAAGGCTATTTTTAAGCATAAATAAACGAATACTAAAAATATTTTTTTAGGAAATTAATTCATCTATTTATATATTTATTTTTTATGCAAACTTTACATTGTACACCCAATCACAAAGATGCATTGCACTCATTTATTATTTTCCTTGATGATGATGCAAAATAAAACGTTTTGTGTACCACTATCCAAAAGTAACATAGAAACAAACGGCAAACGCCATAAATTACTTATGCACATGTAATAATAAATACACAAATATATACTAAAAGTTACCACCATCAAGAAACAAGAGTGGAAAATATCAAGCAATATTAAACTACTACAGTCTGAGGCCATGGAAGCAAATGAAGGAAAAATGCTGAAGCTGAGGAAAGAAATGTAACGTTTATGTTTTACTTAACAGAAGAGGATATTTTGATTTTGATTTTTGCGGACTTTCTTTCTGCGGAATAAGGGAATAGTTTATATTTTATAGTACAAACCTATGTCTGGTACTCTAAAATAATCAACACAAAATAAAAAAGACACTAACTATGCATTATTAAAAGAATGTATGTCTTTTTGTCTTTGTTTGTATTTAATAAAATACAAATGTAAGGGAAGATAATATTTTCGGTAAATCATTAGACTAAGCACAGCATGGTTATGCAAGCACTGGAATTATGGAATAACAAAACTGTACCTTCTACAATAATGGTAGCATATTATTCAGTTTATGAATGGTTCTTTAGTGACTGCAAAGTCTAAACAATCTTAGTACGAACAGTCTATGATACAAAGAGGCCTCATTTTGGCCAATTTTACTTGTATTGCCTTTAAGATAACCTCCCATGTAAAAGCCACGTAATGCGGCAATTTTAATACTAAATATTTCAGAAACGTTCCGTATTTCTTTGAAAGGTTGTTAGGCATCTTCACCCTCTTGTCGTGTCTTCCTTTGAATATTTAAAAGCCAGTTTCAAAGCCAATTACTGCTCAGCCCCGGCTCAGCCATTTTTGGGCGGCAAGGTGAAGGGAAGGGTGAGCCCTTATTGCAAAAGAGTTGTAAGTTCGCAAAGACATCGTTTATCAATTCATGGCGCATTTGCATAATGTTAAAAGGGTTAAGTCAAAGTTCCGCAAGCGAATTAGTGTGCCCTAAAGGCTCATTCAATCTTCTCAATGAAGTAAAACTGATTTGAATTAACAAAGTTAAGGGCTAATATTGGAATTTGTATTGGGTGGGCATTTAAAAGCTTTGAGAAACTGGTGATTTGTTAGTCTATTATTGGTTTCCTTTCTTTGCTACTATTTTATTTCCTCTCATCCCTTAACAGTTAAATTATTTTTCACCACACTACGACGAAATCACCTGTTTTACAAACGACAAACGCGGACCGTAACACACTGTTTGCCGCCACAGGACCGAAAACGTTTGGGGCCGAAAGTCAGCTACGGCCGAAAGTCAGCTGATCGTTTATTTGCTTGAAACAACGTCAGAACATCGCACAATTACACGGCATTCAATAGGTTCCAAAGATAGGATAGTTGCGATCATATGATTTTCATAACTGTGTTTGAATCATAATAAAGAAGTCGTATCGTCACAAAACGTTTACCTACAAGTTTTGTTAAAGTGAGTCAAATATTAATCAGTTTTTTAAATTATTATTTAGGGTATATTACATTGGGTAGTGTGGTGAAAAGTAGCGTTCGCACCTCGGCCTAAAGGGTTTTGCTGTTCTTGATCGATTCAAATTCTTGACTTCGTCTCGAATTGGAAACACGATCTCGAGCCTGCAAAACCTCATTTTCGGCCCTTCTTGTGAAATATACTATTAAAATATGAGTTTTTGTACTAAATTTTGGATAAATGACCTATTTAAAATAATAATTTTTGACTAAAGTACAATAAAAAGGAAATTCTTATGTCTTCTATGAAACTTTCCTTATGTCTTAAAGAAACATGACCTTTCCATCTCTTCTGTGACAAGTATTGTTAAACTGAAATATTAAGAGATAAGTCACTAATTTTCGTAATTGGCTAAGATATCGAGGGCTTAGATGAAGGAAAAATATTTAAATACTGGGTATGGTATTCAAGATTTTCCAATAAGCAATATCTACGCTAAATTTGCTGGAAAAGTAATATAGCACATAAACTATACGAAAATTTACTACTGTTTTTTTTTTGTTAACTGTAGTTTTGATTCATTAACAGCAATGATAGTAAAACGACTTACCGGAAATTTAGGTTAATGTAGTCAAGTTGGTTTAAAGGTAGTGTTATCACTAAAATAACCCAGTAATCACAGAACTTCTTACTTCAAGTATGCAAAATTACCTTTAGTCATGGCAAATAGCTAAATGGCTAAGTGGTTGGACTGAAAGTTAGTTACTAATTTGCAAGTTGGTGGCCAAGTTTGGTTCCGGGTAAGTTGACGCCCTGGGGTCAGGGTTGTGGGTTTCCAACACTCTTATAACTTAATTGCTGAACAAGTTTGTGCGTTGAACTAAGTTACAAAAACACTTGTATTTATGTTAGATATTACGTAAGTTGTGCTTTTTTTGTTTCCTATTTTAGCTTTCTAAACCGAGCTATATTAGATGTTGTTAAGTATTGGAATTATACAGGTTCCTGAACCAAAAACGAAATTTTCAGAATTAGGCCTGTCTTTTATCTAGACCAGATTTGAATGCATACTTACGTAGAGACTTCACCAACAATTCATGAAATATGGACACACGTTCATGATTCATGTTCATGATTCATGATGTTTGTTAACGCATGCAACATCATGTTGGAAATTATTAGAATTATTTGGGGGATATACCCTCTTCTAAATGGCCAAGGAAACATATGCTTCATAACAAAACGTATGACATTCATGAAAAAACTATCAAAAGTTAAAATTATACTTTCATTGGGTGAAAAGTGAATTATTCGATTTACCAAAGCACTTTAAACGATCATTATACTCCCTGTTTCATGAAAATTTGATGTGAAAAGCAGATGATTTTTCGGAAATCCGATAGAGGGTGCATAAAGTCTACATTATTGGCAGAGGGAGAGGCATATTCCCTTCCTGCTCAATCGGTTGGCGAGGATGCTTTGGTTTATGTAGATTATGCCATCAAACTTTGGCCCGAGTGACGCGATTTTTATTCGAATTTCCCATTTCCAATACTACCCCAATACAAAATTTCATACACTATCCCACCCTGGCTGTTCAGCCATTGATTTAAACCATATTAAAAAACAAATATTTTAAAAATAAAAAAGCTAATTCAGGCTATTTAAACTACTTGTTTGAAGTGAAATCTCTCCTCCTTGCGTATTTTAACACGTTATTTCCCTAGTGATTTATGCCACGTTTGTAGGGCCCTGGTGCATAATTACGGAAATAGTTGAACAAAGGATATTATTTTTTGACATGTTTGAACACTCTTTATGAATATAGCTCAAAGTAGATTTGAACTTTTTTATGCATTTCATTAAAAAAAAGACTAACACAGGAATCAAAATCTGCGGTTGCGTGTTTGAACATGATTTGTATGGTAGTCAAAAGAGAGATTTTTAGATTTATCTAAGGATCATTCTAAATGTTCATTTTAAAGATGATGTTTGTAAGAACAAAAACCACAGATTTCATTTATAATTTTTTTTTTTCAGAATACAATCAATAACTAATCAAATATTTCAATATCAGTTTATATTAGTTGCTATGTTGCTACCTTGGTTGCTACACAACCTGTTCGAAAATTTACTATTTTTTTTATTAACTGTAGTTTTGTTTCAATAACATTAAAATGATTAACCGGAAATTTAGGTAAATGTAGTCAAGTTGGTTTAAAGGTAGTGTTATCACTAAAATAACCCAGTAATCACAGAACTTCTTACTTCAAGTATGCAAAATTACCTTTAGTCACGGCTAAATAGATAATGGTAGCTGTAGTAATGGCTGTTTAAGTTATCATCCTTGTCGCTTTAATTATATAAAAATTGCTTATTCACTCAAGGGTTGAAGATTCCTACCCAAGACTAAACAGAGGAACCATAGTTCTCAATTTAATTGAGATTTTTCTAAAATGTAACTAAATCCTTCGTCCTTCCAAGCCAAAAGTGGTGCCTCAATAAGTTAGACACAGCATCCTCGAGTCCAACAGTCCAGGCGATCATTAATATCGCCTATCAGCGGACATCATCTCCGACGACGCGACGACGCCGCAGTTTACCCAGCTGATAAAATACTGACATTAATAATGCGGTACGGGATGAAGACATTGTCGTTATCAGTGGGGATCTCGCGCGTTATCAGGGTCGGCGGTAGGTAATTGAAGGGTCCGTGGACACCCGACCACCGCCACGGCCGTCCACGGCACGACTGTTTGTTATAGCTATCAAGGCCGAGTTTACAATATCAAGGTTCCAGGAACGACGGTTATTGCAAGTACAGAAATCGGATTCTTTTTGCCCTTTGGTGTTACCCCTAGAATCGACAGGATGATTTGGGCTTTTAAAGTATAAACTGCCTCCTTTGTAATCGTGTAGAGTTGTTTCCTTTGTCTACTCATCAAAATAAACAACAACACAAACTGAAATATTCAATTTTTTCATTGGGACAAAAAATCCTCGCGAATCCTTTGAATAGCAGTTATTATAGATTACATATCTTAATATTTGCAATTCGAAAATAATAATCGTTAAAAGGTTAAAGAGTTGAAGAATATTACTGATTCTCCTGAAGCCAATTTAATAAAAAAATATATTATAAAATGGTAAAATGTATTACTACTAGAACATAAACAAATTCATTACTACAATACTTTTGAAACAATGCTGCATAACACGTTGTAGCTCTTACAATAACAATTATTTAGGGAAATTTATTTGACTGATTCTCGTTTTCATAAAAATGAAAACATGAGGTGTAGTTGCTCTTTTATATTTCGTTTTGTTTATCCTGCCTCGGCGCTTTCCGGTCCAGTTGCCATGTTCTCGTCGTCCCATCGCTTCCGTCCTGCACAGGGTATGCTTCTCCATATACAGGGTTGATCACAATTGGGGGGGGGGGTGACTTTTAAATTGGCACACTTAATCTATTAGAATCAGAGAAAAAATAAAACGTACCTCTAGAAGAGGACAAGGATACAGTTTACGATGTTTTATGAGTCCCATGAGTAATACATTACAGTCATAAATCCGCTAATCAAGCTCTGATCACTCCTAATAAGAAGCGTAACAAGAGTCACCCTGCTGCAAAGGTTTAAAGTGCGGTATTACAAGAATACAGTCTGAACAAGTTATTTAAAATGGCCTTGCAATATAGAATGTAGTTAGCAACTCAACCTAGACTTATAGTGATAATCGAACCTAATATGAATAATAATTGTGTATGATTGCAGTTGTTTCAGTCTTTCCCCTCCAGCTTCACAACAAGATCTAATAAACGCATGACCTAGCTAAGATAAAATCCATTTAAAGTAAAACTTCAATAAACTAATTAATAATCAATTTTATTCAAAATTCTCACGTTACGTGCGTTACGTAGGACGAGACTATAATGTTTTATTTAAGAGAATGAACCACTTGGGTTGAATTATTCTCGACGATAAACAATAGCGAGCTTCAAAATAATAAAACAGACTATCTTGCCCTGTATAATAGTTATAATTAACCAGCTGTTTTAGTAATGAAAAAGCTCGCAATTGAACGGCGCCGCGCCGAGCATAACAACACAAGTTAGTCCTCCCGACAACAAAATATGTTTTTTTACTCTGACAGCGAAATTTAGGCAAACATTCAACGCGTGTTTACTGTTTTTACTGTCACAGTTTTACCTTTTGTTGGATGAAAACTCGTCGACAGACAGCTTGATAAAATGGGTTAGTGGGTTGATCGCGTTTTTCTACAATTATTCTCTCGATGTAAAACATTTTCCTGTTATTAAAACAATATAAATTATCAGCCTTGAAATACATTTTATTCTTTACATATCTCCTAAACATATAATTATGTATGTTAAATAACAAATGTGCTACACCAAAATGTTAAAAGTAATGTTCTTGTGATAGCATTTCTCTTAAATTAAATGTCTGACTAAGTATTATCTTTGATTGTTTATTTATTTTGGGATGATTATCAAGTTTTTTTTAAAATTATTCATTGAAAAACAATAACAAGAGAGGCCATATCTTATTCAATTGCTGTTCCTGTACGTTATTAAAGTATTTCCTAGTTACTCGGATGTTCCTTAGTATACTGGTAAATCAATGGTGGACATGTTTACTTGAGAGGTATTTAAGTTTTTTAAAGAACTTAAATAACTTATAACCTTTAAATTGTATTTGAGGAACAATCAAATTGTATCACAACTAGGTTATTGTGTTTACATTTGGATTATCTCAATGGAGCGGGCTCTTCGGGTATTATCATCGACAATACAGCTGTCATCGATACAATAAATTACAGGTGTGTTGTCAATTAAAATATATTTTACTTAATTCACAAACATGTAAAATGTACCAGGTGTCCCACATGTTGAATTTTACTTTAGGCTAAAAATGCTAAAAATGTTTTTAATTATTTTGAAACTGGGAAAACTCTTCAATAAAGGTTTTTAACACTACTGGGTACTTAAAGTAATGTGAACATTTATTGCCCAAGCACTTGTAGAAACAGCATTGTGGCATAATCAATAATTTATCAATGTACAATCTTAACTACTTCTAGTGTTACTAGCTTGGTTTACTGCTTTGCAATTTTAATGCACTTTTACTGTCAGTCATAAGAATATGACAAAAACCTTTTTTTACATTTTTTTACTAATCAGTAATGGCAAATGTCCGCAAAACAAAATCTTAACACAAAATCCCCATCATCAACAATGAATTTCAAACAAAGAATCTGTTTTCGTAATCATAACCCCCTTCGATAAAAAGGCACGTAATGTAAAACCATACCCACGTTTAAACATCTTTGTGGAACACCGTGTTTTATAGGATGCTTTAAAGCTGTTTAATCAAGCCAGTTAAGAATTAATTTAGTGCTTTAACAAATTCACTGAGCTTTGACATAGAGGACCAAAAGTTTTGACTATTAATGTCTGCAGGCGGCAAGTTCTTAAGTCTGGTACTAATATTGTTAATTAAGCACCGAAGATTACAAGTAACCCAATAATCTGGCTTAAATCCCCCTCATCCCTCTTCCCCCGGGCCAATAGCGATATGCATCACACCTGATCTTATGCAACATAAGTCAAACCAGGTAATTAGTAATTTGTCAATCTAACTTATGATGAGGGCTTCCTCCTGTCTTTTGACAGTATGCATGCAAACCGATATCGTATACTTTAGCTAATTTTACAATAATATATTATAAAATTGCTGGATTTAGAGTAAATAGACGGATTTGTACTAATGTAAAACAATAAAAAACTACTCTTAAATAATAACCAATAATTTTACACGAACAAATATTCATACTATATCACATGTTATTAGAATGAAACCGGTAACTATTAAACTCTTATTAAACTTAGTACTGTATATGTCCCCTTAGTTTTGAATTTGTATTCAAGTGGTACGCGAAAGCCTTTCAGGCGGTACGCAAAAAGATTAAGAAGTAGTTTTAAAGAACTAGTACTAGGTTACCGAACGAATACTGTTCCGTCTATACTGTACATCATCACGGCTACAGCACAGTCGTATGTAATTTTTTAAATTATGATTTTCAAGAGAAGAATGAACGACAATACATTTGAACTAAAAATTTGAATCTACACAGTAGTTGATAGCGTTAAGCAAACTTTGTTGGAAATTCACTGTTGGTGATGGTGATTTTATATTTTGATTTGGATTTTTGCGGACATTTGCCATCACTGATTAGTAAAAAACAAGTCGTGAACAAATGTGATGACGACGTGAAACTTGTTTTTTACTAATCAGTGATGGCAAATGTCCGCAAAAATCCAAATCAAAATATTAAGAAAACAATTGGAGGGTGGATTGAAATGTCGATAAATACACCTTAGATTTTCGGAAAATCGTTATTAATTTGGCAAGATAATAATTTCGCAAAACGAATCAAAACAAATTTTATATTGCTGAGCCGAAAATCCTATGGTAACGAAATACATTTTTGTGACTGAATAACATTCCTTAACTACCAAAGAAGCTTCTCCTTTGTACTCCACATTAAAGTAATTTCCTCAGCCTAAACTCAGTTTAAACTTGGCCAGTTTGGGAGATTGCTTCAATATAGAAAGTTTAGAAAAGAAGTCTTGAAATTAAGAGGCCTGGCAGTTGACGATCTTTGTTTTTTAAGGAGCTAACACCACCACAAAGCAGTAGTGCAATAGTGGGGCTTCTGGGCCAAAACGCATTAATCAAAAGTGACAGCTACATCCGGTCTGGTGACGTCAGAGGCTGTGACGTAGCTGTGACGTGTATGGTGGGCATTTAAAGTTTAAATGCCCGGCTGTGCTGGGTATTTAAACTTTAAATGTCCGGAAATGGGTCAAGGTCAGGTGAGGATGTTTTTAAAAAGATCTTGCATTTTCGGAAGATCCGAAAATGCAAGATATTTTTTTTATTTTACATTAAGGTTGAAAAGTTTGCTCCCAAATTTGAAAAGTAAGTTGTTGTCGGTGGTGAAATTTCTTGCTTATTTTCATTCTTTTTGTTGTTGTTGTAAGTTGGCAAAAATACATTCTTTTCGTTTTGATTGTTTGTTGCATAAAGTTCCAAAGATAAACCGAACCCAGTGGTTATAAGTTGTTTTAGTTCTTCACTAAAAATTTCCAAATCCTTGTAGGTTGTAAGATTGATAGTGTTGTAGTGAATCCCGCGAATGTTGAGAGACATGACTAGAGTTGTTTACTCGACGAGAGGTGTAGCAGGAATGACTATTGCAAAGCCGGTGCTGCGGGTACCTCCGATAGTAGTAGGGCTAGTGGTGGGGGTAGTGGTGGGGATAAAAATTGTAGACGCTTGTTTAATCACTTTGCATTTAATCGTTGCCACAATAGACCGAGTCGATGTTGCAATTCTTCTAGTTTATCCAACCGGTTCTTTTGATATGTTTTGCAACCACATTTACAGTAGTAGAAAGAATTACATTTTGTACAAGCTTTTCCGTCAACTTGATCTTCAGGTATTTTAAAACATTTCTCTTTGCAACAATAAGATAAAAGTGGTACATTATTTCTTTTGGATGACATGTTGGTTGTAGCTTGTCTTAAACAGAACTGAGCCTCTCAACGTTAAGGTTTCGTATTTATATAAAGTATTCGAATAAAACTATCGATCAAAATAATCGAATAATACCATCGATTAAAAGTTCAAGGTCATCCGTTTGAGTTTTAAAAAAAAATACAACATATCAGTATATAAAAACATATACTGATATGTTGTTTTTTATCTTTTTATTTAAAACATTTTTTTTACAATATTTACAATGTTATTTTTGTGCGATGTGCAGAGTAAGTTCCGTAGAGTTGTTTCCGCTCATTCCGTGTGACACCAAATATAATGATCCTGGCTGAATTTCCCGCAGATCTTCATTTTGCAGCAACTGGACGAATCGTTTTGGAAGATATACTTGAAACTTTGGTTCATCACCTGGTGTATATGGTGCATCGGATAAAGATGCGACGACTGCGTCTCCATGCGTTGTATCAACTTTTTTCATTTCATGAACAATATAATGTTTCTGTTCTTTTAATTCTGAACATTTCTTGATAATTAGAGTATTTGATTTTGAATGTAAGTTGAATTGTTCAACTAAACATTGGAGAAACTGTTGTGATGCCATGTTCTTCACTGGAGATGTTGTCTGTTCGGAGTATGGAGTTGGAGTGATACTCGGGGTGTGTTGCTTCCTCGTATTTATAACCTTCGTAACCCCCACCACATTCTTCTTTTTCTTGTAAGTAAGCAGCCAAGTGATATGCGTTTTGTAATGCGCATTGAGATTGGTTGTGTTTCGGATCTATTGTAGAAACACAAATATTTCTAACATCACAATGAAAGGTTTTGTCCATTTTTATGCTTAAAACTTCTTTGTTTGTGTACTGTTGTATCCAACTTCTTTTTTCCAATCCTCTGGTGTATATGTGCGTAAATTGTTTACAGAAATGAAACATAATTTTGTGTACATTGTTGTACGGTAGAAAACCTTCAAACCAATGTATATGATGAAAATTGTTTGTTAACCATCTGTTTGTTATTTTAGCTTTTGACTTTAGTGCATGGATAGAACACGGTGCTTCAAATAAAAACGGGTATGCTACTTGTGTGAGCAAATCTAAAATCACCAATTCTTTTATAATAAATCTATCATCGTTTCCGCGAAATGCTTGAAATTCAATTACACAAGGTTTTGCTGCCATTTCTTCATCCAGTCCGCTCATCACGATGTCTGGTGATTAACTGTTTTCCACACCACGGTAGGTTAGATATATAAGCCAGGCCGTACAGTTGTAGGCGCGTTGGTGTATGTTTAACGTGGGCACCGTCCCCAGTAGGCCTACCCCACGGTTTATTCTTTTGTTAAACTACATTGTAGTTTTTTTTAAACTACCAAAGTTTCTTCTTCTGTATTGTTGTTGTTGGTTTCTTCTTCTGTATTGTTGTTGTTGGTTTCTTCTTCTGTAGCTTCCGTTGCGATTTCAGTAAAAGGTTCAAAGTTTCTCAACTGCCTCCACATTTCCACTTCGTGAGGTATTCTATTAAAAATGGATGTATCTATTGGTCCGTATTGTAAAGTGCTGTCAGGTTGTTTTTCGCATGCATCTACCAGATATTCCTTAATAACAGAGCTTGAAAATACCAATTGTTTCATATACCTAGTGATAGGTGATGTTGCATAGTTTAAAATGTAGAATTCTTCACGTGTTAGTAGAATTTTATTTTCAAATTGTGTCGAGTCTCTAATTCTTACTTGTTGTTGGCCACGATGTTTAATAATGTCAATTTCATTGTCACAATCCAAAAGTCGAATGTTAGTTTTTCTTCCAAAGAAACTGTTGGCTAAATAACATTCAATAAGATGTAGATGTTTTAAAAAGGAATCCCAAGCATTTTCTGAAAATAAAACCATCTTTGTACCATGGCTTAGTATTACTGCGGGAGAGTAGTCTAATGATTTTACCAATCCTATCGACACACTTTTACTCATGCAAGATGAAATAGGATAAAAGATGCGAAGGAAAACTTCAGTTAAAATGTTCGGTGGAATATTTTCTTCAAGTTTTCTTTTCTTTCTTACGTTTGTTTTATTATTTTCCAACTTTTTATTTTGTTTTCCAAACTTTAAAAACTCATCAATTTCTTTTACAACATTTTCTTCAAAATGTTTATCATCATCATTTTCCAATAAAGGTGTTGTTTCGGAAACGCCTTGTACAACTGATAAAGAACTCATTTTGTTTATAATGCTGTAGACGATGTTACCCATACAACTGTAGACAGTCAACTAAACAATTTGCGTTCCCGCTCCTGCTTTTATAGCCGAGTGGTGGGGGGTATTTTTTTTTCTTTTCATTTTACAACACTGCTTTTACAATACCGGTTAAAGGTGTATATGTAACAATTTTATCATGTAAAATTAAACAATAAGCAGATGTATCTTTAGGTACATTTTGTTCAAATTCCATTTCTATTTTTATATCTACACTGGAAGATTTTACAGATTCATTTTGTTTGGAACAATCAACTACAACAATCGGATAGTTAGATTTAAATTGGTTTGGCGTTAATAAAGGTGTGTTTGTTTTTCCATAATATGAATTTTGGAATCTTGCATACATATCGTACAAAACACTAAACCTGTCTTTTGTAAAGTTTATGTTGAAGTTGTCGTATGGAAAGAATTGCGAGTTTAGAAACACCTTAAAATTTGTAAGTTTGCAATGATCAAATTCACCAGCATGTTTAGTTATTTCATTTCTTCTTTTTGTTTGTAATCCAAATATTACATATCTTGCCTTTTCCAAATGAGTAGAAGTTTTTACAGTCCATGTATGACGTTGTGTTTCCGGTAAAACCGGATATTCATGAAACTCCCAACTTCTAAATGGTATTACGATATCACGATCTGATTTTAAAGTTCTCAATAATGAAATTCTATTCTGATCGTTTAACCGTACATGCGGTACTCTCCAAACAATCTTGTCTAATTGCATTTTCCATTCTAAAGTAGCTTCCGTTGTTCCATCAGTTGCTTGAATAATATCTTTGTCGTTTGATGATCTTAACAAAACTAATTCTTGTTTTACGTTTATTATTATTTTTCGGTAATCTTCGGCAAAGCCTAAAAGTAATCTTAAAGGAATGTAAAAGTCAAAATTGCCTGAAGTGTTTGGAGTGATTGTACTGGAATCGGGTGCTACCCATCCTGCGGCGGCCAGCATATTTTTTTCACTCGGTGTTAAAGATGCTAATCCTTTTAATGTACTTGTAATTCCCACCTTTTTTGTTGAATCTACTGTAACTCCGGAAATTTCATATCTTATTTCATCAAACAAATATGCCATGGGGTTATTTATGAACGGAACAGTACTTGCAGTGGTTCCATCCCTTTTTGTTACTCTTCCTTCGATATATAAATAACTTTCACATGGAAGTGTATAAATATCTTGTTGTTGTATGGGAATTCTAATTTCATCATTATTGTTTAATTTTGACGAAGCGTAAGGGTTGTGCGTATGATATTCCTTTTCCCATAAGGTTTCGTCGAATGTCGGACCCTGCGCTATATCCAATATTTCCATTATTAATAAGTTTTAATCCAATTTCTTCTAGAAAACGAATGTTATCACTTGTTAATCCTTCTATAGCTGACGTGCTACTGACTTGTTTACCAGTCAGCTCTTTCTTTTTAAATGATAACCCCATTGTTATACGGTTGATTTTATATGTATTCGTATAGTTATAGGTTCGTCTCTAAAATCAATATGATTTCCGTCTTGATCTAGTATGTTCACCACAATGTCTGAAATAAAACTGGTGTTTAATGGTAGGTACACCAAGTTTTGTGGCTTTTCCACAATTTTAAAACCCGGAGCGACTGTTGGATAGAATGTGTGCAATATATGAGTATTTTCACCATCTCTATAAGAACCATGTATAATATTACATGTAACATCTATACTGTTAACTTTCATTATTGTCACAGTTCTAGTACCTGAATGGTTAATATTAGGTTCTAAAATTTTTGTTGTTTTAGGAAATCCTAATAAACTACCAATTGAATGTTCTTTGCTAAAATCTATATAATATTTAGATTTAATTTCAGCTTTCATAGTATTGTTATTTCCTTTTATTGTTATATTATCTTTTCCCATATGATTTTGTATCGCTTCATTTATATCATCAATTTCATATGCTCCAGTGGGTAAACTAAATACTTGTATATCTGAATATTTGTTTGTATTTTTATCTTTTGTTTTGTAATAATGTATTTTGTCATTAACATTTTCAGTAACGTTGGGAATAGAATTATAAGTTGTTATATCTAATAATGCGGCTTCCCATAATTTATCTTTTTCCAAACGTAACGCAGGGAAAAGAACACTTCGCAAAGTAGATGAAGTTCCAGTTAATGATACTGTATAGGAAGACATCTTAAAGTTGACTAACGCTTTTTGTTAAAAAATCTAAACATAAATGTCCACAGATTACCGTATCATCAGGTTGCTCTCTTTTATAATTGTATAGTACATTTTTAGCTGTTTTAAAGTAATATTGTAGTTCTTTTGGTGGTGGGAGATTACCAAAACTATCAAAGTAGTAAATAGTTGATCCTAGTTTCTTATAACATACCCAATGAGTGCCTGATCCTTTACTATTATCTAAATTTACTATTCCGGTTTCATTTTTCCAAATTTTAACAGGTAATGCATCTTTCATAAATACTCCTCTAAAAAATGGAATTTTTAAACAAGAAACATAAGTAATTAATTCTTTATCTGTTAATTCTTTATTTGGAATTAATAATTGTTTTTTTCTGTTTAATACACACGATACGGTCTTAGGTATAATCCTCCTCCTTTTTTTATCATTGACCATATTGTTTGTTTCTTTTTATTTTTACCTGCGGTGGATCGTCGTTTTCTTCTTATATTTCCTCCACGTTTCTTTGCAGGTTTTCTCCTCCTTTTTCCACCTCCTTTCTTCTTTCCACCTCCAAACATCGTTTTACCCTTCATTGCTGCTGATACCGCTAAAGCTGCTGCTTTTTCACCGATACTAGCGTCACTGGATGTTACTCTTTGCCAAGCTTTTTCAGCAAGTGCTCTATCCGCTATTGATCTATTTTTAGTATCTGCAAACTTTGAATATGCTATATCGTGTTGTTTGCAGGCTTGATCAAGTTTATTTATTCCAAGATCTCCTCTAGCAAGTCTTTTTTTCAATTTTGTTCCTGGACCACAATATTGATAACCTCCTGGTAAATGTAGTTCTACAGGTAATAAATCGATAGCTTTGTTAACTATAGCTCCAACCGGCTTAGTAATAAGAGAAAGTGCTGTTGATGCTATTCCTCTTCCTCTCTTTATAACGTGTCGATTATGACTGATGCGTTGAACTTTCAACATGGTTTTTTATAGTGAAAGGAAATGCCAATACTTGTTTATTTTATAAATTCTTTTATAATGAATGATGCACTTATCCTTTGACATTGTTTATTTATAATAAACATGTATTTTGTTTATGGGTAATAAACTTTTACCCAGTCTTTTGGTAGGATTGTATCCTTTTTATCAACATCAACTTGAGCAAATCTTAAATTTCCAGTTTTCATATTTAAAAAATATTTTTCTATAACATTTTTCTTAACCCAATGTAGTTTTTGATCAGCTTTTATGGGCTTTATCGTATTATAAACATCATATAACACTACACTTAAGAGTCTTATAATGTAATTTACATTAACAGCATCAACAATATCAATAGGGTCATCTAAGCTAGTCAATCGCAAGTTTTGACAATGAAAAAACTTTTTGTGTTTTTCTGTTCTTAAGCATCTTTCACGCCATTCTTTTACTCTAACTGCATCACTGTCATTTACTCCCATTCCAACATTAAATAGTGGTCTTTCTTTACAATCAAAGCCTTGTTGACCAAGTCTTGATGAAATTTCTTTTAATGCAGGAACTTGTCCAATTGTTGCTACATCAACATCATTCAACCCTTCTTTAACATTAGTAATTATTTTTGCATCCGCATCCCATTTGTTATTGTTTAATTTCATTATTTGACTTATTGTAGCTGCATCTGATTTTGCAGTTCCCTCCTTAACGTTAGTTAACACTTTATTTTTGCAATCAATTGACTTAATATCATGTGTAATACAATGATCTGTAACATATTGAAGGTTTACCGCATCTTTCATATCTTTAGGGTCTCCAATATCGTGTATTACAAAGTTGTAAAAGGAAAATTTATCTGTTTTTTCAGGTATGACTGAATGTAAATACTTTTTGGTAACTGAATCTTGATCATTAACAGGATCTGCTATATTGGCTATTCCAAGATCTTTTGCATCATATGCTTTATTATTACTTTTAGGATCATATCTTAAGGTTTGGTTTATGTACCACATTAAATATTCTTAATTTACCGAATCATTCTTATCTATTGGTTTTGGAAGATTTGCAATTCTATAAAAATTAGCGTTATACACTTCATTTTGAAGCTTTAAGCTAGGTAATGTTTCACTTTTTAAAGTTTTGAAATTTACTGCATCATTATCATCTTTTGGATCATTTACAAACTTTAAACGTTTGTTACTTATATCATAATCTCCATCGGATGTTAGTGGTAAACCACCTCTTTTTCCATAAGATCCTGATTTGCTTCCAGTTTCGGAATACCGTCCAAACTTATCCACACTCATGGTTATACTGAATGTTTAATCGGTTATGCTTGTATTCTATATACTCATATTTTTATGCAATTACTCCTCGATTTCGCAATTCGCCGACCAAAGCTACCCATTCGTTTTCTAAACCGCTATGTCCGGCTTGTTTTGCTTCATATATCAACTTCATTCTATCAACCAATTTGTTTATATCGTTGTAGTATATTATATTAGTATCATACAAGTTTTTCAATAATCCTTTTCCTGATAAACTTGATTGATTTGTTTTTCTCCTTTTATGTAAAATATTTATTTCAGCAGAAGATAATGATTTTCTTTTTATGGGTGCCCTTCTTTTTGGTGGGAAAAGTTTAGCAATAATAGTTTTATATTTTTCTGATTTATTTCTATAAACATAGAAATTTTTAGAATAATTTTTCTTATGCGCATTTGTATCCTCCAATATTTGTTTAAAAATGTTTAAATCCTTTTTAGTATATTTATTAGGTTTCGGTTTAAAAATAAGTTCAAACAATCCTTTTGTACCTTTGTATTGTTTATTATTTATAATAATATTGTCATGTTCGTCTACATCAAGCTTGCTATCTCCAATCATTAGGCCATTTTCTTCTATTCTAGCACCAAAAGTATGATACTTTCGAGTTGGTTGTGCAGAATGTAACATTTTTAATACAAATTGTCTTGCAAGCGGCCCTTTATACGCAATATCCGAGCCCAATTTGCTCAAGTTGGATGGATTAATAGGCTCTTCTTCTTCTTGTTGTTCTTCGCTTGTAGAAAGACCTTCTTTTTCTGTTAAAACATCCGTTTCTTCACCTAGTTCGCTTTCTTCTTCAGTTGTTTCTCCTTGTTGCGTAAAACTTGTATCACCTTCATATTCTTCTTTTTGTTCAAATTTTGAAATGGGTAAAATAGCATCTCCGGAAAAATTAAATGTTGAAGGTGTAACATTTTGCCCCAATTGTTTTAATGGCTCAGTAATAGGTTTAAATGTTGATTCCAGAAATTTCTCTCTTTCACTTATTCCTAATCTTAACGCTCTGTTTTTATGTCTAATAGAATCACTAAGTGATTTTATTTCTTTTAATAGCTTTTCCTGATTAACCATGTTTACACCATGGAGACTTGGACGATAATGTTGTTAATTAATGTATTAAAACAAATTTATCAAAACCTATGCGGTAACGACCATCTGTTATAGCTTTATCTTTCATAATTACCAAAAATCCATATTTTTCCGCCCAAGCTTTTCCACAAAGCTCTTTGAATTTATCAAATGACATATCAGCATTTACATGATCGTTGTATATATGTTTTAGGTTTGTATCGTCTTGTTTGAATAAAACTAAAATATTTGCATTGTCTCTAATTAGTTGTTTTGGAATTTTGCTATATGTTTGTCCGATATATATGCTATCAATATTATTATGTCTTCCCATGGCAAAATAGTTTCTAATAGTATCATGATTTTCACTAGATACATCATCAAATACAAATACAGAATACGGCTTAGCCTGGTCTGGTTGCATAACACTGTCACTAGCATTAAATTTGTAATAGTTAACATCAGGCACATCAGTCAGGATCTTTTCCAACAATTGATACTTTGGTTGATGTAAGGACTTTGAAAAAATATATAGGTTATTAAATCGCAATCCTTTTGTGTTTGTAATTAAGTTAAACACAACGTTAGTTTTGCCACAGTTTGAAGGACCGCTTACTATACATCGTACAGTGTTTGGAAATAAACTGCCGTGTTTACCATTGTTGATTTTAACGTTATCTACAGTTAAATCATCAATGTTATTAATATTAAATTTATCTTTATGGTGAACAATCTCCATCTTATTCAAAGGCTGAAGAATAAATAAGTTGATTTATAACTAAATCAAATCTTTTATAGGTATCCACGAATCTTCAGTTTTGTCAAACCCCAACCAACGTACTTTAACTTGGTCTTTTTTCCTTTGCAACACCTTTTCAACAAGATAGACATCACCTACTGTTGACTTTAACAATTCATGTCCGTAAAAACCGCCTTGTAACAAATTTCCTTTGTTATCTTTTAAAATATAAGTTTCCGGTACAGTAGGTTGTACTTTATACACTGTAAAAACTTCGTTTGTCCAATTGGGCAGGTATTTCTTAGTAAACACTCCTTTGTATTTACTAATTCGAACTTTATCATTTACATTAAATTTTCTTGGTTTTTTTTGTTCCGCTTTTGGCTGTGTATTCTTTTTAATTCGTTGTAAAACTAGTTTAGCGTTTTTCTTATTCACTTTGTTAGGTGCCATACCGATAGTTCTATGAAACTTGTTGTTGTAATCGCTTATTAATTTTGGTAAGATATCAACCCATACGTAAGAACCTCTTTTCGAAAACATTTTATACATTGCACCTTTTAAGGTTCTATTAAATCTTTCAATTATAGCTGCCTTTTTCTCAGAATTTGTAGAATAATGATTTATCTTATATTTTTTCATTAACAATGCAAAAGGTTTATTAAAAAATTCTTTCCCATCATCAGTTTGTAAATGTTTAATTTTATTTTTATCTCTTTTTATAGCTACTTCCATAGCTTTTGTTATGCTGTTACCGGTTTTGTCTTTTAATGGCAAAGCATCTGCAACTTTAGTAAAACAATTAATAATCGTAAGTATGTATCTAAATCCTTTATTTATTTTACTATGCGGTTGCATTTCAATTAAATCTGCTTGATATAAATCATTTATTCCTTTTACAACAGTATTTCTTCGTGGAAACTTTATTCTTGCAGGTTTATGAAGTTCATTAACAATATTTTCCTTTAACTCTGTCATGATGTTTTTACTAACAAAGTCAAGTTAGTATTGAGTGTTTCTTTTTCTGCATCCGCTTTTATAGGTCAAGGTCATTTCAACATATTTTTAAAAAAGGGAAAATCACAGCGAGCATGCTGTGATTTCCCCTTTTTTTTCTTTTTTCTTTTTTTTCTTTTTTTTCTTTTTACTCATTGATAGGATTGAGAGAATAGTGGCCGAATGGTAGAGTGTGAATTTTGTCTGGAAGAATGTGTCGTTTGTCATCATTGGAGCAGAGTGCTTTTTTTACTTCTGTTACGCTGTACAGGTGATGGTTGAAACTTCTGATGGTGTTGAATTTTGCAGTTATAGTCGTTTCTTCAAATAAGCATTGCTTGTAGTGTTCGAAATTTACATTCTTCTTAAGATACAAACTTTTTACACCCTTAGCTTTTTTAATTACATTGTTTTCTTCTTTATGCAATTGTAGTGAATTCAATTTTGACATTAGTGCAATAAGTTCTTTTAGTAAAATTCCATTTGCTTCGTCTTTAAATTTTCCAAGTTTCTTTTTGTTCCGATCATTGTCATAATTTAAATGATCTTTTGGATAGTCACTAAAATCAAATTCATTTTTGTGAACAAATGTTCGAAGATCCAAATACATATCTTCAGTAAGAATCCAGTAGATGAAAGCGTCCGTGTCCATGTAGGCGATTCCGATGTTATCTCTACCGTAGAAGGCAACCATTTTGTTGTAGTGGAAATCATACATATGGGTTTTGGAAATATCCAAGATTGACATTCCAACGTACAACGGACGATCCATTTTCACGCTTGTCTTCTTCATAGATACTGCTACAAGGTTTTCATTGATGATAACGGATGTTCCAAAGTTTGGTTTTTGTACAAGTTTTTCTAGTTTTATAGGATCTGTAATTAATTTAACATTTTTGTGTTTTCTTTTGTTTTCCAATGTTTTTCCAAATATCGCATTATTCATTAATTTAAAAAAATCCTTTTGAAATGTTGATGTTGCAGCTGCTCTTCTTCTGGTGTTTGAATCAATGTACGGTTTTAACCAGCATGATTGGGAAAATTTTAAAACTCTATGAATTTTGGTTATACGTAAACCCAATTGGAGTGCTTGTTGAACAACCCAAAAGTGAGCTACGTATCTTTGTTTATTTTCAAGAGTCATCATTAATTTTGGATGTTTGCCAATTGGTGAAACTTGTGTTTTTGCAAGGAGCGGAAGATCGTAATGAAGATCGTGCAAGTGTTCTGGATATTCAAAGTCACAGTCCAATATGTATCCGGTGTCTCCGTCTTTTGAAATTTGTGTAATATCACCAATAGAGTCTGGATTAACCCATTCAAAGTTTCCAAAAGGAAGTGGATTAGACATGGCCCATCCGTATAAATTGTTGGCATCGAAATATCCTAAGAACACTGATGGTTTTTCTTTATCGTAGTTTGGAAGATATTTGTTGTTAGCTTTAACATGTCTAGTAACACTTTGGGTCAATCCACCTCTAACGCCCGATTCGATCATCAACACCATGTCAATATCGGTTAATAATTGAAGGTTGCACTTTGTTTCTTTTAGCATAGCTTGCCAAGCTAGTCCTGGAGAAGTATAAGAATGAAGAGGGTCTAATCCGTAGGCTTCAAAGCAAGTGTTTCTAAATTCTTCCATCACATCGCAGAGAAGGGTCACATCAAGTTTTACATAAAAGTCAGAATAATCTCCCAGAGTGTTCATTTCCAATTCGTCCCAAACTCTGCATGCGTGTTATAGTCTTCAGGTGAAATGTCCGAATCGGTAAGTTTACTTTTAAATGCTTCTGGTGGAGGAAGTGATGTTTCTTGAAATTTATGTAGTCCATCGATGTAATCATACGGGAAAACTCCTTTCCGAAGAACCAAATCCATTTTTTCTGCAGGTACAATTTTGCTTGTTTCTATTAAATTTTCTCTTCTTAAATTTTCAGAAAGTTTCATTAGACTGGAAGGCATAAATCTAAATGAATCAACAAATCTAAGTTTAATTTTGCCCACCTTTTTTGAAAAGCTTATAAAGTTTTCCATAGTTTGTGCCAAAACATCTATTTCACCGTTGTCTCTTGCTAATTCGGGAATGATAAAATGTCCATCGTATCCACTAAGATTGTGAAAAACCACAGGAATAAAAGATGGTAGTTTGTAGTTGATGTTACATCCGTTGCAAGCTGCACCTCTGTAGGCTCCTGTCAGATGGTCATGGTCGCGAACTTTAACTTTAGTTTCTGTAAATTGATTGTTACACAAATAGCATGTTGTTGCTGAATCATAAAGATGAAGTTCTTCCGGCGTCATAGGTGACATAGGAACCACATTGCTATACATTGCTTCCACTTTCCCGGCGATGTTGTATAAATCATCAACAAAGTATCGAGCTGCTTCTTCTCCACGATAGATCTTCGGTGTAGATGTCAAACCATATTCTTGAAGATGTTCTTCAGACAGAGTGGATTTTACTATTAAACAGTAGCTGTTTGGTTTGTGAAGTTGATACTTTGTTCTGCTGGTATTTTCCTCTCCTTCTTCTTGTTCAAGTGGAAGCAATGAAGATTCAAAATCTGCATACACTACAACGGGAATTCTGTATTGTTGGATAACTTTGTAAAATTTTACTTGAGATCTTCTAGGGTGTGGTAATTTAATTCTTACTTCATAGTTTCCACTGCATAGTCTTTGATGTTCCGTCAGCCATTCTGAACCTCCTCTTCTCAAAGGTTTGTTTACAAAACAGAAACATCTTTTACAAGTGGTTTTTCCTTCTTTACGTTTTGATAACTGTTTGCAAACTAGAGCTTCAAAATCTTTAATATATACATAATGTGAAATATCACCTTTTGTTATTAATAATAAATCAGTATGATCTCTGCGTTCGGTAGGTGTTATACGTATGGGGTAAACATTGTTGGATGAATCCAAGCCAAAGATGTTTACAGATGCAAAAGGATTTTTCTTTTCAAATTTTGATATGTCTTGAATTGAAACAGGGTAACTCATGCCTTGAAAATTATAGTTATGGTAAACCTCATTGTATGCTCTACTCGGTCGTTCCGCATGATTTCTTATATATTTTGCAAGCATTGCATACTTGAAACATTCAGCATCTTTATTTTGAACATTAATACAGGAATTGGTGTCTTGAATTTTCTTTGGCAATTCAATATGACTACTACCTCTCATTCCATATCCATGTTTATGAACTCTTACATCTAAGCTTGTAATACTTAACAAACTCCATCCAGAACCTCTTCCTTCATGTTCTTGTAATTTTGTTAAAAGTTCTTCAAAACAATCATCCACAATTGAGCTTATATCTGATGCAAACATGATGGTTTTGTTTTTAGTTAAAAATCCTCTTGGTGATGTTTCATTCTGAACATTTGTAAATACTGTATCTAATAATATTCCAAACTTTATAAAATTTAATCTTCTTAGTTCATTGTTTAATGTTTCTGTTACTAATGTTTTTGCTTTTGAAATAAACTGTGCAAGTTGCAATTGAGCATTGTCAATCTTAAAATGAGTTACTACACTACCTGGTAAGGCTCGGGCGTATAATTCCACATCCAAAGATGGTCCGGGTGCGTATTGAATAACACTTGATCTTGAATTTAGTTGTTGTTGTACGGTAGCCAGTATTTGATCTAAATCTTCCAAATATTCTTCTTCTGCATTGTTATTTGTTTCTTGGTTTGTTTCTTGGTTTGTTTCTTGGTTTCTTTCTTGGTTTGTTTCATTGTTATGGTAAACTTCTTTGTGTATTTGTAGTAAAATTTCATCTTCAAAAGATTCTTCGCAACTAATGCAGTAATACATGACGTAGGTGTGCTCTCCACAAAAGTTGCCGTAGTAATGAAAACCACTCTAAAACTCCCCCTATTTATAGCATTACCGCCACCACTTTTTTCTGTATTAAACATAAAAAGTGTAAATAACAGTTAAATTTCTTATATTTCAAAACCCCAAAGTATTAAGATTATCCGATGTAAGTTTAAAAAGAAATCCAAGTGTCAAGGTCAAATTATACAAGTTTAAAAGAATCTTTTTTTCTGTATTAAACACAAAAAGTGTAAATAACTGTTGAACGTTTTATATTTCAAAACCCCTAAGTATTAAGATCATCCAATGTAAATTTGAAAAGAAATCTAAGTGTCAAGGTCAAATAATGCAAGTTTTAAAAAAAAAATCTTTTTTTCTGTATTAAACACGAAAAGTGTAAATAGCTGCTAAATTTTTTATATTTCAAAACCCCTAAGTATTAAGATCATCCAATGTAAGTTTGAAAAGAAATCTAAGTGTCAAGGTCAAATAATGCAAGTTTAAAAAATCTTGTTTAAAGTAAATTTGAAGCAAATGTTTGAAAAACGTTCTAAGTCCTAAAATATTAATTAAGGGGAAGTTTTAACACTTAAAATTTTTACAAGTCCAATGTAAAGTAAAATAAAGAAATGTTGTTGCTTGTTGGAACAGTAACAAAAGAATGATGGGTTTGAAAAATTTTCTAAGTCCTAAAATATTAATTATTGGGAAGTTTTAAGACTTAAAATTTTTACAAGTCCAAAGTAAGATAAAATAAAGAAAGAAGGGTTGTTGTCTGTTGGAACAGTGGCGAAAGAATAATGGAATTCAAACTCGCAGCAAAAAAGAAACTTGATATTGTAAAATAAATGTTGAAGCAAATGTTTGAAAAATTTTCTAAGTCCTAAAGTATTAATTATTGGGAGGTTTTAACTCTTAAAACTTTTACAAGTCCAATGTAAAGTAAAATAAAAAGAAGTGTTGTTGCCTGTTGGAACAGTAACAAAAGAATGATGAATTTAAACAATTTTCTAAGTCCTAAAAAAATGGATTATAGAGAAGTTTTAACACTTAAAATTTTTACAAGTCAAATGTAAAGTAAAATAAAGAAAGAAGTATTGTTGCCTGTTGGAACAGTGGTGAATGAATGATGGAAAGTAAACTCGCAGCAAAAAGAAACTTGATATTGTAAAATAAATGTTAAAGCAAATGTTTCAAAAATTTGCTAAGTCCTAAAGTATTAATTATTGTAAAGTTTTAACACTTGAAATTTTTACAAGTCCAACGTTAAGTAAAATAAAGAAAGAAATGTTGTTGCCTGTTGGAACAGTGGCGAAAGAATGATAGAAACCAAACCCGCAGCAAGGGTCCTGTGGTTTAGGAGGGGGTAAGCGGGGGGGGGGGGTGATGACCTCGAGCCGAGTTGGGGTCTGGGATCTGCGCGTGTGGTTCTGCATCAGTTGCTCGCTAGACAGTGAGGTGGTAACATGTTCAGAAGGCGCCCTGAACATTTTATCATTTTTGCTGTTTGGTGAAAATATCTTGGTGTTATTTGTACAATAACATCTTGATGTAGAACTGATTAATTTTAAGGCATGGTAGTTGTTTGTGCTTGTAGATACCCTAGGGTTTGTAGTTTGTTTTTAGTTTGCTGGTTTGGTACTTAGTATTAATTTAAAATCTTTCTTTTACTTACAATATATTTTGCCTGGAGTGTTTAAGTTTAAAGTAATATTTTGTTTTTAAGAATGTTATATGATATGTTTTTAATACCTTTCTATTCCAACTTCCTTTTTCCAACAAGCTTGTTGAGGGCATTCCCTCTCTTGTCTTGTATTCCTTTTTAGTTAGGGACACCTTTCAATTCCAATTTCCTTTCCTTTTTTCCCTTCCATCTTTTGCACGGTAAAACCAATTAATTTATGGTAAAACCGGCTACCGCTTTTGTAGTGATTACGCACACCAAAGCGGGTCACTTACAACCTCTATACGTGCTGGATGGGTAGTTCGCCTACCTCCGGAGTTTCGCTAGACCTCAGCTGTACTGCGTCGCTAATGGCGAGTCACTGGCTCCTTTAGTGTTAGGAAATAAAAACATATTTGTATAACATTTTTCCAAAATTTAATTAAGCAACGTGCTATTTCAGAATAACATTTTTTGTTTTAGCTTAGCGTTGTGCGCTTATGATGAGGTGTGTGAGTTCGCTTACGTGATGATTACACCGTAATCATGATGTGCAGCGCTGGGCTGTTTAGCTTTTTTACTTATCTTTTACTTTTTATTTATTATTTCTTTTAACTTAATTTTTTTTATTAATTGATCAACTCTAGGCAGGTTGTATTGTAAATTAGCTTTTCTTCTTTTAGGTTTCCGGGGGTGTACGGTTCTGTAAAACCATACACCCCCATTTTCTTTTTAATTAATGAATGACCTTGACCTACTTATTTTCAAGGTCAACCAAAAGAGTTAGCGAAAATTTCTAAGTCCCAAGGTTATTTTTATGTAAATTGTTCCGAACCCTATCATGTGGGTATTCAAATTATTTTAAAAATATCTAGTTGAATAAATGCAAAATAAACTACACTTGTTTTAAATATAAACATTTTATTAAATGATGTTACCAAACCTTTTTGTTTGTCTTTTCATTCTGCTTATTTTAAATACCTACATGATAGGATTTGGAAACATATAAAGAAAAATATGATTTAAAAGATTTTTTTTTTCAGTTTTTGAGCTATAACTTTTATACCTTTGGTTTTATCGAAAAATGTTACTGGACCTTTTTTGTTTGCCTTTTTATTCTGCGTAATTTGAGTACCCGCACGATAGATTTAGAGCATTTTTGTTATATCCACTGCCACCGTGTACGGCGACGTAGCTCAAAAGTTGAACGGCGACGATATCAAGTGGGGGCCCCCCATTTTGCAAACTTACTCTAAACCTATTGTGCGGGTACTCAAATTACGCGAAATGAAAAGACAAACACAAAAGGTCCAGTAACATTTTTCGATAAATCCAACGGTATAAAAGTTATAACGAAAAACTAAAGTTTCAAGGTCATTTAAAACTTTTACAAAACCTATCATGTGGTTACTCAAGTTACGTGGAATAAAAAAACAAACAAAAATGTTCAGTAACATTTTTCTATAAAACCAACGGTGTAGAAGTTATTACGCGAAAACTTAAGATTTAAAACCGTCCAGGTTACAAAACGTCCAGGTAACCTGGACGTTTTAGTAAAAACGTCCAGGCTACAAAATATTGTTAATTTCTTACAAAATAATGTTGATTTTATAACAAATGTTACCGAAGCTTGTTGTTGGTCTCATAATTTAAGTACTCACAAAATAAGGGTTGGAAACTTATAAAGTAAAATATAAAATGTTGGAAAATACTTTTTTTTAGTTTTTGCGTTATAACTTGTATACCGTTGGTTTTATCAAAAAATGTTACTGGACATGTTTTGTTCGTCTTTTTATTCCGAATAATATAAAGTATATGCATGATAGGTTTGGAGCAATTTTGTAAAAGGGGGGGGGGGAAATTGCAAAATTACTCTAAACCTATTGTGCGGGTACTCAAATTGCGGGGAGTGAAAAGACAAACACAAAAGGTCCAGTAACATTTTTCGATAAATCCAACGGTATAAAAGTTATAACGAAAAAACTAAAGTTTCAAGGTCATTTAAAACTTTTACAAAACCTATCATGTGGTTACTCAAGTTATGTGGAATAAAAAAAAACAAACAAAAATGTTCAGTAACATTTTTCTATAAAACCAACGGTGTAGAAGTTATAACGCGAAAACTTAAGATTTAAAACCGTCCAGGTTACAAAACGTCCAGGCTACAAAATATTGTTAATTTCTTACAAAATAATGTTGATTTTATAACAAATGTTACCGAAGCTTGTTGTTGGTCTCATAATTTAAGTACTCACAAAATAAGGGTTGGAAACTTATAAAGTAAAATATAAAATGTTGGAAAATACTTTTTTTAGTTTTTGCGTTATAACTTGTATACCGTTGGTTTTATCAAAAAATGTTACTGGACATGTTTTGTTCGTCTTTTTATTCCGAATAATTTGAGTATATGCATGATAGGTTTGGAGCAATTTTGTAAAAGGTGGGGGGGGGGGTGTTGCAAAATGACTCAAAACCTATTGTGCAGGTACTCAAATTACAAGGAATGAAAAGACAAACACAAAAGGTCCAGTAACATTTTTCGATAAATCCAACGGTATAAAAGTTATAACGAGAAAACTAAAGTTTCAAGGTCATTTAAAACTTTTACAAAACCTATCATGTGGTTACTCAAGTTACGTGGAATAAAAAAACAAACAAAAATGTTCAGTAACATTTTTCTATAAAACCAACGGTGTAGAAGTTATAACGCGAAAACTTAAGATTTAAAACCGCCCAGGTTACAAAACGTCCAGGTAACCTGGACGTTTTAGTAAAAACGTCCAGGCTACAAAATATTGTTAATTTCTTACAAAATAATGTTGATTTTATAACAAATGTTACCGAAGCTTGTTGTTGGTCTCATAATTTAAGTACTCACAAAATAAGGGTTGGAAACTTATAAAGTAAAATATAAAATGTTGGAAAATACTTTTTTTAGTTTTTGCGTTATAACTTGTATACCGTTGGTTTTATCAAAAAATGTTACTGGACATGTTTTGTTCGTCTTTTTATTCCGAATAATTTGAGTATATGCATGATAGGTTTGGAGCAATTTTGTAAAAGGGGGGGGGATGGGGGGGGGGAGAAGAGGGGGGGAGGGAGGGGGGGGAGGGGGAGGGGGGGGGGGAGGGGAGGGGGGGAGGGGGGGAGGGGGGGAAGGGGGGGAGGGGGGGAGGGGGGGAAGGGGGGGGGAGGGGGGGAGAAGAAGGGGGGGAGGGGGGGGAGGGGGGGGGAAGGGGGGGGGAAGGGGGGGGCGAGTGATGGGGGGAGGGGGGGGGGGGGGCAAAATTGCAAAATTACTCTAAACCTATTGTGCGGGTACTCAAATTACGCGGAATGAAAAGACAAACACAAAAGGTCCAGTAACATTTTTCGATAAATCCAACGGTATAAAAGTTATAACGAAAAAACTAAAGTTTCAAGGTCATTTAAAACTTTTACATTACCTATCATGTGGTTACTCAAGTTACGTGGAATAAAAAAAACAAACAAAAATGTTCAGTAACATTTTTCTATAAAACCAACGGTGTAGAAGTTATAACGCGAAAACTTAAGATTTAAAACCGTCCAGGTTACAAAACGTCCAGGTAACCTGGACGTTTTAGTAAAAACGTCCAGGCTACAAAATATTGTTAATTTCTTACAAAATAATGTTGATTTTATAACAAATGTTACCGAAGCTTGTTGTTGGTCTCATAATTTAAGTACTCACAAAATAAGGGTTGGAAACTTATAAAGTTAAATATAAAATGTTGGAAAATACTTTTTTTAGTTTTTGCGATATAACTTGTATACAGTTGGTTTTATCAAAACATGTTACTGGACATGTTTTGTTCGTCTTTTTATTCCGAATAATTTGAGTATATGCATGATAGGTTTAGAGCAATTTTGTAAAAGGGGGGGGGGTTGCAAAATGACTCAAAACCTATTGTGCAGGTACTCAAATTACAAGGAATGAAAAGACAAACAAAAAAGGTCCAGTAACATTTTTCGATAAATATAATGGCATAAAAGTTATAACGCAAAAACTAAAGTTTCAAAGTAATTTAAACTTTTACAAAAATGACCTTGAGACTTAGAAATTTTCGCTAAGTCTTTTGTTGACCTTGAAAATAACTAGGTCAAGGTCATTCGATAATTAAAAAGAAAATGGGGGTGTACGGTTTGACAGAACCGTACACCCCCGGAAACCTAAAAGAAGAAAAGCTAATTTACGATACAACCTGCCTAGAGTTGATAAATTAATAAAAAAAATTTAGTTAAAAGAAAAATAATAAATAAAAAGTAAAAGATAAGTTAAAAAAAAGCTAAACAGCCCAGCGCTGCACATCATGATTACAGTGTGATCATCACGTAAGCGAACTCACACACCTCACCATAAGCGCACAACGCTAAGCTAAAACAACTAGACAGCCCAGCGCTGCACATCATGATTACAGTGTGATCATCACGTAAGCGAACTCACACACCTCATCATAAGCGCACAACGCTAAGCTAAAACAAAAAATGTTATTCTGAAATAGCACGTTGCTTAATTAAATTTTGGAAAAATGTTATACAAATATGTTTTTATTTCCTAACACTAAAGGAGCCAGTGACTCGCCATTAGCGACGCAGTACAGCTGAGGTCTAGCGAAACTCCGGAGGTAGGCGAACTACCCATCCAGCACGTATAGAGGTTGTAAGTGACCCGCTTTGGTAAGCGTAATCACTACAAAAGCGGTAGCTGGTTTTACCATTATTGGTTTTACCGTGCAAAAGATGGAAGGAAAAAAGGAAAGGAAATTGGAATTGAAAGGTGTCCCTAACTAAAAAGGAGTACAAGACAAGAGAGGGAATGCCCTCAACAAGCTTGTTGGAAAAAGGAAATTGGAATAGAAAGGTATAAAAAACATATCATATAACATTCTTAAAAACAAAATATTACTTTAAATTTAAACATTCCAGGCAGAAATATATTGTAAGTAAAAGAAAGATTTTAAATTAATACTAACTACCAAACCAGCAAATTAAAAACAAACTACAAACCCTAGGGTATCTACAAGCACAAACAACTACCATGCTTAAACTACCATGCCTTAAAATTAATCAGTCCTACATCAAGATGTTACTGTACAAATAACACCAAGATATTTTCACCAAACAGCAAAAAATGATAAAATGTTCAGGGCGCCTTCTGAACATGTCACCACCTCACTGTCTAGCGAGCAACTGATGCCGAACCACACGCGCAGATCCCGGACCCCAACTCGGCTCGAGGTCACGGCAGCTGGCAGCCGGGCCGGGCAGGTGTGGCAGGCAGCTGGTTGACCACCTGGCCTCAAGCGCAGACTCTGGACCCCAATTCGGCTCGAGGTCACCACAGGAGCCTTGCTGCGGGTTTGGTTTCCATCATTCTATCGCCACTGTTCCAACAAACAACAACACTTCTTTTTTTTATTTTACTTTACATTGAACTTGTAAAGATTTTAAGTGTTAAAAACTTCCTAATAATTAATATTTTAGGACTTAGAAAATCTTTCAAACCCATCATTCTTTTCCCACTGTTCCAACAGGCAACATTTCTTTCTTTATTTTACTTTACGTTGGACTTGTAAAAATTTTAAGTGTTAAAACTTCACAATAATTAATGCTTTAGGACTTAGAAAATTTTTCAAACATTTGCTTTAACATTTATTTTACAATATCAAGTTTTTTTGCTGCGAGTTTAATTTCCATCATTCCTTCACCACTGTTCCAACAGGCAACAATACTTCTTTCTTTATTTTACTTTACATTTGACTTGTAAAAATTTTAAGTGTTAAAACTTCCCAATAATTCATTTTTTAGGACTTAGAAAATTTTTTCAAACTCATAATTTTTTTGTTACTGTTCCAACAGACAACAACACTTCTTTTTATTTTATTTTTCAGTATTAATGTAGGTTGAAACTTGTTTTAAAACAATTTTAATATTAGTTTGAAACTAAATTCATATATTATTAATGAGTAACCATGTTTTACTTAAGGAATATTATGTTTTAAGTCAATTGTAATACATAATAAAATAAACATTATACATATTTTCATTGTATCATAAATATAAATCTAGTTTATTAATGTTACTGAACTAAAAATAGGGGTTGGAAACTTATAAAGTAAAAATATAAAATGTTGGAAAATATTTTTTTTAGTTTTTGCGTTATAACTTCTATACCGCTGGTTTTATAAAAAAAATGTTACTGAACCTGTTTTGTTCGTCTTTTTATTCCGAATAATTTGAGCATTTATGTTATATCCACTGCCACCATAGATTTTTTGCAGTTTTTGCGATATAACTTTTACACCGTTGGTTTTATCGAAAAATGTTACTAGACCTTTTTTGTTAGTCTTTAAATTCTGCGTAATTTGACTACCCGCATGATACATTTAGATCATTTTTATTATATCCACTGCCACCAAAGTTTTTTTAAGTTTTTGCGCTATAACTTTTACACCGTTGGTTTTATCAAAAAATGTTACTGGACCTTTCTTGTTTGTCTTTTAATTCCGTTTAATTTGACTACCCGCACGATCGATTTGGAGCATTTTTGTTATATCCACTGCCACCATGTACGGCGACGCAGTTCTAAAGTTGAACGGAAACGAGATCAAGTCGGCGACCCCCCCCCCCCCCATCGATGTTGTCGGGGGGGGGGGGAGGGGGGGGGGAGGGGGGGAGGGGGAGGGGGGGGAGGGGGGGAGGGGGGGGAGGGGGGGGAGGGGGGGAGGGGGGAGGTTTCGTCCCGGCAACATTGGCGGGGGGGGGGGGGGGTTGGAAAATTGCTTAAAACCCTATCGTGTGGGTACTCAAATTACGCGGAATCAGAAGACAAACAAAAAAGGTCCAGTAACTTTTTTTGATAAAACCAACGGTATAGAAGTTATAACGCAAAAACTAAAAATTATCTTTCTTTACATCATATTTCATTTTATATGTTTCCAAACCCTATCATGTAGGTACTCAAAATACGCAGAATTAAAAGACGATCAAAAAAGGTCTAGTAACATTTATTTATTAAACCAACGGTATAGAAGTTATAACGCAAAAACCCAAAATTATCTTTCTTTACATTATATTTTACTTTATATCCTTTCAAACCCTATCATGTAGGTACTCAAAATACGCAGAATTAAAAGACGAACAAAAAAGGTCCAGTAACATTTTTTTATTAAACCAACGGTATAGAAGTTATAACGCAAAAACTAAAAATTATCTTTCTTTACATTATATTTTACTTTATATCTTTTCAAACCCTATCATGTAGGTACTCAAAATACGTAGAATTAAAAAGACAAACAAAAAGGTTCAGTAAACTTTTTTTATAAAACAAACGGTATAAAAGTTATAACGCAAAAACATAAAAAAAAAATTTTCTACATTTTATATTTTACTTTATATGTTTCCAAACCCTATCATGTGGTACTTCAATAACGCAAAATAATGAGACAAACAAAAAACTTCGGTAACATTTGTTATTTAACCAACAATGTAAAAGTTATAACAAAGAAACAAAATTTAGATCTTTAACCAAGTTTATATTTAATCGAAACTGTAGTTTATTTTGCATTTCTGCGACTAAATTTTTTAGAAGTATCAAGGTGATATAATAAAGTGGCATCTTTAAAATATTGTAACTTGTACAAAGTTAAATAAGTGTTAAAACGATATTTTATTGCAAATATTTTAAAACCACAAGTTCAGAACGATTGTTTAATACTGACATGTTCACTCAACAAGAGCAACAGTACGACTAACACTACATATCCAAATATTGCGAGGAGTCTCTCATGGTGGTGGGGGAAGGCAGGTGCGCGGCAGATGTTCCGTCCTGCACATGTCTTTCGAGGGAGGTAACAGCGCTACCACTATCACATCAGTTTGCTGGTAGGACTCGCAGAGTAAACATCTAAATAAACATGAGTTCTGTTTTATATGTTTCTTTTATCAAAGATGGACTTTGTATTGAAACGCAAAGTTTCACTATTGATGCAGATTCTGTACAACAAATTTTAGTACATCCTCCAGAAAATTATGATTCTATCTACATTTCGGTGCATGAACCAAACGACCCCCCACCACCAACTGCCGACACGGAGTAGGACAGCGGCTACCACACGTCATTAACGCTCCAGCTCTTCACCCGAGCACACATGGACTCTGAGCTTCAAGATAATACTGTTTCTTCTTCTACATCTACACAAACTTCCGAACAATTACCTACTGAAAATAAAACTACAACAAGTGTACAAGTAAACGAAATTTCATCAACTGTTAGTTCTGATGCGCAAGCAATAATGCTATCATTAATTGGTTTCGACTAAAAATTCAACAATGGAAGAAGAAAGAAATTCGCTACTTTGCAACTTGGTTTTTGTGAACCCGTCGAAATTTGTTATTTTCCTACTTTCATTTTTATGTGGTTACAATTTTGGTTACCTTGTTCAGGAAATACTAACAGATAAAAAGAAAGAACATTCACTATTTTTTAAAGTTTATATTTATGTAATTGCATCTTTATTTGGATACTTTGTAGCAGGATATTTTCTTGTTAACTTGTCAATTCCATTTTTAATATAATATTTTAATAGAAACAAAAATCAACAAAACAACAATTAAAAAACAGTTTGTAAAAAGAAACAAAACTTATCTTGCATTTTCGGATTTTCCGAAAATGCAAGATATTTTTTAAAAACATCCCCGGCCGACCTTGACCCTTTTCCGGACATTTAAAATTTAAATACCAGCACAGCTGGACATTTAAACTTTAAATACCATCCCCAACACGTCACAGCTACGTCACAGCCTGTGACGTCACTTCCGGTCACGTGACCGGATGTAGCTGTCACTTTTGATTAATGCGTTTTGGCCCAGAAGCCCCACTATTGCACTACTCAAAGCTATGTACACGTTTACATAGCATGTATTTAAAAACGAACATAATGGTTGTGAAGAGTTAATATAGCATTTATTATATAAGTTTCTTTACTGTACTTAAAAAGCAGCAAGTCAATATATTACTACAATTTCAATAATAAACTATATTGTATTTTATGATACCAAAATACAGAAGTTGTGAGCCATCCCGGAGGACTTCAATGTTTAAAAACAATTTTATTCCCGAAAGACGTTAGTGTTATTTTTTGATTTATAAGTTTCAAACACTGAAAAAAGTTATGGAAATAAGCGATGGCCGTTATTTCATGTTAAAATAGAGTTAGCATAAGAGGTTTTTAAGTATGAATCGCTTGAAAGTAACTGACAGTATTGTTTGGTTTTTAATACGTGGAAAAGAGTGTTCATTGAATGTTCTATATATATGAGAAGTGAGGTATACAGGGTATATAGATTAGGACATTCCTAAGATAATATAAGTATAAAGATCCATCAAAAGAGCAACGATATTAAAAAAATGCATTAAAACGGAAAACAACTTCGCATACATAAGATTATATTTAAGTCATAAATAATTTCCCTCCTAACTGCGACAGGGCCCATCGCTAAAATACAGTTATAAAATAATTATAAAATAAAAACAATTTAATGAAGTTTATTTATTTTCGATAGTAAAAGTGGAAGTACTATTTCATCGTTGATAAATTGCACATGTAGGCGGAGGCAAAGTGTAGAAACAGCCTAAAATGGTTCTCAATTACCAATGTATTGTGCGAGAGGATTTATAGCCTGAAATATTCACCTCCTCAGAACCAAGAATGACTTTTTTCAATAGAAAAGCGTTTGATAATTTATTCAGGGACTCAAGGGTTGATTGTAGCAGATATTTAGTTTTTCCTTAAACATGAGTACGTTTCTTAAACGATTCTTTAAATTTAGACCAATATTTCAATACATCCTAAAGCCATAACAAAAAGTTTCAAACACATTTTTAACATATTCAAAGACACATGTTGTTATTAAAAAAATAACATATTATCTTAAACGGGAGTACTTTTTCTTGTATGCAGTAATACAAGACTACATCAAGGGCAAGAGGTGAGGGAAATTCAATTCGGAATATTGGGCTGATGTACTCATTGATCCTTCATTAACCGTATTAGCTTGTGACTTGGGAACTTGCAGCCTGTCCAAAGGCAGCAAATTCAGGACAAAAGATTACTGGAAGGTCATTCCGAACAACAAAATAAAAAAAATAAAAAAAACTGTAGCGAATTCAGATTTTTGCAATGCTGTATGAACAGTAAAGAATACATGAATATATTTATCATGAATCCTGAAGTAATTTTCTAGTTTATATAAATAAATACTGGGCACACACCTCAGAAACAATAAATACGAGCCTATTTTTTGTTTTTGAATTATACTTTAAGACGTGTTTATGTATACTCTACTAAAGAATTTTACGATTGAAACTTGAAAGCCGTTCCATTAAGGGAAGAAACATTTGAACAATATGAAATTTGTATTAAAGAATCATTGTAATATAAACATTATCATTACACTATTTGGTAAATAGATTATCCTTTTGTGAAAATTAATCGATCAAACCCAAACCGGAAAAAGAGGAGAGGAATACAGCATCGTATTTTACGATCAAACGTAAAAGATAAATGGAGTAACATAACCAATCTGTAATGCATTGTGAGAATTGCGCTCTGAAAATGTTCCATTGTAAACTCAAATTGTGAATAAACAGTAATTTCACTTGTATTAGTTGAATATTTTCTGCAGGTTGCGATGTTGTGGTTAAAGGGAACTATTTGTGGATTTATTGACACAGAGTCCTGTTGTGAAATAAATTTATTAAAGCAAGTACAAGTATAAATTTACTCAAAGCTTTTTTAAACGAATTGATAAGTACGTTATGTGTAAAGGAATTGCTTTATTCATCACCGTAAATAAACTAGGTAACAAATATTATTGAAACAATCTAAATTCCCTAAAAATACGATTGCAAATATTTTTACAGACAACGTGAGTATGAAAAGAAAACAAGCTGAGACAAAACGGGAAAACTTTGGAAGCCGACCCTGTAATGGAGTATAGAAATAACAATAGATCGGTTGGTCAATTAAGTTCAAGTTTCCGGAAAGCCACCTGCTCTGCCGTAACCTTTCCTATAACATACTTTTGGACTTTGTTCTTGTAAATTAATTATTAGCATCACCACTTACTTCATAAAAAAATTAAGGAAATTTTAATATATATTTTCGACAATGAAGACACACACAACGGTTATGTTATGGAAAATTGGTTGAACTTTTTAGGACATAGCAAAATAGTTACATTTATAAAATTGTTACTGTGTATGGAAAACATAACGTTTTCCTTTTCTGTTCAGGAGTCTTCTGTTTTACTGAGAATGATTAATTAGTTTTATAATGCAGTTTAAAACTCTAGTTTAGTTTGGGACGTTCGGTGTAATATATGATATTGTTTTACCCCTTGAAGAAGATCATTTCAAAAATGACAGAAGATATTGACAAATCTAAATAATGCAAGTCTTCTTGCCACAAAATGCATCGTCAGTATGTGAGTTACAAGAGAAGACAGTTAACTTTCACAAAATTCCTAAGCAAACTTTTCATATTACGGCAGTCTTCCAAACTACCAAAGTTCAAACTCAGTTCACGGGTCTGAAATTAGGGAGAAATATTTTAAGATGTCAGGACACTGAGAAAGTTTTGCAAGAGTTAAGAGTATTAACAAATTAAAGAGTGACTCATGTTAACTAATTTTAATTCTCTTGCTAACAAAACCTTCTTTAAAAAGTATAACTTATATTTTAATTGTTGAAACATTAGTTTACAACACGTAGGTACAAGGGTCTTACAGTACATTTTTATGAGTTTTACAAAAATGACTGTCTGTTATTAAGTGAGTTCTTTTACACCCTAACCATGAACTTTTTACTACCATTCATCAAAATTGTGAATCATAGCTAATTTGATTGACAAAAAAAAACCACTTAGGATTTTGTGAAAACTGGTAGATAAAAAAAGATAGATTTATAAAATAGTATTTATAAACAAGGGGTGGATTAAATACTTTTGATTAAGTCAACAACGAATTCATCTTAGTAAAAAAACTTCCATAATAATGTTTCTTTAAATAAAAAACACTAAAATATCTCACAAAAAATCACAAAAAATTTAGTTACTTTCTCTGAATATATCTTAAATATCACTACAATGTTTTAATTCATTTGTCCCTGATTTGATTTGATTTGTATACCCCTAAGATTAAGTTACGTTTTGCATTGAATCCCATTTTGTGTATCACACGACTTTGTGGATCAATATAAACAAAATCGAAGATACAAATGAAAGATTGGCCTAGCAATAGAAGGTGTTGAAAAGTTTCAATTTATTTTACAATGTGAGTAAAATAGTGGAAACCTTCATAAGATAGGTCATAATTAAATCCCTTTCCAATGTTTTTCTGAGCCTAACTCAATAGTGATGGAATTGTTGAAGTTTAAGTGTTGATTTAGTTAAAATGACAACGATCGGTAGAGAATATACCACAATCAACATCCTTGAAGTTTCAAAAAAAATAAAAACTTTTATTTTCCACGACCAGCTTGATATTTGACCCAGGCGCCGGCGCTATCCACACCGCAAACATTAATGTACTTTAGTGTTTTGAAGTGCAACGCCATAACCATAACGGAAATTGAATTAAATCAAACATAATTTCATATTTAAAGATAAAGTGGGATGATTAAGCAATCATTTTGCCGCGCATCAATGGCTGGAGTGAACGATTATTACAGGGTAACCAACGTTAACAATCTTGTATCTAGAAGCGGTTCGGAGAAATCGCCATTACGTTAATTGTGCAGTTCACATGGCGGCAGCCACGGGGAATGTTACAGGATTAATGGTGAGTGGATTTAAAGTCAGTTTTTAGTCAGTACCTTAGGCTTTTTTAATAATGACAATCATTAGTTTGTTAAACATTTAAATAGATTATATATCACTTCTTTAGTGTTTAATTATAATTCTCCCTAACAGACGTTGATACTTGCTGTCAGAACTGTTTATACAAAGTTATTTTTTAACCAATCCTCGGTTAAGGTGAACTTGACTTTCGACTACGTTTAAATAGGAGATGAGTTTTTGCAAATTCACCTTTGATTACTATATAGTGTAACTGTTAATGTTAAAATATACAGCCTGGCTTCAAATGTTTAAAAACATATTTGTTTTACTTTTTTTAGCTCTAATTTAAAAGATAATAAACTAGGATTATACTTCTGATTCAATCCTAGAATCCTAGAGAGAATTTAGTATTATTTTAGGAATTCACTTGCCAATATTTTACTAGATTATTTCTCTGTAAATTCTTACCAAAACTCTAAATACACAGGTTTTGTCATGGGGTTTTGAACTTTTCGTTACTATTTTTACGTTATAAATATTAATGATAGTAAGGGTTTATTAGTGAGAGTAAAGGTTACACATAAGATTGCTCTACCTAAGGCAAGAAAAAAATGCCAATTTAAACGGAAAACAGTAGTTTTATTGCAAACTTACTGGATGTGGGTATTTTACGCTAGAGTAACTAAGTATAAGTATTTATATCCATGTGTCACAACACTGTACACGATCGAATCTACATTAGTGAAATATAGAAGTTCGTAAAGTTCCTTACAAATACAGTAAGCCTAATGTTGCTATAGCATTTATAATTCTGAATATAATATTTAAAAGTGTAGAAATTATATATAATGTTTAATATTATATAGCTTTAAAAACTAGTCATGGTCACAGTGCATGAGATGACAATTTCCATTCAAATTCCACGGAAATTTATATCTTAGGCTGACCGTGAACAAATATGTTAATCATCATTATACGACTTTTAAGTCATTTAAAATAGTGAGGCAAAAATTTATTACTGAATGCAATGTTGAAACTCCTTACTTTGGAAAATGACAGACAAACTTTATGGAGCTATATCAAATTAAGTATGTAGCATTCCCAGCATTCTTAATCACTCTAACTTGTCACTCGAGGATGCCGTTTAAATGAGACCAAGTTTATAATGTGTTCTTCTCGTTCTTAGAATCAAACTTACAATTGCTGAGAATTGCTCCATGCATTACAGCGGAAGTTTCGTGTTTAAATCATAAGCTATAATTTTTATAGAAATGTCAAAAATTGTAATCATTCGGTTTCGCATTGCCTCAAACAATTCATAAGAAATATCAAATACAATAAAAGTATAATTTTCTAAAGTAATATACATAATACAAATAATTGTTTTTGAAAGCCTATTTTAAATATTTGTCGAGCTTCAACAGTCGATTCAGTTTTAATTTGGATGTTTTAATAGTTGTAAAATACTTACAATAATCTGAAGAGGAATGTCATTTAGATTCTTTTAATCGATCATAGTTATCTTATATATTAGAGGGGATAAATGCAAATTTAAATTTCACTGATTAATGATAAATCTCACGATGGTTTTGACATGTTTAGCCTCTTATTTTATGTACATGAATTATACTCTGACCCGCGTTTGCACATAAGGAGTTTCACAAGAAACGCCTATTATCTGGAATGGTAAAGAGCATCGCCTGTAGAAGATGGTTATTACGAGAGTTGATAAAATTAGTGATCTTATTACTAGAGGCTGTTTAATTAAATTCTTCATCCGGCAACTGTACCGGTTAGAGGGTATAACTATTAGACAGCAGGTACTGCTCTGCTTATGTGTGATTCATTGTAGAGATTATGGTTGTAATAAGTACTAATTAACGACGTAAATTAAGTAATAATTTTTAAATATATATAATAATGGATAATGGCACTATATATTTTTTAACCGCCCATCATATGACAATAACTGAAACATTAATGACTGCAGCAATAAAATTCGTTGAAAATTAAATCTTTACGAAAAACCTTTAACATTTTTTTTCAAATTTTGTTTACAATTGAGTCATAAAAATATTCACCCACTACCACGATTTTAACTTATGAATTTTGTTCGCTTAAATAAACAAATATTTTTCCACTACTATTATTCTAATCCAACTAGTTTATGCGATTTTTTCATCCGTGAAGACAAATACAGTCCAACCAAGCTTGGCCCAATTTCTCTTAGTTTATTATAGCAAACAAAAAGATCCGGTAACAAAAGTACGCATTTTGTTTTCCGTATGTTATTTTACATTATGTTTTATTTAAAGTAAAAACTTTATCATAGCCTTATGAGAGGAGAAACTTTATACAATTTTTTAATTAAAACCCTTTATTTCATACCGATTTCAAATTCAATTTTATAAAACGTAGTCTTTTGTAATATTAAATTATCAATATTTATATCAATTTCAACACCTACACGGTTTAAACATCTTATTGCTTCTAAAAATCAATTTCACTATTTTTCAAATTACAATCGAAACGGTAAAATAAGATTTTGACAAAGGAATTGGATAGACCTTCTTGAAAGGTAACCCTCAACAAATTTAACACCGATCTCCTTCACAAAAAAGACGTGAAATCCGAAAAATCTAGAAAAGGGTGCATATTGATGCTGCGGTTATCGGCGAGGGCGGAGGGTCGGGGGGATCGATGTGCGGACACATATGCCGCCCTTTCCGCTCACAACCGGCTCCAGCTATCTCAAATTTGTCGTTTCTACCTGTTTTCTTTTTCATTGGGCAGTATTATATCAACTCTCGGTCCATTTATTTACAAATTACTAATGAAAACTTTGATCCATTGATCAACTTTTACAAAAAGATTAATATGGTTTTTCGTAGGAGAGTTAATTTGTTATTGCGATTTTTTTACACTTTAAGATGGCAACTGCGTATTAAATACATATGTTCACTGGACTGATTGATGATATTCTACTCACTTTAAATGCTAGTAATATTAGAAAAAATAAATGTTTTCCTAAAATATTTTAAGAAAGAAAGAGTTTAAAACTGACACATGACTTATAGGATTATAATGTAAAATTCGAATAGGCCTACCTCAATAGAAATCTGGCTTTCGAAGGGCTTAACTGTATTTAAAAGTGATTCCGGTAAAGTAACGTGTTTTAGTGGAATTTTCTTATAACTATCAGAAGAAATGATCAGGACACTATCTATTACACTTTCTATTTTACGTTGATTAGAAAGAATTAATAAAGGACACCTATAACTGTAGTAAAATAGTTTTGAAATCTGAACCATACGTACCTACAAATTTTAGAGCGTAGAAGGAATAAGTGGAGGTAGTAAATAAAAGAAGTGAGTTAGTATGAAAGACACAATGGATCACGTCAGCAGAGAGTTCATGATGAGCGAGTGTCTCCGGGGCCAATATATCATGTCAAACAGCTAATTAATTAATGTACTGCATACATGAGACTATTGACATATCCTTATCGACGTGCCCTGGTATATGATGCGTAAATGGCGTTTTGCTATTTAACACCAAAATAAATTTATATATATAAAACATTACTATAATATGTATTTGGTTTATTAACATCACAAACATTACACAATTGTTTTACATTAGTATGGAGATTACTTTAAGGAGGTGTGCACGCAAGCTGTTGAATCCTTGTAAGTTAATTAGAGTTTTGACAGTTTTTCACGGATACTCGGCCAAAAAAATACTCGGAATACAGCTTGTTTTAGGGATCATCATCTCAAAGTAAACAAATGTAATGTAAAACTGCCCTCTTAGTAGCCAACATTTAGCCTTGAAAAATTATTTCCTGTAACTAAAAAGAGATAAGGCTGGTACTTATTCTTAGTCATACAACTTACAACTTATACTCACATAAATAACTTATAGGATAAGCCTCTAATCACATGACCTGAAATAGTTAATAAACAAAATCATAATAAACAAGAATAACAACTAACTATTAATTAAGTCAACTATCATTATGCAGAATATAGAATTCTAAGGAAACCATCTTTGCACGCAATATTTAAGAATAATTAAAATATGAAGTAAAATATTAAATACATATTCTTTAACTGATTCAGGAGGAAATTATTGTCAATCGATCTATTAACTCTAGGCAGACACTTAATACTTATTAGTAGTCTATGTATATCACTGCAAACAAATAAAGGTATATTTAATTTTCCAACTCTACTTGCGTCCGGGTGCTAGAACTCTGGTCGTAACCCGGTCAAGATCGGAACAGGTTTCAGAGAAATTCCTCTCCGCCCTCCTTACAATCAACAATAATTGCGAACCCCCCCCCCACATTAATAGCCTTATCAAAACTATAACTCCTTTCGTGATAGGTACCTGCCGTCTCCGTTAAAAGGAATACCGCCGATAGTGCCAGATAATTAGACCACTTTAAATCCATTATCATGAATGATGGACTTTCGATAAAGCCTTTTTTCAATGAAAAGCTCAATTAAATACGACAAAAATTACTATCATGTCAGAATTATGTTTGTGTTCTGATTGTTTAAACGTTGTAAAATATGCCTAAGATCAACATTATCATTTTAATACAATTCTTACTTGGCTTGTTAAAATTACACGAATAAAATAAAGTAGAGTAAAATAAAATTTTGCTTGATTTTATATTATTATGTTCAATGATAAATATTTCAAACAGTACATCAGTGATGTCAACATAAGCTCAAGTAGTTTTACAAAGTTTGTAAGAAACATTGTAAAGACGTGCATTTTACAATAACATTAGTATCACAATGAAGAAACTCCAGTAAATGATTGTAATAAGAGTACCAATCATTTACCAGAGCTGTTGACAAGTTTTCCTTCGTAAAGAATTGTTAACATTAAGTAGAAAGAAAAAAAAGGGGAAAACGAGTTGAAATAACATAACTTTTAATTAACCAGTTAATGCAAGGAATAACGAAACTTTATTTAATATAAATTTCATGGCGTTGTGCAAACACAACATTAAATGTGACTTAAATACAAACAAATTATGTAAATAGACTAAAGATGAAGAATAAATGAAGTTTAATCAAATCTGCGTTACAATGAAATGTATGTAAATCTACAGAGATTCAAAGGTCATTCTGTAAACTGGCACTCCACATGAAGGGCTCTTAACCCTTTGATATGGGGCAGATTGCTGTGTAATGAGCATTTGAACGGATTGTTTCTGATGTTATTATCTAAATTAATAGGTACAAAAACAGTCCAAACACAACATGTTCTAGGGGAGCTTTTTCAATTTCAGCTTTATCGATTTTAATGTTAATTATATTAAAAGTAGACAGGGTAGGAAACCTCTGTGAAATTGTAGGATTGTAACTTTTTGAACAGATATATTTAATATAATCCCAATTATGGTTGCACCCACCTGTCGACCAAAGTATTACTATAAAGTCAAATCCGAGGACTACGCGGTGGGACTACATTTAAACTAATTAGGAATTCTAATTTCCCCAACTTGGATATTACCGCCCAGCCGTTATCCAGCTTTGTAGGCCTTTACAGTTAAGTACGGGCTGTTATAGTTAATGAATTAGGCTTGGAGCTGTGATGTTAATTAAGTTAGTTTGTAAAGGTAAATCATTTCCATTACATTGGAACGGTTTCGACACAATCTGTTCCATATTACAATGAACAAAAAGCTAAAAACTGAGCGGCTTTGGTTACAGGTCGATGAAGTGACATTGTTTGTATCGATTGCTATCTCAGGAAACCATCGACTCCAAGTTATTTAACTTATATGAGTTCAATTTTGACAATAAGTGCAATGTTTCAGAACTAGGCCTAGTCTAGTTAACTTAGCTTTTAACAGTAGATTATGATATTTTGGGGTATAGGTTGTTTATTATGTAGGACTAAGTTAAGCTTTTATATCATTTAATAGAAATAATCAGTTTCATATTAATTTTAATTTGTTGAAAGTGTGAAATAATTAAAGAAATGTAATGTCATTCACTTACCGTACATGTTAGGCTATCCAAAATCGTCGTTGTAAATAACAACACAGAGTGTACTTTCATTATTTATTTGTTAATACTTTGTCTGTATTGTAAAATAATTAATGTTTATTAGTTTTAAGTTAGAATAATCCATTTTTAACGATTTAACAGCAATAACTGTAAAAGTATGTTTAAGGAATGTTTACGTTTTTATTTATGATGTGAAGTAGTGGCAAACCTGTAGTAGTAGACTGTTGCATCGACTGATGATTGGTATGTGATCATCCCCAGCTGATTGGTGCTATAAAAAGCGGGCAACTGCCGCCGGCCAAGACAGATTCAACTCAATGGCTGACTGATGCTGTGAGCACCCTGTGCTCGCTGTTGCATCTCCAGCAGTAGTGGGAATAGACAGTAAGTCCCCCGTTTTTGTTATTTGGAACGGTAGAGGCAGAGTCCCCCGTGTCCCCACTTATGATTTGTCAGTAATAAGGCATTTAGCCACAAATTAATATTATTATTCATTGATTGTAAATCTACATGTAATCTACGAGAAAATTAAAGCCAGTATTACTATATCCCATCCCTCCTCATTTGATCATTTGATTTTTTTCCGAGTTTCAAAAGGTTGATCAAGTTCGTGAGTATATGGCTATCGTGGCTACACTACATACGAAGATTACCAAGCCCCGGCTGTCCGTTGGCGCGGCAATCTTAACAATACACTTCGGCATCGCTGTTGCATCTTAATTGAGGCTGCGACTGAAAATACCCAATTAGTGGCACTTAACATTTTACACTTACAAACAAATAAAGGCTTAAGCTGTTGCACCTTAATTGATGCTGCGCACTTTATAAACACTACGCTTTTGGATCGCTGTTGCATAGGCTATTAATGATGCTGTGACCGAATTAAACACACAAATGACATACTTACATTTCAGAACTCACAAGTTAAAGCATCATTAATAGCCTATAAGAGGATTGTGCTACGGCAAAGATCTCACCCTGAGGTATTAAGTTGAAATTGATTTAAATAAAATAAATACCCGATTTTACTTTCTTCCCTTCCTATTGCACATAGTACAAGGTTGAACAATAAAACATATTACTAATAAGTTTTCCCATTGTTAAGCACTACATGTTTAGAAACTTTTAATTAGAACAAAATAGCTACCTATTTGACCATCACTTAATTGGTATCAATGTGTATTAATGGGTATCACTGTGGTACTCAGGCGCGAGTATTAAAATAATAGCTGGAAATACTGTATTCTAACGAATTATTAATATTACATTATTTAATATAGCCTCTTAAACAAATTGTTCATTTTACAATTTATTTAGATTATACTTTTATTTATTTAATACTTTACTTCCCTTATTTTTTTTAAAGATAATTATTAAATAAATGAGAATTAAATGAAGCTCAAGTAGAGATGGGGACTTTGAACGAATAATTGAAAGATGCCGCCAGCGAACGCAGTTTGGGAGTAAACTGTTGTAATGAAGTGACGATTTAAAGACCTGGTGGAGTATTTAATTACAGGAGATGCTCAAGGCGAGCTGTACCTTGAGCAAAACAGACGTTTCTGACGGTGAAGAAAATTTAATTTATTCCCTTTCAAGTACTTTTCTCTAGTTTTGTAGAACATTCGTTTTAACATGTCCATAATAGATTTCCTGGTTCTTTGAAGCTAGGCTTGTTCTCTTTTAGCCAGGGAATAGAATACTTGATTTTATTTAAACAATAACGCTCTATCTACTGACGATTTTTTTAGATCCCCTTTGAACACTTTTATGCTCATAATGAATAATTTATTGACAACTTATCAAATGGTTGTTTCGTTAACAAAAATATAAATGATTAGGCTAGTGCATTGTTTTATAAATATAAAAAAAAACTTGTTTCTAGTGAAGGAAAAATTACCATAACCACGAAGCCTAGTTTAATAGCATTTCCACTTATTACATAATACGCTTTTTTCATATAAAATATTTAAATAGCGCCAAGGATGACTTTTAAAACCTAAGAATGTTATAAATTAATTACTAATCTTGTATTAATTATATGTCTTATGTTCTATCCTTGATCTTTGATCTTTATGTATTAGATTGTCTTTGTTTGATAACCTATCAATACGCTGACAAATAATATCCACTTATAAAACTGAACTCCAATGTTCATTGCAATATTTTTGTCTATTTTTGGATATAAGTGCATTATACTTATTAGCGCATTAAATCATAAAATAATAATTTAATAGAAATCTAAAATCAGGATACATTGCCATTTTTATCCTAGCACCAAAAGATAGATAGCTAGGGCATTGACCATAAATCTAATTTTATCTTTGAACATTCTTTCAATACAGTAGGAAAGAGATGGTCAAAAATAGATTTTCCACAAATTTAAACATATACGAAAACTGAATACGAAAGTCATTACAATAGTAATGATTATCAGAAAAATAACTGTAATACGATTGGTTCTTTTTTAAGTTAATCAATATTAAACTTTTGTAAATCATCAGCATATAAAAATGAGTTTGATCTAATGAAGAAGTTTTGATGTGGTATCATAATAAAACAAATAAAATAAACAATAAATGTTCCTGGAAATATAACTTTATATTACCAAACTTACAAGTTTCTAGTAACAAAATACGTATAAAACTTGATTAAAATGCAAAACTTCTGGCACTTCAAATACCTCGGGAAAGTGCATTTCATTTTTATTTTTGCCTTGTCATACGTTGCCATAAACAAATGTCATAAAACATGAACTTCGCCGTATCCAGTTTTATCTAGATTATTCTTAGATAAATCTTTAGTCATTTTTGTTTTGTCATCGTAAAACCTACGCTTAAAATAGTGAATTCACTGATATAAAAATGTCTTACAATACTTAAAAATATATTTACAGTTATTATTATATTTACTTAAAAATATATATAATCTATTATCAGTATAAGAGTCTCTCATTGGGCTTGATGATGATTTCCCGGTGATTTCGTAACTAATCGAAAACGATTGCCTTTTCCCACCATGTTCTTATATTTACCGTCTTGTATGTAAATACAGTATGAGTGCAAATATATTTTAAGGGTTTAAGACGTTTTTATTTACATCCAGGGAATATAACAACAACAGCAACATTTTGATAACCATACGATGAAATGTTGATATTTTAAAAATCAGGAATTTTTACTTTGACAGGTTAAATTATTTTACGCTTCCATAATAGTTTTCAGTTTTTAGGGATAACGTAATTGGGTCTCCGAAATTATTTGCATTGTTCATTACTATATAAAAAAATATTTTGAGAAAATTAAATTAACTTAAGAATAATTACTTATACTCTAAAAAAAATCTTAAATTTTTTCCAAAGTCTTTATCTTTAAGGCCTTTAAACAGACCAAAGATTCTTGCCCTTTTATTTAATTACAAATAAATGATATGAAATAAAACAGTATTGATGCTGGAGCAGCAGAACAAGAGACACGAAATATTTGACTCCAGAAGCGGCTTTATCAGTAACCACGCGCTTCTCGGAGGCTTGGCCACTTAATTTTTCATTTTGAGATTACTTCTCAAGATAAGTAGCGTCCCCCGTAATTGCTTTTCGGGGCTTGAGAGCGAGGGGAGGGACATGTTGTTGGGGTGTTTCCACTGTGCAATTGTAACTAACATTTTGCCTTGTTACTCTTTATTATGCTTAATGTAACCTCGTATGAGGTTACATAAAACTTCGATAATTTATTGGAAAAGATCTACTTAGAGAGGATTTATTATATTAACATTTATGGAATTCAAGATTGTGAATTGTACTCTTAATATCTACAAAATGATAATATAATGCTATTATCTATTATTTTGGGAACTGTTTGGGGAAAAACAAATTATACTAGAAAATTTTAATAGGTCGAAAAATGCCTTCGTAACCAACTGTCGATTTTGTTTAAATTTACATTTTTTGTCATCACATATTTTACGTCATCAGTGGTTCTCTCACGTCAGTGATAAAGCTGAAGCGAGGTTGATTGAGAGTTTTGCGAAAAACCAAAAAATAGACTCAGAATAAACCGGAGGAAATTGTTTACCATGATACCATATCACGTGATAGTTTTTACAATTTAAGTAATGTTTTGTTGATTTTTGTTGTTTTTTGTTGTGTATTTGTTGAAAATTTGAAATATTATCGAAGGTTTTTAGCAACAATTCTCAAAAAGGTCACAGAAAACAATACTTATGTTTTGTAAGGGAGTAGTTTCAATGCGGATCCAAGATATTGGTTGCGACAACAGCCAGCCGCCACGGGTACACAGAACAGTTATCGCTCGGCTAGAGCTATTGCTATAATTAAACACTCAACTGGATCTTTAAATCGCTCACTTCGTTACAGAATTTCCATTTAAACCACGCCTGCAGCACCTTTCAATTATTCCTAATGAGGGGGTCTGCTTAGTTTTTGCTTGATTTGATTTACTTGCAGTGGTTATTAATTGAACTCTTATCACAGAAAATACGCTTTCAGAATCCGGCTTTACAATTTTAAAATAAGCGAAATTTCTGAAAATAACCCTGTTGCAGCATACCTGCATACTCAGATAATTTCCAATGTAAACAAAAACATATTTCAATCCGGCATAGCGAGATATGACATGTTTTGTAAGCTCCATAAGAATAACATGGGGAGTGAGTATGCAGGTTTGCAGTAAGTAACTGGTAAGTTAAATATAGGGGGTTTTAATTCAATATATAGTAGATCTGAACTAGAAGAAGCCATATACCGAGTTTTATCAAGACAGGTTAAGATATAAGGAAGAGATAGATTTTTTCCTTATTTCCCATAAGGATAACATAAGGATTGAGTATGCTGTTTTGCTACCACGAAAATAGAAATATTAGGGATTTTAGACTATTATACAAAATATCTTATTTAAATGAAGCCAAAAACCAAGTTGTATTAAGATATGTAGAGAAATAAGCGTGATATGGAATTTTACTTATTTCCCATAATGTTATCAATGGGACAACGCACTGAGATTACTACTTTCAATAACTTGGTTACCAACGAACATAGAGCAATGAATCAAAATACTGATTGCCTACCAGGACTTGTATTTACTATTAACCAAAGACTTTTATTTAGCGCTGATGATGCCCTTGAACAAATAGGGGCGAAACAATTGTTCGCATAGAACATTACTGGATTGCCTAAGACGGTGAGTTTTTACAAAATACTGAAGTGTTTTCCTTTTTCTAACTGAACTCGATAGTGCTAACAAAAATGGCGTCATTTTAATTTTTCTACGTAAAATACTCAAAACCCCCATTTTTGGGGGGCTTATCCCTTTTTACCCCTCTTCCGATGGTCGGATCGGGTTGGATTCCGAACTCGTCCGAGTGATTACCACTTTACATGTCTGTATAAAATTTCACTAAGATCGGACCATTTTTACGGTCGCTATCGTGTTAACAGAAAAAATATTTAAGAAACATTCGAAAAAATTGTTTTTTGCTTCTGGGGCCTCAAAAATTGAGGAGTTTTCACGGTCTTGGGCTCAGGCTCTACCATAAGATCCTCAGTATTAGTTCTTTCCCTAAAAGAGAAATTCGTTATTACACAAGTAATAAGAGAAATCCTTGTTAATATTATTGTTTCATAAGAAGTAGAAATGACTCGGTATTCGTAATCATTTGTATTAACGAAAAGTAATTTCAACAGGTTTCCTGTAAGTGTCTTATTGTAATTACCGGTAGTTAGAGATTAAACACCTTTACCAGTAAAGATGAATCACTCACCTCTATAAATTGTTTTCCCTTGTATGGTAATAATTAGTTGTCAACTGAAATAAAAATGTAAAGTCTTGAAAATTATACTCTGAAAATACAACACATACGCACGATCACATATTCAACATCATAAACATTATCTGGTTATTATTAATGCAAAAAGTATTAATACAAAAAAATTATCAGGTTTAACCTGTTAATCATTTTACTTGAATTTATAATGGACAACTGAAATCTGTTTTACGTAGCTTTAAAGTTGGGTTTATACACCAATCGGACCGTTTCCATAAACGTTTTATTTTATATTTTTATGTTTAATCTTTAATTAATATTCTTCGCTTCTTCCCACAATAATTCTTAACAGATATGGGAATAACGTTTTTCGTCTTTGATGAAGTCATTGCTACGAATTACCTTTTTTAAGAGACAACTTTAAATTGTTTTAAGCATTGTTTTTAAATTGTTTTTTTTGCCTGTCTGTTCATTTACTAAATAATGTAGTAATGTAAAAATAATGTAAATAATGTACTATACAAACTGTAAAAATTAGATGTAGTACTAGTAAAACACATCGATGAGTTTATTTAACATATTATTAATGTTACTGCAAGGCATTTAAAAAAATGAAACTACTAACAATAAGATTATTGTTGATCTAGTAGTGAGTTTACGTTTGTGGCAATGGAGGTGATGCAACCCGCAGAGCAGGCTCCCCTGCCAATAATTTATCGTGCATTTATAAAAACATCCACTTTTATTTTCTTCGGAAACAAGAAAGTGTTATAACTCAGGTAATTTAAGAAGTAAAAGGTACCATCGTCAAAATCTTTCATGTCAACTATAAAATAAAAACGGCAATTTATCAAAGCAGGAAAGGGATAAAGTTTATATATACTAAATTTATTATTGGTATGGCTGGTTCTGTCGCTTTCAAGGAGTGGCGGCCTTTAAGAAAATGGTTTTTCCTTAGTGATTAACACGGTTGATTATTTGTGGATGGTAAACTGAAAAGTGAAGAAGGTTCAATTTTCTTTTTCGTTAGCGCCGAGAGCAAGTGAAATTGCTGGCACGAAGTTGGCGCTGTGAGGCTTGAGACACTGTTCCAAGTGTAAATTAAAACAATATTTCATCTCCGTGCTTTAAAGGGTGTTTTTATTTTACGTACAATAGATTAGTGTGATAACATGAAAATTGATTCCAATGTTGACTGATAATATTGACAAACATCATTACTAGACGAGTAGTGATATTTTGGTTATACGTTTACAAGTGGAAAACACACTTGGCACTATGGTATACTCGTGTGTTAGCCATAATATAATGAAATTAATGCGGAAACATTTTTAATCGACGTTTAATATGAAAAGTACTGCAAAATTTACAAGTATTGAGATTTTTGTGTTTATTCAATACAAATTCTATAAACATTTGTGAAAGAATCATACAAAAAAATTTTCTTTTTAGATCGTTTAGTTTTGAAAGCGAGATGAACGAGAAGACTTTAAAAAATAATGGTGCTGGAATATTTCCTTAAGCCGATTGTGTCTTAGGATATTTGAATTATGGTTATTATAACGTTCAACCTAACATTTTTGAACATATTTTTAGCCATAAGCATGTGCAAAATTGTTATAACTAGGCCTAATCGTCCAACGAATTCACTCCTACATCTTGCTGCTCCTTTATATTACAATAGAAGTTACCTCTTAGGACATCAATACTCCAATCAAAATAATAGTTTTATAATCTTGAAATACAGTGTATCGAACAATAAAATAACACTACAAAACCTTGTTTTAAGGACATAATCTCGAGAGTAAATTCTGTTGTATCAAATAAATTTGTTAAGTTTTGTTTACAAAACTATGCTATCATATTTTAATAAAATATTACAGCATTAAATATTCCATTTGGTTTGGAAAACAACGCAACGCATTTGCTAAACAAATACACCACTGACAATAATTGAATGAATTCATTTAGAAAATTGCTTCCCATATTTTCAGTATGACTGTACTGTTTTGTAATAATTTAAAAAGCAATTTATTTATCTGTCTTTGAGTATATTTTATTTTAATTATCTTTCCATGCGCTTTTTCAAATGGATTCATTCATAATATATTCAGTTGTATCACTAAATTTCACTAAATCACATAAAATACTCTCTGGTACAAAAAATGCTTCCAAATGTTGAAATTCCTATGGATTAAGACCAAATAATTGTGTTAATAATAACTTTCAATTGTCTAAAGCGTTGATAATAATTTTGCAATGTATTTCAAATAAATAACTTCATTTCCAATGAAATTACAAATTGTAAAGTTGTCTACGGTACGCTATTGCTATTTCATTACTAAACTTTTTTTTATAAAAAATATTACGTTTAAAATACAAAATATTAATTTTTAACTGTATGTACAGATATTTCTATTCCACAAACTTCTACAACGGTGTTACATATAGTAATCTTAGTCAGTAACAAGACTCCAAGATCGCGCCACAATCGTCCTTCACTCATCTGTCATTCATATTTGACTGAAAATACCTACCTGGGTGGAACGCCATTTCAAGTAATGTATCTAATGTATCTTATGAAATAAAAATCCATTTTTAACAAGAAAAAACAAAAAGTTAACAACAAACTTCTTGTTTTAACGGTGTTACATTCAATAATGAAATGAAAATCCATTTTGTATTATTTATTTAAAAGAACAAAATACGAACAACAATAAGATATCACGTCATAAAATAGTACAACAGGAGGACATTATTTTTTAGAACAAGTACAGTAAACCTGTTTACTTAATCAGTATTAAGACCACGGAATTGATACTTTTTCAACAAAATTGGAGGACTTATTGCACAAAACTTCTACTGCGTTAATAAGTTTACCATTAACACGATCGATTATTGAATGTAACTTAAAATGTTGTGGTAATTAATAGAGACGGTCAATTGTTAACTTATATAAATGTAATCATTGGAATGGTCTGAAGCATAAACTGTATTCGATAAAGAGTAACCTCGGTCTGACGACGGTCTATTACACAATGCTTGTAAATGATTAGTGGATTGTTTTGTTTTAATCTCTATTCCTCCAGAATTGCCAATAAACAGTGATAACAAGGTATTTGTACAAAGCAGTGAGAAAATTCACTATTACAACAATGACTTGACTATAAAACTAATATCTTTTAAGTTTTAAGAGTAGATTATATTTCAATAAGATTTTAAGAGGTTATTAAAGCTATTTAATTGGAATCAATCATTTATTTTGATTTTAAAAATAGACTATCCATACTATTAAGAGGAAGGGATGGAGTCTGTACAATATTTGTCTTAGCTATCCAAAAAATAAACGAAAACTCTTGAACCGACGGACTGAAATTTTGAACAAAAGTACGTCATGATCCTAGCGAACTCCTAGATCTATTCCATTTCTTAAAATCCCCTCAGGCTCTACCCAGAAGGCTTTTTATAGATATATTAATTATGTAAATTTTAGAGATCTTTTTTTTTTTTTTGTTTCCATGGAAGATATTGTTATTTTTCAATTTATAACAATGCGTTGGACATGTACAACAGTTAGTTAGTATTTTATAAAAAAAAAGACAATGGAATACATACAGTATTGTGTTTAAATAAACTTCTCAAATTTTTTCAGGAAGGTTGAATGGTGTGTGAAAAATATCAAATAAAAATATATCTTTACTTTCATTTTGGTGTCGTTTTTCCGGAATCACGTTTCGACTAAGTATACAAGGTTAATTACCTGCTTGTAGGCCTCGTGATCCTTTAATTATGGCAATTTTATTACAGATTATGCATTTCAAAATTATTTTGTCATCTTCAGATCTGTACAAATCTTGAAATATCACACAACTGACTATGACGAACTGTGACCATAAACTATGACGAAACAAGGGGTGTGAAATTTCAAGATTTGTACAGATCTGAAGATGACAAATTATTTTGTTGAAATGCATAATCTGTATTAAGATGGCCATAAATAAAGGATGACGAGGCCGACAAGCAGGTAATCAACCTTTTATACCTAAATATGTTTAGTCGATATAAAATGATTTGTTGAATAATTTACATGATGTTTATAGATTACCTTTTGTTAATGTGGAAACATAATAAAGTTGTTATTTCTTGGATTGATTTCTTGACAAAAAAACAAAATTACTTGGGATGTATTTTGAGGATTTTTTTGTAAAACGTAAAATTAAATGTTGTATCAAAACTAAAATTCAGCATATTTTAAATTTATGGTGATTATCATAATTAATCTAATGAGCCAATAATTGATCTAATTTATATATCAAGACTATATTACTGAATCATGAAACAAAACCATCGCCAAAGTTAAAAAGTTACTCATTGAAGCTTGATTTTAGTCAAATGAAATAAAAATTACAAACTTTTCACAAACTCGAGGCGAGTGGGAGGAAGTTTTCACTTTCAAACCAATAGCTTTTGGCGGTTCGTAGTTTTCTATCTCGTCATTTTATTAAATGTTAACTTATTTCCTACGTTGTTTTAAATCAGTTTGAAGTTATAAAAGTAGTTTTATATAAGTTAGTTTTCTTCAGAAAAATAACTAATATGCACGCCTGTAAAGAAATAGTATTGCCTTTAACATTCATCACGAGATAAAGCAACGTTCTTAGAGGGGAGATGATTTAACGTTGATCCCATATTGCCCTGTTAGTTTTAAATTTTCAACCGTTATAACTTAAACGCTTCAGCGTCGACGAAGAAGATTGCTTCTTTATAGAGTGACGGTGAAGTAATTTCACTTCATTCTGACGGGTTGTAATATTTAAGAAAAATTCTCGCATGGATCATACTTTTGCGAGTTAAGTTTTCAATTCCAATACATACCTGATTTAAGACTTAAGAGTACATTTATCTACTATATTAGAAAAAACTCGATTACATTTTAAAACTATAAAACCTCTTAAAACTTTAAAACATATTATATGTATTTTATTATTACAAATTATAAAACCATAAATCTGACAATTTTAATCACATATTGATTCTGATGTCTAAATTATTATTTGTTCATTAAAATTATCTAAAAATATATCTGTTTATTAGGTTTTATGTTTTAGTTTTACCTTAACAGATTATTACTTACCAAACTCTCTCTTGGACATCTGCAAAATGCTAATAATTATATCTACGCTTGAACGTAATAAAACGTTTTAAATCAGTGAGACTAAGTCAGTTAAAAAATTACAAACAAATATTTAAGATAAACAGTGAGAATTCTACTATAACAATGTAATCTTTGAGCAAAAAGTAAATTCTATAACTACAAGCTACTCAGACAACACATGAATGGGTTAGAAATAACTATCTTCCAAAAAGACAAGGTTAAAATAATTAATCAGAAACAAGAAAAGATCTGAAGAAATAATAAAATGCTCCTCCACCTAGCAAGCAAAATATTGAAGAAAATCTAAAATTAGTGGAAAACCAACTAGTCTAGATTAAGAAAAATGCGGGACCCAGGTTAGTGAGGCTTCGAAAAATCTTACCATGTAGCCTCTGTCCCCTTTGGCACCCTTGGGGCCCTGAAAACACACAGTGGGGTCATGAGACTCTGCCCTTAAGTGGGACAAGGGCGTGGATCGAGCGGTGATGAGTGATTATGGTTTAAAAAGATATGACGTTATATGGAGTTGCGATGGGAATAAAGAATAAAGAGTGAACAGCTTTTTAACGTAGCAAAATATGTAGGCGGAATGGACGTCAAGAACGCAATAAATGTATATAATTACATGTAACTTAAGAGTCAATAATATTAAATTCAACAGTTTTTTATACAATCGAAATGAAATTCCGATCGAATGATAAAATAAAGAGTTATGATATGAATTAATGGCTGTCATTAAGCCTACAAAAGTTGAAAGAAGTTGATTATGCTCTTTAATCCTAAATTTACTTTGTAACAGATTCATTTTTGTAAACACAAATTTGGTTGACAAAATAAAATTATAAAATAATTATTTTAATGTAAACTTAAAGAATAACGTAAAACTTAATGTAAGAAAATATAATTTACCGGAAATCCATTCTTGCCAGGAGGACCCAAAGGACCCTGAAAAGAAATTAATAAATAAATAAAATAAAAAATAAGGAAAGTAACATAGAAAGAAGAACATTTGAAATAAAGTAATAAACAAAACCAAAATTTTAACAACATAAACACCATAATATGAATGGAGCTGTGGTTATAAGGAAATAATTTTTCAGTGCAGCCTATACTACATAATATTATTCACATCATATTTTTATCCTGAAATTCTCTGTACTAATTGAAATCCATGTTGAGATTGCTCTCCAAATATTGACATCCAGACTAACTTCCAACCATCATATAGCCGAACTTTACTACAATATCTAAGGGAATGTGTACGCAGTAGCTTTCATAGGCTTAAGATTATTGAGCATCGTTTTTCAAAGGGAGCTCATACAACAAATCCTAATACTCCGATTGATATTATTGCATAGATTATTCCAATGTATCCAAGGGTTTTTATCAACAATAATAGAATGTTAGGAGGTATGACCTTCTAGACCGATTGCAGCTTGAAAAATTCCGCTATTCCTAAAAGTTATGTTTTAGATTGTTGTAAGGAAACCTAGTAATATTTGTTAGTATTGCGGCAATCAATCGAACTTCAGAATGTTACTTAAATTTTTTGAGATGTTAATATCATTTTTGCTTTGCATGAAAAAAACTGAATAGCTTGCTCAATATTAATTTAAATAAGTGTAAAGTTTTTATTGATTATAATGTTTAACTGTAATTTCTGTTCATGATTTCCTTTATGAGAAAACCATACCAGTGTAATTAGGAAGTCTAACAACAGTTGGTTCATGACAGTTGTAACTGATAGCGCAGTTTTATTCAGTAAATTAAGGGATTAATCAAACTCAAGTGGTCCGATTGTGCCTGCATCTGAAGGAGACGGGATTCGAAAATATTTCCGAAGATCGATCACATTGATTAATGGTGGTCGGGATTGCACCCGAGAGGAATGACAGTCGGGCGAGTTTTGTTATTGATATTTGTTGTGTCTCCTCAAATCGATATGATTTTGGAGTGGCCCTTATGGTATGACATTTTCCTCAACAACATTGCACGGGTTCTTGACTTAAGTTATGTAAAGTCGAATAGAGGGAAAGAAGTTTTGATTTGGAATGTTTTTTTGGAGATATGGCAACCAACAAATCTATGGAAGAGACATAATTAAAGATGTAATTTTTATTTGATTGGATTCGATAAATAAAATACTATTCTATACGTTAAAGTGTAAACGTTAAAATGGCCATTGGTCTGATTAAATTGGGTCGACTTGGTATGATTGGTAACACATAGACTAATAAGTTGATTAACATAACCCCTTAAAGCCTAATTAAAGTACAAATTAAAAGCCTAATTAGTATTAAAACGAAGTATACCGTAATAGTACATGTAACTATTCTATTAGTCATAAAAAACGCATTTTCATCATACTGTCACGAAAACAGCCGTTTTTAGTTCTCTAAATCGTACGCAAAATGATCGTTTTTGGATCACCTCGAATAGGAGTACTGAAAAAACATATGGTAAATTTTGCCGTACTCTAATGTCAAAATTTGTTTATGTTACGTTTGAAAGGTTGAACGATTTCCTAACTTGTGTTTGTAAACAACTAACAGATGTGTAAATGACGATGACTATTTTGGATAACCTCAACATTATGTAGTCTAATTTTTTAACGATTAAATGGTTATCTATACATAATGATGAAAATAGTTGTTCATCACACGGAACAAAAGTGTCTCCTTGGTACTCGATCGCATTTCCAAGCTCGGCTGCGCCTCGCCTGTAAATTACGGTCTCGTACCAAAAAGAGCCACTTTCGCTCCTAGTGATGAAAACTACTATTATTAGGCAGCAATTACTTGTTTCGTGCTGTATTTCATTTTACTGTTATAGAAGTGAGTAATTTTTAAATATTTATAAATACAAAAAAGTTATTTAAAATAAAGATTGGGCACATAATTCAACCACCGTATTTTGTTAGAAAAAATGCCTAGTCGTTGCGTTTTAACAAATCATATGTTTTTTATCTGCAGTGCCTGCCCGTCATTCCATAATAATGCACAATTTATCAAGTAATGTTGGTGAAAAAATGGGTTTAACTACCATACAAAATACAGATAAAAACATAGATAATTATTTTTGTACAGAAAAGTCCTAAACTTACAGGTAGTGAGGGACATGAAAAAGCTTGGGTTTTCATAAACAAAACCGGGTAAATTTGGATTTTTAGAGGAGGAGAAAGAAATAATAGCATATGATCAATTGATTCAACTATAAATTTCTTGTGTCAATCATGTATTATATGCTAAACCAAAAAAACATTTAACCTGATTATTGATTACTATTCAAAGAGCAACATCTTGTTTCCAATATTAACCCACACCTTGCTTTGGTTTTATAGTATTTTTTTAGCTACCAGACTAGAAGCATAATCAGATGGCTCTGTTTACTTCCACACCATTGATGATTACCTCCCCTCCCCTGCCTAAACTTCAAACTCAAGCGTAAACATGTTGCTTACCACCTACAATTATCGACATTACTGTCTACCAAAACACAGATGGTCCATGCAATTTATATTTTAAAAGATTCAACATCAATGGCTACAACAAAACAATAATACACTAGCTACAACAAAATAATAATGCACTACGCCAAAACCAAAGTGATAAAGTACGTTAAAGTAATACTTCTCCATATAAGTAAAAAAACAAGCACTCACCGAAGGTCCCGGCTCGCCTGGATCTCCCTTTTTGCCCCTCTTTCCGCGTTTTCCCGGCGGTCCGGGAGGCCCTGAAACAAAAAGGGATTACCAGACATTGTAGCGAGGGCGCCCCGGGCAGTGGGGCAGAAGTGAACACGGATATGGCCAAAGTGGCGCGGATTAATTTGGAGGATAAGAGAGAAAAGGGAGGGCAAACCAACTGGAATATGAGAGGGTGGCAGACTTTATAAGGTTGTTAGGCGGATGGTCCTTGGGACGAAGTGGCTTACAACAATAACTGGAAAAGAAGGATTTCGCCCGCTTTTTTTTCGAAGATGGTTGGACATATAACATCATTTTTTATTCCAATAGAATTTAGTGGGTCGATAACAACTTTCTATGAAATAATTTTGAAGCAGTAATAAAAACCATAAGTTACATTTCTTGTCATATCTTATTTATATTGGCCGTTTATTTTCAAACACTGAATGTAAAAAGATGCAATAGTAAAACCTTGTATTTTTTTAAAATATAACAATATAATAAAAATATTATGTAAAATGGAAAATAAACAAATGTGCATGAAATATTCTTGAATAATAATTCAAATGCCCTATTTTTACTCTGCCGCTGCAATCATTTATGAAGTTTAAGTGTTATTATGAAATATTAACTATACTGAAATATATTGCTGTATACTGACGGACAGAAGTGGGAAAAAGAAAAAAATTGTACGGTATATATATTTTTGTTTGTTTAGAAAACAAGAATAAAAGTGCACTAACTAACGGAAACATAAAACAACATAGCCTTCAATCCTTAGAACTGTGTTGGAAGATTGACAACCCTGCAAAGCACTTCGACCTGTGATGTAACATCAAACCCGATATAAATTTGTCGTAACCCACCATTGTGCGGGTTCGACAAGCCGTTAATATCAAGGTGGAAGTGCAGGCCACAGAGCGGCGCCGATGTATGTTTGGTTTATTTATGTTCCTCACACCGCCGCTACTGTTTATTTACGTGTTTGGGTTCACCCGAACGATATCAATGTTCTGAAAACAAACACTGTTCCACTTTAAAATATCGCAATTCGGGGAGATTAGAAAGTAAGGTGAAAATGACAGAGTAAGGGGTTGTAATTGTTACACAATGAATGGATACAACGGTAAGTGTTGGTGGTTTGCAACGACCCTGCAACGTAGTTGAAGACTTCACCATTGACGTTACATAGATCAGAAAAAGTACTTGATTTAGGATAATTAATTTTATTGTAATGGTTATTTTTTGGTAATTAAGTTGGCTGGATGAAAAAAAGTGTAAATTACTTTTTAGTCCAATCTCAGTTTGGTAAAAATAATAATATTTCCTCCAAAATCTCAACATTTTACCTTCGATTTTACTAAACTAGAGTAATTGATAGACAAAATAATTTTTGAACAATAAGATAACCAAGAATTTAATTAAAATAATAGTATTACAAAATAAATAGTTTTTACTAAACGTTTTTGTCATAAATCATTTGGGAATCTTTCACTTTTGCGAAACAGTTAGAAGATAAATTAACAGTGCAGACATAACAAATTGAAAATTTGCATTTAGCTAGTTAAAATATCCTTAGATAACTTAAAGAATAAAAGTAAAACTAATTTATAAAAAACATCATTTAGTATCTAGAAGAGTAGATGCCGTGTGACATTTGGGATTCAGTGGCCTTTAAAGGTGAAGTGTGGCCACAATGTCGAGGGCCACGTTTTAATTTACTTTACAGAAACGTTGGAAATTAATTAATTTTACGTAGATGATTTTGTTAATATTTTACTTCAAATCATCAAACTTAAAAATACTGCAAGACGTTAAATTGTAGACATTTTCGTAGAACCAGGTAAAATAGTGTTTGTCGTTACCAATATATATTTTTCCAACCACTGCAAGGAAATAATCACATTGCCACACCTGTAAACAGTACGCAAAACGGTTCATTTCCGCTTTCATTTAATTCCCGCTCGCTAAATCAGAGTTACTTATTGGGTTAAGGTGGCACACAAGAGAGATAACTATGACGTCAAACAACAAAGACCAGTTTCTATTTGTCAGAAATCCCATGACACTCACCGTATTCTAAATTCTAGTTGCCTTGCTCTAAATCAGCTGATTTCACAGTCGGCGTTTCTATACACTAACTTCCGGTTCGTTCCAATAGAATAAGCAAACATAACCTCAATGAAATTTTGTTTACAGGTTAGTTGGTAAGCTAAACTGTTTAAATAATGGTGGTAGGAAAAATCTTATGTGTATTACGAGCTCAAATAGTCATTGCCACTCTCGAAATGTTTGGCCGCACTCAGCTACGCTTCGTGCGGCCATCTACAATTAATTCTCGAGCGGCAATGACGTGCTTTGCGCTCTTAATACACAAATAGCTATTTCCATCGCTATTATTTTATTTTTGAAGCACTTCTAGTTATTGAAGCTTTTAGTTATTAATACCAAGTATTATTGTAATGTAGGACAGCATTTCACAATATTTAATTAGAAATTCGAACTGAAAAATAAAAAAACAACATTATACCAAAATTAATTACAATCCTTATCTTCAACCGTTCTAATGAGCAAAAATAATACAAGCCAAGTGATATAATTAACAGGTGGATTATCAAATCAAATGCAAACCAGTTACATAAAGTAAACCTTACGACACAGTAATCACTTTATGATACAGTTGTAGACCAATACGAGCTGAGCATTTGTTATGTCACCATAGAAATTATGCTATTCGCATGTCAGCTAGACAAAATGGTACCTATTTGCAACGATTTTTTTCAATCTTTAAGCAACTATTGTGATATTTAGAACACTTGTTTCGCATGAGTTTAAACTTATAACTCAAAGCTGTAAGTCGATTGTATATAAGCTTAAAGACGTTCATATACAATCGTTTTATATACTGTTATTAAGATTCTATTTCGCTGCCTATATAGAGTTTTAATAATTTTCAACTTTAAATAACCTGTACTTTGGATACCTATAGCCCACAGGTTGAATAAAAAATCAATGGCCAGAAATTGTTGTAAAACGCACAAATAAAAATATCATGCAGAACTATTCAGAACTAACTGCAGACTACTCTTCAATCGACTGGCGAAAGTCGTCGAAGATTACACGATATTAGTGTGGGCGAGACCGCATTCAAATTGAATCTGAGATAGTGAAGATTACAGGGCGCCACTGATTGGGAAAGCAAAGACTACGAAGTAATTGCTACTCGAGTGATTGCCACTGAAGTAATTGCTACCGCTATAATGGGGGCTAATTGCAACGAGTAAAACAAGCGGCAATCAAACTTTAGATTGTGGTTAATCTGAATAGTCCGCGTATCCTGGGCGTTGGCGCAGCTACGCCCACGCAAAAGATAATCTTTCAATTGTTGAGCTATAATTAACATTTTTAATTGATCGAACTTAGAGAAAAATAATTGCTGAAATTATCTCTTAGTTGTTACAGTAAACGCTTGGTAAAGCCACAGTTTTGATATTTGGTTTTTCCAACGAAATTTAAGGGCTAAAGGTTACCAGCAGGTTTTGGATGAAAGTGGATGAAATAATTTTGTGGCTTGACTAGTTGAAATTAGTTAAGTCATATTTTCAACAATGAAATCATATATTTGTGTATGGGACTAATTAAAAATAATTAAGTTTACAGAAATATCTCAGAGATAGAGTATTATGGAAAAACAAGTCTCATTTTACAAACTGATACAGCTATAATTTAAAATTTTCTCACATAAACAAAATTAAAACATGTAATAAAATTTAATTAAAAATTCAATATGAAAACATGAAGTAAATTTATATTTTGTTCACAGAAATACAATTTTGTATTTGTTGACATTTTGATATAAAACTTTATTGGTTGTTAATTATTTTACCTCTTATCTAGTAAAAATGACAATACATCTTTAAGAACACATCATACCAACTAAAACATCGCAATGTTATTAATAAATAAAATATCAACAAAAAATTCAATAGGCCCACCTTTTTTAAGCCAATGCAGATGATAGTAACATCAAATGTAACGGCGTCAATATGTCTGCACTAGTAGGTAGGTATTCATACCTTCACTTCAAACACTATGATATGATGTTGCCGGGCAAACACTCGTCAATCGCATTACCATTCCCAACACTGGGTTGGGTAGGTGTTCAATCCTACTGGCAACTACGGGGTGCATTTATAGGTTTAATGCCTGTAGAGAAACACAATTACAGGGCAAATAATTCTTCAGAAGCTCTATTACTGTGCCATGTGATTTTCTTTACTATCTTTGGATAAATAAAGTATAAGTTATTGACATATTTATCTATTTATTGATCTTTACACAATTAATATGATTATTAAAGGAAATACCAACATCAAATTTCTAACAGGGATTCAAAATATTAGGCCTATGAAAAATTAGTTCATAAACGTGAAATAAATAAAATATTATAAACAGTTATTTTACACAAGGAGCAAAACATGATGAAATCGTAATAACAAGTTGGTCACCGATGACATATGTCAAACCCAGTTTGAAATGCATTTATTGTCCGATCCAAGTTTTGCGTCATTCCGCACCGATGTTTTTTCGTGTGGGCTAAATAATTTTTTTTTAACTAAGTTGAATTATTTCTTTCTTCTTCTTGAATCATATCTATTCTACTATAAGGATAGCGTTAGAACGTTCTAAACGCCAACTGGTGCTTGGTGGATTTTTTATTAGGGAGCTAATTTGTAAATAACCCGGAAGCGATTATTAGGCTACCAAACATACACTTTAGAGAGAATAATGAAAGAAAACAAGATAACACTTTTTGGCACTATACACATCTTAGTCAGAAAATATAAAATACAGTAAATAAAATACGTTGATGTTAATAAACTGATGTTTTAAATATTGTTCCAGCAGTTTTCAAAAGGCAAAATATATAACGCTCTAAATAAACCTTTCAAATCTATAAGCAGTCGAATTAATGATTTTCACTCCGAACCGTGTGTCGTGAGAACAATGAAGGGCGTACATCGTGGAATTTAATATGTCAAAATTAGCCGCAGTTGGTTCATCATGAGCAACGCTCCTAGAATGGCATTTCACAGTCACTTTTTCCAAGGGTTACTAGTTAGTAGGCCTAACTGTCAAATGAAAAATTATGCTGTAATCAGATTAGTTAGGAAGTTAATTGGAAATCATTAATTAGCATCGTATATTGTTTTGACTGGATGTTTATTTTTCGTCCACATCTTGAATCTGCCGAGTTGAATAATTTTGTTTTTCTTTAAAGGTGCCGCTGTTAGCCCATAGCTTCAAACAGCTTTTTGTACCCTGATGAAGTCATCTGTGCCAAAACTAATATACGCAACAACCAGATAATTACTATACCGTTTAAGCCGCACAATAATTTGTGGTATCAAATTACTAAACAAAACATTTGAGGACCTAAATAAATATAATTATCAAGCAGAGTAAAATTCTCTCCATATACAGTAACTGACTGATTTCTTTAGTAATTCATTATTCATTGTGAGTGTGGTTGTTACCTATCCCTGTTGTTACCTATCAGTGTTGTTTCCTATTATTTCTTAAATGGAAATTGGTACTGGTCTGTCTAATTTTTACTTAATACCTTAGCGGTCTTATTCATTATTATTGAATTCAAGTAAGTGACTAAAAAAATTGTGCTTAGTCATATTGTTTTACATATTGACATCCGTTGTATTCTGTGCTTCTTTATTTTACTCCAAATAAAATGAATATTTTACATTGATCTATTTAATCTTTCTATCAAACAGGAAAAAGTTTGAACTAATTGCCACATTCACTTATCAGCTTAAGTTTGTCTATTACTTTAAATTTTCACACGGTTGAATGAAACGAGTTTAATGCAATGGGGAATCAAAATCAGTTGCTACATCGTATTCACGTTGGAGTTATTGTTAAACTTTGTCAAAGAGGGAATGCAGTGAGGTCCCGCAAGTCGGAGGCCACATGGAAATGTGGTTTCGTTCAGAGTCATGTTTTGCAAAGATCGATCCTCGTCCATTCTGTTTGATATTTTATTTAACTTTTTGATAGACATATTGAATGTTTTGAGTGAAACGTTTCTCAAAAATAAATAACTCTACCATGAAAATGTATTACTTTTTTACAGAAAAAGAGTCAATAAAACGTTTTAGAATAAGTGTCAAATGCACTATTGTACTATCTGATAATCTAAGGAATATACTTACCTTTCCCACTTTAGCGGTTAATTTGTCAATCCAACACAGTTTCTTTTTTTAATTACCAATATACTTTGCATCAAATGTGTAAATATGAAACAAATTATAATTTTCTTTTTATGCTCAATCATTTTCGTAACTTCATAATAAATTTAATATCATAACTTTTTTTATAAAATATACATGTGAAATGGAGAATCGATACAATTGTATCTTAACACTTGAAGTAAAATATTATATCTCTAACATATTATGCCATCTTATTCCATTCATACAGCATACGTTTAGTAGTAAGACATTATGTTCAATAGAAATTTAAACATTTGTAAAAATTTCACCTTTACCGCGAACTGAGCGGTAAACGAGTCCATGGTAAGAACTATAACGAGAGATCGCATTTTATCGATGTTCATACCATCTTCAGATTATTATTGCAGGTAAAGGTCAAGGGCTAGTGGAGCTCCCACATGTTCAAGCACTTCCTACAGTTATAGCCTTGTATACCGCCTACCATCAACCCATGGTCATCAGTGCGTCCCCCGCTTAAAAGAAACAATATTATTCATAAACTTCACTGCACTAATTTTTTTAACTTCAGACATAAAAAAATTTTAAAAAACAGACACTATAATATAAAGATGAATAGAATAAAAACTGCACACATTTTGCTAAAAAAATACTCGAATAAAAAAATACAATTTGGGGGAATATTTTAATCAGCATTGATTTGATCCTCAGTCATAGGTTGATTTAAAACAAATACAACCAATTTAAAATAAATCAATTCATAGTAGTGGTTTTCTAGCATTCCATGTATTAATTTAATATCAGTCCCGAATTCCGTGAGAATAAAGAACTTCTTTTTATGGTTGATTGTCTTATTGTTAATGCCTGGATTTATGGAATATCCTCAGAAGTCACAATATTCATTGAGCCTTAACATAGTTCTCTTAATGATAATCCCTGCAAAATAATAAAAAAATTACATGAAAGAATATTATATTCGAATTTATCAAACTGAGATACCAGTCTCATAAAGTAGTATTCCATTTTGCTCATAAACAAGTCACCACAAGCGAAAACTCGTTGCGAAACTGCAGTTGTAAACTCGATACTAAATACCTTGAATCAGTCTCATTAAGCTTGCATGGCATACTTATACTTATGACACTGGTTAAATATGCTGAAACATACTTTGTAATGTAAAAACTCTGAAACTACTTGGTTTATCAAGTAAAACTAAAACATATTAAATCCGAATTTATTTTTGTGATACATAAGATTATACAGGCATAACACACGCTGATACGAGCTTCCGAAATCTCAAGAACTGTCCTTTGACAAAGTTTAACAATAAAAGGGATATTGAGCGCGTATCATAGCATTAATGTATCAAAGAGTACAAAAGTCAAATTTCATATATAAGTAGTCTGCATTGTACTAAATGAAATCATCTAAAATTTAAAAAAAAATGTTGTTAGGTTTATTAAACATCACATAGTAGAACTTTTGCAACGTTATGACTAAACATGAGACAGTGTTTATTAGTGTAACAAATATTTATATTTAATTCGTATATACATTTTAAGTTAAAATATATTATATTTTTCCTCTCTTACAAATTAGTTACAACCAGGGTTTTAACATGAAGAAATTATGTATCAGAAGATATGTGCAAAAGTATGGTAAGTTTATAACTATATTTGTGGCCATGTTAAATCTTTAGAGTAACGTGCAGAATTTTTTTTCATTTTTAAAAAGCGTGAGTTATAATGGGTTTTTAATATATCTGGAAGATATACCATACATCTTAAGTGCAAGTTGTAGCAATGTGCAACAAGTAGGTACAAGGTACGTTCATAACATGTTTTCAAATATATTCGGGTTGCCTTAAGAAAAAAAACTGGACGAGGTTTGCAGATGTTGGCAAGATAAATATTTGTAAAAAAGGTCTATCTTAAAACATTTAAGTTTTATTACCTGATTTAATTTTATTTCTTAGCAAAATGAAATTTTTATCATGCCAGGCTCAAACTAAATATCCAGAGTTTCACTGAATTTTCGAGATAGCAATATTGAAAGACCATCAACTATTGACATTGTGATTCTTCTTCAAACGAAATATGAATACCCAGTTCGCAATAAAGAAAGCTTACTATTTACAGAGCTCCTCCCGTCAATTTACGGGTTATTACGTTTCAATTATGCAGTTACATTTTGCAGTACAGTATTCTAAAAATTGAAAACCCAACCTAGCCTCCTTTCTGAAAAAAATTAAAATCTTTACATAAAGCCATAAGGTGTGCAATATTGAATAGGGTATTAGTGAGATATTTAAATTTTTAGGTTATTTAGATTTACTGCATAGCAGTTTTCATTTTAAGAAAATGCTTTATAGTAGGTAGTAGGTAGTAGGTAGCATTTAGTACCTTTTAACAATATTTGACAGTGACCAATAATAATGTGAGGAAGAATTAGAGGTAAAATGACTAAATGACTTTTAACATAGGATATATGAGCTATAAGGTTGAGAAGTACAGTAATGTAACGCAATACTTGTAACAGGATTAGAGCACAGCTAGGTCAATTTCGAGAGCAGATCATACGAGTCGACGAAGAGCCAATTACTATCACACTAACGTTGCTGTCACACTTTTTATGTCAAACCGTCTGTAGTTTATCATTGGTCGTAAGGGTCAAGGGTTTGTAGAGATCTCAATAGCTCAAGGAATTACCTCCATTTTTTGGCTGTTCACACCCTGCACTCGACTCAACGTACTCAAACCCCGGCTTTGACCATATATGTATCTTTGTGTTTCATGTTAATGGCAAATAAAGGGTGTTTTTTTAACGAAACTCATGTTTAAGATCGAATAATGCACACATAAAGATGAAATTATTGTTGTTTAGTCAATCTTTACATTTTTTACAATCTATCATTTCAGTTTAATCACATTTAGCTTACATTACATGGCTAAACAATCCACCATTGACATCTTTACAAAGTTGTGCTCTCTCCATTACATTCCCGAACACCTTTGCAAAGTACCTCTTTGAATTTCTTCTTTGATGTTTTTGGTTGAGGTGCTGAATATCCTGTGAACTGTTTTCGTAGCCTTTAATTTTTATGTATCCCCTAAGAAAACAATATAGAGGTGTAAAATCCCGGAATCTTGGTGGAGGGGTGGGGGAATAATCCTTCAGTGATAAAATAGAATTTGAGTTGCATAAAAAAACACCCTGTATGAATTATATTTTCTCTACATGAGGGTAAAATAGATATTGTTTTACTTGGAAACTACGACAGACAATTCATAATAACAATTAAATTTGGTATCATACCCTGGTCCTCTTGTAATGAGAACTCTCCCACTTTGATCATTATGCGATTTTTTGATGATTTTTTTTCAATTTAAATCGTAAAAGTCCCAAAGTACGCTGTATTGCACGGTATTCCGTTTGGCAATGTTTATTACTGAATATTTAGCTGCAAACCAATAAGCAACTAAAACCATCAAAATTCGATAGCACCAAAACAATTATTTTTTTGTAAATTCTTGCAGGTATTTGTTGATAAAATTGCAAAGAAGTAAGATTATATTTGTGATCATTCAGGTCACGTTGCAAAGATTCCTCAGGGACTACAGAGATAAGATTCCGCCATTCGTCAAGGGACGTTGCTGTTGGGGGTTTATCAGGAGAAGACCTTCATCAATCTAAGGCGGTCAAGGAGCTTTCTTAACATACAACTTAAGAGTATTTGCCATTGCATTCACGAGTATAGATATTTTATGTATGTGTTACTCGTTAACATAACCCATGAAAATATATTCCTTTTTTACTTGATCGTTGCTAATCTAATAAATTTGTATTATCAATCTGATTACTGGGTCTTTGTATAAGGATATTTGTAGAACAATAATTTATCTAACCAACAGTTTTTTCTCAGCTTTTACAGATAAGCATTTTCCAAGAGCATTGTGCATCGATTGAAACAAACTTTATAAATATAATTACGTGCAAAATATCACACGAGCTATTTATCTTTTTTGTAACCAAGCAACTTTATTTTTCGTGTAATCGACACGAACTGTGGAGAGAGAAATAGTATATTTCATTAATAGGGACGAAAGAGTCGCTTTTCGTAAGAGTTGAAGTTTTTTTCGACCGAGGCTATTGAGCCTAGTTTGGAAAATGAATGAGTTTCGAAAGCAACTTTAGTCCCGTGCGATGAACTATATTTTTCGTTATAGCGCTTACTATATTCCACTAACTACTTAATCAAAACTTAAGTAACTTTTGTAACTTTTACACTTTGGTACTTGTAACTTTTGTAAAAGCTGGCACAAAATCGTACACCTTGTCTACCTTTAAGACATTTCTCCCTTTGAGGTCTTAATCTCTTTCTCGCTATCTAATTAGCTGATTGTCTGTTCCGATTATGTATAGGTTGGACTGCTAACCAACTATTGATGCAATGAACGCATTTAATTATCAGTTGGTGAAATACTTCAGGAAAAACAAACAGCTAACGACGTCGACTTCAGCTAATTCTTTTCCTCCCTAGGGAGAAAAGGAGCTTCTTTAGCCCCACAACACACGTTTTAAAAACTGCCGCTTTCGTAGCGGTGTAAGGAAAATACTTTTTCCGGAGCAATAAAGTTTTTTAAAGAATTGATTGAAAAAACACGTAAATGTTGGATTTTATTCTTTAGTACTACAGAAAATACATCAAACTATAAAATAAGTATTTCAGCTAATTCTCAGTTAGCCATCCTGAAAAAACAACAATAAGTCTGGCAACCCCTTAATATTGTTTTTAGAAAATCTAAAAAATCTCAAATGTAAGCATAGGTCGAATTACACCTCATTTTAGAAACCTTTGTTAGAAGATTTCATAGTCACAATCCCAACTAAAAAAATTTGCATTCGTTTGGAAATGGCAAAACTAATTACATTAAATAAAATGTAATTCAGATTAAATATAGTAAGAACAAAAAATTATTATTTTTTAGTAAAAATAATGTCAGATGGCGTTTTCGTGGTCCTCTAAACTTTACTGAAAGTTAATGCCACTGAATTAGCATTAAAAACTAAGAAACTTTAACAGGCTGTTATTTACGAACGAAAGCTCTTTTTTCAGTATCGTAAGGATAGCGGCAATGGGTTCCTCTAACAAAGACTTTTAAAATGAGCAACATAGAAAGTAATTAAGCAATTATTATCTTGCATTTTTTGTTTATAAAATTACTAAAAAGCAAAATTTTGTTTGTGATCATTTAGGTAACGTTGCAAAAATTCCTCATGGACTACAGAGGTGAGATTACACCGTGGCATGACCGGTTAAGACCGTGTGCCATGAGTGTAGGTAGTTCGACCTATGCTTTCATTTAATATTTTGTCAACTTCCTCCATAGAACGTACACCCCAAAGCGAAAAAATACAGTTAAAATAGTCGAAAACTTAGTAACTACAGTGAAGACGTAATCCTTGAGTTTTATTGTTATGCGCTCATTAATAAAATTCATATTTAGGGGTTTCCAAAAGTTCTGGACACCCGGTATATTATAAAATTAAAAACTTACCAAATTTTTTAGTACAGGCTATAGATGTAAAACAATTTTTTATCACATGTGACCAGTTTCGGTTCTGTGACAAACCATAGTCAGTCATTTAAGTCGTGTAATTTGTCATAGAACCGAAACAGGTCTCATAAAATTGTTTAAGAATATGGTTTGTCATAGAACCGAAACCGGTCTCATATAATACAAACTTGTTTGACTTCTATAGGCTGTACTACAAAATATGGTGTTTTTTATTTTTTAATATAATTTGTTAAGGCTTCAGCAATCCATCCGGTATATTATTTGCAATATTAAAAGTAAAGTCCTTTTTCAAAACATGTGTGAAACAAAATAACAAAACATAGCTTATCGTCAGTTGAACAGGTTTTAAAACGGCGCTTAAATAGATGAATCCATTTATTTATAAAGTAATACATCAAACGCTTAGAACCAGAAAAAAAGATTACATCATTACGTATAACGCATCACATTTCCCGAGAGCTTAGATACATGTGTGGACATGTTTCTGAGAACTTGTGCACCGTCCTTTGACAAAGTTTCACAATAAAGAGGAATTGGGAACACTTTACTGCCTTTTACGCTGCGCCACGCCGAACAGTTTATGCATCAACTGAAAGAGCCCAAAGGCAACTTTCAAATATATCCTATTTTTACTGTAAAACGATAATAGTCCAAAAGATTACACTTGCAAATAAGATTGTTCTAGTGAACATTTGAGTTTTACATTATAAGAAAAAGTTGATATTACTTGATTGTATTTTTTCGTTACGCAATTAAAATAAGAAATTTTCATATAATAATAAGCATTACCCATAATTTCCTCTTTAAAAAAATGGAAGACCTCTGTGTTGGTCATTACATAAAATGAACTACCATAAAAGCGGCAGTCGGTTAACATAAACGCGGCGAACATTGGAATATGGTGGAGGATTTCACTTTGAAATCGACCAGCACATGTACTTAGAATGCTTTAAAATAACGGTTTTAATATTTAAAAGATAATTGGGATAAATGTATGAAAATGTTTTTCAAGATTGGTATGACAGATGCAAGTTTTGTTATAAAAAAATTATTTACATCTTAAAGTAAAAAGCGTGTTTACTTGCTAATCTGTATTATTAAAAGAACTTCTGGGATTTTGTACAGAGCATATTGACCCCTAGATATTAATTTTACTACACATATTTCAACACATTGATGCATGTTTCAACGGTTGGATAGTTGGGCTATTAAAAAAAATCATAAACTACACAAAGTGATTTTGATTTGATGCAGACAGAATTATTGAGTGTCATTCCCTCTTTTCTCTGGGTACAAAGACGTGTGGCCAGCTCGGATATCCATCACCGCTATCTGATGGGGCGTTACCCACAATCGTGTGTTTGACGCCGATTTTCCACTACTTATCAAGACCATTGGTTGCTTTGTCTCTTCCTGTATGTTTTCCAATACAAAAATCAAATGTTTTAGGACGAGAGTCTAAAACATAATCGAATCCCATACTCTTTTGGATGAGAAATGTTTGCTTGCTTGCTTTTTGGTTAACTGCACAATTATCAAAAAACTTCTTTGACGATTTCCGTTGAAGTGTTTGAATAACTAATTTATGAATCAAAAATGTATTTTGAGTAGATCATACCGCCAGTAAAAATCTAAATAAGTAATAAATTGAATCTAAAAGTTGTAAAATTTTATCATAAAACCGTCTGGTTTACTTAATTTGTGAGTAGAAATCGACGAAAAATTAAGCAAACAAAAGTGATGCTAGAGGTGTCCAGTCATGTTTGTAAAAGCAAACAGGATAAAAATATAACAGAGAACAAAACGTAGAAAAAATGAACTACCGAACATGACTGAGAACACTGGGTACTTGAGAATAATTAATTAGAATTAGAAATATGACTGAATATTTTGCCGAAGATAAGAATATTTGTATGAATATTTAAATATTGTAAGAATATTACAATATATGAATATTCTTACAATATATGATTATTGTAAGAATATTTAATCATCGATTAATAGGAAACCGGACGAAGCAGTGTGTTATCTATAATTTCCATAAATTCTTTACAAACCTAAATAGGAAAATGGATGCAAGTTTTATCAAAATGTCTGCCGCCTTAAAATTCAAGGGAGAGTTTTATAGATGATGCTCATTTTTGTTTTTTCCACGAAACGATATATTGTTTAAAGTTGATTATAATTCTCAACCAGATAAGCTGTGCTGTTGCAAAAGACAGACAACTTGGGGTGACAGTAAAATATCACCGGATCACCTTGAGAGATCAAGCTGCTCAAATGTTCACCGAGACAGTTTTTATTAATTAACAATGTACAATAAGACACAATAGGATAAGTTTAAATAAATTTGGTGAATATCCTATACTCTTATATGAGCAATGTTATCTTGCGTGTATGTATGTTTGCTTGCTCAATTATCTCTAAAACGGCTCCGAGGATTTCCTTCAAAGTCTGGAAATAAGTAATTTATGACTCAAAAACGTGTTCTATGCAGATAACTCGGCCAGAGAAAATCTAATAACGTAATAAAACGAATTTTAAAGTTTTTAATTTTAACATTGGCCTTATGAGTTGCCATAATAGCGACGAAATAAACAAGGAAAGTGTAAACAAATGAAGTAATCATAACAGCTGTTTGCAAACTACAGACTTCTAGGGAGAATACAGCGTGTGGCATAACTATTGTATAGAGTAATAAAAAGAAATTTTCATAAATTTTATGACGCTGAAATATTTGATAGTAATTAGATGAACTGATAAACATAAAAAATGCCGAGCAAGGGTCGGTCCACCAGGTGCTTAAACTTAATACCTCCAATATTGGAGTATTGGATCTGAAAATGTATATTATTTTGTTGCGTAAAAGATAAATATAAAAAAGGGACCAGCTGTGACTTTCACTGCATCTTCAACTCGGCAAAATTTAAAGGCATTTGGCTGCTATGTTTCTTATTAATACATTTAAATATGGATTTGTGGCGTAACAAACTAATTATTAATCCTTAAAACTGTACCTTTAGAGCTCTTATTAAATTAAATTTAATCTAAAGTTATAGTTGACATTTTTCACTAGATCGAATTATTCAATTGTTTACATTCCTCATAAATATTTAAATTAGACTGATAAGTAAAGTATAATGAATTAGTTGAATATTATTGATGGTAGCTTAATTTTATTTGTATTTTTAAAATACCATTCATTTAAAGTATATTATTGTACAGTTTCATAAAATGTAGGCATTGATATTCTTTTATCCACAGTTCCACGAAGAACAACAAAGGGATCTGGCAAAATAAACACACCTTGAGGGAAACGTTTGATATGACGGAAGTAGAAACATGTTCCACCGGTCTGCCATGTACGACGAAATAATATTTTGTAAAAAAGGCTATACAGTATACATGTTGCTATGTGTATGTTTCGTAAATCTCTGTAGGAAAAATAATAAGAAGAATAAGAAGTATTACGATACAGGTTCAGGAAGTTGTCTTAAAAACAGGCTAATATGCGGTGAATAACGGATTTGCTCTGTTATTTGTTTAAAATGTACTATATTTATAGCTAATTATTACAATAAACTATCTCCATAATATCAAACATCCCACTATAATGTTTATTTCCGTTTTACTATTGCTGTATGGATCTGGTGTTTGAGAACTACATAGGGAATGGACTAAGGATACCTCCTCACAAGTAAATAAAATTGTATTTCATGTTTACCAAGTGTATTACTGTCCTTTAAATAAAAATGAGAGATAACTAAACCAAGAGGAAAAAGAACTGATATGCAAATTTGGATGTGGATGTATGTATATATATATATATATATATATATATATATATATTTATATATGTATGTATAAACAGAACAAATGTATATATGTATACAGTGTAGAACAAATTTATACAAAAACAGAGAGACTTGTTTCTTTATAAATTTGTCATAAAATTGTTCATAAATTTGTCGCTAAACAAATCAAGTTTAACGACTTTTATACATTTATATATATATATATAAATGTACAAAATTTTCAAATTTAGAAACCAAAACATTATCGGTTTAAAAACTTAAGAACAAATTAAAGTATATTTCAAAGAATGACTGGGATTCAATGTACAAAAACTCGCGGAAAACCCTTTTTTGAAATAACAAATACCTTGTGGAAAAATAAAAATTTAATAAAATTAAAAGAAACAGTTATATTAACAAGATTTACAAATTCAAAATTATCTACGTTTCAATAACAGCCCCAGTAAAAGAAAAGTTTTAATTTTTAGTGAAATACATATTGTAAGAGGTAGTATACTATTCAATTTAATTTTAAAAGGTATTCTATTAAAAGACGTTGATCTGATAAGGCAGGTTGTCACAATGACTGCAGCCTTTGTTAAAAGATCCGCCTTTGTTGCGCCTACCCCTGTAATCCCGGCAGACCCACTACCTGTGGATCCAGCAGATCGTTGTCTTGTAATATACGATTGGATACGTGTGCGTTTTCAACTTATTTTGGACTAAATTCAAAATAACATAAGGATCGTAAAGTAATCTTCACTGTGAACGAGGAACTAAATTAATGGCAAAGAAATATTTGTCGAGCCCTTAGCAGAATATATTATTTTATTTGTTCGTTATTATCTTCCCGATATTTTAAATTAAATTACTAAGAAAGTTTATTTAAAAAGTTTAAATTTTTCAGTTTGTTACACATTTTTGTGTGGAAACAACATGTCTAGACCTGATTTAAATTAGATATTATAAAGCCTTGAAGGCAAATCGTTAACAAAGTATTCTTAAACTATATTTGCAAGAGAGAAACATAGGACAATTTTGATCAAAACGCAAGACAGTGTTTGTGTAAACTTTTTAGCTGTTCAGTGTTAATTTGAATAACAGTTTTTTTGATAAACACAAACAACTTTGCATATTTGTTTGTTGGTGCCGCCGACGGCGCCACGGAATGAAATAGCCACTACTTTTATTTCTCTTAAAAACCGATTTGGGATTCAATTCCGAACGACAATTGATCATAACGTATCAATCGAGAACATGCCAATTACGTTCCCTTTTTGCCGATTACATCCAAGATAGTTAAATTATAGTAATAAGGGTTTTTTATGCTATTCAAATTATTGTTTTCTGAATTTTATAATTTGGCCGAAGTAATGTTTTGAATGCTTTAAAAAAATAAATCTTTGATATGAACAAAGAAGTCTTTTTTGTTTTGTTACCATTTAGCAACAAGCTATACAACTCCAAAATCGTAGTTTAAATTATACAATGTATTTAATCTTTATTTTACATTTGATTTCCGTAAAGCTATTCAATATATTTTAGTTAATAATCAAAAGCAAACTTACAAACATTACTCTCAATGTTTAATTTCAATGAAAATAATATCCCTTTGCAGTTGAATAAATCCCAGGGGTCAAAGCAGTGTTTGCTGCTTTTTCATTTTTGTATACAAAATCAATATAATAATAAATATGGAATATTTACACCAGCTGGTATATTTAGCTAACAAAAATTGTAGCAGTACTCCTATAAGAAAATAACTGGAGAGTATTTGACGGCCAATGGGGCAGAGCATATGACATAATTTTTGTCCCCTATAATATTTTTCCTACGTCCTTGGACCTCAAACCTAGAAAAAGGAACTTGTCACAAGCTCTGCTGCCTTTTTTCCTAACTAGTGATATTTCGTGGGGACCGATTCGTTAACGGAGTTAACACTAAAACCACCGGTCATCAGTCAGCTCCAGACACAGCCTACACTCGGGGTAAGGATACTACGGGTTGAATCCATAGATATGAGTAGTTTAAATTATTTTAGATTGTGTTAATGTTTTATTTAGGTTGTTTTTGAACAGATTTTAATGGGGATAAACTTAACAGTAGTGTAAAATTGACGTTAGTAAAACATTTTTCAGTCTTGACAGAAAATAACAAGAACAGAAACTAACTGTGATATATTTCAAAAGCAACACAAAGAATAAAAAGAGGTAAACAGATGACACCGGATATCTTGTCCTCGGCCTCCACGCCTTTCAGAGGAAAAATATGTTATGCTGCTTTTTAGAAATACAGAAATGCAACAGTCATAATCATCTCAAAATGCCTTTTACCCGTAGTCAGCGTCTTACCATGAATAATTAATATTTTTTCTTTCTTAATCAGGAAACTGAATATGCGTTTTGCTTAATTTACAAGACCTTTGGCCCCTATTGTAAGGTGTAAACCACTTTGCATAGGCGTAAAGATAAATGTTTGCTGATGCTGCATATTCTGAGGTTTACTTGCATATTAAAGCTCAGTAAGTTATATCAAGGGACCAAAAAACTCAATAATAATTTTTTACTTTGGTGCCATAAGATCTAGATTTGTATAAAGTATCTATTTACTTCCGAAAATTTACCAAATTTTACCAAATTGTTGAAATCGATCAGCTAAAATTATCGTTGTAAAATTCAAACTTAAAAAAACTAAAGGTATATAAATTACCAATAGATCTTTACTAAATTATTGGTAAGTCGCAATATCGTCTTTTTCTTATTGTTTAGTGGGTAGAAATTGGTGTACTTTTGGTGTCATATTCCAACTCTTATAATATTAAAAATACACAGATTAAAAAAAACAAACTTCTTGTTAAAAATCCGTTTTACCTTGATAATATAAACATTCGGTCATTCAAATCAATCACAATGATAGTTAAAACGTTACCAGTGAAACTGGTTTATCAAATACGGTATATATAAGGACCAAAGCTGTTTTTTGGAATTCTTAACAAAACAAAAGGAGTAACCAAATCCCGGCCAGGAGGTGAGAGGATGCGGTGACAGGTGTGACCGCAGAACTCCCTCCGGATATTTAAAATACTTTACTGGATGCTACGCACCGACGGAAGAGGAATTTGCTTTTATCAAAACCAGGCATTATTATATAAACTATTTTACATGTGTATTGTGACTAAGCATACATTTTTTTAAATGATTAATCAGGGAGGTAAATATAGATAGATCTATAATCGTAGTTTAATACTCAAGAAATCCATTTTGGAAGACATATTCAATTGATTAAAGAAGTAAACATCATACTAGCTGAATTATGTACCGATTTGAAATTATTTATTTAATAAATGAAATAAGCTTTCAAATGTATTTTATGTCAAAGAGCGCTGTGAGATTTTCTACCCAATTAAAGGTTTGCACTTTAAACACTTCTAAATAAGTTTTCAATGGGTAAGACAAATGTACAAATAAACAATGAAATAAACCAAATTTCAGAATGCATGTAATTCAAGAGTATTTTAGAAGTGGATACGTTCACGTCGAAAACAGTTCACAAGTACTTTTACATTACAGTCTGATCAATAATTTAGATGAACTAAATGCGTATAAATTCATCTTCAAAACCGATCCGCAAATTACAAGGATCTTCAAGCCAAATAAATCATTCTAGCAGCACTCTAAAAGGATGTGACAGGGTAAGAAATAGAAAATTTAATATCGGAGAGGAAGTGTCAGTCCCTATTACCGGGGGGACGAGGGTCGCGGCGAGCGGAGCGGTGGATTATAAGGGTCTCTGGCGATCTGGAATCCGACAATCCGACCGGTCTTTTAACCGAAAAAATGTCAAAGGGGGCACTTGGTGACGGGGTTTCCTTAGTTCAAAATATTTGGACTATTAGTTACATAACGTATGAGTTTATATAAATGAGGAAATAGATTTATTGTTAAGCAGGATTAAATCAAACCTGTGGCAACTACTAATCCAGTCAAATTAGACTAAATTACAAAAAGACCGGTTTTAGTATGCATTACTGAATGTCCTACTAAGTCTCCGAAAGGATGGGGTAAAGCTTAAAATAGAATATAAATTGCTCAAAAAATATATTATGGGATTGAAAATTGAACTGTCTTTCTTATACTTATTTACGTTGCGTAATATTTAAAGCTATTGATAAACGGGACATTTTGGTGAAAACATAACTGAAGTACCTCATTTCGTTCCGAATTGGCGACTAATTTCGTAATTGTTTTATAGCCGGAATCGACATTTTAAAAGGAATGATATGTTACGTTTTTTTTTTATTTAAGGTTAAAGGGATTGAAGTGTAAACCATGGCAATAAATAAGTTGTGTATACAAAATGCTGAGGATCAGCATTTTGTACCCCCACTTATTCATTGTCCTGATTTACACCCCTAATCCCTTTAACCTTAATTCAAAAATTGAACGTGACATAACGTTCCTTTTAAATGTCAATTTAAAATTTTTCTCAAGATTTTATAGGGAAAAAATGATAATTTGAAATGTATATCAGTGGCATATCATTTTAACGTTGATCCAAGGGCTACGAATTTGGAATCGGAACAAAATACTTGTAAGTGGTTTACAAGATAAAATTTTTTCTCTAAATATATGTATATGTATGTATTTTTATTAAAAAAATGGCCACCATTTAGAAACAAATTGGGAAAACTCTGTTTTTTTTCAAAATATTCCTTTTAGCAAATTTTGAATTTATACATGTCGCAGTCACTTTTTACGATTTTTATATTACTTTAATCCGTCTGAAAACTTCAGAAAAGAAAATATTTAAATAATAAAAGCCGAAAGAACTAAGAGAATTAGGTTGGCGATATTTAACAGCCACTGGGGTAGGCTCACGAAACGTTTAGTACTAATTCATTCATCACAAAGCCGTTCGTAAAACTTGTAGGTCAACCTCCACGGAAAATTCCACACCTTTTCTTACCCTACTCTACTTGGTTCTAAAATGGATCAATGTATATTTCTATTTCCTTTATCGAGCAGGCAGAGCTGTTCTTCATGAAATGTTGGTTTTTATGTGGGTTTAGAGTCGAATAGTTGTAGGTTAAGCGTCTAAACTTGACACACATATAAATATTTTACTTGGACCCAAAATATATCTTATTAAAATCCTCAATACTTCTACTTTTTTTGTTGAGCAAACACAGTGAAAATGTCACAATGAAATGTTTGTTTGACGAGAAATAGGAATGGTGTCGCATATTTGTTTTGCATATAATGTGAGAAGAAAAGAGCACGGGAGATCGTGAAGTATATTATCGAAAACATATATATAGGTATCAGGATGAGGTTTTTCTAGAAGAGGAGAAAGAATGTCTTTTTAGTGATTACTTAAGAACAGAAGCAGAGAAAGCCTACTCAATTTAATCTCTTCAAACTATAAAATGCAAATGAAAACAAAATATCATCAAATGCAGTTCTAGCTCTAGTTCTATTGCAACTGGCTACACCACTTGTTAAAGTGGCCAGTTTTATTTCTCAAATAATACGATGGCTGTGTATAACTGTATTAACTAGGGGAAATGGATTCTTTTTTCATTGAAATGGAATTATTCATCGACAATAATGAATGTGTATGATAAAAACACGCCAAGACATGATATAAATATTGTATTTAAATTTTTCATTTAACAAAGGAAAAATATTTTAGAGGTGGAAGTCACCTGAGTGGTAGGGTTAGTGTATTAACTCTAATATATAGAATTTCCGCCAACACGGCATATTGGTTCTCTCGATATTTCCCCCTTGGTGCACCTTTTTATACCAGGATCAGAGTTCGTCGTCAGATTGTATTGCGATACTTCAAAAGAAGGATCTTCTCCAAAATCGTAAAGAATGCATACATTATATACTTTTTATGAACATTCATGACCTTTAATATAAAACTGACGGTTACTATTTCAATGCAGTCGTGTAATTTTGAGATTGAAATTTAGTCTAAAAAGACAGATCACGCACGGATTCGATCGTTCTTACTCAAACATTATTTTATTGATTCTCAATTTTAAGACTTTATTGTTATGCTACTTACTACGCTCCCAAACGCCTCTTGATTCAGAATGATTATAGACTTTGGTAATTAAAAATCAAACACTGAGGACATACATACAGAAATTGTGTCTGTCTTACTGAACTAAACTGCCAGTAAAAAGCTATCGCAGGGAGGGTAGTTCGTGGATAGCCCTGTACATAAAAAATATTAAAATTTATACCTCGTAAAATCCTGATAGTAACAATTTAATTAAACGATTTTCCGGAATGTAATTAATGTCATAATACCCGTAAGTACGCAATAACCCGTTTAAAGCAGGAAATTAATTAAGGTTTTATTCACAAAGTGATCTAGTTTCTTTCTTACTTATAAAACAACAAATTGCCGTTTATTATTCGAAGATAAATAAAAAACGTTTTTAATTTAAACAAGAAAAAGGTTGACATAAAAACAAGAAACATAGAAACAATTACCTCGTTGCACGTGTCTTGCTGGCGTTAGACCCTATACAAATGCTTGGGATTTCTAGTACGGTATCATCTGTTTAGTCTTGCAACTTACAGCTCCGGAACTCTGGATGCATTTTTCCCCTTCGTCCTTCCTTTCTGTCATTCCTGACCTCCGCAAAACTCTTCTTTGTCGTAGTTTTGACGATTAGAGCGAGCCTTATTTAAAATGCACACTTAAAATAGTATTTTGAATATATTTATGCATTTTTGAAACAATATATACAGCTTTTTTAACAGAGGCAAATAATTATAATCTTAAAAATATTGTCTAGCTAAAATTATTTTATTCATTTTTTAGTATAACTTAATGCGATCGCTAACTTTAATGGCAATTTTAACAATGATAGTAACATTTCAGATTGTGCATCACGTTGAGATAGATTACAACTGAACACAATCGCTCGTTATCGTTACCAAGCTTAACGGGGAACTTTAACCGATAATTGACTGCCAAGCGGTATTTCCAAGAGGCTATCAATGCTGCTGAATAAATCTTCCAGGAACCAGACAAATCGCCAAAGCGAAACAGTGATTTTATTGTTTTAAATCTCTCATGTTAACCGAATCTGCCACTGGTAACACATTCCGTGTACAATTCGCTTAACCAATCGTGAGTTAACTGGCCACTAAGGTTTTTATTTGAACCGAAACAACGCTTATGGAACATTGGGTCAAGTGTGGGCTGCTAAGCTGATATCCAGATTGTCCGTATGATTAAAGCTAATGGGTAAATGTCATGATATGATTGTATTTTTCTCTCTATAGATTGGGCACTTCATACTGATGTGGACTGAAATCAGAACTCATAGAACAATTTGATGTCAGTTGCAGTAATTTGAGGTAGTTATAGAAATCTATTGTTTAAAAATGAAGATTTTAAAAATAAGTCTTTTCCAAAATTGTTCATTAATTTAACATTTGTGTACTACGAAAACCACTTGTAACTCTTAATTGCATAGATTTGTCAAAACCTAACTTAATGGTTAAATTTTGATGGATAAACCTAACTTGGTGGATAAAGGAGGAATTATGTAAGGGAGGTTATTAAAATAAGCTTACAGGTGCATTCATACGTCTTTCCATCTACCAAAAACATACGGATCATAAGTAAAAAAAACACGATATAGCAGCTTTACATTATATTAATAAAGTCTGAAATGGTATTTTTAAGTGAAAGACAGAATAATAATGATAGTATAGTATTAAAGAGGTAGGTACTATACTACCTGAACAACAAAAAGCAACTTTTTTTGTTGTTCAGGGATGTCAACACAAAAACCTACAGTACTACCTAGTTTTCAAAAACATACAAAAAGAAGGAATTCTTGTTAATCTACATACATTTATCAGCGATTTCCTAATAAGACTTATACAACAATTTAGCCTTTCGTTATCGAACCTACCCCCCAAAACCACTAATGTATAAGAAAATACCCCCGTTGCAGCAGACCTGCATACTCAGCGAATTTCAAATGCATAAAAACACATTTCAATCCAACATAACGAGATTTGACATGTTTTGGTAAGCTCCATAAGAATAACATAGCGAATGAGTATGCAGGTTTGCTGCTACAGGTATATCAAAACTGGGTGGTTTTATTTCAATATTTAGTAGATCTGAACTAGGAGAAGCTATTTACCAAGTTTTATCAAGATATGTTGAGAAATAACCGAGATATACAATTTTACTTATTTCCCATAAGGTTAACATTGGGACAACGTACTGTGTTTACCACTTTCAATATCTCGGTAACAATCGGACATAGAGCAGTGATTCAAAATACTAAATTGTTTTTTTTTTTGAGCTGAATTCAATGGTGCCAACAAAAATTCGATAAATTTTATTTTCCTTTGTAAAAAACTCAAAAAACCCATTTTTGAGGGGGTTTATCCCCCTTTACCCCCCCTTACGGTAGGCCGATCGGGCTGGTTTACGAACTCATCCGAGGAATTACCACTTTACATGTCTGTACCAAATTTCATTAAGATCGGACCATTTTTACGGCCGCTATCGTGCTGACACACACACACACACACACACACACTCACACACACACACACACACACACACACACACACACACACACACACATATATATATATATATATATATATATATATAAATTCGAACGAATGGTGTTTTCTGCTTCTGGGGGCCCCAAAACGAAAAGTTATCATGGTCTCGGGCGTAGGTCTTACCATGAGACCTACGGTAATAGCTTCTTCCCTATAGGGGAAATTCGCTAAAATTAGCAAGTCTTAATCGTACAGTTATTATTTCATCATTTTTGCTTTGTTCATTCATCATTTTCATCAACTTATGCCGAAATTGCAATAATCCATGAGATTATAAAAAAAACTGAACCGGATTGATCAGGTATGTAAAACCACATTTTTATGTACAGTTATTAGCTGAAACTTTTGGATGTATGCAGAAAATATTTATTATCAGGATGAGTCATAATAAAATACTATTTGAGTGTAAGGGAGAATATTCACAATTAATAATACGACTAAAACGTTAAGTGTCATACACATGTTAAGCTAATTTCAGCTCCGATTAAATGTGACAGTTCTTGAGAAAGAACTAATTAAATGAATACTTCGCTATACACAGCAAAGAGTATTCAATAAAGGACCGGATGAGAATGACACACCACACAATGGCGACGTGGGTGTGTAGCCGGCACGAAGGCCGACCTTTGTGGGTTCTGGTTCTTTTCACTGGCAGAAAAGTTAACTGTTGTCGTCAATGTATGGAGATGTTGAAATGGAACGTCATTGTAACATTTTAATTTCTGTACATCATGTTGAGTCAGATAACCGACAACTAAACACAGATAAAGCCAGAATTAATTCTCTCTTGGTATAATATTTTGAAGTTTTCTACACGAATTTCATTTATCGTATAGGAAACACTGCCGTAATCACTTCTACAATTATGTTTAACCATAATGTATAACTTACACTCGCAGGCTATATTTAGCCTATAGTGCCATATTGGTTAATTTACGAATACGAATAATATAACTGAGAAACTTTAAAATAGATCATCACTTAGAAATACTAGTTTCAATCAAGAGCAAATGCAAAATTGAAAAAAAATCCTCTATAACTTACTATAGTGCAGGAAAATAGTGATGGATTCTGGAATTTTAATTTAGTAGGCTGAAACTTGGTGGAAAGGTCGCAAATAAAGCTGGGATCATCATACTAAAATTCCCAAAAAATCCCACATGGGCAACATGCCGCCATCTTGAAAAAACCACTTCCGGTCCGTGTTTCTCTGAACATTTTTTCGATTAACACGAAAACCATAATATATATGAAAAAAGAGTAAATGAAGTTTTTTGTAGAAAATAAAATTTCCAATAAAATGAGTATAAATATGTACAGGAAATATTGATTACAACTGTTGATATTGTTCATTTTCTAAAATGATGTAATTCAGATACCACTGCCATAAGGAATACATGTAAAATTGGATGTAAAATACATTCCCTAGGGGACGAATCCATTTAACCTCAAAAAATAATAAACTATACCCATAGAATCCTGATTAAAATATCAGTTATTTGACACCTCAGTCATCAAAATCGGTTCACTATAAAGGCGTGGGTAAGCTCGCACAAAGGATATTCCTTAAGGAATTTTTACAAAAATGTTATCAAAGGAATCATTTTTGTGAGCTTACTCACGCTTTTATAGTGAACCAATTTGGATGATTGAGGTGGCAAATAACTGGAATTTTCATCAGGATTCTACGGATATAATTTATTGTTCATTGAGGTTAAATGGATTCGTCCCCTAGGGAATATATTTTACATCAAATTTTACATGTATTCCTTATGGCAGTGGTATCTGAATTATAACATTTTAGAAAATGAACAATATCAACAGTTGTAATCAATATATCCTGTACATATTTATTCTAATTTTATTGGAAATTTTATTTTCCACAAAAAACGTCATGTACACTTTTTTCATATCTATTATGGTTTTCGTGTTAATCAAAAAAATGTTCAGAGAAACACGGACCGGAAATGGTTTTTTCAAGATGGCGGCATGTTGCCCATGTGGGATTTTTTGGGAATTTTAGTATGATGATCCCAGCTTTATTTACGACCTTTCCACCAATTTTCAGCCTGCTAAATTAAAATTCCGCAATCACGCTAAATTTTGCATAATTTTCCTGCACTATACCTACAACGCAAATTGTAGAAAAGTTTAAAATTATTTTGTTTTACTATAATGAAGAAAATCATCAATGTTTCTCGTGCTGAAGCTGTTTTTAGTTTTAGGTTCGCCAGAGTAAGGAAACGCACACGAAAATCAACACTGAGAAGGTGAAGGAGAACCAAATATCCGGTATATTCTCGATGGATTTTACTGCTTAACGTGGAATTGTGTTTGAGCTCGTGCATTACGGTTGTCTAAATTCGGTTTAGGTTAATAAAACATTTAAAAGTCAAAGAAGGTATCTAATAGTCAAAAATTGGTTTTAGAACATTACACTTCCATGGTACCTTGCAATCGAACTTTTTTTTAAGATAATAGAGGATATTATATTAAATATAAATAAAAAAAATAAAAAAGTGTGTATGGGTTCCAACTGATTTTGTATCAATCAATATCTGCGTCTTTGTTGTTTGTAAAACCTAAATATTTACTAAAGAAACATGTAATTACCAAATAAAATTCTTATAGATTTGCAGAAGAAATACAGTTAAAATTCGCCAATTGCAAACACCTATAGAAGGATTGTAAATAGTTATTGAAATTATTATGATACATTTCTTATGCTTATAAAAACTACCAAACACAATTCGATAACCAATAACAGTTCCAATGCAATCGAAAATTGATAGCTATTATACTTGATCGATCTATGTTTAAGGGGCCAAGGGCAAATTAAGTCAGACCCACCCCTAGTGACCGCCATGCAAATACTGCACGGTTCGTATATTGCTTGCGCCGGGGGCGAGGATGGGGGGACTTGTGATGGACGACCCGCGGGCGGTTTATCAACAGTGTAATACTAACTCCGTCCCGCGTCTAACGAGACAGATGAACACAGTGAATCAGCGTCCCATTAAGATTTTGCATATACATTTTCAATATTGTTGCTTCATAACCTGGATAAAGTAACGCTTTCAGAGGTATCAAGTTTAATTGTTGAATAAAAATTTTCTTTCTGTTTGCGGTAAACAGAATACAGTAAAATATAAATCAAAATAGCCCAGTCAGATAATTGTGGAAGATTCTTTAATAAATGCGTTCTCCATGTGTGACTCTGAAAGGCATAGTAAAGTTATTGGTTTGCTTATAATTATATATAATATACCATGTATTTTCCATCCAAGATCACAGGACTGTGGCTAAACAGAATTGTTAAACAGATTAGTTTTCTTGGGGCACGCAACTAGCAAACTTTTTAGGTTTTATCAAACCTAAATCAAGTAATTAGGCCATCTTTAATCAATCAGCTAAGAAAACTTCCTCGGTCAATTAAGTAGAATGCCCAAATTTCCTTTGGTAACCGATTCAAAAAATAAACACTAATACAAAATAATATAATTTTCTTTTAGAATTTGAGACGCTGTTAAAAACTATCTACAAATGGTACAAGAACGTAAACGAATTAAATTAATGACGATTGAGTAATTTTATTGTGTTCTGTCTAAACTTTTCACGTTCTACTCAAAGTTTGAGCTTTGTAAAAGTTTGTTCTTCCTCCATCCTCTACGTGATTCTATATAACGAGCACTAGTTTTATGAAAATGCAGCTGTGAGATTTAGACTGCACGTTTCTTTTAGTTATTTTAATTTGCATTTTAAATATTTTATTATTGAATGCAGTCACTTATAAAATTCTCAAGCTCTCCAATTAATTTTTTTGTCCCTCAATAATTCCCTTGACCGATAAAGGATTTACCAATGAGTTATTATTTCTAGAAAATTTCTCTCACTTGAACATTTATTGACATGGTTTTGGAAAGATGAATTAAGAATAGTTTAAACTAGCAGTTTCCCATGGCCTCGCTCACGATAAAAACTATAACTCCCCCTACCTAAACGAAGATGGTACTAAAAAATGAGTTTATGATTAAATACATAAGGAAAAAAATTGAAGAAGACTTTAATTAAACTAAACATAACTGATATACAGTTAATATCACTTCAAAACAACCATTAAACCATGATAATACCCCCGTTGCAGCAGACCTGCATACTCAGCGAATTTCCAGTACAAAACAACATATTTCAATCCAACATAGCGAGATTTTACAGGTTTTTGAAAGCTCCATAAGAATAACATGGGGAATGAGTATGCAGGTTTGCTGCTACGGGTATATTAAAACTGGGTGGTTTTAATTCACTATTTAGTAGATCTGAACTAGAAGAAGCCACTTACCAAGTTTTATCAAGATGTGTTGAGAAATAAGCGAGATGTAGAATTTTACTTATTTCCCATAAGGTTAACATTGGGACAACGTACTGTGTTTACCACTTTCAATATCTCGGTAACCAATGGACATAGAGCAGTGATTCAAAATACTAAATTGTTTGTTTTTTTGAGCTGAATTCAATGGTGCCAACAAAAATCGGATTATTTTTATTTTTCTATGTAAAAAACTCAAAAAACCCATTTTTGGGGGGGTTTACCCCCCTTTACCCCCCCTTCCGGTAGTCGGATTGGGCTGGATTACGAACTCGTCCGAATAATTACTACTTTACACATCCATGCCAAATTTCATTAAGATTGGACCATTTTTACGCGAGTTATCGTGCTTAAAGACACATATATATATATATATATATAGATATATATATATAGATATATATATATATAGATATATATATATATATAGATATATATATATATAGATATATATATATTTATGAAAATGAACGAATAGTGTTTTTTGCTTCTGGGGGCCCCAAAACGAAAAGTTATCATGATCTCGGGCTTAGGTCTTACCATGAGTACTACGGTAACAGCTTCTTCCCTATAGGGGAAATTCGCTAAAATGGACCAAATCATAAATCAGCTGAAAAATCGTATCCGTATGTGAAGCTTGAACCATCTTAGTCCAGTCATAACAACGTTTGACCTGGAAAAAATCCGTTTATTTTTAAACTTTTCACACCTATTTAGAAGGATCTAAGGATGAAAATACCAAAAGTACTGGTAAATATGTGGCGAGCTCCAGTGGCAATTGACGGAAAGAGGGAACCTTTTCTGGTTTTTCGTAAAAATGTCGAGAAACGTTGGTCTGAAATTAAAACTTCAGGTGTAAAAAATAAACTTTATTAAATTTTCTACATAAATGATACCGTATATTTTTGTGTACTCCTAACGGTTACCAAGTTATAGGGTGCTAAAAATAAGGGTTTATTCGCCATTTTCCCCTAAATATGAGGATTTTTTTTAGTTTTAAATATAAAATTAAAAATTATATAATTTTGTTTGGAACCATCAAATTTAGCTCAAAAACAAATTATGTAGTTTCCTGAATCATCACTTTATGTCCATTGGTCACCGAGATAATAAAAGCGGTAAACACCCCTTACATTTTACCTATGTCATGCTTATGGGAAATAAAAAAAGCTCCGTATGTCGCTTATTTCGCAACATATCAGTAAAACTTTATTAGTGGCTTGATAAGTTGAGATATATTGTATAAAAGCCTAAAAAACCCCAATTTTCACATTCACGAGTCAGCAAACCTGCATACTCATTCCTTGTATCATTCGTATGCAGGTGAGTATGCAGGTTTGCTGACACGTAAATGTGAAACTCGTGGGTTTCAGGCTATTATACAGTACATCTCAACTATATATAGCCACAAGTGATGGAATTTAAACCAGCTCGTCACATATTTCTTCAATCTATACTATTACTTCCTCAATCGTGGACGCGATCAAACGATTATAAGCGTCAGTAAATCCAAGGAATCTTTTGCTCGACGGAAAACGTTTCAGAAGTTTAACAAATTTACTGCTTGAGGGGATTCCAGGGAAATATCCATATTGTTCCTATTATATTAGAATATTCAAGAATGCAATTTTGATTCTTGAAGCTAAATGGTGTTTTAGTTGTTGGTCTTTTGAATTTCGAATTAGACCTAATATTTCAACCTTCGAAATAGACCTGTATAACCTTTTCAAACATGAGATAAAAATTTCTTTTGAAAATATTCCTGGAAATTGCATAATATGCAGAAATATGAGAGGAAAACTATTATAAAAAGATGAATAAGGAGAAATAAAAGTATATTTTTGGAACTATTCGCTTACCCTCAAAAGAATTCAAATTATTAGTTATATTGTTTGTGTTTAATAAAAAATTGAGGTATCCTAAAGAAAAAAAGGTGAACTAAGGTAACCAACCAAGACGTTTATATGAACTTGTGAGCTTTTGATTAAACGTATGACCTACTTTCAAGATCACAGATTGCTCACTACCTTCGCAACATTGAATTTTCGGAAAAAAGGAAATGAAATATGAACCCAATGAAAAGCAAATAAAAAAGTTGAAGTTAATAAGTAAAATTTTAAAACAAATTATATTTTTATAATTTTTTAGCTTTAATTATTCTAATTTACGATGTTGGTACATTACATTATATGTGTCAAAAGAGGAGTATAATTCGAATCTCATAATTTTAAAACAAGATTTCACGTTATTCAAGGCTATTGTATTCCTAACTAACAGCTTATAATGTATTCGAAGAATAGTAAATGTTTATTCTTATTCAATTATTAGTCTGAGCTCTTTTGGTCTGCCGTTTTCCATAAAAATTAAATTCCTAATTTCCACTGGAATCGTCCAATGGCCAGATACGTCTGCCAAATTAGACATATCAGGTGATCGGTTTAATCAGCTGTTGGTGTGGGAGCGAAGGGGGAGAGGACAGCTGTAATCCCAGATGAGGCGACCTAATTACGTTTCAACTGCTGATGCCGAGTCTTTCCATTATATGTGATTGGAAATAGATCGATCTTGTGACGCTTAGAAAAACTACACTTTTCCCCCACCTACTATCTATTAGTCCTTTAGTCTTTTAGTCCTTGGAATAGAATACTAAAGTACTAGTATCATTAAAGAATGTCAATTTTCGTCCAAAGAAAAGTAAAAACAGCAGAGCGTTTTTTTTATAGTTTACTTTAGACATTATTTAGGAGCCAAACTGATAAATAAATAAGTCACCGACCACCCAGTATTGAAGTTTATGTAAACAACAATATGTTTTCCCCATTCCCAACTCCACCGAGATTTACCTGCTAAGATAAACCCTTTAAATGACATAAATCTCTAATAAAGTCAGTAACACGTAGCTGGATTCTCCTAGAAGGACCAAGTAGGAAGACGTATGGCGGCATTACGGGCACCAACTCACATATACATTTAAATAGGCTAATAAACGGCAGGAAGCTACGTGGGCAGAGGTGGGCCCGCGGTCGTGGGCAAGGGGCAATCTGGCCGGGCACTGCACGGCCTCGCGGCGCGGGCAGGGGATAAGTTTGGTGACGTAGGCGCTCTGTCATCAAGGCCGGGAAACAGAATACGGAGTCGTTTTAATTATTTATTTCAATTCTAATGGTGAAGAAAAATTTGTCAATAGTGGTTTAATAAATGATAACGATTATCAAACCTCACCTAATGACCATTGACGTTATACACAAAGTCAATTAAATTACTAATACATCATTAAAACTATTTTGCGTAAACGGTTTTAAAATTAAATATGCGCGACAATGGGAAAATTATGGGTTATAATTAATATTAATTGATCAAAGAATTTGAATAGGATTTACCAACAATTTGAGGTTCAGCATGTTAAACCCTAGAGAAAACAAAAAGATGACAAGAATATGAAAACGCAGGTAAAAAAATTTAATTGAGTTCGATGTATCAATTCAATTGTACAGACTATTTTCTGTTGAAGAAAATGGGTCCATCGTTGAGGATGTCCAACATAGGAGAAAGGCAATTCCCAATGCAACGGAAGAGGACACAAGACATAAAGGGTAGTTTACTACCGAAGTCAGGTGAAGTAGAACTCAAGATGAAAATTTTTTGAAAAACTAATATATATTTGTCAAACACCACTCACCTATAATTGCCCAGCCCAAACTACTTGACCTAGAACCTTAAATCTTTGCATGAAGGTTCCTCTCAGGGCGTAGGCATCCGCTAAGAACAGATTTTTTTTTAATTTCCTCAGGGCTACGTCCTATGGTACATCAAAGTTTCAATACTAAACTATAGCGAAGTTTATGAAGTTGTCACGGCAATCTAAACATTAAATCATGAATCCAAGGAAATGTTTCTTTTTTTCTACGGGTGAAACCGGGGTGATCAGCTAGTTTTTCATATTATCTTTTTGGATGTACATGCAGTGATTACAACAACACGCATCGTTCTAATCAAGAAATCATTGTCTTTTTGTACATTTAAAATGCTATTGTTATGTTTTTTTAATTCTAAATTAGTTAACTTAAATATTAGTGAAACGGCTAATTTTAATTACTTTACAACTGTAATCCTTTTCTTTCGATTCCAGCATAAAAAATCATCAGTTGATTTAAGCCTTAGAGAAAGAATATGTTATACACCTGCCAAGAAACCCCTGTTAATTCTTTTATATTCGTAAATGATATGGGGCAAAATGGTTCCATACCAACAAATATCTAAACCGAGCTTTTTTATTAGGCAGAAGTTGGTAAACACTTAAGTTACTTAATAACGGTAAAAAAATTAACTTTGTTTATATAAAAAAGGAGATTTTTTAGATTTTTATATACAACTTATAAATAATAAGTACTATTGAAAGAATATATCATTTACTTCAAAATTATACAGGCTTCATTCAAATATGTTCTTTATGTATTTTCATTGCTAGGTAAATATCCTTTCCCTGTGAAGGCCAAGCGAATCAAAGATAAAATGTTAAATAAAAAGTTAAGCCACATTCTAAAAATGGTACAATAAAAATCAACATGTTGTGAAAAAGGATCACTACTAAAATAACACCTTTTTCACACGGTTCCCAGTGTACATTTTAATATAAAATGTAGAAATATATTATCTAAGCAAAAAGTTCAGATGTACCGACAAACAGCCCAACAATACTCCACTTAGATAACTTTCCAAGTTATGTATAGCTTCTCAAAGATAACAAGACAAACAGAAGTGTTTTGTTGGTTTCCCGTGTGATAAGACGACATTTACGAATGTCTATCATTTTTGCTCAAGACGACGCGACGCGCTTCACATACTGCCTGGTTCTTTTTCTTTAGTCAAATAAAAGTTAAAGTTTGTAATAGTGTAGTGAGACAACATAATCGTCTTCTAATACAATGGACACAAATTTTAAGATCCTCGGAAAGAGTTAAAAGACACCAATTTTATAGAGTCCCTGATTCTTATAAGCATTTTAAGTAAAACAAATGCGTCATAAAATTAAGTTTTTTATATTAATATTATGTTTTGGTAAAATATTTTTATACATAAGATAGTACTTATTTTAAAGTGCCCATTCACGGGAAAAATTAAAATTAATAAAGTGCTATAGCTAAGGTTTGAACTTAAGTCTACATCTTGGCATCAGAAAACAATATTTTCTTGTATAATACATGTGGTGAAAGTGACAGCTGATGCCCTTCAAAGTGCGTGTCAATGTCCATTACGGATGGACCAATAGTTCTGTCGTGGCCTCACTCCATCAACCAGACAGCTACTGGGTCGGTGATAACCGATGATTAATGGGGCCTCTTTCAAACCTCTCAATTAATTCCAATTTGGTAGACGATTAGTTAGGTTTTATTTTCCGTCTCAGATAATGGGCCATAAAAGGGAACCATCACGCCGCCGCTGCTTGGAGATCGATTAGGTTGGTAGTGTGTGATAAGCAGACGGTCAACCTAGGTGACGATGTAATTGCGACTTGAGGAAACTTACTTTCTGAAATTTCCTTAGGAGGAAGAAACAAACCAAGGCATGTTCTAGATTTGAACTGCAGACGGTGAGAAAGTTTTAATCTTTATCCGTTTGATATAACCGCAGTTGGTTTACCGGCTGTGGAAGCTATAATGATTGCTACCCTCCGTAGCTTAATACTTTAACGAATCCCTGTGTTAAAGGGTTTTATTCTACTAGTAATGTGGAGGCTTTGCATCGTCACAAGAGTATTTAAAAAGAAATATATCCCTGTGTTATTAATGTGGACCAGCAAACATTCATAAAACTACATCCAATGTCAATATTAAAATTATAGTAATAATGTATTAAAGCTGAATAAATGCGAAAACAGAAGAAAAGAGGAGAGAATTTCATAAAGCAAAAAGCTCGATTGAAGTTGGCCAATAAAGGCGGCCACCATCGCCTTGTGTCCTTTTATTAAACGTGTGTCGTGTTTTCGGCCGCAAATTGCCCCAACTTCCCCCATTTGAACGCCATCTGTCGTGGCCAAGTTCCCCTACAAAACCGTCGCTAAGCATCCCCGTCAACCGTCAACCGATATTGGACTGGTGGGAACTTCAAACTTTTCCGGGATCTTAATAGGATATCAGCTGATCCGAAAAACCTGTTTGGAGTAGTATTTTATCTTACAGTTTGTACGTTTTAGCTTGATACTTCTTATGACGTCGTTAAAGACAACATTGATTTTCGCTCTAAATTACGAGGAGAATGTGACAGTTTAGTGTTTCTTAATTAAGTATGATATTATGACATATATACTGTAATTACTATCTCAAAACACATGGTGAGGATTTTAAACTCTTGTAAGATATTCCAAAGATCTTAATGATTAAAAAAAACTTAAGTATTGAACCTCATAATATTTTTACTGCTTCTTGATCATACTATATAGATTTTTTTAGACTTACGACTTGGAAGCTGCGTTTCTCGGTATTAGGTGTACGTACCTGTAAAAATAAAACTGATTAAATAATTTATAAATATACAATTTAATTGATTGTTTAAGAAAATTACAGTTTTACGTATTTTATTTACAATGGTATTCTTAGCAGCTGGAATGCTTACTTTGAACTGGAAAATAAATAACAACATTGGCAGATATTTGTACAAGCTTTAAAGAAAGCCTGAGAGGCAAGAAGTAAAATTTTGAACCTAATTCTACAAAGTATATATATTTAGAAGTCAAGCAGCTTAGAGAAGCAATTTTGTAAAGTTACTAAAGTGAGTTGATGCATCAAAAGGTCTGTTTATGTAATTTATTATTCCTGTAGTTACAAACTGTCTTTCAACAGAATTTAAACGGTAGGAAAAAAAGTTCGTTATAGTTCAAAATGATGAAAGCATTGACTTATTTAATTACTATAATGGTCATATATAAAGATTTTAACCCTATCTTCTGTTAAAATGGTTAACCTATAAGTAAAACTGTTTAAATCTTCTATTATGCTCTCGCTCTGGCTACATATCTCTTAATATATATTTTGTTCATCGGTAGTTAACGTATTATGATGAAGACAGTTAATCTTGGGAAAACGATTTTCCTACATATATGCAACTGTTGTCGAAGTAACAAATGATTAAGCGTTGAATATAAATTTTAAAATTTCATTTAAGTGAAATTAACTTCACTTATTTGTATATAGTAATTCCTAAATAAAACCTAAAAAAATACTTTTAATTTACGACACAAAAATTCAGAAGGAAGATAGAAAATCAAAAACAAAACTTAGGAAAGATAAGGCAGGATATAAATGCAGAGAGATACGTTACCGAGAGAACATGAAGATAACGTCTAACTGTCACATGCAGATAATCTCGCGCTCCTCCTGGCAGTTATTTAACATTTTCATCTACAGAACCCATCCCTCAGTTCCTTGGAAGTGTATCTTAATAGATGAAATCACATTATTTAGATATATAAAGTATATTCAAACTGAATATTTTTTCTTGTATTGTGCTTTAAGCAGGTTTTTTATCAATGATGACAAAGTATTCAAAAGATATTTTACCACCAATTTTTCAATAATGCTGTTACGGATGGATGCCGGCAACTTTTACAATTAACAACTTTATCAACTTTAACTATTTTTCTATGATGACTACAACTGCATTACCAATATTCATAGTAAAAATACAAACAACATTTCTTATTTTATTCAGTTGGATGTAACGATCTTGGTATCGCAGTATTCTTTAACAATAAAATGGTGATCAAACGGTTTGGATGAAATGGGAAGTGGGCATTTTACTATGTATAATTACTCAAATATAAAATAAGTAATAAAATGTAATAATTTTAATAATACATTATGTCTATGTAATAATTCCATGTTAATAATTAGGGATTTTACTAATAAACGTGTTTGATACATTTTGTACGATACTGAGAAATTAAAATAATCTTTTTACAAAACACCATTTTTTATTTAAAATATGTGACTATCATGTTTGAAATACAAACAAATATGATATTTTAAAGGGTGTTTTGTTTACAAAACGTATAAATAATATGTCCATGTAATATCAAAGACCCATTGCATCCTTATTAGTCAAAGTAATTACAATATATTTAATTCGTATAAAAAATAACTCATAAATAAAATCAAATGATAAATAAAAAACATTCGCTCCAGTAATTTAGACTGATGCCTCCTAATTTCAAATGAGGGAATTAGGACACACTTTCTGAACTGATTTCATACATTCTTTTCAGTAATACAGTAAAGTTACCTTCAATGTGGTACCAGTTTTTTCTTGTTCAGAATTCACTGACAATTCGTTGAGTAGAGAGAAGGCAGAGTTAAAAGAGGTCATAAGACCTTGCCTCTTAATCACTTTTATTCCACGAAAATGACCGGTAAGCTTATAATTATTGAAAAAGATAAGTATAATTGGTATTAGTGTCATGGAAAAGGCCACAACACTCAGAGCTATCCGAGTCCTCGCCGCACGTGCTGCAGACGATCAGTCTGGCCAGAGAAGTGTGGGCGGGGCTCAATTTACAGGCCATTCCACGATTCCTCATCCTCCTGCAGACAGATTGGCATACTTCAACCGTCTGGGTTGCTTCCTTATTACCGTAAGCGTTTGTGCAAGATTCCTCAAGAAGAAGGTCGTTGACGCTTGAAAGCAGTACGAGTCATCATTATGATCACTAAACTAAAACTCAGTTTCATTTTAACCTCAGCTGTCGTGTACTATAATAACACTTATACCTTGGTAAAAATACTTGTTTGTGTATTAAGGGAGCCAGAGTCAAGATTAACCGGTGGATATTTACCGGTGGTTATTTAACTTGTTTTCTTACCACGTAGAGGTTGTTGTCAAAGACTTACCAAGGGCGACAATTTTCGTGAAGGAGTCGAACTCCCTTAGCTACACAAAAGATTCCCTCCAGCCTATACGAATGAATAGGTACATATTACACAAATATGCAATGGATCGAGACAGAAACACGATTTTACCCAAGTTGACTGTATTTTATTCATTGTAATAACCATACAATGTTAACTATTACAAAAAAATCAGCTTTACCAGTTGTTGTTGTCGATTTGCGTCTACCAATAATTAGCTGCATTAAAGAAAACTCTTGTACAGTAATACAATTATCTGAAATACACTCTGTAAATCAGTGTGGAAATTGTACGGCTTTTTTAAGATGCTCGAAGGATTCGGCTAAGCTATTAATTATGTACACGTAAACGATTATTATTATTAAATAACATACCAAATTAGTAACTAGTTTATTTCAAGCAAACTGAAAGGAAAATTCAACTTTGCGTACTCTTTTCTTTTAAATTAAACATATGCTAAAGCATAAGTATAAAGAAGATATTTTTTTCAAAGGAAAATATACTTGATCGTTGGTCGTTGAGCTTGAAAGCTTATTTTTGAAAACAAGTCAAATTAAATCTTTAATATCCCGGATGTTTATTTTAACAAAAGCAAAAGACTGCTAATATTAGCCATCATTGGCATTCAAAGGACCCCCTCTTTGAGAATAATCCTTAGAGTTAGTTGTTTGTTGACGTTATGAATAGCAATGTTTATTCTTTGTAAATATCTTTAAGAAATTCCGTTCCTTCAACTAGACACTTTTGTAACGTTTCATTACCTTAAATTCAATTGAAAAAGAAAAATGTCAGTTTTATTTTAGGGTCGGTATTAATAAAATCAGTTTCTATCATACGGTTACCTAAAGTAACATTTTTCCCCGCTATTTATTGTATTATTACTAATAATTTTAACTACTGAAAATTCCACTCGATTGAGACTTATTTCACTGAAATGACTAAAATAAATGCAGTTCTTTAACTGGAAAGAACCAAAACAATATTAGAATTTTATACACAAGTTTTAAGAAGCGATAACGCGATATATAAACAAGGATTTCTCAGCTAAAATAAAAATCAAAACTAATTATATGCCAAAACTTTATAATTAAATTAAATAATTCAATAAATGAGTAACTCCGACACTAATTAAAATACCTCCGTCACAGCAGACCTGCGTACTCAGCGAATTTCCATAGGATTTATTTTGTATACGTGAAAATTCAACTTATTTGAAGGGAAGTATTGTTTGGGTACGTAAAGTAAATAATATACTAAAAAAGTATATTTAATAATTTATGAGCTTTAAACATGAGGAAAATTAACAAGGAAACCACATTGGTTTACATTAGTAATACGTACACTTTTGTATTTTATTTAATTCTTAGTCTTTTAATTTTTAATAATTGTATTTTGTTATTGTACATAAATGTCAACAAACATATAATCAATGAGTTCAAAACACTCAAAACAAACAAATAACTTAATCTCATGAAAGAATTAAATTCAATCATATGGTCAGTTTTATAATTAAAACATCCCTGTTGCAGCAGACGTACATCTCCAGCCAATTTCAATAAAATAACATATTATCAATCCTCATCATTGTACACATACCATATATTATGCTACACTTTCAGACAGTTTAGACCAAGACTTCCCCCTCAAAATGCTCATACTTTCTTTATTAAAATTAAAAACAAATTGGATTTTTTGATATAGTATATAATTTCTGCAAAATGTTGATCAATGGACTGTAACTATTCAAAATAAACCAAACTAAAATATTTATCATCTGAAAATTCAGTCATATGTTCAGAATTCATTTTTTTATGTCTTAAATCAGGGTAACTATACTTTTTAAAGGAAAAAATTAAAAATAATATTGGACAACGAACTGTGTTTAGCACATCCGATATCTAAACAGCGGATTGACGTAGAATAATAATTTAAAATGCTAAATTCTCTTTGTTTTTTAAGCTGAATTCAATTTTGACAATTATATTTAAAAACAATTAGTAAAAAGGTGTTAAATCTTAAAAATATATTTTTATTTCGTCAAAAAACCTTATAGTAAACCAATCTTGCTGTTTTTGAACTCGAAGTCATGAAAGACGCTTTACACGTTTGTTCCAAATTTCATCAAGATCGGACCTTTTATTCAAAAGTTATCGCGCCTACAGACAGGTATATATATATATATATATATATATATATATATATATATGAAAATGAACGAACTGAGTTTTTGGGGTCCAGGGACCTCAAAATGAAAAAAATAACATGGTCCCGGGCTTAAGTCTCACCGTGCCGCCTACTTAGCTATAGCTACTTCCCTGTAGGGGAAATTTGCTAAAATACATTAAATATTATATAATTATAGAAAGGTGTTAAATATTTACCCTCTTTATACTATTTCAAACAAAATTATTTAGAGAAAGTACTAGTCTACAGCGAGACAACAGGAGAGTAAAAAGAGGTTCCCAAGACATTGCGTCAACTGTTTGAAGAAGATGGATAACCTAATATGTGTAAAGTTTTGCCAAAAACACTATTAGGCTCTAAGAACGCCATTGCGTTTGTGAATTATTTAGATTTCTTACAAAAAATGTCAGGCAAGCAAAATATTTGCATGTGCCAAATAACTTTATCAGGATTAAGGCAAAACTTATGATTTATGACTAAAAAATACTAGGTAGTTTTTAGAATACCTACATATATTCGTTGAACATAGGTTTCCGCACTCATTTTAAAATATTCACCCAGGTGATAATGCTGTTTCTGTTGGAATTTTATCAAATCGATACTGCAATTCAAGCTATCGAATCGTTTAGCAGTAAAAAACTATATTTTTCATAATACAAAATTATCTCAAGGTTATTTTACAACTGTTTAATCACTTTTTGTTGAAATGTAAGTTATTTGAGGCAATTTATGACATTAAATAATATTTATAAGTTATTTTTTATGGGACAAGTTCTTTACATACACACAGAATTATGTTACTGTCTTTGTTTTTCATACCTGTTACCTGGCAGTATAAATTACCCACTCAGATTTTATGGTGTAGACGAGAGAATCCAATTGTACCTAAACCATGATTGGTCTTATAGTCCATAACTGGGAAGGTTAATTGGTCAATAAAATGGTCAATAAAATTTCAAAACAGTTAAGTAAAGGTGTCAATAAAATATTTATCGTTTTGATTGTTTTTCAAAATGGGACACAATATAGACACTAATTTAATCTCCTTTTCAAACAGACATGCTACAAATTACAATTAATTTCTTAAGAAATTTAACATAAGATATCTGTCTTCAGGAAGTGTACGTTACTGATGAAAGCAGGATCGAGAGCAGCTGTGCGTGTACCCCATAACGACGTCATGTAGGTGAAGGGACGCGACGTCAGTGGAGTCAACGTCCCGTGACTTCATTTGTGCGAACAAGGAACCCTCAAGACAAATTAATGGCGTAGCTCAAGAGCCCTCCGCGCGAGAGGGGCTTAGGCCTCACGAGCGATTTTAACAAAGGGTCCCGAAGTGCTGTTCACATTTAAAGGTGTCATTTCGAATCCTTACGTAGGAAAGAAACAAAGAATAGCTAAACTTATGCGTTCATATTCATGGGATAAACATTAACACTGTAATCGTTGGAGTAAGTGTTTAAGACTATGCAGTTTAAAATTATAAAAATAACGATAATTTTGTTGTGGATTTCTTTGATTATAACTTTATTAAATACATATGTTGGAAAAACTTCAGTATATTTAATAAAAAGAGGCTTTTATTGTTTAAGATATAAAATTTCTTTTTTTCTTATTTTACTACATTTATTATGAACGATTGTTTAATCTTATTTACCTTTAATCGCAGAGTTTTCAACAATTTTCATTGAAATTATATAAAGGTTCTATTGGTTTTATATTTAAAATAAACTTGGTATAAGTACTGACAACAATGACTATTTTGAAGTTACATTGTTTTACTCTACTGGCATCCGTAAAATATAAACAAAAATATGTTATCTTAATTTTAATGTTTTAAAGTATAAAACTAATTAAATAGAAAATATTTTCCATTCCAAGTACTATGTAATTGTTTCAATTAGATTTGTCCTCAAATCATATAAATTGTAAAAGAATAAAAGCTTATCTTAAAGGTATATTTTTCTAATTTTATTTATAACACTCTCATCTAGTTTATATCATGATGTCACCGAAATACATGCCTTTACTAAACCTTTGAAAAGTGAACCATTTTAGGGAAATGATTATTGCCAAAACTCCTTTCACAAGTAAACATACAAAAAACAACCGATCTACAATGATTTCAATATGATTGTCAATATAACTGACCTATGATTACACTGAAGTTATACCAAGTCATGCTACAAAGGTTTTGAACTCTCACAGCTCTTGTCCTAATGATCTATGAGCTTCATTTTTCATCTCGCTCTTCACTAACAAGGTCCTCTCAGTGTACAGACTAATTAGTTATACCCGCCCCCAATGTCGTTAATAACTTCATGGACTGAGAGCTACAATAAAAATCGTTTGAACTACATTCAAAGGGTGGATTATTGTTAGAACCGTAAACGGGTTTTACCGTAGCATTTCCATGATTCTGGTTAAGCTAAGTTTGACAAAAAGCTTGGTAGTTAATAGTATAAGTGCTGTAGCATTGTTGCAAATTCTAATTTTTCCAATTAATTCCAGAAAAGCCGTATTAAGGGTTTCATTTGGTGTAGAAAATAGCGATAACAATTAATTCTTTTAATCACTTAGAGTAATACAGTGTGTAAATTAAGTATGGAAACAAATCTGCATTTTTTCAACAAAAGGAGATAGAGATATTTTGTTTGTGGCGTTGGTTGCTAACCTAGGTTCCGGAATTCTTGACACCGAAAATTTTGTTTCATCCCCCTCACAGAGTGGAGGGTAAGGGGTAACTTAATTTTTTCAAATAGCAACCCCTATTGAGTGACCCCTCATTTTAAAGGGTTTGTCAAAATAAATAAAATGGCGCAAACCCGAGGTCGATACCTCAACCCTAACCCAAATGGCAGCCATTTTAAATTTTGAGATGAACACACGTGATTAACTATGGAGACCTAAATTTACCTTTTAAGCGGGTTACATTGGACAAGTTGAACTCTGGATACCAATGTTAGATGGAAAAGTGGAGGTTTTCGCCTTATTCTTGATTTTGCCCCAGCCCCAAAAATAGGGTGTTTTGGGGATAGCCCCAAAATTTCAAATGCAAACCCCTATTGAGTGACCCCTCATTTTGAAGGGTTTGTTAAGACATAAGCAGTGGTGCAAACTTAAAGTCGATATATCACCCCTAACCAAAATGACAGCCATTCAAAGATTTTATTGGGTGAAAAAACACCCATTCCACCTTTCAAAATATTTAAAGCCTGCCATAGCAGCCTTATTGAGTCATCCCTCATTTTATAGCCATTGTAAAACTAAAACCCATGATTTAAATTACGTAATAACCGTCAATCCTAAAAAGACATCCAAAATTTTGAATAAGAGAAATAGATGCTTTTTACCCAATCACATTTTTGAATACCTGCCATATTGGCTAGGGGTAACATATTGACATTAGGTTTGCACCATTGCTTATGTTTTTACAAACCCTTCAAAATGAGGGGTCACTCAGTAGGGGTTCACATTAACATATAGGGGGTTGCCCCCAAAACACCCTATTTTGGGGGCTGATGGCAAAATCAGGAATGAGACAAAAACGTCCACTTTTCCATCTAATAATGGTATCCAGAGTTTAACTTGCCCAATGTAACCCGCTTAAAAGGTAAATTTAGGTATCTATAGTTAATCTCGTGTGTTCATCTAAAAATCTAAAATGGCTGCCATTTGGGTTAGGGTTGAGGTATTGACCTCGGGTTTGCGCCATTTTATTTATTTTGATAAACCCTCCAAAATGAAGGGTCACTCAATAGGGGTTGCTACTTGAAAAAATTAAGTTACCCCTTACCCCCCACCCTGTGAGGGGGGTGAAAAAAAATTTTGATGTCAAAAACTCCGGAACCTGGGCTAACAAACAACGCCACAAACAAAATATCTCTATCTCCTTCAGATGAAAAAATACAGATTTGTTTCCATACTTAATTTACACACTGTATAAGTGTTAGATTAAACACTTCTACCGCGCAAACACTAATATGCTGATGATTTTGTTTAATATTATAAGCATATCGATGTTTTTAAGGTAAGGATCAACATTTGCAACAATATAGTTTAAAATTTCATGGTCAAATAGTTTAAAATGTTTCATTAATGAAAACAATTACTCTCAACATGCAGTTTCTTGCATGTAGTCTGTGTAATTCTCAGTTAAGAAATCTAACATTATTAAATGTAACAGCTGATCATTAACATAGTTAAATGTAACCGATTATCATAGTTTTGAAGCCAATTAATTGATGTTTGATGAGAATCATGATGTTAATTAAAATGTACACAATGATGTACACAATGATGATTATAAAGTATTTTTACGTTGTTTTATTGCTAGCGGTAACATCGAATTGACAGCTGTTTTGCTTTTATTTTGCTGTTATTTTTTGCTTATTATTTTTAAGCAAGAGATTGCCATCGCAAAGATAGATGTGTACATTCATAAGGCAAGTAATTTCATAAGATACGCTTAGGTGTTTAAAGAAATAGTGTATTTTTTCCGTAAATCAATAGCTTCTTCAAATTAAAAATAAATTTAATTTTAAAAAAGTACTTTTATTATTGTTTGGCCCCATTTGAACTGGGATTAAAAAATTACCGTTTCCGATATCAATGTTACACTAGCTGGTAACTGGAAAAGAGATTACTGAGAGAGGCTTTGCTGCTTCCAATAGGCTTACGAGCCAAAGAAACCCCGTATCCTGATTCCTTTAACAGCGAAAATATGAGAAATGACCTGGTGTCTATTCTCGGAATCAGAAACTAAATTAAACAATTTCTTGAAATTGGAGGATTAAACTTGTATTAACGTTTCCGATAAAAACTGTTTGAGGGCATTAAAGCGAATGTTCATGAAAACAACTCCATGAACCACTAATTTTACGTGTAAACTTTGTGACCGAAATTTCCGACCGTCGATAATAACGACCCTAGATAAAGGAGGGAGAACTTCGGCAAAAACATATTCCAATAAATTTTGAACACCGGGGACGATTTCCGAAATCCTGCCCTCAGACCCCACACGTATCGTATCTCGCACATTTATCGACGGTGCAACCCTCCCCCTCCCCCCGGGCTCCAGTGTTTCAAGGGATGAGTATTTTGATAAACTGCCGCCCCGCACCCCCTGGGGCTGATTGCCCTGTTCCTGCTAATAGATGTCCCTAACTGACGGCTCAATCCGGCAGGACTGGTCTTTTGTTTCATATTCAATTAGCTTATGGACGTAAAGCTGATGCGGTAGCCTTCAGATCTGGAGTGATACTAAAGTTGAAGCTCAATAAATGTGAGTAAAATATTGAAGTTTTTGGTGGTCTGAAATATATCACTTGATTGATACATCTTTGTGGTGAGTGAAAGCTTACCACAGCCATCATTATACCACACACGTGGCTCTTACGAATCGTTTAAAAACACACTCTGCACTACGTTTGTAAACGAATAAAGAGGAAGACTAATGAAGACTTTACTAATTTAGTAAAATAATGAATCAATATCATTTATGAAGTAGAATAAATATAAAAAAATTATAGACCCACATTCCACAGTAACATTCGATAATCATTGGGTTGGTAATATTTAGAATATTCTCATGCGCATAAGCACTGCCTAAAAAAATTTTGTTTTGTACATTCTTTCTCATTAACGTACCGTGGAATGATAGAAAAAAATATAGCCTAGAGCTGCACAGGCACACCATCTTTAAATACCAAATTTTTAAATGCAAATAGCAGGGGGAAAAGTCTTGTATTGATATTGTACTATAGCATAAGTGTTGTGTTATGTGTTAGGTGAAGGGAATAAAGACGCTTGACACCAAAGAAACTTGATTAGTTTCTTTAAAAAGTAACGGTGTGTGCCAGATAAAAAATGAAATGGGAAAATTTAAAGCGAGTCTCTGACAGGGCGTCCTTGGTTTTACTTTATGGCGACTTCCACTACTTCAGATTATGGATCCTCATAAATCAACAAGTTTATTGACTTACGCCCGTCATCTGTACTTGAAATCTATACTGCATATGGAAAAAGGTTACAGTACGATTTTATTACAAACGGTCACCAATAAATGCCAGAACCACCTAGAGCACTAATAAAATGTATATAGAATTGAGTTAACGTAATCAACAGAGTTGTTCCACCAGAGTTTATTTAATCCTCACGTCCTTACAATATTTATATTGAATTCGACTAAAGGTTTTATCATTATTAGATTTATGTGACACAAGAGTAAAGATATTTTTTTAGTTCTATAATAAAACGTTTTGCCAGTTATTATGTAAATAATGTGGACACCGACAGTTTGAAGTATATATCAAGCAGTGTTCAGACCTGCTACCCTTAAATAATTTCAGATTTCAAATGCTTTCAGTCTCATTGATTTTTTAAAATCGTTCTTTATATAGTTTATCACTTACTTGCGGGCTCTAAATCTAACTGTCCCATTCAAACAAATGTAACTTACATAAATGAATACAAGTTATGGAAGTTAAAGGGTACATTATCTCCTTTGAGTGAGATATAGCACTGTAGGACAATATGCTGTAACAAAAATCTAACATCGATTTTTATGCCCATCCCTGGCTTACGTTGTAATGTGTCGAGTTCTTTAATATTAACCCTATTAAAAGTTCACCAACATAACTTAACAAAGTATCCATATTATTTTGAAATATTTACAGATAATTTGTTAGGATCTAAAATGAGTTTAACAATGGCTAGATATTTGAAAAGGGCAGCCAAATCAAGACGGACACGACGTTATCGGTGTGAGGTGCACGAGCGAGGACGGATACCTCGTTACTATCAGTGACAGGCAGTTTACACACAATAAGCGCCGAGACATGGTCACGACTCCAAGTTTGAGGTTTAGACTCTTTCAATAGGTCGATAAGTCTTTTATTTACTTAGCGCACCCTGGGGTCACTATGTGACATACTTTGAAATGTATTCAATATCAATATGGACGAGATAGTTAACACTGTCACAGATGAAGGATAATTTCGTCACTGTTAAATCTGTAGGTAATAATAACTTTGATATCAGTGCAATTTGGGTGGCACACCACAGTCCAATAAACTTGACGCCGCTGGAAATAAAAAAATGCGTTAGGTTGCTAATCTATTTAGTTCTTCATCTGTGACACAGTGGAGATATTCCATGACGTTTTAGGAGTTTATCCTCCTTCACATGAACAGTGTTACCAGTTTTGCTTAGTGGGGTAAGTTTTCCTATCACCTTTATTATATAACATATTATTAATTAGATCAAAGATTTTCAGTTTCTACCTTACAGTTACCTTTAGTTGTGTACAGATACCTTTAGTTTTTGTTCAAAAATTCTAGTAAATGAAATTCTTTGTTATGTAATTAAATGCCTCTTAAATGAAAAAGAGGATAACCATTCAAGAGATCGCTGAAACTTTACAACTTTGAGAATAAATAGATAATTTGTATATTTAAGTAATCAGATACTTTCATTTTAAGAATAAATACGCCAATACTGAGAACATTTTTCATTATGCATCCTGGTGGAAACGCTATTAAAATAAATTGTTACAGTCTCTTCGTTATTCATAAAAGGCAATTTATTTTTGAACTCCGTGGAGAAAAACATTATACGACTACAACTGACATAAAAATGTTGGTTTTATCGGACAAACCAATCTTAGATTCCTGTAAAACTGGACTGTTGGAGGATAAAGCGTATAAATCGAGAGGTTTTACAGCTTATCCATGAAGGTCGAGTTGTGGCGACGTTTTGACGTGGGTCACTGCAGCTATCAGCCCCAGCTCTGCGATCAGTATACCAACAAGTTTACTGACACCCGTCGTCCTACGCTGTTATCGTCTCTCTGGTAATTTGCAATCCGCTTGAATATCGACCATCTTTGACTCAAAACGTCATGTACAATTACGTCAAGGTGATATTATGATAAATTAGTTTACATGCTCTAATTATTTACATAATGATATCTGCATGAAAGATACAAAAAATACAATATGTTAGTGAATCTCAGTTAATATTATCCTATGATACATAACAATATATATGTTTACTGTGTTTCTTTGGTACCTTAATTTTGTGTAGCTGATTCCATGACTCAACAGAAGTGCAAACTCAACCAAAGTAGCGTAAAATGAGAACAAATATTCCAACATCAGTATCAATACAAACAAACTGTTTGATATAACATTGAATGATATGGTAAACAAATTGGAATTAATGGGTATTAACCCAGAGAACTGCGAAAACCTACTAAGCCACTTTAAAAGAATTTCAAATACTTGATTATTAAAAAGTGTCATAAATATAACTTTGGTACGATGCATTAAATGATGTGCAGTTTTTATGAAATCAGATATAGAAATTAATGTATACAAGCTAAAAAGGAGTCGTGTTAAAATGTGCAACTTCTTATAAGAACCTACAAAGCCCAAAAAACACGAAACCACCGAACCCTGAGGGACGGTGACAAAGAGGGTTGCGAAACGTCAATCTGTGGTCCATTAAGCAGAAGACGTCGATAACGCAGTAAGAATGCTATCGGGGATCAAGGGGAGAGTTATCTGGGCCGGTCACAAGTGACGGGCGGTGGAGGCGTCCCCACATCATCACTCCTCGACCGCCGGAAATATCCTGGGGGGGATCACCTTGGAGTTATATCCTGCTGGAGCATTTAATGTGTTTCGTTGGAATTGCTTAAAAATGTTTTGCGTTTCTAAAATATTATAAGTTGAGTAGCGGTTGAACAAAATTAAAGTTCGCGATGGATAGGTAAAGAAAGAAGATTAGAGGTAGCACTTTCTTTAGACACACAATCTTTAATCTAATGGATGTTAAATCAAAATATTGAATAAAAGATTTTAAAGCCTACGGGTTGATTTTGCAATTGAGGAAGTTGTTAGAGGACAATCTCTGGGCTTCTATTTCGAATCACTACGAATGTTAAATGTTTTAAAACTTTTTTGCAATAGCTTAAAGGACCTTATTTGCAACCTGATTGCCTTCTTGAAGTACATATATTTAGCTTTTAGAGTCTATTAGCTGAGTGCCAAAAATACAGTTAGTTGAAATACCTTTCGTTGGATGTAACTATAAAAAAAGGAGACAAGTTTACTTTTACTTTATGTTTATATATTGTTTGGTAAAAATCCACTTAAATATGTCAGTATCATTCAGTTTTATTTTGTTTGATTTTTGTTCAATATTCAAAAATGGTCAATTCTACTCAGCTTAATGCATTACCTGTTTAAAGGTTTTGCATTTCTTCATATCATTTAATCAATCCGGTTAAAACGAGTTACTGTCAAAGACAACAACTACAAAGAATTCGCATTGTAAGAGTTTTTTAAAGTTGCTGACCATAAAACTATTGAACACTGCAGGATTAATATTTCGATTCAATTATATCTTACACTTAATTTTCATTATTTTATGGAAAATAAAAGGTTAATTTTATAAATATTCTTCAGGGAAAGATATATTTTATAATCTTTTAACACTATGTCATCTTTATCTTTTTATTATAATCTTTTTCATCTTCATCTTTATCATCTTGTTTAATTTGGATATGAATACAAAGTTTCAATAGTATAAATATCAGCGATGCATTCTTATAGGAACAAAAAAAGTAATTTCATGTATAATATCTTATTAAATGATTATTTACCCCATAACTTTTCATATTGAAAAAAAACCAAATGTAAACAGATTCAACAACATGTCAAGATTCAAGACTGAAAAGTAAAATTAAAAAATCTTAGGATTATGAAATGAATAATAGGATGTTTTTGCCGTCGCAATAAATTACAAGACAAATTAAAGAAGTTCCAAGACGTAAGAGTCTTGAGCCAAATGCTAATGAACTCTGTTTACTTTTCATCTCAGGCTCCCATTACTGTGAACTTTCGTCGCCTTCCTGGCCACGGTTTATTGTAAATTAATATATCAATCTATTATCCAAAATAGTTTGATGATTTAACATTTAAAAGTTAAATCGCTTAAGCAAAATAGCTATGAAACATGTAAAACAAAAACGAGTATATAAAATCGTCCCTAGAAAAATTTTAAATAACTTGTTTTCATTAGTACAGCATGAGAGAAAATATTTCTTATTTTATTGGTACCTTACACACGATTTAGAATGGTTTGAAAATTTCCTTGAACAGTTTAAAATATTTACCATCTTAAATTCAAAATCAGATTGCTATACTCAATTCCACATTCACCTTTCAGTACAGGCCTTATGGAAGATTGTTATTTTATTATTAAAATCTATCTTTGTTTGGTACATTTGTTTTCTAATACTCACAAAACTTTAGTATAAAATCATCAGTTGCTTATTACACAATTTGGCTAGTACAGTTTATATTTCAATATGAAATAATGCTTCGGGAAATTCTTAAGGAAATTCCATGCTTAAAGGTGACGGTGGAACAGATTATAAGAAGAAGTATAAATAACACCAAACCAGTAAAGCAAAATATGAAGAATTGATACGCAAATAGGTTAGTAGCTAGATGTTTGCCCTTTGTTGATAGGAACTAAGTGTAACAATGCATGAACACGTCGGTGATGCGGTCTTCTGCTCTAACTGCTGTAACATACCAACGACATGACGAGCACAATGCTACCTGTGTTGACATCGCTCCAAGCTCAACGAGACTCAACTACTCGACAGTGCCTACTGAGAATGCCTGGACAAGCAGTATGTATGATGCCATACACACTGTTAACACAGATTTATAAGTACGAGTAAAACAAAATACGAAGGTAAATAGATCAAACAAATTATTATGTATGTTGTTTATTATGAATATATTTTTTCTTTATGTGTAAAGAAAAAACAAAAGATAAAATAAATTATTTATTTTGAAATTGTAACGCATTTTCACTGCAGTCAGTAGTGGAATTGGAAATAGAATTTATACAAGTATAATTTTGAATAATAATATAGTAATATTAATGAATCAAATGGCATCGTGGTCACGATAATTTATATGAACAAATTCTAGCAAAAACTTCTGTCAAAGAAGAAATAAAATTCATTCAAATATATAGCAATAAGTTTCCTCAAGAAATTAAGCGAAACTACTGTTTTAAACTATACGAGTATATTGTGTACATTCTGAAAAAAATGCATGTTCTAACATGATGGATATTTGCGTTAATTTATTTCAAGACATATGAAGTGTCACCGTGTTCTTGCAAGAAATAAGTAGGAGTGTATGCAACACTAATACTAAATATAATGTCAATTTTGCATGTTCAATTTTAATTAACACATCATTAATTCATACCATATTTTAATTAATTTGAGTCGAGCACGTTATCGGGACAATCTACAGTGGGCACAGTCGACACAGGGGACAGTAGAAGACAGCTCTTGACACTGGTGCTGTGCAATTTAGTTTACGTAATAAATGAGACCGGCAAAGAAACGAGGCGAACGGTGATTTTAACGTAACTTTTAAACTTAAAAAATATATAAACAAAAATGAATAAACTTAATATTTGTAGCATTCATTATAATCATACATATACCAAATACAATTTTACTACATTTAAGTTACAATGTAACTTGGAATATGAGAAATTTGAGGCGTATTTAAAAGAGTCTATTTCGTGTGATTTATTTAAATATAAAACAATCTGAACCACTTCAAAGCAATCAAGACTAGTAAAACACTAAATTCAGCGGATACGAGTTTATTCCCAGGAATTAAAGTGACAGGTATTAATTCCACGAGCCCGTCGGGCGTCCTCTTGAATAATGCTCCACTTTAGTTTTACATTCCTGCTACATGGAATTTAAAGTATGCTACATCCAATTCGTTATGCTTCAGTGTAATTGTAATCTAAATCTTGCTTTATGAAAAAATCACTGATCGTATACATTAAAACTTATTTCACCACCTAATGTTTTTAGTAAAAAAGTAAATGTTCAATAGATGGATTAATAAAGCTTTGAAAATGTCAAAGAGATTTTAAATGGTTTATAATCAAGTATTTAATTTGCTATGAGCAAGTTATATATAATTGAGATTTTGTTAAATCTGATCAGTAGGAGTGAAATGTTTATCGTACAGCTCAAAATTATTTTTACTATCTATTAAAGTCCGGGAAAGACTGTAGTATAGGCATCTTCAATCAAAAACTCGTATAGAGAAAAAACAAAATTTTCAGTTATACGTTTCCCTATTTTTCTTTAATTTAACGGTTAAATGAGCAAAGCGTATAAAATTATGATCAAAACATAATTCAAGAAAAAATTCACAAACTTTGTTTTATAAAAATATGCCGAAGTATACTGAAAACATAGTTTGTATTGTACCTTTATGTATCGTAAAATGTACCTTCAAACTGAAAAAAAAACTGTAATATAAATTAATGTTTTAATATAAAATGATTGAGCAATACTCTCTAAATTTCTTTACACTACAATTTATTTAGTCAATATACATGCAGCCCTAAACCGTGAAAGCAGTTATAAGAGTTTATTTTTAAATATGATAAGATACCAAAAAGAATATGTCATGCACGAACAGAATCGATAATAGTATAGGTAAATAATTGGGGTTGATGAGGCAGTGTAATTTTAGGTATCAACTTTACTAACCAAAATAAACCTGTTTTTCGGAAATATTACTGAAAATATAAAAAACAACAAATTAAAAAGATGCTCTCATCAGTACCAAAACATTAAATATTTTTTAGTTAAAAAATAAACGTTTATAAAACAATTAGTAATAATTTTGTGAAAAAACTATAATCTCTAAATAAAATCAACAATTTTGGGTAATCTTCTTAATAATTAGTGATGAAAATACAAGAAGCTATTTATCAAATATTTTAAACAGCTCATTAGCAGAAAATCATGAGACAAGGCGCCCTTTATGCTAATGATCAAGTCTCATTTTCACTCTCGGGTCTTATTAGTGGACTGGGAGGAAAAATTACTTTCTTTTGTAATATGGCACCAGGATGACTTTATTAAAGTCTTGATTAATACAGAAACTTTATCCTACGCATTGTACTTTATTAAATTCTTAAAATGTTATGAGGTTTCTAAAGCTATATATTTGAAATACAACGTTATAATGAATTTAAGTTTTAATATTCTTTTTAAATTAAATACTCCATATATCTTAAATCAATACACCTTTTACATAAACTTTTATAGTACCTTTACAATTACTGTCTAAAAGTTTTTTCTGAGCAACCTACTTTATACTCCGTTCCACGTTTTCCTTTCAGTATGGAAGTTCCATAAGCCATGTATTTCAAATGACAATTTAAGTGTACTAGATTTTAATCCCTTTTTGCTGTCTAATGCAATTTGTTAGGTTTTCTAATAAAATGACAGTCAAAATTTAAAAACTTTAACAAGCGATTATTCAACGGTTAATACTGGAATAAACAGGTTCCACTAAAAGCCCAATTGTTTTAATTTCAGTTTTTCAATTTTAATAACAGAAAAACTTTTGTTCCAAACACATACACTGCTGATCTGTTGGTAAAAAAAGTGACACGCCGTTCTGGTATAGCCTGATTTGCGCTCACCTGGACTCAGAATTTTATGACTTACTTGTTGTACTTGTTGTTAGTCACGAGTTGAAGTGTAATTGACTAGGTTCAATTTTGAACGATAAGAATTTAAATTATTTATCTAATTTAAGTGACAGAAAATTGCAACAAAATATTTATCATTGACAGTTAGAAAACAAACAAAATATTCTAGCCCGTCTCCAGTTATCTGTTACAGATTAAATTTAATAATTTATTACAAATGTTTACTTCGGCTTTGTTTTTGTTTTATTCGCAGTATTTTTAAAATACCATACAATACTCAGAACAATTAGACATTACAAAATAATGTTTTGACAAGTGTATAAGCCGCACCAGACAGGTACTAATTGTTTCTGGGCAACAGCAATTGTCGAGTTCTGTCTGTGTTTCCTACAGGCACCCTTACAAATAGCTCACTTCAGTTTATTAATTAATTATTGAATTTGCGGGCTTCATATTCGATTAGTCTAAAAAATCAGCTAATCAGCACTAATTTAAAACTGATTCAAAAATAATAAACAACCAGACATTTGTTTTTTTTTTTATTCTTTTAGGACTTCAAGAAAATATTGCTCACTTCTTTGACTTATGGTGTAGTTGTATACCCAATTGTATGCATAGAAACTCCTAGTTAGATGTATATTAATGAGTTGCAGCTATGAGTTTCTTATTATGCCTTGATGGGAATAATGACTGATAACTTTTTAAAACTGATAAATTCCATAGGCTTAATTGTTAGAATACTCGATTTCTAGACTGACCATTTTTGCATAACAGTTCAATAGAATATCAAAGGTACTATGAGGAAACACAAAGTAGCTCTTTAAAACCTTACGTTGTACACGATATTATCTTTGTTGTTTCTTATATCAAACAAAATAATTCACCGGTGCAAACTACGGTACCGCCTTCCACATGTTATGGTATGTAGTTGTGCGCGTGTGCATGTTCAGAACACGTGGCTTGTTAACATGTAGGGGGATGTTGTGGGCTGAAGGGGAGAAGAAATATGGTCGAGAAGGGGTTCTGCGTATACTTGGATCCGATTGAATATGTCGAAGAGGTGAATTAAGGGACATCGTTGTAAAATAATATTTTTGATTTAACCTCTCTCTACATATCGTTAATGTGTATAAGGTGAATTAAGGTTAGTTTTACCTTACTTCCTTATCAAAGCAAATTGGGAAGTTTGGATATTAAAAATAAAATACTGCTCTGAATTGTATAACTAGGATTTCCAGATTTAGAGGGTAGTTTTTTAATAAATAAGGTTTAATATCTGCTGTATTACGTTGAACTTGAAAAATAATAATTACTATTATAAAGAAACAAGAAAACATTCTAGGGGACAAACAATCCTCAATTATTTGAAGGTTGCATAATTTAACCATAAAAAATTAAGCTCAATAAAACTAGGCCCACAATATCCTTGAAATAACTGTCTTAACGATTACTAAAAATTTGTCATTATGGTACCAAGATATTTTTTTTCATTAATTCATTAGATAATTTGTTTCTATTTTTGTGATTTTTTGACTCCAACATGTTTCTAACAAAGAAACCGCGAATACCAACATAGTTAAGTCACACCCTCTTGTTTAAGGACCCGGTCTTGTGTGTGGTAAACCTGAGCATAAAAGAAGCTTCTCTCGCTGCCAGAGTAGGGCCCTTCAATGAAGGGGTCGGTCTTTGTCTTTCGTACATCCCTAAACACTTAGGCCTCTTCTTGAAAACTTGTGAGTAAGTATATAGGTTTGCCAGCTCTGCCAGAATATTTTACAGCTACCTATTCTACATTGTAAATCAAGTAAATACAAATATTTTACTTCCATTGTGTTTCCATAAATTAACAAAATAGTCAGTAAACACAATTCGAATTTTGTTTGACACTAAAACCATTGTAAATCGTTCACCATATTCACCAACAAGGAAAAATGGTCTTTATTATTTCAAACTAATGATCTACAGACAATCATATTTTACAAATTTTCCTTGGAGCTAATGCGTGAGCTGGAGATACTTACTGGCAGCCTAACGTGTGTAGTGTCAGTACCGCGTACCTTACCTGTAAAAAAGGTTTGAATTAGTACAATATATTGTGTTCCTTGTTCTTGTACACAATTTTCATAATTTCAGGGAATAGTAATAGTCTAATAAGATTACCCGTGGCATCGTTCACGTTTTAAAATGATAGTAAGATAATTTTAAAATAGATACATTAGATACATTACTTGAAATGGCGACCTACCCAGATAGGTATTTTAAGCCAGTTATGAATGATATATGAGTGAAGGATGTTCCTTAGGCAGGACTGTTACTGTTAATTAATAGCCCAACGGCCAATGGCAACTAAGGGACCTTCATTTTAAGGTGAAATCCGAACCACAATTTCCTCGGTTAACAGTTTTACGAACTGATCTAATTTTGAGGACGGTCCTATGAGCGTAGTATTCAATAGTGCGGACGTTAATCCCCACTAAGGAACACCGCGTCCACAATATATCGCTCATAATAACTATCCAAAATTTGTGACTTCCAAGTAGCTGGATTATAAGACAAACCACAGTCTAGTATATTTAAAATTCTATTTACATTAGTTATGTGTCGTTCTTATCATTTTTGATAAAGAAATAATATAGGTTATTTGTTAAAATCAAGCAGCTGGTAGTCAGTTTAACAAATGAATACGTTGTTACAGTTGACTTTCATAATATGACAAACTAACCAGCTCACAAACTTTCACATTTATGTTATTTGTAGGATTAAGTGTCCTGTAGTGATAACGGCATTTATAAACTGATACTATTGAGAATTGTCATGACAAAATGCCATTTCAAAATAAATTTACCGTTTTATATCGTTATTTCCAAGATTTTAACAATATTAAGTAATCTTGTCGTTGACAAAGTTAAGAAATGCTTCTTTCACCCCTCTTGTCACTTCAATAGACGGAATGCTAGGCAGGGAGTTTCAGACCTTGCTCAGAGCAGTGGCAGAAAGACTGGCAGAGAAGTGGAAAAATCCCTACAGTGTGGTCTTAAACTGGATAAGGGTGAAAACCACCTGTGCGACATTTAGGCTCCATGTGCTTAAGGAGATCTAGGAAGAGGTGGAGGATGGAGGACTCTAAGGGAATTCGAAGATGGGGCAGGAGTACCGGTGTTATATTGATTTGATTAATTTGTTTTTTTATATTAACTAATTGAATGTGATATGTTAATCCTTGTAATTTTATTCATGTTAAATAAAATGTTTGATTTACTAAAAATCGGTAATTTGTAAATCCTAACTACCTTTAAATAATAAGTCAGTCAACTTTTAAAACTACAAAGCAGTATTAGAGAAAAATGTTAAATATCCCTTATAAGTCTATCTTTGAATTAAATATATTAATTTATTTATCAACAATCGATAGTTTCTGTGATGTAATATACTGAGTGGTCAGAAAATTTAAATGAAAATATACCTTATTTAACAGTTGGGCAAAGTAAATCGTATTTCTAAGAGAATTGCAAGAAATTCATTAACAAGGCGGGAGGTGGGGCAACAAAGGTTCGGTTCATTAGACGACTTCGCTCAGTTGAGATTCTTTGTAAACAAACTTTCTGTCCCGACTACAACAACAAGATTCTGTTTGTTTTCGGTCGGTATGGACAGATTCAATTTCAATTCCTTGACAAAGAGAATTTACATTGTTAGTAGATTTTGTGGCGCTAAAACTGAGTTAGAAAACACAATGAAAATTTTCAATAATAATTCACGCCGTAGCCTTACACAACTTATGGTATTATTTTGATGCACTTTAGACTTTCTTGGAAGCAAAAATGGTTGGTAATGTATATTTTTCAAATTTAAAAACAAACTACAAACGTAATTAGATATTTCGCAGCTAAATATCAAGTATGAATCAAGTGTAAATAACGCATTATAAACATAATATTGTAAAACCTAAATATATAGTACCCTGCCCTTAACATTTTTACTCAATGTCATTCCGTTTTTTCTGTTGAAGATCGAATCCTGGTAATATTAAACATCATAACAAATCATAGTAAGAGTAGTGATGTTATATCAAGGTTAAACCAATGTAACAATGAATACACATTCTAATTCAAATATCTATATTGTTACTCACAATACACAATATTGTATAACAAACGTCATGCCTTAATACTTATAATAAACCTTTGATCTATGGGTCGAACATTTGAATAAAAGGTAGATGGGTCGATGTTTACCAAAGCATATAATGCCATTATGCATATGTAATATGGCCCTTGAGGCATAGCTACGGCGCCCCCCCCTCTCCATCCGTGGCTGAGGGGGGAGGGAGCGAGTGTTCGCTGCGGTGAACCGATGCACGTGGCTAGGTATAAAACATTGAATTTCAAAAGAAGCGGAGAGTACTTTTACGATCATATTTAAGACATACAGTATACTGAGCACAACGACCTACAGATGGATTTAAAACATTTTCTCCGTGGCAGTTAGCCTGTATACTCTGAATTTGTTCAATGAATGTACAACAAAGGAATTCAAGTTACGATCACTGGATGGATAGATTGCAAAATGGTTGGTAATACAGTATTATTTTATAAAAAAAATTAAAATGGTATAAAAACACAACTAATAATTTATTCTAATTCTAATTGTATAGACCTTTAGTTGCTCGGCCATAGAAACATTCCTTGAATTTGATAAGCTTTTGTACATTTTGTAAAACAAGCTGTAATACTGTTATCATGCTGTAATACTGTATTGTAACAAATGTATTAAAACTAACGATTTTAACTCTAATTTCAAGAAATCACAATAGAAATAAGGAAAGGGACGACACAAAACCAGATTGGCGGTAAATCAGAATGGAGGGAGCTCGCACTCCCCAAGATTAGTGAGTTGCAAAAACCGCCCAAGACAAACCGCAGATAATTAAATTGTTGAATTGGAGATGTCCATTAATGCGGAGTGTGCACAGGGGTCCGAGTGGTAATTAATCTGCATAACTACTAAGAGGGTGACTCCATTAATGGTTTAGATTCAAAGATAATTCAAGTAAAAATAAGTTTCTTAACCTTACAAACTACATTATAAATGATGTAGTCATGTTAAAAATTATTGTCAAGTTTATTTGAATGCGTAAAAGCTCAACTTCATTTCAACCGCACAGACTTATTCATGGGCGTACTATAAATGTGGGCGCACCATAAATGTGGCGGCCTTAAAAAGAGACCACCACCCTCTTTAAAAAGAAAGAAAAGAAAAAATTGAACGCAACACCTCTTTAACTGGAGTCAATCAAGACGCTAGCTAATAGGCAAGCAACACACCCCATTAATCCTGGTCCTGAATTTGCCACCAGCATCAGCCATAAAAAAAATAAAAATTATAGCTACTTAAACACTCCAGAATTAAATCATGTAAAAAGTAAAGAAAGTGTTAAAGGATGATTCATAAATCTTACGGGATCGTCGGTAACCTTTCAAAAAATTACTACACGGTTCTATGAAGTCATAATTTACATGTCTCCTACATCTATTTGTATAATTTTTTTGTGTATTTGTGTATTTCAACGCCAGTGGCATTTTTTAATGTTTTGATCGGGAACGGTCCAAACCCGGGTCTTGTTACTTAAGAATTATTTAAGAGACATTTTGGCGCCGACATTGTGGGCGTTTGGCAGTTTCAGGATAAAGGGAGAGGACTCAAAATGAAGGTCTCGGGACCAGGGACTCGGGAAAAATACTGAAATTGCTTGAAGTTTGTCAGGAAATCAAAATAACGTAAAATATCTGCCCTTTAAAAACACTGTGATTTAAAAACGTTTGCTTTGTTTATATTAAAACATGTGGTGCTGATGCTTGATGCAAAGCCATATGCTAGTTGTTGCATTATGGTTTCCTCAAAGAGTCTCATTTCTGGTTTTATCCTGAACTTTTATCTTATTTAGTAAAATTTAGCCTCAAGGAGGTACCCATGATAAATACTAATGCATAGTAACCGATTAAGTAGGAACCCCTTGTGGAAGGATTGTTTTATAGTTCCTTCAACCGAAAAAGAGATGACGCCACTTCCGTTTTTTAGTTCGATTGGAATTTTTATAGCAGTTTACGGATCAAGCTGAGTTTAAGAAGTCAACAGCTGGTAGTAATATTTTGACAGCTGTGTGTTATCTGAATGATTAAGATTACATTTTAAAGCCAGCTTGAAGGCTACAAACAAGCTACACTATTTCCGTCTCACCATGACATCACTAGCTGTTTATATTTTGGGGCTAAATGTTAAATAACGTATGTATATTGACGCTTTATATATCTATACATATATCGCTCCGTATATCTATATATCTATACAGGCGCTCCATATATCTATACATATATATACATATATCATTCTATTGACTTTGGGTGGTCCCAACTTTGCCGAGGATATAAACAATAAGTGCTGGAATTTATGTTTAACATTTAGAACCCTTTAGAGAATTTTCCTTACTATAGAACTAGCTTTTACCGCAGGCCTTAGGGTAAGACCTAAGCACCCCAGACACCGAAAACACCATCGGTTCTAGATACATATATATATCAATTTATATAGGTCTATTATCTTCTGAATAAAGCTTGGTATGTGGCTTCATCTAGTTTATATCTACTGGATTAATGACAAAATTCTCTGAATTTCACATTTCCATGGCAGCTATCCTGCATACCCATTTCCCATGTTATTCTCATGGAGAAAATTGGCCTTTGCTCATTTAGGATTTAAGTTGATTTTACTTTATTTGAGGCTCCGTCAAAATGATTTATTCAAGCATTTTAAATTCACTGAGTATGCAGGGCTGCTGCAACGGGGATATTTTAACCCATGATCGTGTGTTTAATTGTAAAGCAAGTGAGTCGAGTTTATTGAAATGTCGACGGATAGAGAAACTGTTTAAAAGATTCAGCCCTCTATTGTACTTAATTAATGCCCTTTCTTAAAATTCGGAGACCTACTAGCAAATCTATGTCAAAATACTTTTAAATTGACATCTCAAAGTTAAAAATAAAACCAGCTGTTACGGAGTAGGGAAGAAAATGTTGTCTAAGTATTCTATTAAGTATACTGTCTTCTTTTCATTTGCTTGCAAAAGAATAAAATTACATAGTTTATCCAAAAGACAGTCAAAAATACTCTGTTGCAGCAGACCTGCATACTCAGCGAATTTCTAATGCAAAACAACATATTTCAATCGAACATAGCGAGATTCAACATGTTTTTGTAAGCTACATAAGAATAACATGGGGAATGAGCATGCAGGTTTGCTGCTACGGGTATATTAAAACTGGGTGGTTTTAATTCAATATTTAGTTGATCTGAACTAGAAGAAGCCATTTACCAAGTTTTGTTAATATATGTTGAGAAATAAGTGAGATATAGAATTTTATTTATTTCCCATAAGGTTAACATTGGGGACAACGTACTGTGTTTACCACTTTCAATATCTCGGAAACCAATGGACATAGAGCAGTGATTCAAAATACTAAATTGTTTGTTTTTTTTAGCTGAATTCAATGATGCTAGCAAAAATTTGATAATTTTTAAGTTTCTATGTAAAAAACTCAAAAAACCCATTTTTGGGGGCTTTACCCCCCTTTACCCCCCTTCCGGTGGTCCGATCGGGCTGGTTCACGAACTCGTCCGAGTGATTACCACTTTACACGTCTGTACCAATTTTCATTCAGATCGGACCATATTTACGGCCGCTATCGTGTTAACAGACATATATATATATATATATATATTCGAACGAATAGTGTTTTTCGCTTCTGGGGGCCCCAAAATGAAAAGTTAACATGGTCTCGGGCTTAGGTCTTACCATGAGACCTACGGTAATTGCTTATTCCTTTAAGGAAATTCCCTAAAACTATCCCCATATCGGCTTTTAGGACAAATCGGCTCTTGTCTAGTCAGCAAAAAAGAGCCACCTTGGTTTATTGGCCTTAAATCACTTCCTGCGATGAGGGCGGGCCACGGCTTCCCGGGCAAAAACCGCCCTTTAGGGCTGAATGAATTGATTTGCTTCAATCTCTTCCAAGGTTCTTTGTACCTCCTTTGTACAATCCTTTGTCTAATATAACAGTATCTACATTCACAATGAACCGTTTGAAAAACGCACATGTAAAATGGTATTTTTATTGGAATAATGTGTTTGTTCTATCAGTACACTTTAATAAGATGATCAACTTTTATTGGGTCTAAACAATGTTTATGTTTATAAGTTAAATGTCGAGTTGCTGTATTTACTTTTAAGAATGATACATAATATCAAAGCCTGAATATAAATAAAGTTAACAAATAAAATCAAATGCTGTATCATAAGATCAATAACAATACAACTGTACTAAGATTTAATATTTATTTACATTCGCTTAAGTGAAAGTGTATGAACATTATAAAAAAAAGTATCAAATCTAAAGAATGACACTTTTATAGCTAGGCCATTAAATGATTACAAATAAAATGCCACAAATGACGGACGGACTCTAAGGGTCTTTCTCTGTAGTTTTACAAATTACTTGTGATTTTAGAGTTTTGCTAGCAAATATAGTATTATATATGGAAAGTAACTTAGCACTCAATAATATAATATGCACTCAGTAATATGAATGTTTCAAATTAATTTAGTTTTTTGTAAGTATTTTACTTAATTAACTAGCTAAAAAATCTTTGGTTAATACAAACAATAAATTAGCTATTAAATTTCGATGGCTGTTGACAAAATGTTCTGTAAATGTTTTTAATAAACGATAGTAATAAGCCAAAAATAATACAAATAAAACCAAAAATATATTTATCAAAGCAAGAAGGAGACAAAACCAATAAGGACCTGAGGTCATTAGGCAGGTTCCGCGCTTAGAGCGGATTGCTGTAAACAAAGTTTTTGTTGAAAACTTGGTACAGAGAGAATACTTTTCCTTCACGAGAACTAGTTTCTAATATCCGATTTTAACTTCTTATTGGCCTTTTTAGTGGTTCGCGCAAATTATTTCTTAGTATGAGCTATGTAATGAATAAAATAGTGGTTTTTATACATTGTCGTGAGTTTGTATTAAATTTCAGAAATTTCTTTTACTTTTATTGCTTAATTTTTTATGAGAAAGAAAATTGAGGGATATTTAATCATGCACAAAAGATAAATACGTCCATATTTTTAATCAGTTGTTTCTTCTACTAAACTTTTTGTATAATGAAGATTTTTTTCACTTTTTCATGTCGTGTAGTCCCATAGCTTATAATATATGTTACATTTCATTACTCATAAAACCAATTTGTCCCACAGTTTTAATGGCATTAGGAGCTATGACTCCTAATGCGGATTCATTATAAGGCAGTTTGTCAGAAGCGTTATAAGCTATGAGACAATTGCGATTTTATGAGTTATGAGACACTTTACCCCTTTTTAAATTTGTAACTACCCCTTTTTTTGCTTTTACCCCTAAGCAATGATAAAGTCTTACATTATAAGCTATAAAACGATTTGGCAAGTACTTAAAGGACTGTAAGACTGTAAGATATTTTGTCAAATCATTACAAGCTAGGCCTATGCTAAACCGAAATGTTTTAAGTTATAAAACACTTTACAAATTTTCATTTTAAGCTATGAAACCGTTTAAAAATTATAAGGTATGAAACAATTTCTACATTATAACCTTTGAGATTTAGAGCTATGATACCCTACCCTCTCTCATGTACCAAAAAAAAATCCATATTGTTGATTGAATTTCTGATTTAATAAGGCTATAAATTCCGCCACATGACTATTAGTCGGGTAAATATGCATTATTACTCATTTTAAACACCCGGCTTGAAAACTGCTTTACGATACATTTAAAAAAGTTATGGGTTTTTTTAACACCTTAGAACATTGGCGGTTTTAGTAAATTACCTACGCTCCCACCCTTACCAAATCCAACTGGTTTTGAGCCATCTTTTAGCATGGGAGAAAAAGTCATCAAAGACCATTTGATTTGTTCTTTTTATGTTACATAACGGTTTTAGTTACCAAACAAAATGACTTAGTTTATCAAGAGCAAACAATGAATTATGTTAGTAATTATGTTTATATTCAAACCTGTTAAAGTTTTCTTCTTTCAGGTAAATTTCAACCATAAACAAAGCATAACCCTAGAAATAAAGTCGGCACTTACCGTTTACATCATCACTAAAAAATATAATTAAAAATAAAAAATAAAATATTTTATTTATATGATAAATAAAAATAATATTTGAAATATACGTATTTTTCTCAAACAGTACATAAAGGAAGAGTTAATATCCCTTTGCTTCCTGATAGTATTTATTAACTTAACATACAAGGTCATTAAAAGCCGTCATCTGGTCTCTAATAACCTTACTTCGTAATAGGTTGGTTATTAATTTCCTTGACCACCAGCGGAGGTATAAAGGACACGTGAGAGTAACGATGACGGGTTTCTAATATCAGTTCCGCAGGTGTGAGGTTGTTGAGGTAGCGATAAATGGTTGGCTAAATTGCGCCGTTCATTTTGAACAACACGGTTCTCCTTAACGGGCAAAACTTTAGTTTGCACTTTGTTTCATTTACAACAATCACCATAGACGGTATATCACATCTCCAAGATTAAAATTTATCATTGTCTTGTGTTTAACAGTTTTTTTTTTAATAAAATAATTATTTACAATACAATATCCATTTATTATTTATTGAGGCACATCTAGATAATTGGTCAGGCTCGTATCTAGAAAATTTCAATTTTGACAGTTATACTCACAGTTCCTCACTGTGAATAACCCCATTTACGCTCTGCATGCGTAATCATTTGCTTACTTTTTGTAATATTATTTTTTCAAAGGTACAATGCCAAAATAATCATCACGCCAAAATAGTTGATCTTAAAAGAAGTAAATATGGAATTGGGGAATCGAGCATTAGCTTGTATAGGGTAAGCTTGACATTTATTCAACTCAAACTATGAAGTGATTTATTTTCATAAATATTCATTCCATTAAAAGGATCATAACAGTAAACATTCTTGGAACTAGTAGAAACTACTTGTTTCTTCATACCTCTTGCATTTTTATATTTAATTAAACGAAACTCTTGACTCATTTCATTAGCATACTTGAAGGAGGCTGCACGTTAAAAGCTCCTGCATATTTTAATTATGAGTAGTGCCTTTTAAATTAATTGAAGACTGTTGAAATTCATAAGACATTTTAGACTTTCCTGGTTGGATAATTATTATTAAGGCACACCTGATGACACCGTAAATATTTTCTAATAATGAATCCCTAATTCGTAATCTTACATTGTGTAGTCATATAAGTTCTTGATTTTGATTACAAATAACATAAAATACAGCCAGATACGTGTCGAATGCTTACATTTATGTGACTAATGTTATTGGCCTAACTTAATTCTAAACTTTATATGAAAAAAGAAAATTGGTTCTAATCCATAAATAAACTAAACTGAATTTCATTTTGTTCAAATAAAAACAATCATATTGCGGATACTTATTATAATAATTTATTATCTAAAATGTGAGCCAGAAGGCTGCTCTGAACAAAAAAGGCATGTAGCTATCACACGCATTATTAAATTATTTATTGATTTAATTTCTAATCCTAACAACGATCCTATCATGGTGTGCCTCTTATTTTTTAGTGGTATATTACTATTACTTTCTTTAGAAAGACCAGTAAGAAAACAAAAATTAACTTTATTTTTTATATTTTAGATCTACTCTATACGAATGGCTTTTAAAGAGGATTTAGTTAGTTTACTAAAAGCTTTCCACAGCTATTTTTTTTAAAAAGAAATATAAAATCCTGAAGAATTTCCTATCTTTTACAAAAATGATCTACACCTAATATAGCCTACCTGGTTTTAAAAATTATAAATTTTTCTCATCTAGATGACAAATAAACATCTCAAAAACAGGATACTAGTTATTTTGATACAATGATTTAATGACAATATATGCCTTCCATATATAAAGAAGTTAAATACAAACTCGTTTCAGTGTTTCGGAAACTTGATTATTTAGTTTAAGTACCAATGGGGAGGTGGGCCTCCGAGTATTGGAGGGCAAATATCCCTTTATCAGCGGTAAATCACGACCTCCCTTTGTTTTCGTGCCAAATAAATTATCTGATTACCCGGCCCTCTGGGCCGCTATGAAATAATATCTCGTTTCAAGGTTCATTGGGACTGATTTTAGGCGTAACAAATAAAAGCCCTTGAGCCCTTTTGATTATTTGTCGTGTTTTGTTTATCTCTTTGTTTTGATGAATAAAGAGTCACAGTATTTTTTAAGTCATTTAGCCAATCCTTAAAATTAGAAATGCACAAATTAACTGGTATAATCGTATGTATTTTTATTATATTCTACTGTGTGCTATTTAATGTTTGCCAGAAACTTCAGGAATCGATTCCTCCAACAAAACGTAAACAAGTTCCGATAAACATCAGTCTATCCCAAAATTATCGATTAACCTGCCGTAGGTCTGTAATGATTTTATACATAATTGATCGTAACTTTCAAACCACTTGAACTATTAAGTTCAAACATGGAATGAATGTTCAAGTTAATAAGGATTAGTATCAAAGAGTGGACTTCCCTGATCCGGCTGCCTCGGAATCGCGATCTGGCTGGATGAAGGTTTGGTCGGTTATTCGACGTACCTTAAAACTGGATAAAACATAGGCATAATAAACACTAAATATGTCAATACTGATAATCACGTAAAAATAATATAATTTTCATGATAATTGCCTCACGTAAATTAAAATTACCCACATGCAAATGATGACTCACAAATAAGACACAAAGTACAACTACTGTTTGGCTATGTTGATTTTTAATCTACATATGAATTCAAATTTAAAGATATATATATATATATCGGGTTTATCTACGCAGAATAGTGGCTTCCAATACTTACAATTCCCTTAATAAATTAGGCTGTAATACTTGCATGGCCAAACACTTGCAAATAATATTTGAAGTAAAATATTTTTTATAAAGAAAGCTGTTTTTTTGGACAGAGAACGACAGTCCAGTTACATCATGAGAGTTTTAAAATAGTCTATGTGACACATTAAACGCGTCGAAGTGGTGCTTTAACTGTAACTCTAGAACACTCCACTAGAGCGCTCGCTGCTTTGTTTGAACCCTCCCTCAATGTCACCGTCAACGTTGTTATCCGCGGGCTATCTGGACTGTCAGGGTGGTAGGGATAAGCATCTTGGTTAATATAAGGGGCTCTTTAAATGGTCAAAACTAACCATCGGTAAAAACAATGTTTTAGATGGAACTGAATGTACAAATAACTACGAAAGCAATGTCTTTAGTTGCGTAAAATAAGTTACAAAGGAACTGTAATCGTAATGTTAAATATAATAAATAATTTCAACAGAGGGAACAAAATAAAGTTTTAAAGAGGAATTTTGAGGAGTAAGTAGTTTACTTACTTAAAAATAAACTTTAAAGGAAACTACCACACATGGAATTTATAACTCATTGCCAGTTTCCTACTTAACATTTTAAGTGACTAAAGCAATGTAAAAAGAACGACTTCTGCCTTTGCACAGAAATTAGCTGTTGTTAAAAAAAACACAGCAAACTTCGTTTTGAGGAAATTTTTAAAATTTATTTTAACAGTAGTGGTTTGCCTTGTTTTAAAAACGTTTAGATAATACGACCATCCCTATATAGCTATAATTATTATTTTTATACAATTGATCTAGTTCATTCGCACAATAGCCTAAAGAACAACCTAAGTAAATAAATATATGTAATAACTTAATATACTTTGTAAATTGATTTAGAGCAGGCAAGTCAGTAATTCCCACAATTTATCTTAAAAGTTAAAGTTTACCCACGCTTAAATCACATTCCAGAAAATTAGTTTTAAAGTTTGTGGGATGTTAATATCTCTTATAATTTACGACTTTATTTATGCAAATAGTAAGATTAATTTGTTATATAAACTAACTGAAATAATATTAACAATCCTTATGAAGCTGGAGTTTAAATATATTTTAAAGAACCTGAGTTATAAGTACGAATAGTCTCAAGGTGTATGCATTGATGAAAATTTAATTCGTTCAAATGTGAGCTCATAAATAAAAACTTAGTTAATTAAAAAACCGTCCAATTAATTATACTTGGTGGTGATAAACTCATGCTGTTTTGGTAAACAAATTAAAATTAATTTTCTGAGAACTTCAGTTTGGACTTAGATAAATTATTTTAGCGCCTAGTTAACAGAAATCTCATTCTGAAAAAAATCAATCTAAAACACGAGAAGTAATCATTGTAGGAAGTAACTCAAATATTTAAAACTGAGCTTTGTACACTTAAAACCCTCTGAACCATAACTCGGACGGAACAAGATTTACGCGTAGTGGTTTATTGTGAGAGGAAGGAACGAAGAAGCTTCTGCGTTGTTTATTGCATCAATAAATATAAAGTATAGGCATTTCCACTACTATCTCTGAGGTTTTCTGAAACGGGAATTCACAAAACAACCACGCAACTCATTATAAAAATGATTACATACAGTAACTAGTTCTTTGTTTATAAGTGTTTTCTTTTAATTTACTGATGTAAAGATTTATGAGTTAAAGCAGATCTCTGAAGCTGGTGATTTTTTTTCTCAGAGCAAAATATTTAGTAGATATTATGGAAAAGCCTAATATTCTAGGACTGTTATATCTGAATTATGTATAAGGAAATGAATTTTAATTTGTAATAAAGCCAGGTAGGTCTTCAGCATCGTTAGAATAGTTTAGTTTTTTTATCCGCCCATATGTGAATAATATTTGTATTTTCTAGTCGACACCAATCGAAAAATTGTCGGCTATTTATTCTACTGAATTTCATCCTCTCCTTTAAAGCTAACGTATATAATCATATGGGGGTTTTTGAGCGGAATAGACAGAAATACGTTTTCAGATGTGACTTTTGAAAAAAATCTCCAGCTTTGACATGTTTAAAATAAAAATATTGATTGAGAATAAATCATCTGACCTGGATGAATAATTGTGTTCTATAATCATATCAAGAAATTTAATGGTTTTTATTTTTAGTGATTATCAATGAAGTATTGGCGTATATTTGATTTAAAATTATATTTATATCTAAAATGTGCAATTTTAACAGAAGTTGTAGCTGAATTAACTATCTTAACTTTTAAGAAATCATCCATCGTCACGACGAGCAAAAAGATTAAATGCCTTTCTCAATATCATTAGATAAACATTCATGTACTTTTTATCACCATGTTAGGAAGTACAGTATGTTATTACTGACAATTAAGCTGAAGTTGTCCTTATCTCACGTATGGCCTTTACAAAGGGAGATCGATAAAATGCTAAATCGCGTGGCTGAGGGATCTCAAGCATACGATACACTCATGAAATCCTACACAACGAGACTCATGCAATCTTGCACCGACAAGTAAGAATATCTTAGATATTCAGGGAAGCTTAGAAAAGACACAAATAGCGTATTTTGTTAGAAAAAGTTATGTGGTCAGTCTGTAGACTCGACCGTCAACTCAACCAATGCAAACTGGTCTAGACAAATGGGCGAGTCGAGTGGCGGGCGAATTGACGATGTTAAGTCTAGGAATCAGCGGGTCCTATATATAGCAATGGAGCCGAGCTGACTCGGCCGAGTTAATTCGAACAATGGGACGCAGCAAGTAGGGCGGATTTACACGAGTCGAGTTTGTGGTCGAGTAGGTCATTTTGTATCACTCGCCCACTTTTAAATCTATCCGATTAAAATAATTGCACAAGCGAATCAAACGGTAGAGTAGGACCTCGGCCCGCCGACCTGACCCTTGTAAATCCGCCCTTAGGTTTAAAACTAACACAAACTCTAGAAGTGCCACATTCAATTCAAATAAATATTATAAAAACGGTATGTGGTTAAGAATAAGTATTTTAGTTTACCTACCACTTCAATAACATTAAATTAATAGGCGATCACGTCCTCAAACAAAAAGCATTAAAGTTTATTTTTATTTTATTTATGATTGTATTGTTTTATATTTTACAAAATATCTAGAAATTATAAACAGGCAAGTTTAAAATATTTTTTTCGATACCCATCCATAAAAAACATTGGGCTATTTATTTTACTATGTGGAAAGGAAAGTTGGAACATCTGGCTGAACGATGTGATGAGACAACAAAATTAATACGAGAAGATTATCCGAATGACGGCTACAGCCGACCCGAGCCCCGCTATGAATTGAAATTAACTGCTCCATTTTCTAACAGCAACAAAAAAGCTTTTCCTGCTATTGAAACTGGGCTTTATTCTTTGTCTTGAATAAATAGTATGGTATTGGACCTCCCTGGACTCTTTGGTGGTTTGCTGATGTCAGGGGTTAAGATAAACCAAAATTATACTATTACATAGAGCGTTTCGCTTAAAGCATGTCTCCATGTATCCACGGTACTTATTCTAATTTAATTTAACAGCGTATGCAACGCATCATTTGCGGAAGTGGATAAAAAATCGACTCATGTATTATGTATGAGTAATTTAATTTTTCAATCAAAATCTTTTTAAAATAAATAGTAATAGCTTCAAGAAAATGAATCTCAATTTAAGCAGTTTGTGGAGTTTATGGTTTTTAAAATATATCATGCATAATTTGTCCTAATTATTTTTAAAGATTTTCTTCTTTGAGGGTGATTTTGATTAACTAGTACAAATAATTATAAATTACACAATTTTATAAAGGAATAATTTAATTACTATCTTAATAAGTCAAAATGCATATTTATTAAATAGCTGAAGCTATAAATATAATTTTAGATAAGGAAGAACACTAAACGTCTAAATAACGAAAGTGTTGAAAACGTACAAACAAAAGTAAATCCTCTGTTTTTGAGAAGAATGAATATCAATTGTAGCCAAATTAATCCAATTAGGATAAGAACCTCCAATTAATTATATTCTTAAATACAAAATTACATAACTTTTTTCAAATTTATTCATAAGTTATGTGTCAAGGTATTTACAAAAAAACTAAATAATATAATATAAATCGGATTATGTTTGTCCCTGGGCATATCCTGGGAAAAATTATCCTCGAAGCACGTCTCAAATGAATGAAGTCAGGTCATAATTCTAAATAGGTGTCATTTCCTTGTTTTAGCTTCTATTATTACATTCACAAACAAGTACGAGACTTTCCAGGTACACTCCAAGTTAATATTTTTGTTTTGTAAGAGGTTAAGTAAGCAACGAAATAAAATGTAATGTCTGTTATAAAACGCACTTTTTCGCGAATGGTCATCACTGTTCTTGAATTATGATTCTATCTCTATTAATCTGTAATAATTTTAACAATATCAAAATCGACATTATCAAGTAATATACTTAATCTTCAGGTCTGCGGCTGAAGCTCGATGTTGTTGTTCCCAATGTGTGTGTGGGTGTGGTGTTATTGCTTGGATCAGTTTACCCACATGCGAACTTTACAATGCACAAATTTAATGAAAATCAGATATTAATTGTTACAACAAATCAAACAGATTGTATCAGCGATACTTGAGTGTTCTGCCCAGCTGATGTAAACAGGTGATTTATGGTCCAATTCCATCCCAGCTGATCATAGACCAATCTCGGCGGCCGATCTGTATTGCTCTAGCGACCTACACGGACCGGCTCCTGACCTTTATGCACTGATTACAAGTAAGCCATTCTCTTCATCAAGGTTTGTATCTTAAAAAAAACTAAGTCAATTGAAAAGGGGGTAAAATGTTCCATATATTTAAGTGTCCCTTAATTTTAAATGGAATTAAATAAAATAGTGTATTCCACATGAATAAAAGAACATGCAAACAGTATTAACAGAAAATCTAGTTTTGGAATAAGGTCCCCCATAAGCTGTCGCTAGAGGTGGGGGAATGAGTTATTATAAAAATTATATATTAGTCATCAGACACTAATAGAAATAGAACTAAATTAAAACTATTATGAACTATTTCATAATAACACTTCAAAAAAAATACTAAAAGAAACAATAAAAAAGATTGTTTGACAAAACAAGACAATAATGAAACAAGCATAAACATAATAAACAAGCATAAACTGTGAAACGGGAGCGAAAAAGAATTATACACACTTTTCCATACTTTGGCTTCAATGTAAATAACAATAAAGCCAGGAAAACTGAAAGTCCTGGGATATTAATGCACACTAAGTAATGCGAATGTTATCATAGAGAAATAATATGCCTTTAGTGTAGTCTGTGGAAATAAGTGGGGTGGAATATTTAAGGAACTTTGACTGATATCCTTATTTCATTATTGCATGATGAATATAAGTACTGGAAAACTGAAGTTTTTTAATATAAAAATATTATAAATTGCTAATGCATTTAAATCTACAAATATTTATTTTGTAATACTGATTTCACCTTTAGGAGAAAATTCTAAACAAGCAAAAATAAATAATCTCTGGTAAGAATGAATGAGAGCATTCATTTATAGCGATACGGCGACGAATGGGGAGATTCCGCGCCTTTCTCACCTGAGCGCCGCCATCACTCAAGGCCGCTTGTGACTTTCTTGGTAGCATTTCCAGCATCTTCGACACTGTCTGTAAGTTTTATCTCAACAAGTTTAATTTATATCAGTTATACGCCATTCATCCCTTTCTCATCCTTCATTCATATTCATTCAACACTATGCCTAAATATCGTCGGCGTCTTGCAGTGGAGATTGACGTTTACGCTTCGATTGAATTACGGTGTGTATATGATGAATAAGCCATGTGTATTTTTATGTGAAAGTTATGAGTCTATGGAAGAGATTTTTTAAAGTTTTTGTTTCAAGTAAAATACATGAACTCTTACACTAGAGACTATACGCGATTAAAGAATTAAGAGCGCAAATAAAACAAATATAATGTTTAATAAGGACCCTAAGGCTATGAGCCTCATGTTAAATACTGATCTTTTTACCATAGAAAATCAAATCAAAACATTCCGCAAAATATATTTTTTATTTATGGTTTGGTACCATTGAATCTACATACATCATTCTTATCCTCGTAGATTTAATTTATCTAATAACAACACGTTTGTCCTTCCTTCTCATTCTATGATACTAGACACAACCCGGTATACCTAAAAATATTATGAATTGTGGTTGGCGGAGTTTAGGCTAACCATTATTTTCCATCTTACAAGACCATTTGCTACAACCCATTTAATTAAAGCAGTTCTTACTACCTTCTTTAATCTTCTGTATAACGTTATAAATGAACAGGTTGGATATACTTAAAATTTCTGTCATTCTCAAACATACTTTTGATATAATTAGTATTGTTTCATATTTAATACTACTCAGTAAACAACTCATCAACTTCGTTAAAGATAAAACTTTAATATTTCTTATTTAAAGAAAACTTAAAGGTGTTTATTAAATTTTTAATTTGTGTATAGTAATTTAATTATTTTAATAGAAAGAAAAATTATTATTTTAAGTTATATTTGTAATAATATAATATATTATTGTAATAGTATTTTAGTATTTGAAACTTTTATCGGATTTTAAACATTTTTTCCCTTAATTTAGGAAAATATAAAGTTTTACTTTCCATAAAACTATAAAGCTGTTAACTGTAAACAGGATTAATAGTAAGCAGCCAATCCCATGACATATAACTTTCGCATATACCGAGTATTATCTCAAACGATAAAAAGACAGAGACATGCAAACTTTTATGTAACCTCAAATCCAAAAGACAACTATCAAATACAGGTTGGTCATTAGAATATTTTATCTACCTACCAAATCACGTTAAATGGAATAAAACAATAAAAATACAAACATCAAGGTTTTCTAAACTGTAATGTTTTGCTTTATTTCCCTATGTTTGCTACAATGTTTGTAAAATGTAATCGAAATTCATAAATCGATTTAGGAAATTAATAGGATACTAAATAAGTAAACTATTTATAATAGTTATTTAGGAAATAATTTACAGTAATTTAAAGATGTGAGTAAATCCCAAACTGAGTTTGTGTTGTAGTTTCTATGAACCGTTAATATGACTGACATTACATATCAAAGTAATGACGAAACTTTATTTATCACTTATGAATGTTGTAGTTCATTTCTAAATTTAATTTAAAAACTATGTACTTCTATCAAACAACGTTGCGCTACAGGCCACCGGAGCAGTGCCGGGAGGAAGATTGTCGGAACGGCAGCCAAGTTACCTACAATTCTCTGATTCACCACGCTTCCTGCCCTGTGGACACCTCAGCTGAATATTCATAGTTTTCTGTTTGAAAACCGTCAGCGTACAACTAACTTCCATGAATCGCTTCATCGTGAGAGAGCCACACGTGTGCTTGAGGGTTTTGGAAAGAGTCAGTGGACAACCTTATACAAATGTCAAATACAAAACAATGTCCTCTTAATGCCTAACACACAAAAGGACAGGAGTAATGTCTACAAATTTAAAATGCTATATTCACGCCAACACGATGTTTCTCTTTGATAAAAGTGTAGTGCTAGGTATTTTCACGTCTATAAAATGTTTGATATGAACAAATTATCAACAATGACTTACATTATTATCGATAATCATAAGCTATTCAAATAAAATGACCTGCATTTTAGGATACTGAGATCATTTAAAGTTCAATCCTCAATTAGTGTAAATCATTTAAGTTTATCAATTTCTAAATACATATACATTTGTAAATAAATAAAGTTTTTATCAACTACAACTATGATATTGGCTTAATTATTACTAAATCTGGTTTTACTTTTAGCGAATTTCCCCTATAGGGAAGTAGCTATTACCGTAGGCGGCACGGTGAGAGTTAAGCCCGGGACCATGTTATTTTTTTCATTTTGAGGTCCCCAGACCCCAACAACACCGTTCGTTTATTTTCATATATATATATACCTGTCCGTAGGCGCGATAACTTTAGTAAAAAAGGTCCGATCTTGATGAAATTTGGAACAAACGTATAAAGCGTCATTCATGACTTCGGGTTCGAAAACCAGCAAGATTGATTTACTCTAAGAAGGTTTTTTTCACAAAATAAAATTTATTTTCAAGATTTAACACCTTTTTACTAATTATTTTTAAACTTAATTTTCAAGATTGAATTCAGCTTAAAAAAACAAACAATTTAGCATTTCGAATTATTATTCTATGTCAATCCGTGGCTTAGATTTTGGATCCCTAATATTGGATGTGCTAAACACAGTACGTTGTCCAATATTGTTTTTACTTTTTCCCTCCAAAAAGTATAGTCGCCCTGATTCGAAATTAAAAAAAATACAATTCTGAACATATGATTAAATTTGCAGGTGTTGAATATTTTATTTGTGTTTATTTTGAATAGTTAAAGTTTATTGATCAAGATTTTGCAGAAAATATATACTAAATCAAAAAATACAAATTATTTTTAAATTCAATAAAGAAAGTAAGAGCATTTGGAGCAGGGGATGTCTTGGTCTAAACTGCCTGAAAATGTAGCATAATATGTGGTATCCTCATAATTGTAAACATACCATGGACATTTCCATGGTATGTTTACAATTATGAGGATTGATAATATGTTTTATTGAAATTGGCTGCAGATGTAGGTCTGTTGCAACAGGGATGTTTTAATTACTATAAAACTCACCATATGATTGAATTAAATTTTTTCATGAAATTAAATTATTTGTTTGTTTTGAGTTCATTGGTTAAATGTTTGTTGACATTTATATTCTATAACAAGATTACAGTTATTAAAAATTAAAAGACTAAGAATTATATAAAATACAAAAGTGTATGTATTACTAATGAAAACCAATATGGTCTCTTTGTTAATTTTCCTCATGTTTAAAGCTCATGAATGATTAAATATGCGTTTTTAGTATATTATTTACTTAACGTATTCAAATGATACTTCCTTCAAACAAGTTGAATGCTCACATATACAAAATAAATCCTATGGAAATTCGCTGAGTACGCAGGTCTGCTGCGACGGGAGTATGTTATTATTTTTCAATCGTATTGTCAACTTGTTTGTGGGCCGAGACGTCTAAACCTTCCGATTCGTGTACTACACATTACTGTGTTACACCTAATTTATATCTAACAAATCGAATTTTGTTATATACCACGCGACTGAGCGGCATAGTGTTGGGGGAGAGCTGGGGGTGACATTTTGCGGAGGCAGACACTAGATTAATCTTGGAAGATTAGCTAAATGACGGGGTTCGGGGGACCTGGGTCGCATAGTGATGAGCTGACACGGCCCGGCTTTACTGAATCTGGTCTACATTTAATAGCATTTTTGGCTTTGATTAAGAATATAAATCATGTCGACTATTTAATAGGTACAGAATATATTTCATTTGACCATAAATTGGTTTAGCTTTCTACTACAAATAATATTAAACTGTTTCTTTTTCCTTGAAAGTAGTAGTACTTTCCTTGAAAGTAGTAGTAGGAGTTGTTACAAGGAACCTTCAAGTTTAATTTATTTTCTCTCAAAAATTATAATAGATAATTTTCTTTGGGTTAATTATTATGAAACGTTTGGGGATTTTCCCCTAAAATCAGGGTAAATATCCTTTTGTGAGGGAAAAATAAATAATAATGTTGGACAACGTACTGTGTTTAGCACATCCAATATCCAAGGAACGGATTGGAGTAGTCCAACTATTCAAAATTCCAATTATTTCTAAGCTGAATACAATTTTTACAATATAATTTCCATACAATTAATAAAAAGGTTTGTTAACAAATCCTCCTTTAAGTTAACCATTAGCTACTTCCCTATAGGGGAACATTCTCTAAAACCACTTCCTAATGACACTTATTTCGATACCATAAATTCTAAATTAGGATACCGTAAATAATTTAAAGGGTCATCCGAGAAAAAAGGCAATTTTAATTTTTTATTTCAAAGTTATACATTTTCTTTATTAATTTCTAAATAGTTTCGTCACGCGGATGTTTTACAAATATATAGAAACAAAAGATAAACGTAATCTACCTTGCATACATTACTGTAGCTGTGTCATACGAGAAGACTCTATTACCTTACTATTTTACAGCTGTTTTATGAGCACGATCAACCAATACCATTAGCTATTATTCTAATCTGACCTTCAAAACAACTGCAGTGACCTTTAGAGGTCAATAACTGGTACAGTCTGCCTGACTGATCAACGGAAGTAACGGGAAGATAATACCCTTCTCCTCATCATCCATTTCAGGAATGTTACTAAGCAGTTTTTTGGTGGATTGAGTTTTGGGAATATTTATTTATTCACATGATTTAGTTGAGATATTTTTTGATGCATGTCAGATTAGTCTTGTAAACCCGATGGGTTTTATGAAGCTATACGCTTTAATGTGTTTCCATATTCTTGAATTGTTAAGGTGAAATTAATATAACGTGATGGCAGACATATAACATGCTAACTACTATTTATGCATATATTCTGTTATTGTTTAGTTTTCTATGTTTACTGTCCAAAACAAATTTTAGTTGGTCATTTTACTTAACTGTAAATTAGTACTCTTTAACTGTAGTCTAGTATTTTTTTGCCATCGAAATTGTTAAATTGTTTTAGGCCAGTATTAACTAATATTTTAAAACACATTTACAAATGTAGGCGTTACTGTATTATACAAGGAATTATTATTACCAGGAGTAAACATCTCCTGAAAGTATATAATGATGTTAAGCCAATACTTATGTACAGCGCTGTAAATCTTGTATAATCAAGGTTATTTTCAACAGCGTTATAATTAAAAATGCAATTTAAAGTATTTTTACTTCAATACCGTTCTTGGTGGGTGGACAGACCCGCCCTCAGCTGTAAATCTCCCGCCCTTTCTTCTCCCGCCAAATAAATTATCTAATTAACCGCCTCTCTGGACTGATCTCAAAGTATCACCTCTTCACGCCCCGCTACACCCGCCGGGTCCGCGACAGTCGAGGGCTATAAATTAATTACGTTCCAAATTTATTGTGTTGAAATGGTCAACATTTCTGAATGTATATTTCTGTATAAAAGTTTTATCGGGATTTCCTCTTTAGTGTCTACGATCTTAAAACTCACATTATATTTTCGTTTTACGACTTGCAAGATAATTCTCAATAATGCCAAAGGTCACCTGATATTTGAAAGGAAACCTTTTTATTCGGTACTAAAACTGATGATAATGATAATGAAGTGTTGTAGAGTATTAATTTAATCAGTCTTACATTCAATTAAGTTTTTGGGCAGGGGCGTAAATCGTGTATTTCATGAAGAGCGTATTGTAATTATTAATTTGTAATGTATGAATGTTAATATATGGACAAAAACATACTGTTGTAATAAAATCATATACATAATGACTGTTATTATAGTTCTGGATGGACATTTATCTATGTAATACGTTAATATCTTAATGAAAAATAGTTTTGCAAAGCTAGATGTTTCCATAAATATAGCTTATTTAACAAAATAACATATAAAAACTAAATTATAAATGTTATTATATAGAGTTATGATTGCACACAAACAATACAACTAAAACCATGAAGTAAAACAGTTATGGTGCAATACTCGCTTTTTATTTTTTTACCTTTTTACTAGACCAAAGTAGTGCATTAAGAATCTTGATCAAGAACAAAAACATAATTTAAGTAGTCGATTTGAGGCTAATACAACATAGGGATCATCAAACAGCTAATGTGATGATAATGTAAATTAAAAAGTTGAATTCGCTGTTTCGAAGGAGATTCTGCTAGTTTAGTCATAAAAGCGAATGAGGATAATGACTTGATCGTCCGTCGCCGGTGGCCGGGGAGAATCGCTGATTGGTCTGTAGTTATTCATGGACACGACCTGCGACTGGCTACGGCGGCCTACTTAGTGTCGGCCGGTGATGAGCCGGGGAGGAGGTTGATTGTCGGGCGAAGAGGTGGGAAATACAAGAGGTGTTTGGTAGGAACGTATAAACGCTGAGGGAGAACTTAGTTCTCTTACTGGGTTTGAGGAACCGAGAATCAACCTCTGGAACTCCTCATTTGAAGTCCCAACTGCTGTTAGGCTGGCAAAGTTTTAATCCTGAATTTCCCATTCTTCATATCAACCACAACACAAGTTTTGATTGTTGATTTTTTAAATCACCTCTATTGGGAAAAATATGAGATATCTCATCAAATCTGGCTTTTACTAGAGTAGTGAAATTACCGGGGACCAGGTATTATTGGCAAAGTGCCAGGTGTCTGGTGACGTGTATTTTGTGACGTCACGATGTGTGACGTCACGACATGCGTCATTTGACGTCATGATGTGTGACGTCACGACATGCGTCATGCGACGTCACGACATACGTCATGTGACGTCAGGACATAGTGAAATTACCGGGGACCAGGTATTATTGGCAAAGTGCCAGGTGTCTGGTGACGTGTATTTTGTGACGTCACGATGTGTGACGTCACGACATGCGTCATTTGACGTCATGATGTGTGACGTCACGACATGCGTCATGCGACGTCACGACATACGTCATGTGACGTCAGGACATACGTCATGCCACTTTGTATTATGTGATGTGCGTTGTTGGTCATGCGAAAAAGACGAAAAGCGTACAATTGAGGGTTGGAAGCTGGAAACGATTCAGAAGGTTAATATTTTGTTGATAATTTAGGTCAAGGACACTAGTTTAGGTTTTTAAAAATTATCCTGCACTGAGGGGATGTTCAGTGCAGGATAATTTTTTATTTTTTATCTAAATTTTATTTTCAAGTACATTTTTTAAAACTTATAGCTAGACCTATCTAACAACAGGTTGTGGGATTATCCTTTGAAGTCGATGTACTGTAGTATATGTTTCTATTATTGAAGGTCGGAGACGGTTTGAAGGATCCACAGTCTTGAAGTAAAGTGCTAGCAGAAGAAATTTCAATTGATATGCTATAACCACTAGCGATGAGACCTCTCAAATCTTCGGCGAAAACATCGACATCTTGGTAGGTTGACAGGTGAACATTGTCGTAGTGAACGCACTTGACTTTCAATGACATTATAATAAATGAATTTTAGTTCTTCCAAGAGAGTGTATGCCAAGCTGTCAGCTCTGCAAATGGTATGATACAAAGTAACTCTTCTTTTATACATCATCCCCCCCCCACCACCGTCCCCATTTTGAGGCGCTACACTAAATAAATCTTCATCACTGACGTAATACGGCCTCGACAATACACGCAATCATCGAACACCAATCCACATGTAATGCATGTGCAACAGTGTTTGCAAGGTAAGAACAGGATGCTTCTTTCAGCTGTCAAACATACTATGCATTCCTTAATCTTTTCTTCTTTCACTTCACTCGTCGTGTTGCTCGGTTCACCGGGATCGCTGACTTTAGTTGTTGATTCTATAGGAACGCAGGATTTCCTATTTTTATAAATTTCAACAAAACGTTTACCTTTGTTTATTATGACAAAAGGACATCTCCCAAACCAACGAGCATGTTCTTCCCAAGGATCGTCTGCATCGTCCCAATCTTTTAGTCCTCCACCGCAATAATAGCATATAGTTTCATCATCAGTTCCAGTGTGAAAAAATCCAGCTTCTGCAAACTCTTCTTTAAATTCATGAATAAACGTTGTTTTGTTTGAATCATATGAATCGACCCGTGATTGGAAAAGGGAATATTCTGGATACACAATCTTTTGCTTGAACACTGCTTCAGTCATGATGTGTTGGCTCAGTCACGCCTGTTGTCAAACTGAGACCCTTTCCTCGAGATTCCCGCTATTTATGCCCTCGAAAACAAACACATTTGATTTTATATAATTTCCAAGTGAGTTTTGCAGCAAGTAAGTAACTGTGATTTAAAAGTAGGTCAAGGTCAGCTAAATGGGTTTTTAAAAAACACAACATATCAGTATTGTTCAAATACTGATATGTTGTTATTTTTTTATTTTATTTTATTTATTTTATTTTTTTAATTAAAACAGTTTATAAACATGACTTACAACTAAAACAGTTTACAAACATGGCTTACAACTATGATCGATGGGTGATGTGAAGAGTAAGCTCAGTAGAATTGTTGCCGCTTATTCCATGAGATACCAGGTACAATGCTCCAGGCTCGATTGTTCTTAAATCCACATTTTGTAACATGTTTACAAAGCGTTTTGGTAAAAATACTTGAAACTTCGGTTCATCTCCCTTCGCAAAAGGTGCATCGCTCAACGAGACGAGTATTGCATCTCCAACAGTTGTTTCCACTTTTCTAATATTGTGAACAATGTAATGTTTGTGTTCTTTAAGTTCAGAACATTTTTTAGTTAGTAAAACAGTAGATTTTGACTGAGCATTGAATTGCTCCACTAGACTTTGTAGAAAATCTTGCGATGCCATTTTATTTCTTGCTTTATATGTCACCTTGTCTGAGGTTTCTATAATACTCATGCCAAGTCTGGGGTACCTCCCGGTATATATACCCACTGCTACCCCCACCACTTGCCTCCACAACTGGTTTTAAAAAAGCTGCCAATCGGTACGCATTCTTTAATGCACATTTCGATGCCGCATGCTGCCTGTTTTTTGTTAAAATGCAGATTTGATCACAATTGTTAAGTTTAAAATTCTTATTTAATATTACATCGCACACTTGACCAGCTGAGTACTTTTGTACCCAGTTGCGCTTTTCTAACCCTCTTGTAAAAATTGTTGTAAACTGGTTACAAAAATGATTCATCACACTTTCCAGACTGTTGTAGCTCGTAAAACCATCACGCCATTCGATGTAATGAAAGTTTCTCATTAACCATTTATTGGTTTTTTTAGCTTTGCTATTTAGTTTGCTGAATGAAAAAGGAGGTCCGAATAGAAATGAAAAGATCACATTTGTTTGCAAATCTAAAAATACTAACTCTTTGATGATAAACTCATTATTGTTTCCTCGAAATGCTTGAAATTCTATCACACCTCTTTTATCTCCAATGTCTGTCATCTTCTTGAAAAGACTACCCTCTCTTTCCACCTTGACAGATTGAAATTGACTGATTTCCACACCACAGTAGATCCTTTTATAGGTCATGCTGTACAGTCACCGGCGCGTTGGTGTTTATTTAACGTGGTCACCGTCCCCAATAGGCCTACCCCACGACTGCTGATATTGGTCTATACTTCGATTCTGTCCACTGACTCTACTTCATTCTTAACTTCTGCTGCAGGTATTATTATGGTTTCATCTTCTTTAGTTTCCTCATTTTGTGTATATTGCTTAACTCTTCTCCACATCTCTACTTCATGGGGGATCCTGTTGAAAATAGATGTGTCGACAGGTCCATACAAAATTGGAGCATCCGGTAATTTATCAATTGTATCTACTAAATATTCTTTTACAACCGAGCTTGAAAACACCAATTGCCTCAAGTATCTAGTTATCGGTGACGATGCACAACTTAACATGTAGAAATCTTCACGATTGAGTAAAATTTTTGCATCATGTTTTGTTAGATCTCTAATCCGAACTTGTTGCTCACCTCTATGTTTAACAATGTCTATTTCAATATCACAATCCAAAAGTCTAATAGCTGTTTTTTTTCCAAAAACACTGCTTGTTAAATAACATTCTATCAGATGTAGATGTTTATTAAATGATTCCCAAGCACTTTCTGTAAACAGCAGAATCTTTGTTCCATGGTTTAGAGTAACCGCCGGTGAGTAATCCAATGGTTTGAACATTCCTATGGATATATGTTTTGTTAAACACCTTGAAATTGGATAAATTAAACGGAGAAACATTTCCGTCAATAGATCGATTGAGATACTACTGTCTTCGGGTTTCCTTTTTCTTTTAGTTGTAGTCTTCAACATGCTTGTATTGTTTTTTTCTTCTTCTGCTGGAAAAGTTAAAAACTCTGAAAGTGATTCATTGATTATTTCTTTTCCTTCATCTTTCCCTACTTCTTTAGTTAACATACTAGATAACTTAGATTCATCTTGCACAATTGTTGGAGAACTCATCTTTTACAGTGCTGCGTTCTCGCCAACAAGTACTGATCCACTGAGAGTGACTGTCAACACTGCGCCCTATTTATACCCCAATCCTCGGTCAGTTTGGTTTTACAAGACCACTTTTACAACACCAGTTAGAGGTGTATAAGTAACAATCTTATCATGTAAAATTAAGCAATAAGCGGATGTATCTTTGGGTACATTTTGTTCAAATTCCATTTCTATTTTTATATCTACGCTAGAAGATTTTACAGATTCATTTTGTTTGGAACAATCAACTACAACAATCGGATAGTTAGATTTAAATTGGTTTGGTGTTAATAAAGGTGTGTTTGTTTTTCCATAATAGGAATTTTGGAATCTTGCGTACATATCGTACAAAACGCTAAACCTCTCTTTTGTAAAGTTTATGTTGAAGTTGTCGTATGGAAAGAATTGAGAGTTTAGAAACACCTTAAAATTTGTAAGTTTGCAATGATCAAATTCACCAGCATGTTTATTTATTTCATTTCTTCTTTTTGTTTGTAATCCAAATATTACATATCTTGCCTTTTCCAAATGAGTAGAAGTTTTTACAGTCCATGTATGACGTTGAGTTTCCGGTAAAACCGGATATTCATGAAACTCCCAACTTCTAAATGGTATTACGATATCACGATCTGATTTTAAAGTTCTTAATAATGAAATTCTATTTTGATCGTTTAACCGTACATGCGGTACTCTCCAAACAATCTTGTCTAATTGCATTTTCCATTCTAAAGTAGCTTCCGTTGTTGCATCAGGCGCCACAATAATATCTTTGTCGTTTGATGATCTTAACAAAACTAATTCTTGTTTTACGTTTATTATTATTTTTCGGTAATCTTCGGCAAAGCCTAAAAGTAATCTTAAAGGAATGTAAAAGTCAAAATTGCTTGAACTGTTTGGAGTGATTGTACTGGAATCGGGTGCTACCCATCCTGCGGCGGCCAGCATATTTTTTTCACTCGGTGTTAAAGATGCTAATCCTTTTAATGTACTTGTAATTCCAACCTTTTTTGTTGAATCTACTGTAACTCCGGAAATTTCATATCTTATTTCATCAAACAAATATGCCATGGGGTTATTTATGAACGGAATAGTACTTGCAGTGCTTCCATCTCTTTTTGTTACTCTTCCTTCGATATACAAATAACTTTCGCATGGAAGTGTATAAATATCTTGTTGTTGTATGGGAATTCTAATTTCATCATTATTATTTAATTTTGATGAAGCGTAAGGGTTGTGTGTATGATATTCCTTTTCCCATAAGGTTTCGTCGAATGTCGGACCCTGCGCTATATCCAATATTTCCATTATTAATAAGTTTTAATCCAATTTCTTCTAGAAAACGAATGTTATCACTTGATAATCCTTCTATAGCAGAAGTGCTACTGACTTGTTTACCAGTCAGCTCTTTCTTTTTAAATGATAACCCCATTGTTATAAGGTTGATTTTATATGTATTCGTATAGTTATAGGTTCGTCTCTAAAATCAATATGATTTCCGTCTTGATCTAGTATGTTCACCACAATGTCTGAAATAAAACTGGTGTTTAACGGTAGGTACACTAAGTTTTGTGGCTTTTCCACAATTTTAAAACCCGGAGCGACCGTTGGATAGAATGTGTGCAATATATGAGTATTTTCACCATCTCTATAAGAACCATGTATAATATTACATGTAACATCTATACTGTTAACTTTCATTATTGTCACAGTTCTAGCACCTGAATGGTTAATATTAGGTTCTAAAATTTTTGTTGTTTTAGGAAATCCTAATAAACTACCAATTGAATGTTCTTTGCTAAAATCTATATAATATTTAGATTTAATTTCAGCTTTCATAGTATTGTTATTTCCTTTTATTGTTATATTATCTTTTCCCATATGATTTTGTATCGCTTCATTTATATCATCAATTTCGTATGCTCCAGTGGGTAAACTAAATACTTGTATATCTGAGTATTTGTTTGTATCTTTATCTTTTATTTTGTAATAATGTATTTTGTCATTAACATTTTCAGTAACGTTGGGAATAGAATTATAAGTTGTTATATCTAATAATGCGGCTTCCCATAATTTATCTTTTTCCAAACGTAACGCAGGAAAAAGAACACTTCGCAAAGTAGATGAAGTTCCGGTTAATGATAGTGTATAGGAAGACATCTTAAAGTTGACTAACGCTTTTTGTTAAAAAATCTAAACATAAATGTCCACAGATTACCGTATTATCGGGTTGTTCTCTTTGATAGTTGTAAAGTACATTTTTAGCTGTTTTAAAGTAATATTGTAGTTCTTTTGGTGGCGGAAGATTACCAAAACTATCAAAGTAGTAAATAGTCGATCCCAGTTTTTTATAACAAACCCAATGAGTGCCAGATCCTTCACTATTATCCAAATTTACTATTCCGGTTTCATTTTTCCAAATTTTTGCAGGTAATGCATCTTTCATAAACACTCCTCTAAAAAATGGAATTTTTAAACAAGAAACATAGGTAATTAATTCTTTATCTGTTAATTCTTTATTTGGAATAAGTAATTGTTTTTTTCTATTTAATACACACGATAAGGTCTTAGGTATAATCCTCCTCCTTTTTTTATCATTGACCATATTGTTGGTTTCTTTTTATTTTTACCTGCGGTGGATCGTCGTTTCCTTCTTATATTTCCTCCACGTTTCTTTGCAGGTTTTCTTCTCCTTTTTCCACCTCCTTTCTTCTTTTCACCTCCAAACATCGTTTTACCCTTCATTGCTGCTGATACCGCTAAAGCTGCTGCTTTTTCACCGATACTAGCGTCACTGGATGTTACTCTTTGCCAAGCTTTTTCAGCAAGTGCTCTATCCGCTATTGATCTATTTTTAGTATCTGCAAACTTTGAATATGCTATATCGTGTTGTTTGCAGGCTTGATCAAGTTTATTTATTCCAAGATCTCCTCTAGCAAGTCTTTTTTTCAATTTTGTTCCAGGACCACAATATTGATAACCTCCGGGTAAATGTAGTTCTACAGGTAATAAATCAATAGCTTTATTAACTATAGCTCCAACCGGCTTAGTAATAAGAGAAAGTGCTGTTGATGCTATTCCTCTTCCTCTCTTTATAACGTGTCGATTATGACTGATGCGTTGAACTTTCAACATGGTCTTTTATAGCGAAAAGAAATGTCAATACATGTTTATTTCGTAAATGCTTTATAATGAATGATTCACTTATCCTTTGACATTGTTTATTTATAATAAACATGTACAAGTATGTTTGTTTATGGGTAATAAAGTATTCTCCAGCCTTGCGGTAGGATTGTATCTTCTTCATCATTATTTTTAGAAGATCTTAAAGTATTAGATTCCTTATTTAAAAAATATTTTTCCATAACATTTTGTTTAACCCAATGTAGTTTTTGATCAGATTTTATAGGGCTTATTGTGTTATACACATCATATAATACTACGCTTAAGAGTCTTACAATGTAATTTACATTAACAGCATCATTAAAGTTGCGAGGGTCATCTAAGGCGCTTAATCTCAAGTGTTCACAATTAAAATACTCCTTATGCCTATCTTTTCTTAGGCTTCTTTTACGCCATTCTTCTACTGTAACTGCATCACCGTCTGCTACTCCTGTTCCAACATTAACTAGTGGTATCCCTTTGCAATCAAAGGCTTGTCGACGACCTGTTTCATATTCTTGTAGTATAGGAACTTGTCCAATTGTTGCTACATCAGTTTCATCCGACCCTTTTTTAACATTAGTAATTATTTTTGCATCAGCATCCCATTTCTTATTTTTTGATTTCATTATTTGACTTATTGTAGCTGCATCTGATTTTGCAGATCCTTCCTTAACGTTAGTTAACACTTTATTTTTGCAATCAATTGTATTAATATCATGTGTAATACAATGATCTGTAAGATATTGAAGGTTTACAGCATCTTTCATATCTTTAGGGTCTCCAATATCGTGTATAACAAAGTTGTAGAAGGAAAATTTATCTGTTTTTTCAGGGATGACTGAATGTAAATACTTTTTGGTAACTGAATCTTGATCATTAACAGGATCTGCTATATTGGCTATTCTAAGATCTTTTGCATCATATACTTTATTATTACTTTTAGGATCATATCTTAAGGTTTGGTTTATGTACCACATTAAATATTCTTTATTTACTGAATCATTCTTATCTATTGGTTTTTGAAGATTTGCAATTCTATAAAAATTAGCGTTATACACTTCATTTTGAAGCTTTAAGCTAGGTAATGTTTCACTTTTTAAAGTTTTGAAATTTACTGCATCATTATCATCTTTTGGATCATTTACAAACTTTAAACGTTTGTTACTTATGTCATAATCTCCATCGGATGTTAGTGGTAAACCACCTCTTTTTCCATAAGATCCTGATTTGGTTCCAGTTTCGGAATACCGTCCAAACTTATCCACACTCATGGTTATACTGAATGTTTAATTGGTTATACTTGTATTATATATACTCATATTTTTATGCAATTACTCCTCGATTTCGCAGTTCGCCGACCAAAGCTACCCATTCGTTTTCTAAACCGCTATGTCCGGCTTGTTTAGCTTCATATATCAACTTCATTCTGTCAACCAATTTGTTTATATCGTTGTAGTATATTATATTAGTATCGTACAAGTTTTTCAATAATCCTTTTCCTGATAAACTTGATTGATTTGTTTTTCTCCTTTTATGTAAAATATTTATTTCAGCAGAAGATAATGATTTCCTTTTTATGGGATCCCTTCTTTTTGGTGGGAAAAGTTTTGCAATAATAGTTTTATATTTTTCTGATGCATTTCTATGAACATTGAAGTTTTTAGAATAATTTTTCTTATGCGCATTTGTATCTTCCAATATTTGTTTAAAAATGGTTAAATCCTTTTTGGTATATTTATTAGGTTTCGGTTTAAAAATAAGTTCAAACATTCCTTTTGTACCCTTGTATACTTTATTATTTATAATAATATTGTCATGTTCGTCTACATCAAGCTTGCTATCTCCAATCATTAGACCATTTTCTGCTATCCTAGCACCAAAAGTATGATACTTTCGAGTTGGTTGTGCAGAATGTAACATTTTCAATACAAATTGTCTTGCAAGCGGCCCTTTATACGCAATATCCGAGCCCAATTTGCTCAAGTTGGACGGATTAATAGACTCTTCTTCTTCTTGTTGTTCTGCGCTTGTAGAAAGACCCTCTTTTTCTGTTAAGACATCCGTTTCTTCACCTTCTTCGCTTTCTTCTTCAGTTGTTTCTCCTTGTTGCGTAAAACTTGTATCTCCTTGTTGCGTAAAACTTGTATCACCTTCATATTCTTCTTTTTGTTCAAATTTTGAAATGGGTAAAATAGCGTCTCCGGAAAAATTAAATATTGAAGTTTTAACATTTTCTCCCAATTGTTTTATTGGTTCAGTAATTGGTTTAAATGTTGATTCCAGAAATTTCTCTCTTTCACTTATTCCTAATCTTAACGCTCTGTTTTTATGTCTAATAGAATCACTAAGTGATTTTATTTCTTTTAATAGATTTTCCTGATTAACCATGGTTACACCATGAAGACTTGTACAATAATGTTGACAATTAACGTACTAAAACAAATTTATCAAAACCTATGCGGTAACGACCATCTGTTATAGCTTTATCTTTTATAATTACCAAAAATCCGTATTTTTCCGCCCAAGCTTTTCCACAAAGCTCTTTGAATTTTTCAAATGTCATATCAGCATTCACATGATCGTTGTATATGTGTTTTAGGTTTGTATCGTCTTGTTTGAATAAAACTAGAATATTTGCATTGTCTCTAATAAGTTGTTTCGGAATTTTGCTATATGTTTGTCCGATATATATGCTATCAATATTATTATGTCTTCCCATGGCAAAATAGTTTCTAATAGTGTTATGATTTTCACTAGATACATCATCAAATACAAATACGGAATACGGCTTAGCCTGGTCTGGCTGCATAACACTGTCACTAGCGTTAAATTTGTAATAGTTGACACCGGACACATCATTCAGGATTTTTTCCAACAATTGATACTTTGGTTGATGTAAGGACTTTGAAAAAATATATAGGTTACTAAACCGCAATCCTTTTGTGTTTGTGATTAAGTTAAACACAACGTTAGTCTTGCCACAGTTTGAAGGACCGCTTACTATACATCGTACAGTGTTTGGAAATAAACTGCCGTGTTTACCATTGTTGATTTTAACGTTATCTACAGTTAAATCATCAATGTTATTAATATTAAATTTATCTTTATGGTGAACAATCTCCATCTTATTCAAAGACAGAAGGAGAAATAAGTTGATTTAAAACTAAATCAAGTCTTTTATAGGTATCCACGAATCTTCAGTTTTGTCAAACCCCAACCACCGTACTTTAACTTGGTCTTTTTTCCTTTGCAACACCTTTTCAACAAGGTAGACATCGCCTACTGTTGACTTTAACAATTCATGTCCGTAAAAACCGCCTTGTAACAAATTTCCTCTGTTATCTTTTAAAATATAAGTTTCCGGTACAGTAGGTTGCACTTTATACACTGTAAAAACTTCGTTTGTCCAATTGGGCAGGTATTTTTTAGTAAACACTCCTTTGTATTTACTAATTCGAACTTTATCATTTACATTAAATTTTCTTGGTTTTCTTTGTTCCGCTTTTGGCTGTGTATTCTTTTTAATACGTTGTAAAACAAGTTTAGCGTTATTCTTATTCACTTTGTTAGGTGACATACCGATAGTTCTGTGAAACTTGTTGTTGTAATCACTTATTAATTTTGGTAAAATATCAACCCATACGTAAGAACCTCTTTTCGAAAACATTTTATACATTTCACCTTTTAAGGTTCTATTGAATCTTTCAATTATAGCTGCCTTTTTTTCAGAATTTGTGGAATAATGATTTATCTTAAATTTTTTCATTAACAGGGCAAAAGGTTTATTAAAGAATTCTTTTCCATCATCGGTTTGTAAATGTTTTATATAATTTTTATCCCGTAGAATAATATCTTCCATAGCATTAGTCACACTTGTAGCAGTTTTATCTTTTAATGGAGCTGCATCTGCAACCTTAGTAAAACAATTAATTACAGTCAAAATGTATTTGTAACCCTTATTAATTTTACTGTAAGGTCTTACTTCAATTAAATCTGCATTATATAAATCATTTTCATTTTTCACGACGACGTTTCTTCTGGGAAAATTTACCCTGGCCGGCTTATGAAGTTCAGTGACTACTTGGGTTTTCAAATCCATACCACTTATCAGGAAAGCAGTTGAAATAGAAATGAATGAATATTAAAGAATCCATAATATATATTTACAGCTCATATCTAGGTCAAGGTAAAGTGATGTTTATGTAAAAAAGGGGGAAACATGTATTATTATGTTTCCCCCTTCTTTACGGGATGGGAAGGATAAGGAAAATTGGATTTAGAAATGTGGTGGGTTTTGATTGTTGAGCAGTTATTCTATATTATTGTTTAAATAGTGTCCAAATGGCAGAGTATGAATTCCATCAGCAAGAATATGTCTTTTGTTATCAAATGAGGACAAAGCTTTTTTAACTTCGGTAATCGAGTACAACTGATGATTGAAACTTCTAATTGTATTGTATTTGGCGGTAAATGTTTTGTTTTCAAACAAACACTCCTTGTAATGGTCGAACTTTAGATTCTTCTTTAAATATAGGTTTTTTATCCCTTTTGCCTTCTTGATGATGCGGTTCTCTTCTGATCTATTGTCTTGAAATAATTTTAGAGCATATAATTTAGCCATCAACGCGACTATTTCTTCAATGGGTATTCCATTTGTCTCGTCTTTAAATTTGCCTAACACTTTCTTGTTTATCCCGCGGTCATAGGATGGGTGTTCCTTTGGATAGTCTGAAAAGTCAAAATCATTTTTATATTTAAAGGTTCTGAGGTCTTCATACATATCCGAGGTTTTGATCCAGTAAATAAATGCATCAGTATCCATGTAGGCAATGCCAATGTTTTCCCTTCCGTAGAAATCAACCATCTTGTTATAATGGAAATCATACATGTGTGTTTTAGAAATATCTAAAATACACATGCCAACATATAAAGGTCTGTCCATTACGATTTTAGTTTTTTTCATACATACCACTACTAAACCATCATTGATAATGATTGACGTTTCAAAATTTGGTTGCCGTACCAATTTTTCCAATTTTTTACTATCAGTAACTAGTTTTACATTTTTATGCTTACGTTTGTTCTCCAAACATTTACCAAATACTGAGTTATTCATTAATTTGAAAAAGTCCTTTTGAAACGCTGATGTTGCAGCTGCTCTTCGTCGAGTGTTTGAATCGATATATGGTTTCAGCCAGCAAGATTGTGAAAATTTTATCACGCGATGAATTTGTGTTACTTTGAGACCCAACTCAAGCGCTTGTTGCACTACCCAGTAGTGAGCAACATATTTTTCTTTATTCTTCAAAGTCATCATCAGTTTAGGATGTTTCCCATCAGGAGGGACTTCTGATTTTGCTAGGAGTGGAAGATCATAATGGAGATCATGAAGAGTCTCAGGATATTCGAAATCACATTCCATAATATATCCAACATCACCATCTTTGGGTAGGTCTCTGATGTTTCCTAAAGACTTTGGATCTACCCACTGAAAGTTGCCGTATGGTAGTGGTTTCGACATACTAAAACCGTACAGGTTATTTGCATCGAAATAACCTAAAAATACAGATTCATTTTCACGATTGTGATTTGGAAGATATTTGTTGTTTGATTTGACATATCTTGTAACACTTTGGCAAAGACCCCCACGAACACCTGATTCAATCATCAACAACATATCAACGTCTGTTAGCAGTT